>JAOXJM010000001.1:182474860-182575724 GCA_026413425.1 Tringa solitaria
TGTTTAGGTGGAACTTCTTATATTCAAGTTTGTGCCCGTTTCCTCTTGTCCTGTCACTGGGCACCACTGAAAAAAGACTGGCTCCATCCTCTTGACACCCTTCCTTTAAGTATTTATAAGCATTGATAAGATCCCCCCTCAGTCTTCTCTTCTCTAGACTAGAAGGACCCAAGTACCTCAGTCCTTTTAGTGTTTAGTAACCAGGTTTCAGAAGGGTGCTTTATTCCCATTTAGTTCTGGGCCCATTGTCTGCTTGGGCTCTTCATAGAGTCCATCCCAAGGCATAGCCATTGAGATGACCAAAGATGCAGGTGAGCAACAAGCCCAGGTTCAGCCATGGAGCTTGAGAACTCCTAAGTCAGGAGCTTCGTTGGATAGGCAGCATCCTTGGCTGGACGTGGCCTGTTGCTTTCTGTTGATTGCAGAAGGTGCTTCATGCAAGTGAAATTGCCTAAATTGTGATGAATTTTTGCAAAGAGCCCTTGGCATGGATTTGGCCTGGTCCCACAAGCAATTTTCCAGACAATTCATGAACCCAGGAATTACCAGAGGTCAACGAGCAGTGCCATCAGGCAGACTGGATGTAGCCATGCCTTTTGGAGGGTAAGGGAATTTAATAGGATGCATGTAGGTCATTTTGTGCCAGTTGGTCATTGTGCCGCAGCACTGGCAAGAGTAGAAAGAAATAAGGTACTGGGAGGTTAGGAGTTACTTAGGAGATCCCAGGGACCTGGGCTTTAAGGGACAAAGCAGGAGTTTAGAACTGCTGCAGTGGAAGTTGTAGTTAAAATAATTTTACTGGTTTTATAAACCTGCTTTATTTATAAATTTCTTCTTCCCCTGCTAGCATCCTCTTCAGCCAGTTTTCATCACGTGTGTCCCATTAGGCATGTATGCTGACAATGTCATCCATATGATGGTTACCTCAGGGTTAGATGCTGGTAACATGCCTCATGCAGTGTAACAGCTGAAATTTGTGCAGAATGTTTGGGAGTGTAAGATATTAGTGTCTCAGGAGCTGTGTTCAGTGTCTCAGAGCCTTCTTGGAGTTTATGGTGTTTGCTTGGGAAAGCAGAGGGAATATATCTGTGGTACTTCTTTGCAGTTCTACTTATTCTCCATGTTCATTAATTTAGATGAAGGGTGTCATCTTCTCACACTCTCAGTTTTGTGTGCACAGTAAAGGCCGTCTGTGGACTGGGCCTGAAACACCAAGAAGTGGCCTCTCTTCAGAAGCTCTAGGAACTGGGGAAAGCACAGCCCTTGCAAAGTGTTGCATTTGACGGCTCTGGAAATTGCTTCTCTTCCTTTTGAAGACATCAAATTTGCTGACTTTCCAGGCACACTGCAAAGAGGGTAAGGGGGTTTTCAGAGAAGGTAGAGACATCCCTTCCAGCTGACAGAAGAGGGAAGTAGCTGGCTGACTGAATTTCTGAGGTTTAACTTAATGGTATTTTTGCATAATTTATTATGGCAGGTCCATAGAGCCTTGGGAACCTATCTTGATTATTTTAAAGTTAAATAAATAAATAAATGATGGATTGTTGAACAAACTGGCACTCAATTTAGGAGATGAACCTCAGGCACATCAAAGGCAGGCTCTCAGTGCCAGAATCAACTGCAGTTTTACAACTGTACTAAGATATGCAATTATCTTAAACCACAACGATCCTGTTGGATTTGCAGGGGGAAATTTAGCATCAATCTCCTTACACAAAACAAACAAACAAAATCAGCACTGCATTTTCATATTAACGCAGCACAAGACAGTGCCAGAAGTAAATTATCATCTTCGTTCAGAAGCGCCGCTGCTGTGCTAGTTGCCTCACAGATAAACAAAAATGTATGTTTATTGTGTTTGCAGAGCACAACAATGACCTTTAGAGACTGTGACCAGTAAGGTAAATCAGAAGAAACTTTGATTTTCTAAAGTGGTGCTAGTTAAATCAGCATACCCTGCTGGAGCATGCAGTCGTCCTGCTTTTGTTCATTGTTGGCCCCATTTTTCTGTCCATTCATCTACCCCTTGGGACAAAGGACTGCAAGAACTAACCCTAAGGGATGACAGTGGCAGAAAACCCTAGGATGATGATGGCGGAAAATGTCCCCACTGCTAGAAGACAGGAGACAACAACAAAACAACGATAGAGGTGGGTGGCAAAAGCACCAGGAGGAAAAAAGCCATCAACAAAGTGTAACATTCTTTTTAAACCAATAGGGAGAGACAGCAGGCAGCACTACAACCTAGATTAATGATGGCAAATCAATCAATAAATAAATAATGATATTGCCATCACATGTCAGTCAACAGCATTGATCATTGTCAGAAAGAGCAGAACTTCCCTGGAGCTTCCTTTTCTCTTAGCTGGGCTGGAATCCAGTGGGAGAATGGAGTCAGAGGCAGCTTTCATTTGAAAGACAATTTATTTATTAGCCAGACAGAAAATCCTATTAAAAGGAGAGAATTTCCATGACTGTGCTGCAGTATTCAACTATTCTGCCAAAAAAAAATAGGGTGTTTTGCATAAGATGAAACCGTATTTTTGGATGGGACCTTGAGCAGAAGGTGAGGCAGGCATTGAGTTTCCTGGGAGAAGCCCCAGGAGGCCCTTTGACTTGAAAGACATTAAGATTCCTTCCCTGAAAGATATAAATATTTTTTTTTTAATTTTTTTTTTTTTTCTGGATTAAAGTACCAGCATCTGATGGTAATGGCTGCTTCGTGGCAGGGAGTGAGCATGTTCAGTTTTGGATATGATTTCTGTCACTCCCTTTCTGCTCATTTGGTGACACTGTTCTGGCTAAAAAAAAGGTGCTGACTCCTAGTATGCCAGTTCTGCTAAATAAACGTGGGGCAGGGAGTGAGCCTGAGCACTGAACTGGATTTTTTGTTTCCCGACAGGCTGGCCTGACCACTCCAATGAGCTTTTTCCAAGACATAACCCAGGCTTGCTTCTGGGGGGGAGTTTTTCCCAGCAACTCCTCCCAGAAGGGACTGTGGGTGGACTTGACCCTCCAATGTTGATGTACATCCTCATGCTACCCACTGATGTGAATAAAACATTCTCTTGAAGGTTCACGTCATTTAGAGCTGCACAGCAAATCTTGGATTATTTCAGACATTTTACATGATGAAAAAGGAAAAACATGCCCACAGACAGCCCAAACCATGATTCTGTCACCAGAGAGGGTGCCAGAAGGTGCCCTGTCACCAGCAGGGTCCAAAAGGACATCCAGGGAGAGGATGGGGTGGGAGTGCTACAGAAGGAACATGCCCTGGGTGGTGTGATGTGAGACAATCCGTGTCAGTCAGGGAGAGGGACTAAAGCCTTTGTTGGTTTTGTTATTTTTTAACAGCATGGACATAGGCTTTGCCATCTGGCCTTTCATCCCAAGATACTGGAATTCAGGCCCCCCTCCAGGTGCCCAAAGGAAAGAGCAAACATTGTTTTCCCATGGAGAGCACCAGGCAGGTATAAATCAGGGCAGCTGCTGGGAGCTGCACGCCCCAGGTCGGCACTGGCACGCTGCCCTGCCTGCTCCTAGCCACCTCAGGCAAGGGGGCTTTGCAGGAAAAATATCTGACAGATCTATTAGGCCCTCACCTGCACAACATGGTGGATGGGAGATCTCATCTGGAAGCTCTCGCCATGGGAGAGGCTTTCTGTGAGGTGACATGCCACCTTTAGCCCAGCTGGAGGGCTCACTATTGCCATGTAAATGGACCAAACTTTGACACTTTGAGCACCTTGCAGTGGCAGAACCGCTACAAATGTGCACCCACACAGTCCCATAGCCTCTCCTGTTTCGATTTGTACCTTCCTTTGCACCAGACATTCTGTCAGTTACTGCATCTCAGCTGCAGGCTGGAAAATTCCAGCCAAAGGGAACATATCTTCTATAAATTGCTTCATTCAATCATAAAGCACTCATATGACCATCTCACAAGATATTTTAACTGGAACAAACCCAGCAAGAATAGCCATGTAGAGATTATGAGGTTTTAACTCTGCAGTGCTGTGACCTTTTAGCTGATGGGAAAGTGCCCAGAAAGATTTTCTTGGGAATTGATTTTCGTCTTTAATGTTGTTAATAGCAGGTGTTGATAATAAAGATTAAGCTAGGTATCTCTAAATAAAAGTGGCGTGCCCCTGCTGTGGTTCACTTGCAGGAAAACTGGTCCAAACACCTTTCTAGATCTAAGGACTAAAAAAGAAATACAGTATGCAAAATAATTATTATAATCCATCAATTTCACAGAAACAAAGCAGAACAACAAACAATTATGATAGTAAATTGAATCATAAAATGGCTATATGCCAGGCTGTGTATCAGCTGGGTCTTTTTACTTGTCTGTTGGCAAAATAAAGAGGATTAGGGGAATGACTCATCTGTTGATTGGAAAATCTGCTTTAAAGTTGCAAGGAAATTTGAACAACAACATTTAATAAGCAATAACTTGCTGCACAAAGGCTTATGTTCAATTCCAGCTCCACTTCCCAGCTTGTAAACTGTGGATGCTCTGGAGCAGCAGAACCAACCCCGCTCTGCTGTCAATCACTTGTCACCAGGCTGTATCTGCTTGTGTTTGCCAGGGTCTTAGTGAGTGAGGTCATATTAGCAACAACAAAAAATGTGGTGTAGTTGCATAGGAGAAAATCCTGTTTCTGCTGTAGCTGTCAGTGACAATTTTATTCCTGGCTGCAGTGCAGTCAGTGTTTTAATCTTTCCTACAAGTTTTTTCTCCTCCTGTATGAAGGAGGAGAAATGAATTCCTCCTATACTGAGTTTGGATTCACAACGCGTCTGAAGCTGTGGCTTTAAAACCATCCGTGGCCACCGAAGTGATGCCTGAGCTGTAGTAAAGAGTGTGGGAAAGATCATGTTGTTCAAACTCAGACTACAACACCCCTCCGCTCCGTTATCGGAGCAGCCAGCAGCTCCCTGTCCTGCAGGTGCTGGTGGGAGCTCCAAACCCTGCAGTAGTTCTGGGAAAAGCCACCGGTGCTGGGGAGCTCCTGGCAAACTGCCCTCCCATCCTCTCATCTCTACCCTGGGCTCATTCAGCCCAAGCTGCTGCTTCACCTTCATCTTGCAAAACCCCCATGTCACCAGCCGCCTTAGCAAAACACAACCTCCCCCCCCCCCCCCCCTCAGCAGCCTGGTGAGGCTCTAGGTAACAGGTTTGTATACGTGCTACGTGTTTGTGCCTCCACAGTACATAATTGCACTGTGTTGGTTTTTGGCAAGTGCCATCTGGTTTTCATTTTCTTTCACGGTATAATTCATCACCTCCACCCCCACAGATTTACAGTGCAACTGCCTTTCTGCTTTCAAGACAATTTCAGCTACACTGAGTGTGTTTTGATTTATTTTAACTGAACCCAGCAGACACTACCATCAAATCATTCTCCTTTAAATTAAAAGGAATTTGATTTGCGAATTTTAGCAAGATAGGACTACTCATAAAATCTTAACTGATAAAGTAATAAGATGCTAAGAAGACAAAAGGCCCAGCCATAAAATAACTCTCCTCGCCAGAATCTAGGAAAATACTCTGGAGGAACATCTTAAACACATCAAAACCCATCAAAGCTATATAAGCAGTAAGAATAATAGTGAGTAATTAGAAGAGGTGTAGAGAGGAAAACACCTATTGTAGCTCAGTACACAAAATTATTTGTCTAATACTTCTTGCTGTGACTCAAGTTACTATTTGTGTTTGCAAATAACTGGAAGCATCTTTCATTAAAAGTTATTTTTTGAATCTGACACTGTGAGAGGGGACACTGTTCTACCTAAGTATCTGTGTACAGGCAAGATGAGAAAAGAACGTTTAAAGCTAAGAAGGAAAAGACAGAGCTGATTACAGAAGTAACAAAAACAAGTAAATGACAAAACAGGAAAAATGTTTTTATTGGAGGTTCTTGAGACTTCCAGTTTTCTCCCCTCCACTTAAGCACATACACTGGAAACACCATCAGACACGGCTATAAGAAAAACTGTAAAAAGAGAATAAGATCCAAAAAAGCGGCCCACCTCTAGTGACACGGATTATTTTCTTTCTCAGTGACACCAAAGGCACACTTTGCATTGTAATGTTATGTGCTCCTCAGCTGTGTTCACTTCGCACAACAGTTATTTTCATTGAGTGATATTGTGTGCTAAGATATCGTGAATTGTGAACAGGATTACCAGGTTAAAGGGACATTGTCAAAAAACATTACTTTACATGCATATACACACATTAAAAACCTTATTAAGTCTACTAATTCAAGCAGGCAAAAGCCTAGGAAGTGTCAGAATTAATGTTATCTGTGTTACCCTAAATCTGCCCTTTCCCCACATGTCTTATGGCTACAATCTTTAATAACATGATTGCCAATTTATTTTCTCCCCAGGGCTCTTGTCTTATTCAGTGTCCTCTGCTGGATGCTCCTCCTCCAGCTCCCTGTTCCTCGGACATCTCCAAGCTCACTACACTGCCAAACATCCACATATTTTCCACAGGAATAACAAGTGGAAATTATCTCATGCAGAGGACATGCCCTTTGCTGAATTTAAAGCCATATTTAGTAGGAAGGCATTAAAGCTTCTCCACGTCTTATAGTTCTTCTAAATAAGTGGAAAACAATACACTTTCTTAGAAGTCACAGATTTCAGCAGAAGATAAAACAAATCCATTGCATGGAGGATTTCAGCCTGTATAGATGAACCAGCATCTAATAAAGGTGAATCTTGTAAAGTTTCAGCTTGGTGATACATTTACCTATCACACGGCTCATATTTTCCCAAGCCCACTGTAGTCCCTGGGACTTTCTTCAGCAGCCTGGACACCAGAGGCTAGGGTCTGAGATTAGTCCCCAGGTAAAGCCCCTGCATAAAACTGGGAGAAGTTGTCCAGGGTGGGTGCTGTTGCCTCTCCCCATGTGTCCCCTTGGGGTGGTCTGTGGGCGAGTGGGGTTGCTGCAAAGCAAAAGGCTCTCCAGGCTGCGGAGAGGCACCCGTGCTCCCAGCAGGTACAGGAGCAGTGGCCAGCTTCCCGCGCTGTTTCATTCCCTTCCTTTGTTGAAGTGAGTGGGAAAACAAAAAATAAAGGACCAACACAAGGCTCCAGGTTTGCTTTTACCCACTTGAAAAACTAAGGCCAGGCAATCAAACCAAGTGCAGCAGATAAAATTGTCTTATCCCATTAGAAGAATGAAGCGACCCCGTCCCACTTGTCCCAGTTTCTGGGTTGCCAGTGTCGCTTCAATTTTACCCTTCACCCCTCCCCCACTGAGCCTGATTATCTATATAAAAGGCTAATAAATTGTCTGCTGAATTTAAAAAAGCGGCAACATTTGCATTTTGAACACCCGGCCATTCAGGATTCAGCCCATTTAATTATTACGCTTCAAAGGATGCACCCGGTTTTGCCGCTCGCCCCCGCCGAGGTGGCACGGGCTAGTGAGGGATGGGCAGGGGGATTACTGGCCACTCCGCCTGCTGGTGTTTATTTAAATATCCCCAGTTGCCATTCCTGATTTGGAGCCTCATCTACACTTCATATTTGAAACGCTTATGCCAGGGCTAGCTCTGTCCTAGCGCTAGCTCTTTAAATGTATGCACTGGTAATCACATTTAATTTGCCTAGGCTTGCGTAAAGCTTTGTCTAAGAAAAAGGATATGTTTCCAGCCCATCTCATGGACTCATACTTTCATTAAATGCCACTGTGGTCTACTTAATTTTTGACTGCTTTGTTTACTTGGATTCACTTCTAACCACATTACAGTGAAAAATAAATCCTTCCACAGGCTAACAAGTACATTTATAGTAAAACTTTTTAGAAGGTGCTCAGAATTTCCTATCTCTTCATTTTTCCACTGTTTCCATTATCTGTAATGTGCTTATGTCAAGCTCTCTTGTCAAGGCACAGGCTTTCATCTCATGTATTGCATTGTGCCAAGCACTTTTTCTTTCTTTTGAAATAACTACAGGGTTTGAGATTTTTAGATCAAGCTGCAAATGTTTCTTCTCTGATAAAGATTTTGGGTCAAGCAGCTATTATTCCCTTCTTATCCCAGATGAAATTTCCCCCAAGCAGAACAGTGAGAACCAATGTCATAAAGTCCATTAAAATTCATGGACTGGAATTGACGCAGAGAGTGAGATGAGTGAGATGCAATAGCACTTCTTGGGGCACCTCCGCTGATCGAAGGGATCCCTCACACCAGAGTGAACCTCCTGTTGAAAGCATGAAAGTTTCAGGTTGGCTCATTTGTTTTACTGAACCGTGCATTGCTTTTCTTCTACACCGGTCCATTTCCTTGGCAATGGCCTCCGGGGCAGGGACTGTCTTTGTTGCCTGTATGTTCAGTGCAAACACAGCAGGGAATTACTGCTGATATTGGGTGGCATAGGCAGTTTCATTAGAGAAGCATTTGTTACCACTCTTCTCTCCCAGCACGCCTGTGACCCAGGCTACATCAATAAAAATTAAATAAAAATAACATACATATACATGAATGTTAGATTATATATACCGCATCTGCTACATACACCTCTCCTGATATACTTATCTATATATATGTGTGTGTGTGTGTTTAGGAGATGCAATGCATACAATCTGAAATGAGTTATATGGCTTCTGTTTCATGATGCAGTCGAGATTTGCTGGGGTAGGTGATATCCTTTATTACACCTAGTAAGATAGCTGTTTGAAAAAATAAAAATAAAAAATTACAGGTGCCCTTGTATACCCAAGAGTTTGTCTTCCATTTTAAACTGCCACAATTGCACTAACAAGAGATACTATTTTTTCCTTGCAAATCTTGCTCTGCTTGTGTTTGCAGATCATTATGGGTTTTAAAACGGCAGGGTGATTGCTTCCTCTGTTGGAGAAGGAAGGTGGTGCTCAGAGAGCAGCCGCCAGGACTGAAGGGCCCTTGGGTTGGGTGCAGAACAGGAAGGGCACAGGGAGAAGCAGAGGTGATGCACCAGCCCGTACGTGACTGCTCTGCAGAGCAGCAGGGGTTTCACAGCACCTGGCGGCCTTCCCGGGACAGCCTGGTGGCCAGCTCTCCTTTAGAGTTGGCCTCTCCAAGATTGCCACCGAGACTGCCTTTTCAGATAAGCTGTGTCTTTCTTTGCAGCCCTTGGTGAAGAAAAGAGACTTTTTTAACATAAGCCACTCCAGCCCTATCAGGGTTTCCCTACTTGAGATCCGTCCTCGTCTCCTGTGCGCTGCCGAGGAGCTGTGTGTGGGGATGAAGGCTTGTGTGTTCCTCAAAACTGCATGGGGACGGATAAACAGCGACCAGAAAGCTGCAGGCCAGGGAGAATCATAGAATAGAATCATATGGGGTTGGAAGGGACTTCTAGAGATCATCGAGTACAACCCCCCCGCCAGAAGATGAGTGTGTGCTGGAGGCTGCGTGTGGCAGCTCTCTACAGCTGGATGAGCTCTGGAGGTGGCTCCACGTGGGGTGATCGGGGACAGGGCTGACCAGTCATGCCTGCCACCAGCAGTGGCCATGCCACTTGGCCCCATTCATGAGATGGTGGCTGCCCTGTGTGTGCAGGGACCTCAGGGGCAGGCACTACACAGAGCACCAGACACTCCCAAGGGGCTTCTTCATCACCAGCACACCAGGGTGACCCTCCCTGCCAGGAGAGCTGGGGTGGGCTTTCCAAACGGTGCTCCAGCAGGACAGCTGCCTGCCTGAGTGCTGGGAGCAGGGAGGTGGAGGTGCTGTGAAATAGCTATCTGCTATTAATAACAACAGCTTGGCTGTTAACAGAAGCAGCTTGATTAATAAAAGGCGTTTAATAAATATTGGCTGTGACCCGTGTTTCCTCCTGGCTCAACTGCCTGTGAGAAAGAAAGATGTTTACAATGAGGAGATCGGGTAAAATGAAAATCAGGAGCTCTCTGCTGGGCCATGCCTCTCCATAACAACACAGGCCAGTGTTTTCAAAGGTGCCACCTTAAAAGTTATCCCTAATATTCTGAATTTCTCCAGCTTGTTGTCCATCTTACAGTTGATTCAAACTTTCTACTGTTTTTGTCTGGTAGTATCACCCATCACAAAGCCCCATTAAGGCACCACCCTGGAGGCACATCATGGTAACCCTTAGGCATCATATGATCTCCCACTCTTATAACATTTTTCTAGAGTTTTCTTTCCTAAAAGCTCTGAAATTAGGCTGAGCACAAAGATGCCAGAAGAATTATTAGAGCTAGTATGGAATACACTAGGTAGAATCACTTCCCCCTCCTTCCCCTGACCTCTACATCTCCTCCTTAATTGATTAAATACACATTTCCACTGTAAAACTTATATACATGTTGAAGCATGTGCCCCTAATATGATGATACCTTCCTTCCTTTCCAATTCACAGCATCCCTGTAGAGATAAATATGGATATTTGCTTGCAGTGCTGTGAACGTTGCAGCTGGGACACATAAGGAGGCTCCATTTGGGAGCTAACAGGCACCTTCTGCACATGAGAATGAACCAGCACAACTATCAGCATGGTCTCTTGGCTGGAAATTATTAAAACATTTGAAAGAGCACCTTCATATTAATTCCAAGATTTTTTCAAGTGCTCTGATCTTTGAAGAAAAATTAGCCTACGCTTGTGCTACCTTATGCTTGTGTCAGACCAGGGGTGATGATGTATTACAGAAAAATGGGATATTTTTTTCAATTTTGTTACATGATGCAGCGAGTATAGTATTTTTTGTCTTTGAGACAGAGTACAGGTGCCACAGGCCACAAGGGCATGCACCTTGGAGAGAACATCAAAGCTGACCAAACTGAAGTAAGGGCCTCCTTTGCTGAAACTTTTGTTTTGCAGTAAGACCAATGAACTGACGTGGTGACTGTACGTTCTATTCAGAAAGCACCTTCAATACTAAAACCTTAGGGTATTTGCTAGCTCTTATCTTCCTCTTGAGCTGACTTCTCCTGGGTAACAGACACCACATACCTCTGCCCATCTTTATCCCCCACCTCATCCTTTATTCTCCACCCCACCAGCAGACCTCACCCAGTTCTGAAGCTATAAGAGAAAAAGGCATGTTCATGCAGATGCTTTCAATGATGAAATGCTGATGACGGCAGCTGGATACAGTCAAAGGTTTTTAACAGACTCTTCTTCCCCTTCTCTCTAGTATTTCTAGTTCCACTGAAGCCTTCCTGAGATTAGAAGAGGGAAGAAGAGCCAGAACTGCCTGCAGTATTCAAAACGAGCATTCACCAGGAATTCACATAATTACGTTGTTTGATCATCTGGTGCTTTCCCAGTACCTCCCATTATTATCTTTGTTTTCTGACTGCTGCTGAGTTTGAAAGCTCATATTTTCATAGAACCATCTTTTATGAGCCTGAGATCACTTCCTAAATGGCAAGATATATATCAAAGCTATCATTGTATATATAAAATTAGACTTCTTTCTACTAATTGTACCTGATTTTATATTTATCAATGTTATATTCCATTTCTCATTTTATTGCACACTCAACCTCATTATATCTTTCTGCAACTCCTTACAGCTTCTGTTTTTACTAGCCTGAGTAGCTTGGTGTTGTCAGTAAATTCTGTCCCTGACTTCCCAAGTCCATTTCCAGATCATTTGTCAATATATTGAGCAGCACAGAACTAGTTTTTTATATACTGCACTTATAATATTTTAATTAGTAATCCATTATTATCCCTTCTTTCTTATCCCACCAAATTTCTTTATGGGCACTTGGCAAGAGATGCTGTTGAAAGCCTTTTGAAAATTTAAGCAAATTTTATTAGCCAGATCATCCTGACATACACGTTCAGAGGTTCGTCCCAAGACCTGTAATTGATTTAATGGTTGTGTGTCCAATACAGCTATTTTTTTCATTATGGTTTATGTCAATTGACAAAGCACAGCCATCAATCCTATTGGATCTCTCCAGAATCCTCACTCACAGGTGTGAGGTTTTTGGTGGGTTTTTTGTTTGTTTGGTTTTTTCTTTCTTTAAACCATATTTGCCTTTTTTTTTTTTAACTCTGGTACTAAGGCAGTTCTAAGCAAGTGTTATTATTTCAGAAGGCTTCTGAAAATACTGAATTACCTTAATGAAATGACCACCTGCTAGCAACTTACTAGTTTGTTTTAATAAGGCATTTACTGACACTCCAATTTCAGCCACATCTTCCCATTAAGATCCTGTCAAATAAAAAAAAATAAATGTTAACAGCATGGGAAGTTTGCTAAGGACTTTAACAGCAAGCGCAGATTTTAAAACAAAACAGAACAAAACAAAACTATCTATTCTGGTCTATTCTTCCAGAAGGTTTCCCTTACACCCTGACTCCCTAAGCCACCCAAATCCTTTGACAACTGTCAGAGACAGTAGTGCACTGAGAGTTAAGGGAAGAAACAAATTCAGCCCCATCAAATCCCGGGGAGGTGGTATTGCTCCTGCTCAGGGCACAGACAGTTTTAGTGCCGGCAGTTCTAATAGCCAGGCTGCCTGTCACGTGGTGAATGCCCCCGTGGATTTGTTTGTTGTTAATAATAAATGCCATGAAAAGGTTTTGAAATTAAAGCCTTAGCGGTTTTCCACTGTAAGGCAAGTTTTCCGATCCATACAGTTTAGATAAGGAGTGGAACAAGAGATGACTCAGTCACCATCTGTAGATGACTCCATGGGGGATAGAGCAGAAATTTCTCCCACTAGAGAGATCTCTAAGCCAGCTGAAAACAGAAAACACGAGGCTGAAGACAAACAAGTCCAGATTAAACGTAAAGCCTTCCCTTCATAATGATGCTTATTGACTACAAAAAAGGACTAAAATATATAGACCTTATTTATTCAAGAGTTAGATTTCTTAAGTCTTACTTTGTTTGTAGGAGACCCCATCGTAGCTCAGACAGCACTAATGGCTTCATTCCTGATGTAACTGGGCAAGATTTTTCACCTCTGTTTTGCAGATGCAGTTACACAATCATATTTGGTTTCCTCAGCCTCAAAACCTGTGAACTTATGATAAAGCATGTCTATTCATATCTCATTTGTATCGGTGTTACTTTGGCTTTTATGCAGTAACAAAGCATCCTGTGTGCATAAATTAACATGCTCCGACTTTCAAATTTCATACAAGCAACATGACTTTGGTGCTTTATGAACACTGAAAGAGTCAAATGTTTTGAATCATTTACCTCAAGAAAAGTCCGTGTTCAAACATTTTTGATGGCAACTGCTGGCAAATACATTTTCTGCAGAAGCAATCTCCCCCAAAAAGTAGAATTAAATAATAATACAAAATCAGAGCAAGGTTTTTAGGCGAAGGCTGAGAAAGGAGAGGTATAATAAAACTGGTAAATCAGATCCAGTAAGCTTAGATCTAATCTCATTCAGGGTCTTTTCTGTAGGGAAATATCCTGATATTACTCTTTTGGTATAATTATGCTGCTATAGTTTTACTATTATAAATTATTATGTTTCCAAAGCAACATATCAGGAGTAATTCCATTGAAATCAATGACGTAAGGAGTAGAAGAATCAATTCACCATACCCAGTTGTCTCTGGACACAGAATTACTGGTTTGTTGGGTTTTTTTTTTCCAGGAAAAACAATGGAAATCAATAAAAGATGGACATAAATCCAGCAGTTATAAGTCAAAATGAGTATAATACAATTATATGCTTTTGTTTAAAGCAATCTATTTTAAAAAGAGAAAGGAAGTCTGGAGCAATTAATTATCTTTGTTGCCTTACTCCAAATGTTTAGAAACTACCAACTGTTTACATTTATTGGTATATAGCTAGGCTGAGCATGCCAAGCATCAGCAGGGTTTTGGTGCCCTCTTATGTTTTATACAAGCAACTTCAGTGACTGCAAACACTTCTTGGTGACGGATCGCTTCTGTGAAGGCTTCTCAGCTTACAAATTGTAAAGGAAGTGTCAGCTAAGATAACTAACTACTTAATGCTTCAAGAAGGTTAATAACCACTTTAAGGCCGTGAACTTCCTAACAGTAAGGAGCAGACCCACAGACAGTGGATCTGTGCACCTTCCCCCTCAGCTGTTATTGAGGCAGTTCAGTCTCACTACGCTGATCTTGCAGGGCACAAACCCAATTCAGGCTTCTTTTGTTTTGGCCAGATGGATATTGTTGATCAACTGCTTACTATGAAAACGCCAAAAAAAAAAAAAAAAAAAAAAAGGGGAAAGAAATAAAAAAGGCTGGTTAGCATCACAGAAAAATCAAGATGAACTGTATTAATAGTCCTGGTCTTACCTCCTGGGAACATCATCCAGTTAACAATCTAGGTACTTACCCAAAGAAGCGGATCAATTAAAAAAGAAAATATCAAAAAATAAAGAAAAAAAAAATGTCTGCAAAGCGGGAGACATTGAAACATGGAATACTCCTATTACCTTTGCTTAGATACTCCAGGGATTACTTCTTGCACTTGAAATCGGTACCTATTAACTAAAATTAGATTTTTTTGAGGGGTTCTAGCAACAACCTTCTGTTTTCTTTCTTGTCAAGTTAACACTGTAGTATATTATTTTTCTTCTTGTGCAAATATTTCTAACCCATAATGAAATCCCGTCTTAATCTTCTGAAAACTAAACAGATTGCTTGGTAAACCTTTTCTGGAAATAAAACCTGATTCTATTTTAATAAGTGTTTTGTTAGTTTGTTTTTAATTTCCCTATTAGTGTCAAAAGGGTATACAGTTTAAACACAGGTTTTTTATACATGGCACTTATGTAACTCATCGCATCATTTTACTAATTAGTCAGAGGAAAACATCTGGAAGAGCTTTATGTGAATTTATTGATACATAAATTAGAATGCGTGAGATGAGCCACAGAAGTAGTAATGTATAAAGATAACATGGAATATTTGATTACATTTTGATGTTGGTATCAGAAATTATTAAATACCTCATTAATGTGCTGAGGACTCCATATTTAGAAAAGTAATCCATTGCAATGGTAAGTATTGATTTTAGTGCAGAAATAAAGCACCCAAGCCATTTATAATAGGAAATTCTCAGTTTATTTTATCAAATTATACTATTAGGCTGTTTTTTCAGAAATCAGCTTCAAGAAGATACATAAGAAAACCTTCAGAAAATTAGCAAGCTAGTGCACAAATCAATCATTTTCTCAGTCTGGTCATAGACACAGAGGTAAAAAGGAGTGTAAGCATCCCATGCTAGTTAATAATGAGCATCCCTTCTTATCACAGACACCCAAATGCCAAGAGGCAAGGCACATTTTGGCTCCATGGCCTACTTCAGTAAAGCCAGACAAAACTGGATGAATGCTCCCCATTCCCAAGGGCTGCAAAAGCCCATGTAAAGAGAATTGAGAGCAGATCCACACAGCAAACAGAACCTTCTAGAAATAACTTAATTGTCAACATCCAGAAGTGCACTACTTTACTGAACACAGAAGCATGTTCCCAGAGAGCTTTGAGTCCAGTTTCAAATGGATGTGACAAAGGGAAAATAAATAAGAAGAGGATGTGGTGAGGAAGGATGGACGTGTCTGAACCCCTTACATCACCAAGATACTATAATATCATTAACTATATTTGAGTGTCATATTTTTTTAAAGAAATCCACCTTGTGTAGGTGAGAAATAGCTAAGTCACACACAGAGCAGAGATCCCTGAGCTAGCGGAGATCCAGTTAGAAAATCCACACAACACGCTGCAAGGCAACGTGGACCTATCCATCCAGGTCTAGAGGAAGTGCTGCTACTTCTTCAGCTAATAAATATTACTTACTGGCTCTCATTCAAGTCCATGTGAATGATGGATCATATTTGCTAGCGTGTAACCCTGAAGTTCTGGTTCTTAGGCTTGCACGAGAGCAGCCAGGTTAGATCTGCTTTTGTGGTTGTGGATGTAGCCAACAAAAAGCATTCACATTTAGTGCATTAATCTCAAACAGTACTGAAATCAGGCCATCAGTCTCCACAGCTGGGTAACTTTCTATATCAACCATATGAATCTGACTTTTCTGGACAGTTTTCCCTGTCTGCTGACCCAGAAATTTATGACCATAGGCTGAAGTCTGCCAAATTAAGATGCATTTCCTTTTGGTAATGTTCACTGAAATGGATATTTCCCATCAGAATAATTCTATTTCCCATATTCCCTTTCTAAGGAAGGTGAAAAGAATTTGCCTCTCTTAGCTAGTAATTAGCATTAAATTAGTCCATACAGCAGAATAAGTGTGTGGAAACAGCAAAAATCCTCCCAAATGTTTTGAAGAGCTAGGAGATAAATATGGAATGTGGATCCACAGCTTTACAGAGGTAAACAGTTACTCACTGTCTCATTTCTGCTGTGTCATTTTCCCACTCCCATTTTTCCATACCCATTTCTCTCTGTGTTAAAAAGTGAACTAACTTAAAATCTTGTAGCAACATTTAAAGAAAACGGAACCACCCTGAACCAGGAACAGAAAGAGACACTATTTTTTAAGGACAGAGCTTGGAAACATATGCTAGGATATAGCATAAGAAACTTAGCTCTAGACATTAATGGAGTTGATGATGTCTAAGTGTTGGATATAAAGCAGTTAAAAATCCCCAAACCAAAACAGATGCATTGCCTTTAACTGACAGAGCTTCAATACAATTGGGAGAAAATCACGTGTCTCCCAGTCCCTAATGCTGATTAAGACTTTCCTAGCAAATTGCAATTTGTTTATCTTGAGGAACTTAAATTTGAGTTGAACTTCAATATGTTCCACTATGAAATCTTACAGAACAGAAAACTCATGCTGATATAAACCAAATCAGGTTAAGAATTGATTTAGTTAAGAATCAGTACTTGGCTGCTGTGCACATACTTTTAATTTAGTTTGAAGTGCCTGCTATCAATTGAACTTAAGTTTGTCTTAATGACTTTACCACTTTAGCAAGGGCTGAAAACTTAGGTATTTAATGACATAAGCATCGAAAGCTAAGTCAGATGCCAGTATCACCACTGACATCAGTATCCAGCAGCATCTTATCTAACATCATAATGCATCTCTGTATTAAGTGTTAGGCAGTATCAGCACAATGATTCCAAAAATCAAAGAAACATTAAAATTAGGGGCTCGCTTTCAAGGAAATAATTTATACACTTCTTTCAGACAGTTCTGACCTTCATTTAACAACACACCGGCTAAGTAGAGGAGCCCCAAGATGACCTAATACATTTAAGAACAGAAGCTGTGTTTGTAGAGTTTTATATAATAAAATGAAGATACTTATCAAAGTCATTTTACAATTCCCAGCAACAAAAGCAAAAGCCACCGCAGCATTACTAAAACGAGTAACAGCTCAAGACCAGGTACTTCTCCAGGACTGCAGAACAGCCAAGACAGATTCCTAGCTCTACACTTCTGGGAGCACAATGTTCTGTGCTTGTCTAAGGAAACACAAGCTACAGAAAACTCAAGAAAATGTGGTCATAGGTCTCATATGTCACACAGCTTGTGCCACAGCAGTTGCAGGAAACCATCAGCTTAAAGGTATGTATTTTTGTACTTGCTGGGCTCCAATCTCTGCAACATAGACTGCTCCACTCTTCATGTTCACATCCACAAGGTGTGGTTTGGTTTCATCTGCCAGCTGGATTGCGCTGACCATAACACACTCCCCAATGGAGCCAACTGGTGCCGCCGCCAAGATTGCTAACCGGTTGATATTCATCTGGGCTACAATCAGGTATTTGTAATCGGCAGTAAATCTGTGAAAGACAGAAATATATTTTTTCAGTTATGAACTCCATATGACATCTCATTTTAAGACAACTGTACACTTTAAAAGAAACAAAACCTCCTTAATAGAAAAGGTTTTGAAGGCTACAACAGACTGAATGTAGTGAAACATTGAGAATTAACTTGTAAGCCTTGCTCTAGATGTTGCTGTTCCTTGAGACAAATTATGCTACAGAAAATTCATTCAAGACAATCTTTACTCCTGTAAAAGCTGCATCAATAAGGCCAACAACACACAACAACTTAAAATGAAGTTCCCAGTCCTGCACTCCAATCCAAGGGGCTTGTTATAAAGCCAGGATTTCCTTGTCAAGATACAACTGTGCAGATCTTTGCATATGATTAGGGCCCAGCACCCTATTAATTAAACTGGTAACTCTGGCATCAGGCATTAAATATCAATGTTTTAATTCACTGGTAATAGTACACCTTATTCATGCAACTGCATGCTTCTAGATGAACTGTTCAATAATACCTGACAGAATAGGGCCCATCTTCTGAAAAGCAGCTGCTCCAAGACCCAAGCCATTCCCCTGTGACTTTATCAAAAACCTGGATTCTTTTGTTGTCTCTGTCTGCAACCCATACCTGTTAAGAACAAGAATCACAGCTGTTCACAAATCAAACACATTAGGTTCTTACACAAGCAAAGTCTCCTGTAGTAAAAAACAAAGTACACCTTGGAAGCATGGACCTCCACATTCAAAACAAAGTAAATAGATACGACTTCCAGATATAAAACAAAACCACCATATAGTTAAGATACACAAATTATTTTATACTGTAAGAGAGAAATCAGTGCCTTCTCTTCATTTTTGTGGCTATGATATGGATATATTTGGTAGAACTCTGCTCCTCCCCGCCCCAGTGAGGACATATTCCCACTGATTTAATTCTAAAGATACTGGCCTGACACCCATTAACAATTTGTTTTTCAACAGTAGTCTCTTTTTTGATCCAGGCCTATGATGACTGCATCTGCAAACACTCTGATATGCCTAATACTACTAAAAATATTGAGCAACACCAATAGCATTTTCAGTATGTTTTGTCTAGTCAGTTTTGTCCTTATCTCTGTTCCACCCTGTGCTAACTGGGTTCACAAACACTGCAAGCTGACAATACCATCAGACAGTTCCAGTGAAGGCCTCTCTTGTATTACAATCACTGAAATTTTAGCTGGTAACAACTCAGTCTGATAAATGAACTTCATGACTTTTCTGGGATATCACCCACAAGGAAGCAATAAACAAGTTGACCCTGAGAGCTTTCATCACTATTTTTAAACTGAACACTACTACAGCGGTCTCTTACATTTCTTAGGAATTCATTTCTAACTTAGGCTGATGATCAACACTGCATTGGCAATTAAATCGTAGCCCATCACAATTGCTGTCTTTGAGTGTATATACTCATGGCTACCCTTCAACATAAAGGAGCCACGTTTCTCCTCTTCTCCCTCCCACCCAGCCATTTTTGGCAGAGAAGTGATTTTTATATACGCTTCTTATTCTGGTTCAGACAGCATCAGCAGAATTAGCTCAAACCAGTGATTTAAGATGTTTTAGTCAAGTAATCTTATTTTCCCTGAAACAGATTAAGGAGTGACTGCACAATTCCTCTATAAGAGCAGCAGAGCAAAGCCAGACTATGATTAACACCTGGCAGAAGTAGACTCTTGAGCTGCATGTAGAAAGTGACTGACGTTCACAGCTTAGCCAGAGCCTTACTATCATCTTAAATTTATTTCGAATTTCCAAATATGAAATTAAGTTAAAGCCCTCTGAAGAAACTAAAGCGCTTGGGTAGATATTTATTACAGAATATAATTCTCCTGCACTTTCACAATGGCAAAGTGTTAGAAACTGCAGGAGGAACAGTCTGTGTTACATGGACACTGGCAACGTAACCTGTCAGAACCCTTGTGTTAAACTTGCAGCCACCTATTTTAGCAGGCTCTGCAGTGGGAAAGAAGCTTCAGCTTATGACTCCTATCACGCTGAAAACTAACCCACATAGAAATGACCCACATCACAACAGTTCAATTGAAAAGAAATACAATTTGTGTTGTTCAAATAGATGTAGTAAGCAAGTCTGTCAGAAGACAAAAAAAATTCTCCCTTTATTCTTTACCCGTCCAAAAGAATCCAGTGTTACACTGTGAGGAATCTTGAACTGACCAATGCCGGTCCCATTTGTTCCAGCCAGCCATATCTCTTTGTAATCTAAACAGTGAGCACAACGAAAGATAAAAGTAAAAATAAAAATAAAAAAAATCACAGTATGAAAAACAACAAAAAGTAGCTCTAACTCATTCCCTTGCAAAGTTACCTTGCGTAATTTTTAAATGGTGGAATTTCTAAACCCAGGCTTTTTAAACACAGTACTACTGATATACAAACCCAAGAAATATGGGAACTACTTTTATTAGTGGATTTTTATTTAGTTTTTATTAGTGGATTAAGAAATATGGTTTCAGATATGTAGCTACTAATACACAAAAGCCATAGTCCAAGGCCCTGTTAAGCACTGTATTTATTTTTATATATATACACATGTATAACAACAGTTGGCTGATTATGATATTGATTTGTTTACTAAATTGAAACAATCTGTTCATTTCAGTGGCCAGTCTGGCCCAAACCTTCACACTTTTGTTCCATGGCAGTTTTGAGTTTTAACAATTTACCATTTTGCAAACTAGGTATTAATAAACTGACTGTTTTATGATAGCTCAAAGGAGAAATGGTTGCTCCCCCATTTTTCCCCAACTGCAGACATGCACAAACTCTTCACTCACTGCCCTAACCAACTCTGACCACCTAGCTGGGGAATATGAGCCAGCTAATTAGAATCATAGAACAATTTAAGTATAAAAGATCTCCAGATACCATCGGATCCAACCTCCTTCTCAAAGCAGGACTAGCCTTGTAACAAATCCAACCCTGAACTTAAATTAGGTTATCATAACTCATCTAATTTTGAGCACCTCCAAGAGTGGAGACTGTATACCCTCTCTGGGCAAACTACTCACTGTTTGATCACCCTCACTGTGAATCTTTCCCTCCAAAGAAGCAAACTGAAATTTCCCCCTTCTTGCATCTTTTGCTCAGTGTCCTCATTCTTCACTGTGCATCTCCAAGAAACATGTGGGTCTGTCTTCTCTATACCCTCCCATTACTGACCTGAAGACAGCAATAAGAATCCTCCTTAGCCTTCTCTCTTGAAGCCTGAACAAACTAATTCTCTCAGCCTTTTGTCACAAACAATTAGGAGATTTCTCCTTAAGTGACAATCAGTAAAACAGGACCTGATCCAACAAAGTCTTCAAAGTAATGTTAAATGACAGGTCTACCTAGCCCTTGCATAAATGTATTGTCAAGTTGTGTTATTTAAATTCAATTTTCAATAGTCAACTACGTCAGAAGTTCATTTTTCCATACCGTTGGACAGTTTGAGCAATCTGTTATTCATTCCTCCGTCTCCATCCACAACATAGATATCTCCACTTGCCTCTACGAAGACCTCAGCTGGTTGATCAAATTGGAGGGGAATCAAACTTGAACCAGCATTACCTGGAGTGCCCAAGATCTGCAAAAGTTTACCCGAAGGGCTATATTGTTTCACGGTGTGCCCATGTTTCCCTGAATTAAGGAAAAAAAAAAGTGCTAAAACACCTTAACAAAACAAAGTGTACATATTACAACTGATTACAAAGATTAAAAAATAAAATCTCCTGATATTCATAAATTATATTAATAAATCAGACGAAATTCTATAGTGAGAATATGACTGTGGGTTAGTAAACCTATAGGCTACAACAATATTCACTCATTGTATTAGGGCTACCAAACCTAAGACAGAAGATAAGTCTAGACAGAAGATTTTTTACTCCCTGATACTTTTCCTGGGGAAAAAAAAACCAACAAACCACAAAATAAAACAACAAAAAACCCCTCCAAAAATCTTGCTTACTAAGTTCAGAAGCTATAAGCAGACACACAGCTTAGCTCGTGAACCGTCAACAGTATTTTGTGCAGCACCCGAGAAGTTTGTTTATGGCAAGAAAGCCACAAATCTGTCTCAGAATTATTTGAGAAACTTAAATGAGTTGTTTAAAGTAATATCTGCAATATTAGCATTTTCTTCCCCACCTAATACTTTTCATATCACCACCATGCATACCTGTTCCAACATCTGTGATCCATACAGAACTATCTGTTGCAGTGTTCAATACAAAGATACCATGAGGCATTTCAACTGTATCATTCCAGGAGTAAAGAAAATAGCCTTCCTCTGAGAATACAAGTACCTTTGGTACATTATCTCCCCTCTGAAAAGGCAAAAAAAGGTCTATTAAGAAAAAGTATTAAGCAAGTTATCATATTTTTGAAAATTCCCCTTGGTAAGGTTTTGCAATGTTTCATGAATCACGAGCCTCCTAAGACTGTCTGCTAGACCTCATTTTTTCCAGTTAGAAGAGAGAGAGAATGGTCTAAGTTTAGCATGCAAAACCTTCCACTCATTCTAGACTTTCAACTTAAATCACATGAAGTCCCATTTTAAGAGCAGCAAAGCTCCTGCAGCTATCTTGGTCTCCATTTTCAATCACGTTTTTATGTTCTTGCTGAAAAACATGCCTAGCATAACACATGCATGAAGAACTGTAACTGTACTTATTAGCTGTATGGCATGGCACTCAAGTACTCATACTGTGCTTTATAATTAAATCCCACCACTTTTCATGGAGAGAATGTCTTATCCATGACCTAGAAATACCAATGCACAGAACTGGGTAAAGCATATAATTGGACTCCAGTTACTGTAACAGGCTGAAAGGGCTGTGTGGTTTTGATTTCATGGGACAAAGGCTGAACGAGTGGAAGGGGACTAGTCAGTTGCCCCAGAAACACAGTTTACCTTACAGTTGGAGAAGAAGCTTCTGTAAATCAGTTAAGTTGGATCACGCATTCATATATCAGAAATTTAATGTTTTTAAAAGCACAAGCAAATCCAGTCCCAGAACTGCTTTCAAAAAACATATATAGGAGACACATCTATACTCATATCTTCACAAATTTTGATACAATAGCTATTCATATTTATACACACATACATACATATCTTAATCTAAAACAGCCACTTTGAAGGTAAAAATACACTAGGTTAACAAGGAGAGAAATATTGTATTCTCACTCACTTGTCCCACATAGACCAAACCATGAAGAGAGTCAACAGCAACACAAAATGTTTGACCAGTGAAATATTCTGGAATTTTAGGCCAGCCTATGTCCAGCTTGTACATCTGCTGCTGTCCCTTCCAAGGGGAGGGGTAATCAAATGCATTTAAAACCTGAAAATACAAAAATAAATACCCTTTAGTAGTTAAATCCCACAATGGTGGGATCAGAAGAACGAGCAGTATAAATTAACTTTGTTCTGAAACATCAATTGATCTACTCAATTTAAATCAAGACGACAAATAAACAGAAATAGGCTTGTAGCTAGGGTTTTCGGGTGCAAATGGGAAAATTGCAACAAACTGGAAATTAGCTAATGAAATCCTTTGGATTGGGGAGCTCTGGAATTAGAAGGCAAAAAACATACTCTGAAATTTCTTACATTGAAGCTGCTATTACTATCTGTAAGTCACACTCCAATGAGTAAAGTAGTAAAAAGGTTCCAACTGCAACAGAATAACTGCCTACTTAAGAAGATAAGAAAAAGAAAAATCAGGATAAAGGGAAAATACAGGTCAAGAAAGAAAACTACCTCTTAGAAATGGGGAAGCGTAAGATACTAGGAATGGCAAAACTCAGGCCGATGTTTACATTTTAAAGGATAATGGAAGAAAATAATCTTCCCCCTTTTTGTTCTACTTTTCCAGCAGAAGAATGGAAGCCAAGCACAGCTACCCTGTGGCAAGTACTGGATGGAGAGCTAAGCACTGAAACAGAAAAGATCAGGCTAGAACTAAGAAGTAACTAAGTGGTGGTCCTGAAGGACCAGGGCCATCTGACATCTCTGTTAATGGCCTCGCCAGAATTGATGAGGGACTGATGACAGAGAACTACGAACATTTTAAGACAGACTAGACTATCATGAAAGAAAAGCAATTAAGCAGGGAGAAAATCTAAGAGTAAACACTGCAAGTTCATTGACCTACAGATTATGAAGTTTTTCCTTGTTACGCATATTGCTTGGAAACCCCTGGAAAAGAACCCCCCAGCACCCGCGTTTGTCTCAGAAGAACCACATCACCAAACCTCCGCCCCGAACGACCTAAGCCAGAGAAGGCGCGGGAAGGCACCAGGACGAACCGGGTCCCGGGGCCCAGTCCGCACCACTACGGGCCACCGAGGCCCGAGGAGACCTGGGACCGGCTCCAGCCCCCACCGCTCTCCTTCCCCGGGCTCTGCCTTCGGGCGGGCAGCCGTAACCAGAGGTTTTGCACAAAGCTCCCGCACTTCGCCATCACCTCCTCCCTCAGGCCGCCGCCGCCGCCGCCTCCTACCTGCGCGCCCCAGAGCAGGGCCAGCAGCGCCAGCAGGCCGCCGGCCATCACTAGCCACGGCCCGGCCGGCCGCTTCCGCCTCATGGAGGCCGGAACGGGCGGGACGCGTCGCCATGGCAACCACGTGACCGGCACCTCCCCTGCCTCCTACCACCGAGGGGGGCCAGGGAAGGGCTGTCCGCTGTCGCCATTTATCTCAGCGCCGGGCTGCCCAGAACTATGCCGGCTCCGACCCGAGCAGCGGCAGGGCCAAGGCAGGCCAGAGAGGGCGCAGTGGCGCCCCGCAGCAGTGCTCAGCGTTTCGGCGCGACGCCCAGAAGCTGGAACAGGAGGGAGTCCGGCTCGAATTTCGACTACTTCTGCTCAGGCATCGTTGAGGGCGAGCGGCAATGAAAAAAAGGGGCCTTCGGCTCCGCGGTGTGATGTCACACGCGCGCGACGGCAGAAAGGCAGGATTGGTGGAGCTCTGTCGGTGGCCCGGGGCTGCCCGCCGCCCTCTCCCCCGCCGGCCCGCCTCGGCCTCCCCTCCCCGGCGCCCGCTTGGAAGCGCCCCGGCCTCTCACCACCGGAATCAAAGCGGGTGGCGGCGCAGCAAGCTATGGGGTGCGGGGGCGCCCCGCGGGTGGGTGCGGGCCGGCCGGGCCTCGGCGCCGCGTGTTGAGGGGAGCGGCGGGGTCGTTGGGCGGCCGCCCCCGTCCCTGCCGCTGCCTTGGCCTCTCTCTCGCTCTCTGCCCCGTGCCCTTCTTCCTTCTGCGCCGGGAGAAGAGCCGCGGAACGCCGCAGAGAGCGGGAGCGGGTCTCCTCCGCGGCTGGCGGCCTGCCTTTGTCTCTTGTGCCGTGTCCAGCATTGCAGAGGCGTCAGCGCTGAATTCCCAGGGGCTGAGAAGGTCCTAGGCTGCCTTTCTTGCCTTCTTGGGTTTTTTATTATTTTTTTAAATATATTTTTTCGTATGTCAGTAAAGTCTTCGGCCTGGATATATATATTTTTTTAATTTTTTTTTCCTCCATATTCTAAGTATCTCCATTGAATGAAATAATAAAGATGGATAAGAAATCATTTGAAACCGTGCTGGACGAAATTAGAAAGGTAACTTCTTGTTTTGCGTGTTAGTTTAACCATTTGGTGGTAGACTGTTCCTCTTAGTGGACGCACCGGGTTAGGTGTTTGTGTTGTTTAAGAATCACTTCAGGATTCAATAAAGACTAAATTTTACCAGAGCGCGAAGAACTATAATGCTGATGTTTTTGTAGTTTTTGTGTGTCAGGTATAACTGTGTAAAGCTGCTGCGAGATATTTGCTCTCTTTGAGATGGTTTTTATTTTCTCAGAAAACTGAGATCAAATGTCCAGAGTGCTACCACTAACGCTATGTGCTGGAAGAGTGCTCATTTGAAATAAGCACTTTAATAAATTCATTACTGCATTTTTGCTGTCAAGGAAGATGAGGAAAAAAAGCCAAAATCACCAACTGTCTCTTATTTGGGAGGAGGGACAGTGTTTGCTCGGCCTAACTGGAGATGGGGTCTTATAGTGTGAGGTACCCACCTTTTATATGGTGGTTTAGGAGTTATAACACACAAATATCATAGAATCGTCTAGGTTGGAGGGGACCTTAAAGATCATCTAGTCCAACCATCAACCTAACTCTGACAAAAAAAAAATATGAAATGAGAGAGCTGATTTCTAAGCTGTGCTTTCCTGTACTTAAAAGACATATCTCCCACAGTTCAGGAGTGTCTGCACACAGTCCTCCAGGGTCTGGGTTTTGATGTGTGCTCTGGACTGTGCTTGTGCATCTCCTGTTAAAAACTCCCTGAGCTAAATACCTCCTGGTTGTGGGAAGCAGAGACACCAACCTGGGTTTCCTGGTGTCTGGCAGGTGCTCTCATTTCTTTCTGCACAGAGGTCTGCTTTTAACAGGAAGGCTAGAGGTTGGTGGTTGGGACAGTTCCCCGAATGCTGGAGGTGGAAAAGGGGATCGAAAAAGTGTCTGGATCCTTTGGAACCTCTCAGATTAGTAGAAGTATGATTCCCATCTTGTGTGTGGAGTACAAGCCTGGGATGATGTATTTTGCTGTAATTAAGCAGAGGTGATTTCAGTGTCACAGTAGAGCAGTTATGTGTCCTGCTAAAAGCTGTCTTGGTGTGAAAATGAAGGGCTCGTTTCTGATAAGATTGTCTTATGGCAGAAAAGGAATCCTTATTGGCATTTTTGTGAAAGGTATTTTTTATTATGATGGGTTGTCTAGGAGAGGTCATTTTGTTTATTTGGCCTTGGGTGCTAGAGTTGAATTTCAGTTCAGCTTCTCTTCCGCGTGAGATGCAGTGATGGCTGCAGTTGTATTATTATTTTGGAACACCTTGAGGTATAAACCACTGTACACAAAAGCCCCATTGAGGAGCCTTTGTTATCACAGCATTTTTACATGAGGTCGTGGTCAGAAATTCTCCTTTCTAAAACACGTTCCATGCTGTGTGACCAGCTAAAAACATGACAGGCTAAGATATTTCAGGGCGTGGACTTGCCTCCCAACTTAAAAATTTTTATGGAGAATCTGGCAAAAAAAACCCAAAAATCAAGGAACAGATTGCACATGAATACTTTTTCTGAGAATTGATGATGGGAGGGACTAATGTTTCAGATTTTACTGCTGCAGTGCGGCCCATCAGAATACGCTCTGTGATTACTAAAGACTTCAAACAAAAGGGGTTTTGACATGTGATTTTAGGCAATTATGTTTCCTGTATGTTATCTGCCTGTATTCCCGTAAACCCAATTTAATGTTGATCTAAGGATTGGTGCTGTGCTGTGTTAATAATAGCTGTGCTCTTCCAGTGTAACCTTCATTTTCCAAATGCTTATTTTGTGCCTTTGTTTCTAGGTCTTTGTTTAAACTTCATTTCTAGCTCTGTGGTAGAGCCTTCTTTATTACGGGATTCACAAGTCAGTTGTGTTGGTGTGTTCCATTTTCAGTCCTACAATTAGCAGGAACAATTATTTAAATATCTTAATGTGTAGCTTAGTTCTATTTTTCCCCATATATATTTTTGATTTTTAAAAAAAAATATTAACTTTGAGGGGTGTTTTTTAAATAAACAAACATAGCAGCACTGGTTTTCTTCTTACTATGAAGTCATTCAGTTGTTGATTTAAGGAAGAAGAGTGACATTTGTTTTGGTAAAGAAGTTGCTATATTGACATACCAGGCTTGTTTTCCAAAATATGTGAAAATAAAGGAAGGGGAGAGAAGGAAAAATGAGCATGAAGAGAGTTCTTTTTCCCCGGTGGCTTCAGCGTGTCTGGTAGTGTTGGCCTCTTAATGAGGTACAGGAAGGGAGGGAGTTGTCTCGAACAGTGTGGGAGTGGGTTTCGGTGCATCTGTGCTACTCACAGTCGGGTGGCAGCGATGGAGAACTTCACCTGTCCGTGTGGAAGGGCAAGGACAAAAAAAGTAGTAATGAGGGTGGGCTTTAGGGCTGTTGGGAAGAAGATAGAACTGGGTGTGTGAGTGAAGCTGGAGGTGATTTGAGAGCTATCAATTGATGGGGCCCATGGAAACTGGGGGAGAAAGGTGTGTGCGCTAGTTCAGGGCAGGAATTCAGCTGTTACCTGTCCTCTTTACATCTTGTGTGTCTGTCAGTGAGCTGCCTGTGAGGAGAGGGAGGAAGCCCTGGCTATTAGTCAAGAGCATTGAGTCAAGAGCAGTGGCCGGTGCTGTGTTAACTGTTGTGCTTCCTTGGTTTTGTGAAATTGCATATTGAAGTTTGAGCTATGGGAAAGTAATGATAAGACATCACCACCCACTGGAGCAGGCTTTCTTGTATACTTAATCGTGTCTGTACAGACTTGTTACCCAGTCTCTTCATAAATTCACATAAATTCTTTTCATAAATTCCCTGTAAATAAATTTTACAGGGAAAAGAGTTTGTATGAATAATGAACTGTAATATCTTGTTTAATGTAAAGTTAATGTAAACCTTAGAGGCAAAAGGAAGAGTGATGATGATGTTCTCTCAGTGCAGTTTTAAACAACAAAAAAAGCATAATGAAATAAATAAAAAAATTACTATTTTTTTTAGCAAAAGAGTTAAAATACACCTCTGCTTTTCATTGTTCTCTCAATTATCTAAGAAGTATTCTGTTACTTAGGAATACTGCAGTATAAATGATGCAAGTGTCACTTTGTAACATGACAGAAAAGTTAATATTTTAATTTAATTTATATTTAATAATTATATTAGTCTATATTTAGATTAATGGATTATTCTAGCAGGTGGTTGTGATATAGTTGCAGTTTTTGAGGGACTAATTATGCGTCTTTTTTTCTGTATCTTCTAGGCTGTATTGACTGAGTACAAATTAAAAGCCATTGAATATGTTCATGGATACTTTTCTAGTGAACAGGTAAAAGTCAACACTGTCACGGGTCTAATGGGAGCTATTGGTTTTGTGGATTTAGCAATAGAAAAAGGCGGTATCTCTAATCATACTGAGGCTGATCATATTAGCTTTTTTATTTATTAACTGAGGATGTTTAATTCCCCATTATTATATCAGTATTCATCTGTTAAAAATAGTTCTAAGTTATTTTGTTATCAAAATCGTTACATTTTCATTCGTGTTGTGTGGAAAAATTGGAGAAATTAATCATCATGGAATGTAGGATTGTTTTGCATGTATTTTCTAAATTGGGATGTGGTAGTAAGTGTCCAGTTTATTTTGGTACTACATAGATTCTTTTTTCCTTTTTGTTTTTTTTTTTTTTCTTCTGTATGTTTGGTGAATGTGCTGTTTGAGATACTGAAGGTTTAGAAGCTTTTTCAGAAAGTTTTTTTTTTTTTTTTTATTCTAATACTGTGGCAATTGTGCATATATGCAAATATATGGAGAGGAGTAACTATTTTAAGTATTTCCAGTATTTCCATAGAAAAACTTCATTTCATAACTTAGAATTTGTAGGTGCCTACTTAGAACTAAAAAGAACATTAGATGCTGGTAGGCATTGATGTAATCAGACATCACAGACAGGCACATGTATTTTAGCAGTATACCACTATACTCCAAAAATGGAAAGATCGTGTCGATGCTGTTAGCATAATTTTTTAATATATATAAAAGATTAATTGAGGGCCTTTCTGTTGCAGGTTGTTGAGTTACTGAGATACTTTTCGTGGGCTGAACCACAGCTTAAGGCAATAAAGGCTTTACAACATGTAAGTTCTTGTGGCATAATCTTGTAGAGTAAGTTTGCCCTCTTATTCTTATTTTAGTTTTGTGAAGTCTACTTTTGCAACTGATGGGTCAGTCTCCCCTTTAATATTCAAAGTTTCCCCTTCATCTCTTTTCTTTTTCAATGGTATCAAAATAGAAAATGTTATTCTTTTAACCAGGATATCTTTTCTGACTGAAGTATCTTTTACTTTCCTGTGTATCACAAGAATAGATGTAGCCCTTTTTAACTATTGTTAACTTTCCTAATTTTTCTGCTTTTGGCAAGTACTCTTTGCAGTTGCCTGTCCAGTATTTAGCACATAAAGTCTCCTTCACAGTGGGAGGGAGACAATGTTAAACATTTACTGACATATATTATATGAAGCTGTTACATTTGGATAGCGTTCTGGGTTTAAAATAATTGCAGCATCTTATTTTATATAAACTGTTTTTTCTTTCTTGCTTACTTCTCAGAAAATAGTGGCAGTTCCAGCATCGAAAATGGTTAATATTCTCAATTGCTTCACATTCAGTAAAGATAAACTTATTGCCCTTGAAATCTTAGCATCGTAAGTATCTCTCATGTTATATTTCCTTAAGTTGTATTGTTTTTACTAATGTTTCAGTATATAAAACTTAAGATACTTCTATAAGGAAGCATTGTGTCCAGTTAAGGTACAGCACAAAGCCATTATTGATAGGACTGTAAAAAGAAGAATTACAAGCAGGCATTGTGCAAAATTCCATAGTTCATCTGAGTCTTGAGCATGCTGCCATGTGGGCTTCTGCCTGCTGGAAAACTGCCACTTTGCCAGTATATTTACAATGGTCTTCAAATCTTGTAGAGAATGAAGAGGGCCTTAGGCTTATTTCTGCTCCCTGAAATGTAAAAGGCTTGCGACCAAAGTATTCTGTGCATTGACCCTTTTGCATTTGAAAAGCCCTCTAAATATTCCATATGTAAAAACAAGTAAATACATGTCTTAAATTGACACATTTTATTTGTAAATCTAATGTCTATAAAAGATGTATGGATATTCTAAATGTATGTTTGTACAGAAAGTTGGGGTTTTTTACTGAACACAGCTGCTTCAAATGACCTACCTTTTTCATGTGTTTATATTGGAACTCTTCTGCCTGGCTTAGGGGATTTATTATATGAACTGTTGTTCTGGTTTTGGGGGTCTTTTGTTTGTTTGGTTGGTTTTTTGGTTTGGTTTTGTTTGTTTGTTTTTGTTTTGGTTTATTTTTTGTTTTGCATTAAGTATGTCTGCCCTGCATATGAATGCTGTATATTACAGCCAGCTTAGACATTTTTTGGCATATAAATTCATTATGTAAACATTCATAAAACAAATAAGGCTGAGGACATAGACATGATCTTCCTTTCAGAGTTGAGCTTTGAGAAGCTATATGAGTGCTCCTAGTCTCTTTCAGACCAAGACAAAACAGAATAGCCTAAAGGAAGTTCAGTGGCACGATAAAGTAACCTGTTCTACTTCTTGAAATGAGATTGGAGCTTATAGACTCTTTAGTTGCTACACTTCAGCTGGTGTGGAGAGAAAGCCTGGTAATTTCCTTCACTGTTGAATTTCTGCAGTGCAAGAGCATAATAAGGGAGTGATGATACGGAAATCCTAACCCAAATCCACATACTGTTTACTTTGCTACTCAAAACTAGAGAACAAAGCTGAAAGTTCAGTGTCATTTTAATACCTTTCTTTGGGGTGTTTTTCATGTCTTTGTTCAACATTCTGCTGATTCCATTTGAGGAGTCCTCCTTTTTGGGGCTGTGTTGTAATTCCAGTAGTTTATGTGGGGCAGGTAATGTTTGACAGCAGTAAAGGTGCTGTGGTCAGGGTTTTGAAAAAGGCAGGTACAATCAGGCATTAGGTTCCTTGTACTTGCACATTTTGTTGTTGTCTTTGGTGTGTCTAATGTTATTTTTGGTAGAGGAGCAAGGAGAAAGAAAAGGTACTTTTTTGGAACTGCGTGAAGGGTTTCACTAGCTCTGCAGAACATGGAGAGAATTTCCAGGAGTTTCATCTTTTTCATTCTGGAGTAAATAAAATGAAAATTTGTTTTTCTACCAGTCTAGCAGGAAACAGTGGAAAAACTGAGTAGCTGCTGCTTTTCTGCTGTGCTGGGAATTGTGTGCTAGTAGCAATTAAAGCTTTTTAATGAACTGTTGCGATGCAAAATTCATTTTGTCAATGTAGTTATTTTGCCATAAAGTTTAGCTGTCATTGTCCATTGTTCCATATTGATATTTAATACTCCCTATTGGTGTTTCATTCTAATACCATGTTTCACTTAAAAATATGAATACCGTATTTAAGCCCTGAGTTTTTACTTTAACAATAATAGCAATATTATGATCTGAACTAATTGTGTGTTTTTTTAATGTACTGTTGTGTACTGGCTGAATAAGTGTTGATCGCTTTTCAGTAGTGCGTTATTTCTGATGAGCATATGGAATGACAGTAATCATCTGTCAATGTCTTTATTTATAGCAACATTGTTGATGCTCAGAATTATCGCCTTATTGAAGATCTGTTCAGAATTAATATGTCAGAGAAGAAAAGATGCAGAAGAATTCTTGAACAGGTAGTCAAGATACTCTGGTATCCTTGGTTCTGTCAAATACATTATTGTTTCCGCTCTTATGGTCGTTGTGGGGTCAGGACTTACCATGAGGACTGCTGGGAACTACTGGTGGAAGACAAGTTGAAAGAAGCAGCTGCAAAAAGATAAAAGCTGTGTAATACATGTGCCAAAAAAAGGGGAAGGTTCTGTCAGGCATTTGGATTGTATGGAGAAGGAGGCACAGAATTGCAACCAATGCTGAAGGAAACAGTCTGCATGTGTTTTAGAGAAAACCAAGTGCTTAACGCCAAGCTCAGTAGAAGTGGTCTGAGAAGAACTATTCAAAACAAAGGGGACTTTGGCAGAACCTCACACTATTTGGGCTATTTGGGAAGAAGATTTGAGGCAAAGCTTTGAATTGTTCCGTGTAGGTTGATTCATGCAGTCGAAGTGTCATGAAACAGTAATTCATTTCTATAAAGCATTGAAATTGGTAGCAAGTAATGTCCTTTCTTGATTATTTTGCAGGCTTCAAAAGCAGGTTGTAAGGCTCCTCACGCTATGATATCATCCTGTGGCATGATTCCAGGCAACCCTTATCCCAAGGGCAAACCAAGCCGCATAAATGGAATTTTCCCAGTAAGCGTGATCCTATGCTTTTGCTTTTCACAGCATCCTTGATTTAGGATTAATTATCATATAAGCAAAACCAGGATTCATATGTATGGGAGGAGGAGTGCAATCAAAAGCAATGTTTTTTGGTATTTATTTTGTACCTCATTACAAATTTACAGGCCACTTGCATTATTTTTATTTGCTGGTTCTTTCTATGCCACTTTGAGTGAAGGTTACTGCATAAATAACATTGTTTATATAAGGAAAACATTGTCAACTGCAGCCATATTTGGTAGAATCAAGAGAGGTATAAACAACCTTACCGGTAGGTTGGTAAGATGGGCTAATATGGTCGCTACAGTAACACTGCTAATTTTAGTGTAGTTCTTGAACAACCATGTGAAGTATTTCCTGTGAATACTTTAAGGGACTGCAAAATGTAAGTTATCATGTCCACAAATGCAGATTTCCGTCAGAAACATGGGCTGTTTAATATGTATCTCTTTACAAAAGCTCAGTGTTATAAAACAAGCTACTTTTTACAAGCCTAGAACAGAGTTTCTTTTTACCAGAAAACATAGTTAAGTATCACTTTCAGAATATTCAAAAGCTCAAATGTAGTTTAGAAAAAAAATCAGATAAGGCAGAAATTACATAGCAAGATTTACTTCTAAATTCATAGTTTAATTTTCTTTTGTTTCAGGGAACCCCTATCAAAAAGGATACAGAAGAATGCACTAATGAAGGAAAGGGAATAGCAGCTCGGATACTTGGACCATCCAAACCAGTACGTCTAATAAATCAGTAGATAAATGAAACTTAAAGGAAAAAAAAAATCCATCCACCAGCCAGTTCAATAAGGCTTTTATGCAAAATGCTGTTATGTTGCAAGAAGACTGTAGGGCAGCAATTTGAAGAAAGCTAAACTTATATAATAAAGATAATATAATGTAATGTTTTTTTATTTAACTTGAGAAGAAGCTTTGATTTGTATCTGTGGGGGGATAAGATCCTCTAGTAGATACGATGTGTGTGCATTTGAAGGCAGAATTTAAATTACAGTAGCAGAAGACAAAACTAAATGCATTTTTAGTAGTTCATCATGAGCTAGCAGAAGTTTTAGATAGAAATATATGCAATTTTTTATTACAATCTCTGAGGGTTTCCCACACGAGCATATAAAATACCTGCATCTTGGAAACTGCAATTACAGCAGTGCTTGAGAACGAGGTTCTGGTTTCTTAAAACACAGCTGATTTGTTTTTGAAAATTTTTAAGTATATGGGACAAACTTTCAATGAACCTGGTACTACTTAGAAGTATTGTCCAAATGTTTTATTTTCACTTTTATTATGAGATGTTTCCCACTAAGCTGTGGGGACAAGTACCTTAATAAGTATTTGTTAGTTTTAAACGTCCTAAATCTTTATAATGAGTAGTCAGTCCAAGACTGCAGAGTGTGAAAACTACAAGACAGAAAGGAGTTCCCTTTCCCACCTGTTTTTAGTATTATTTTAAAATCTAAAGGTATACTAGTGATGTTTGTTTCATTCTTTTCAGAAAGAGTGAAATATTTGCAGTCACAATGGATATTATGAAGAAATTTGATATCACATATTTTTCCAGTGAAGAACAGCTGTCTGTAGTAGTATCTGAATGTTAACTTTTTGTCTGAGAAACATTAGGTAATGCTTTCACTATTGCTTTTTCCATTTGTTTTTTGTTTATGTAGGCTCCATCAACCTACAATCCACACAAACCAGTTCCATACCCCATCCCACCATGCCGGCCACACGCGACTATTGCACCAAGTAAGGCTTCTATGTGTTTTAGCTTGATGCTATTGTTTCATCCATTTGCCTTTTAAGTGTGAAGTGTCAGTTTCTCTGACCATGATCATATCTGAAATTGGCTTGTGCTGCGTAAGCTTGCTCTGGATACTGGTTTCTACCTCTTCCTGTCATGACTGCAGAGTTGATAAAAAGAGAAATATATTGTATTCTTTTCCCAATATCTACATCATAAGGAAAACTCACAATCTTGTTCTGATGACAAAATACTCCTTTTATGGGAGGCGTTGTGCATGTTAGACAAGATGAGGGCTGTGCCTTTGTTGTAATGTTTGACCAAAGTCTGAGCTTTGTCTTGACAAGTCTGTTGGCTTGTTGCTGTTGTACCAAACTTAGGATATGGTCAAGCACAGCCCTCAATTGGGTGGAAACATGTAGGAACTTCATAGAATGGTTTGGGTTGGAAGGGACCTTAAAGATCATCTAGTCCCAACCTACCTGACATGGGCTGGGACACCTCCACTAGAGCATCCACAGCTTGCTGAAGGATGGTAACCTGTTTCTCAACTGAAGGAGTAATCTGTTCCTCAGTTGCCTTCAGCTTTACTTTCTCTCAGTCACAATGAAGAGAAATCAGTTTCATTAGATAAAAGTTTGGACATGTAGGTTTCAGGATATAGTGATTGCCTTTTCCTGTGTTTGATCTGACTGTTCCTAGCCTTATGCCTCAGCTAAGATTGAGTCTTTCTTTGTAAACTCCTCTAGAAATGCCTTGCTCCCCAGAAAGTGTACCGGAAACCTGTAGACTAGCTCAAATTTATATTAAACAGTCCTTTCCAAAGTAAGTTAGGGCACAAAATTGGGCCTGTGTTTGGATGTAAGAATTAGTACATTTTAGGATATGAAAACACTTCTGAGGTTTCAGCGCCTTATTAGGCTGCAATACGGCTTTAAAAGAAATAAATGTGACATCAGAACTTGTAACTGATGATATTTTTTTTTATATATATATGTAATGTGTTAAATGAGATTGCAGATACTGACGTGAAACTGTTAAATGTGATTGTTTTCAAGCAATGGTCAGAAAGATATTTATTTTCTGCCTCTTATATGTATTGGTTTAACATTTCCTTCCTGGCTGATGCAATGATTGTTAGCTACTTTTCTGATTTTCAGCCAACAGTTGTCATGCAAGAAATCTTAACATTAGGTAGAACTATTATGAAAGTGTGAAACCAGAAAGGAATTACATATAACAAATTATTGCAATTTGAGTAATTGCAATAAAGTGCTACCTTTTCACATAAACTGTAATTTCTTAAGCTCTTAAAATATTCATTCTGGACCACTGTGATGTGTATTTATGTTCCTGTGAATTCTGATGTTCTTATTCAGAACTGTATACCACAGTTATGCAACAGTTTGAGTTGCTCCAAAGAATAAGGGAGAAAAAAAGGTATTTTTAATATGTTAAGTACAATAAGGATTTTATATTAAAATAATTTGCTAACCTACTTGAATTTCTTAACATTTAAAGCAAATCTGAAGATGATTGACTAAGTGTGTGAGATGGGATATTTTTCTTTGAATTTTATGACTAGTGTTGGAAGGCTGGTCATGGTCACTGGTGGATGTTTGGCTCTTTTGTTTGTCAAAGCTTTAATGTTAAATGAAGAGTTGCAGCAGCTTTTAAGTTAGGAATAGAAAAAGAACAAATGATGCTTCAGGCACTCTGAATCACTCCTCCCCTTTGAGTTTTTCAGGCAAAAAGAAACTCAAAGGAATCGAAACAGGACTTTTTCAGGCTCTTTCAAGAGGAACTGCCTTTATTAAAATTTGGGTCATGATGCATATCAGTCAGGCAGACATTGGCAAAAGTCAGCATCCAGCCTGGATGATTAACTATTCTGGCTTTTTGGTGAATGAATGTGTTACGATCTTGAAAATGTTCTTTTTAAGGGAAAAGACACTGGTTCATTTAGGTACAGGTTCTTTTAACAACTGAAATGTATTGCATTTGTTCTTGTAGGTGCTTACAACAATGCTGGCTTAGTTCCAATGGCTAATGTCATAGCTCCAGGCTTACCAGCTCCTCCACCATACACTGCTAATCAAGTGGTATCAGGTAAAGCATGCATACCTTTAAAAATGTTGATGGTAGTTTTTCTAACTCATTGTTGTGAATGGATCCTTCGCTGCTGGAGTTTCATTTGCTTTTAAATAACAAGCTGTTGTTCTCTGTTTAGAAAATGAGGATCTTTCCAGCCAGGCAAAGCCTTCCCAAAATCAAGGTAAATTGCAAATCCACAGGGGGATTTTTGTGTTGTTTGTATCTTTGTTATTTGTTCAGAGAATGTAAAAACCTTATTTGTTTAGTGGGATTTTCATAAGCCTTTAAGTATCTAACTACAGTTGGAATAAGATCCCTTGAGAGCTGTGGAAAAAATAATCTCTGGCATTTAAAAGCATCGAAACATTGAAATTGAGCCTTCTGTGTTAGCTCATTAAGGCTTTATATTCTTCAGCATACAAGTATGTGAAAAATCATATGAAAAACCAAATTAAAATATGCTTTGCAATGTAGTGCACTGAAACACTTCATTAATGTCTTTGCAGTTGTTAAAACTTCGGGCATCTGTTTGAAAACTCATTCACATTTTGATTTCATACATTAGTTGCAATGGGAAGCTAAGAATACAAGAGAGATGGGTTCGTTGTTTATAGCTTGTTGAAATCCATGTGTAGAATGTCTTATCCCAGACTGTTACATCCGAGTATGTTTGCCTACACTTTTGTCTTACCTTTTAAATTCCAATTCTTTTTGCAGAAGAGTGACTTTTTTTTTTTTTTGGTCTCTATCTGTGTGGTACTTCCTACAGCTAGTACAAATCATAATAATAATTCCCATTATGAACTACTTACACAAAGGCTTTGATGATGCTTCGTCTTTACAAGGTAGTTTATACAACTGAATGAATACAGTGTAAGGAGTAAAATTTCTTAGGAGGAGAAATTCAGTAACAGCCCTGGGTCATATTGCAGCTTTATTTCTCTGATGATAATCTTGGCTGTTAGGATTAACAACTGTAATCCGTAAGAGAGCCTTCAGCTTGGAAACAGGATGAGAAAAGGACAGAATCCAGAGCCGAGCAAATGGGTCTAGGTTTTTGGAAAAGAATCTGTAAAAGGAAATAGTTTGTTTGCAAGCTTGCTAGTTCTAGAGCTTCAAGATACATCAAACAGGAGTTTGTCATATCAATTTAGGTCCAAGATTTTAAAGATTCCAGGTTTCTCTGTGTGTGTGTAGAATTTGGGTAAGAGAGAAGTCTAAGCTGTGAGTTAAGGGTGATGAGTTTGACTGGTTAGATCTGTGATTTGCTTACAGTTGAACAGATTATTTTAAAAGTAAAATAAAGCACGAGGGTTGTTTGAGAGGAATGATTACTTAACACATATTCTACAGGAAACTAGATAGAGGCATATCAAGGCTCTTGACATGCCAGTGTTCATAAATGCAGCTTCTTTCCATTAACTCCCACATCCCCATTCACAGTGTGCCTGCCTTTTTTTTTCCTCCAGCTTGACTGATGTGTCTTTGACTTACTTTGAAGATTGTTATAAGCTGATATTCCTAGTGGCAGGTGCTTGCCTCAATTATAGACACCTGACTTCAGACTTACAGAAATACTTGTTGTTAAGGTCAAGTGCCAATGTTAGTTTAATACTGTAGCATGATATATGAATTTAAAAGTGTGCCTTCTTAGAATCAAAATCTGAAGGAAACACAGTGAAGAGAATGACCTGATTTTGAAGGAAAGAAAAATACCAGCACCTGAAATCAGCTTTCTTCAGTTGTTGACTAAACTTCTCTGAAATCATGATACATTGAATTAACTGGTTCTGAAGGAAATTCTGACCTTCAGTGACAGTGGATGCAGAGGAGCCCAGGTGATCTGATGCTGATGGAATATTAGATCTGGTTTGTGTACTGCCAGATGTTAGGGACCAGAGGGAGGGTGTTTACCTGTATCGCTTAGGCATTCTTACAGAGTATATTTGAGTATCTAACTGTCTTGCATGAGATCATGAAGAGGTAGTAGATGTCACAAAGTGTTTTAAAGAGCAGTGGTAGCCTACATGATGTATGACTTGTGTGATGTGTTTGTACGTATGGTTTTGTTTTGTTTTCATAGGCTGCAGTGGTTCATTGTTTATATACAGACATTATATGTTAGCTATTGTCTGTGTATCGTATTTTGAAATGCTGTATAAAATGTGTTTATGTTGATTTCAAACATTTCTGACAGTTGCAAGTATTCTTACCAGTTTTGTTTCTTTGCAGCTTTTTCTGCACAAGCGAATCAGCTCTTTACTCCTCATGGTTCTAATCCTTCAACACCTGCTGCTACTCCAGTCCCTACCCCATCACCTGTCAAGGCAATAAGCCATCCATTAGCACCTGCAACTCCACTCATATCTGGGATGAACATGTCTACCCCTGTCCTTCCTGTTTTCCCAGGACAGGTCTCCTCTTCCATCCATACATCTCAGCCATCCACCCCAACCCCTACTGTCATCAAATCCCTTTCATTGCCTGGTGTTCCTGTCACATCTGTTCACAGTGCAACCTCTACCCCTATCCCTGCAGTTTTGTCTGGGCTGGCTTCTATACCCACTGCTACGCCAGCTCCGCAAGGTTCTACCACACCATGTGCCACACCTGCGCCCAGTGAAGCTTTCGCATCTGCTGCTGCACCATTTGCTGGCCTCCCCTTCTCTGCAACCTCTTCAATTGCTTCAGCTAATAATCCCACTCCATTGTCATCAGTTTTTGCTGGCCTCCCTTTGTCCTTGCCTCCCAACGCCCAAGGAATTTCTAGTCCTGTTCCATCTACAGTTGCTAATTCTCCTGCCACTACCATTCCTGGTTCGCTTAGCTTGCCTAACCCAATTTTGTCTGTCTTAAAGGGATTTCTGACATCAAATGACACTTCATTAATCAATTCATCTGCTTTACCTTCTGCTATGACAAGTGAGCTTGCTTCTTTATCTGCTCTTGCTAATCAAAGCTCTGACCCTCCCACTTCCTCTGTCAACAAATGCTATACTCCATCAGCCACCCCCACCCCACAGCGTTCCTCCACACCTGGGTTGGCCATTTTTCCAGGTCTTCCATCCCCATCTGTGGCCAATTCTAGTTCCACTCCTCCAACATTGCCTGCACAGTCACCTTTAACCACTTCGCCATCGATTATGCCAGTCAACTGTGGCTCATCAGCCTCCCTCTTGCATGGCACAAGCCCTTCTAATCCTGATCAGCAGCTGTCATCAGCCCCAGCTGCCACAAGTATCCCAGTTCTGGTCAAAACAGAACCCATAAGTCCTACTCTCTCGGCCTTTAAAGGTCCTTCTCATTCAGCTGGCCCTTCTCATGGCACCATAGGACTGTCAGCGCTTGGGCGTGCATACACCTCAGCGGCTTCAGTGCCAGTCAGTTTACCCAGTTCCCTGAATCCGGCGCTGTCGGGTCTCTCCTCTTTGAGTGCTCCTCTAAACAACTCCAGTTCTCTGGCTTCCATTTCCCTCGCCCCACATGGCTCCTCTGCTCCCATTGCCCCCGTGTTCAATGGACTTCCTCCTTTTACGTCTCTAACCAGTAACTTTGCTTTTACTGGTAATCCAGCACTTACGCCACCCGTCACTCTCCCAGGGTCTCTGTTAGCTACTCCGTCTACAACCGCTTCAGCCGTGTCTGCCCCTCATGCGAGTTCCACCGCCGCCGTACTCTCAGGACTCGCCGCCTCAGCAACAGTCTCCGCTCCACCCTTCTCGCTTAACTTGTCCAGTGCCGTCCCTTCCCTTTTTTCTGTTGCCCAGGGACCTCTGGGATCATCAAACCCATCCTTCCCTGGTTTTCCTGTCTCTAACACACCCTCTGTCACTCCTGCTCTCCCTTCTTTCCCTGGCCTCCAGGCATCTTCTGCAGTAGCAGCAGTTGCACCGTTGCCGGCAGCTGCCACAGCCCCATCTCCGGCTCCGGTCCTGCCAGGGTTTGCCTCGGCCTTTAGCTCAAACTTCAACTCTGCACTTGTTGCACAGGCTGGGTATGTTTCTGTTTCTGAAGGAGGTCAGAACCATTTCTTTTTCTCTTGAAAAACACTGATTTTACTTTAGGTGTAGACATGATTTTCACTCATAGTTAGTAATTACAGTTAAATTTTAAAGTTAGTTCACCAGTAGATTTCCACCTGTCTTTAGAAACTGGTAGAGTAGTTACTGAATAGGTTTTCCTCAGTTGTCCCTGTTATGACAGTCTAATCCAGTGAGGTGCTTAGTGATCTTATTTCCCAGATGAGGATACTTGGCACCTCCTAGGCTTTTACAAGAATGGATTCCACGTGGGCATCCATTGACACATCCAGGTAATAGCAGACAATATCTTAGATGTTCCTATGTTTTAAGGAAGTACTCAACATTAACTCAACATTAACTTTTTGTCTATAAAGTTTTTTTGTGTGCAAACTGTAGGCACAGCCAAGGTACAAAAATTTCTGAGTTCCCTTCTTAGGTGTGCTCCAGACAGTCTTGGTTTGTGTGTGCATGAATAATTCATAGGTGGGTAGAGACTGGGCTTCTGTTTGTAAATTCTGGCCTTTATGAGGTTTAGAAAAATAGGTGCTTTTCTAATTTATATAGACATAAACTGATAGAGAGAGGATAAAACACGATGCAGATGTTCTTAATAATAGCCACATCTTAATATTCTTTCAGCTTGACTTCTGGACTACAGACACCGGGAAATGCAGTTTTTCCTGGTCTTTTATCCCTCCCTGGTATCCCTGGCTTTCCCCAAAGTGCCGCACAGTCTTCCTTGCAGGAATTGCAGCATAGTGCGGCTGCACAGTCAGCACTACTGCAGGTAACGTGCCTGGTTGTTAATACTGTTTTGTTTCCAGTAGTTGTTTGAATATATAGTTGCGTGTTAACTACTTGGGATTAGTTTAAGTCCAGTAAATGGTTAAAACCCCAACCCCCTTTGAGAACTAATTACAAGGATGGTGGTAAAGAACAACTCACATTAAATTACCAATGTACAGTGCTTCTGGTAGGAAATTTGTCCTTCTCAACAAAAGACTGAAAGAGGCAGTTGAATGTCTTAATATTTTCTCTCTTCTGTGACACCTCAGTTTTTGAAGCGGAGCATGTGTCTAAGTCCTGTTCAGTATGCAGAATATTGTCAGATATCCTTGAATATCATGGGAAGTAGACTGGAAGAAGCAAATTACTTAATCTAGGCCATGCTGCTTTTGTAGCTCAGGAATATATTTATTCTGTAGAAGTCTATGTACGCAGATTGCATTGAGGAAACGTCAGTTTTCTTGTTTACAAGTTCCAATCACTAAAATTAACACTTAGCTACTCAAGCAATGAAGATAAAGAAAGTTCAAAGTCGGTGAAATACTACAGCTCCTGATTAAGCTCTGCCTTCTGAATCAGCTATGGCTTGCTCCACTGGAAAGCAAATGCCATTAACGCTTCTTCATTTTTCCTCTTAATCCAGCTGCTTTCCTCATTCTCTGGTGTTTCAGAGCTACAGTTGCACTACAGTTTAACATCTGCGTATCAGTGCATTGCTCATCTCTGTTCTTGGCATACTGCAGACAAGACTTCATTTGTTTTGGCTTGAGTAGGACTGGTTTTGTGCCTGAAGTTTTTTGCTTGATTTAGTTTTTTGTTTGTTTCTTTGTTTTTTTTATCAGTGCTGTTTTCTAACTTCTTCTCTTCCTTGAAGGCACATTCTGCTTCTGCTCTGGAGAACTATACAGCTCAGCCTGAAGGTTTTGCTAACTATCCATCAACACCAGGAACACCATTTTCATTGCAGACAAGCCTGCCCCAGAGTGGATGGCAATAAATACCAGACATTTTTAAAGACTGCAGTGGTTGCTTGACAGAGCCTGATCCTATTCACTTTGAAGGCTGTCTCCGCGTTAGTGGGAGCATGGTCTGAATTGGGGAAAGAGGGGGAAAACATGAGGGTAAAATGATTCCAGGAGGCTGTGTCAGATGTCAAACCTAATTTGTGATTGCATTTAATGAATTCAGGGTCTGATCCTGTGAAATGCTGAGCATCCTTGACTCTCCTTTTAGCTTATGAGTTGAATGTTTGGTGTCTTACAGGATCAGGAACATTCTAACAGACGCTTATGTAAATAGAGCAATTGGCTGTCAAACTGAATGGGGAGAACAGGTATACTTAATAGTGTGTATAAGCACCTATCCTTCTATTATATTTTATATGGTGTATGTGGTTAATATAGAATGAGATCTAGACTGAAACTAGATAACTTAAAGCTGTAGATGATCTTCCATCTAAGATGCACGCTACTTGTGTGTGCATAGATCAAGGTCAGTTTATGGTTCTTCGAATCTTTTCTTTGTATGTGTGAGGTTCTCCTGTTAGCATCAGCGGTGTGTTAAGGGGAGGCTAGATCAGAGGGGTGTGGGGGTCTTCTTAACGCTTTGAGATACTGTCACGGACTTGCTGCTGAATCGAGTACTCCTTTGCCTGAATCCCAGCAGGAGAGCTAGGAAACGATGCTGTACTGTATTTGGGTAGACGTGGATTATGTTTTACTGGAGTATGGTTTAGCTAGCTGAGAATACGTCTCTCCAAAGTACATGAAAGCATTTTAATTTGCCTCTAAAATAATGTTCCATAACATTCTCCCTGCCCCCACACCTCTCTGTGAATGAAATAATTGTACTGCGGATAGGCTGCCTATCCGGCACTTTTGACTGCAGACTTTTGTGAATGTTTACAGACATGGGTCAAGTTCTTCTCTCCCTTATACTCATAAACTCACTGGTTCTCTCTCTGCTTTTTGGCTAATAAACCACAACCTGATGGTGCTTGTGTTACCCTGTGAATATAAGTGGGAGCAGAATTTGGACCATGGATTTTTTTAGTATTTTTCCTTGGAAAATGTACATGATTTTAAAGGCATATAGCTAAATTAACTGTATTGGTTAGGAAGGGTTATGACGCCGCATATAGAAAGGTCTTGCTTTGTTAGTGAAATTCAGTTGTGCACTCTTCTAATAATGTTAGTACCTGTGGCAATGTGTAACACATCATTGAATATCATCTATTTAAGATAAACTCTTGATCATGTTCTAGAGACGATAGAGACGAATGATATTCAATCCTGTGATTAAATTAAAACGTAGAGGATACTATACTGTAGAAAAGCTCTGCACCTAGAGTTTTACTTTTTTAAAGATGAATTCTGCTGGGAGATGTTGCTAATGTATTTTCTTTCAAGATGTGAACAAACTTTTTTAGAACATTAACGGAAATTCCTGTATTGGTTTTTAACACAATTTTTTTAAATAAAAAGTTTACAGTCATGGTAAAAAGGCTTTGCTGACTATTTACATATTTGCCTAGAATACAGATGAATAAACTTGTTTTTATTAAGACACTTCCTAATGTCTGATCTTGCTTATGCTGTTTCTTTATGATGCAGAATTATGTACTGAATTACAAAATTGGTTTCCTAACTCTTCCTAAAGAGTAGCAGTATCCTATGAAGTGTTTAGATAAAAAATTTAAACAGTGTCAGTACTGTGCCAGCAGTTGGGGAGTCTTGCATTTTAATAATTATTAATTTTATTACTTTAAAGATAAAAACATCATTGCACTTTTACATTTTTTTTATTTATTTTGTGAAACCTGTTGAATTGTAATGATTCTCCACTCTGAACTGCTTTTGAAGTCAGTGCCTTATATCTTGACTCAAGAAATCTGTGGAAAACAAAATCTCTCATCTTTCAGTATGCTTTTCTTCTCATTTGAAGATCAGTGGGAGAAGAAGAAAATAGGAATATAGGTATCTAGAGCAAATTGGCTTTTGTCCCATAGATGTGAATGTAAAATAATTCAAAGTCAGTAAGTGTTTTGTAACCATACTGAGGTGCTGAGTTTGATCTTTGAGTCCTAGTTTCCCCATCAAGCAATCAAAGTTTAAACTAACTCACATTACCTTGTAGTCAAAAACAAGTACCAGACGTCACCTGTTATACGGTGTTTTATCAAAAAGTAAGCAGTTTGTATCTGTTCCTGAAAACGTTTATTGAATGGTCATGGGGTGGGGGTTGATTTTTTTTCTGCCTGAACATGAGACAACTCAGAGATACCCAAGAAACTGTGAAGCCCTGTTTCGCCAATGAAAACAGGTGAGAAGTAGAGAATATCCACTGTATTAAATGCTGTTCTCCTGATCAGTGTACTTGCTAAGTGGTGTCTAGCCACTTCACCCAGAAAAGAGTATTTCAGGCACAGCTGGTGTAATTTTACATGGAAGCTCGTCATCAGTGTTAGGCAAGTGAACAAGAAGGCTAAGAAGCATTAAGCTGTCAAGTTCTTTTGTCTGGAATGGGCTCTCTGGTTCTTACCGAATCATACTGAGCAGGATTTTGTAAATTGAGCTTTACAGTGGTTAGGATTAAGCTAAGTTTCAATTTCTTGATGTAAAATTGGTTTTTATTAATTTTTTTCTCTTCAGGAATAAAGTCTATGTTCTGCATTGCAGCAAACTCCTGTGACCCAGCCTTGGAATTTCTGAAGGGGGTCATTTGTCCTGAGGTCTTCCATGCTCACTTGAGTACCATTGTTAAAAAGCCAAGGAAGAGTCTGCTCCAGAGGCAAACCATGCTGGAGCTGGGAAAGGACTGTTGCTGTATGACTTAATTCTGGACTAATTATGCTTTTTTTCATTGTTCAAGTTGGCTATTACTACTATATTTCAGCTGCGTTGACAGGCTGCAAAGATAAGGTGTGATGAAATGTCCTTTGAAATAAAATCTTTATTCAGAACAACTAAGAACGTATTGGGATTGTGTTTGCAAATACAAGTTTCAGTATTTCTTTCAAGTGCTTTAATTGCAGCGGTAGCGAATATGAGGGGAACAGCGGGATTTTCTGCCCTTCTCTTCCTCTGATGTACATGTGAGAGTTGTGAGTTTGACTGGGCCTGGAAGGAACCTTGCCGTGGTGTGAATGTTCTTGCATCCATGCGAATTGCCTCCTTTCTGGATTGCGATGGGAGCGAGCCCTTTGGTTGCCCGTCTCTCGCGTGTACTCACACTCTAGTGAAGTGGAGCTAAAGGGCTGCCTCCTGTCATCTCCCCGTCTTCAGCTATTGAAAGCTGATGCCGTTTTCACAAGGGAGAGGAGCAATACAGGATGGTAGCGTTAATCTCCTTTATGCCCTGTCCTTTCTAAATTTTGATTTGGGGAAAGGAATGATGAGCCTGAAACAAGTAGGCGAGTGTCTGTTCTGGGTGCAGAATTCAGGGCCAGGAAAGGACTAGACTGAGAGATCTTTAGGGAGTGGCCAAAGCCGAGTGCATGGGAAGGAAAATATGGGCCTAAAAAGGTCAGAAAAAGACAAACCGAAACCCTCAACTTTGCTATATGCAAATCTCATGTGTCTCAGTCCTGCCTGACGACTTCTTCCATACCTTTGGGATTGGCACTGTTTAGAAATGGCGGTGTGGAAGAATTTCCATTCTGTTTTTAACAAACTTCGAAGCAGGCGCTTGGTCTGTAGGATTAAGTCTGTGCAACTGGATGATGAGACAAGTGGGTGCAACTGGACACTTTAGGGCAACTGTAAAGAACTGGTGCCATTGGAAAAGGTAGAGAACTGTTGGGAAATGGCCCGTTTGCAGGTAAGCACCTCATCATCGTGCCTGACCCCAGCCTTTGTGCTGCTTTTGGAATGGAAGTTGAAGAGTTGAAGTCTTCGTCTGGGTCAGCACGCTGCAGAAACAGCTGAGCTGCCACCAACCCCAACCACATCCATCTAATGTTGCTTTTAAGTCCATAGCTCCTGCTAAAGTGGCTTTGGACTCAAACTGGTTTTCTTTGTGGCTCAGTGGCACAGGGCTGCACCAGGCTCTCCGTGGAAACTGCTTTGCCCCAAACCCCGCATGTATTTTCCTCTCTTGAGTATTTTAAAGCACTTCAGGACACGAGTTACCCGCATGCCCCAGTGCAGCCCCAAGGAGAAGGGATTAAGATTGCCCAGGCTTTGACTTCCAATTTTTGAAAGGGGGACCAAACGTGCAGCTGAAGTTAAGCCGGAGAAACTAATACAGTGGTGTTCCTGAAAGTAAAAGAAAAACACCATCTGCTTTAGCCACGTTTCAAGGGATGTATTTACAAGCACCCCAGGAAATTATCAATAAACAGCAGGGAGTAATTATTTCTGTTAGATTTTAATATGTTTTGCTCACCTATCTGATGGTATAAGCAGCTGTGTAGATTATGGCATTAAAATGGCTTGGAATAAAGTTATTTTCAATAAAACAGTTGCTCTGAAATGAAAAAAAGAAAAAAGATATTGGGGGGGTAGTTCTGTGTGTTATGTTTTTGCTTCTGGAGTAATTAAAACACTTCTTGTAAGCGTTCACCCTCGCTGCCCTACTAGTGGGCATCTGTCCTAAACAGGTTTGACCTTACAGCTCAGCGTGAGAAGCCAAGTAATTAGGAAAATGCTGCAAATAACTTCAGATGGATATTAACACATATTTGACGAGGGCATTTGGAATAACCAAGTCAATCCCGGTTTTGCAAGCTGTTTGTGCTTATGGTTTTCACTGTGATTTAAAACATCCGTTCCATGGTGCTGTTTCCTCTCTCTGAGGCTCTGAAAGGATTCTCTGGGGAGCAATTGGCTTGGAGTGACCCATCTGGGGCCAATGTGATTACTGGCAGGGATGAAGACATAAAGATATTCTAGATGATGGATGCCCACAGAAAACAGACATATAATTAATGCAGGTATATGTCAAACTCATAAATTACATATGGAAAGCCACCTCCCATTTATTCTCAAATAACAAGCAATAGATTTGTGTCCTTTGAGAAGGTTGCTCTCTGCTGCTGCATCCTTCAGAAATGGCTTCATCTGAAACGCTATCTCAGTTCCTTGGGCAGCCAGTGCTTGATAAACCGTTTCAGAGAAGAATTTTTTCCTAATATCCAATCTAAACCTTCCCTGGTGCAAGTTGAGGACGTTTCCTCTTGTCCTGTCACTTGTTACTTGGGAAAAGAGACTGACACCCCACCTGGCTACACCCTCCTTTCAGGTAGTTGTAGAGGGTGATAAGGTCTCCCCTCAGCCTCCTTTTCTCCAGGCTAAAAATCCTCAGTTCCCTCAGCCACTCCTCTTAGGACTTCTGCCCTCTTTATCTTCTCTTTCTGTCCTGTCTTATTTTTTCTCTCTGGTGACAGGTATTACCGATGCATAGAAATAATTTCCATCTTGGATTGTGTGCGGTGTAAAACCATCTGGGCCAAGTACTTCCTTGGCCAGAAGACGGCCACAGTAGACCATGGAGTTACTTCAGAGACAACCCTGATTTGCAAGACTTTGTTTTTGTAAACATCCCCCTCTCACCAGGGTAACTGACTCCCAGAGGGCTCTCCTGCAAGTGGGGATTTCTGCTTCTCTCATCCTGCTTCTCTCTTCAGCTCTTCGCATGAGCACTCTGCAGTTTCAAGGTATGCTGCTGTCTCGTCTGTGAGGGGACCAGAGCTTCCCCCAACTGGGATGGATCCCCAGAGAGAGACACCCAAGAAAAACAACACAGAGCATCTAATTGGTAAGCCTTGTGGGTTTTTTTTCCTCAATAATAAAAAGGAGTTAAATTAACCAAACATAAAAAAGTGTATTTGAACACAGGCATTCATCAAAAGTCTCCCACATGGGCTGGAGACACAAATTCAGACTGTGGCACTGAGTGACAGAGCAAATAACCTCATACTGCCCTGCCAGCACGGGTCAGCATCTGCCTTCTGCCAAAATGAACCCAGGGGCTAACACATACAGTTTGGCTATTGATGCACTTCTGTGTGTAGGGATGGTGTGAAAGGGGAAAATATGAGTTAGGGAAGGTAGAATTTTTCAGCCCCAAAAGCACTCAATGTGCTTGGACTTGTGTGACAAGCACCTGGTGCTCTCTTCAAGCCAGGGAACTGATGCCAAAACAAAATTGTTATGGGCCATGTGCGCTGTTTTCGCCTTCGTTTCTGGCCATTAGTGTGGATGGTGCAGTGGGAAAAGCACGAGTCCTGGCAGGGTTGATTTGGGTGCTTGTAGCAAGCAGGAGGGTATGTTGAGTTTACAAAAGGCTGAGGCTACTCCATTTCTCTTTATCGCTGTAGGAGACTTGGGAGAATTTTGCCCACAGTTCTTTATATTCCTCACAAGATAACTTGGACATGAGCTTTTCGAGTTTGACACCCACAGCATGATCTTGTGTATCAATTGTGTTCATGATGTATCATGATGCACGTATCAAGAAAAAACAAAGTGGATCCAGCAAATGTCCCCGAGCTTTTTCCACAACTGCTGGTTGATGAGCTCTCACATTTTGCAGCATATTGCAGTTCTTGGGTTGCTCTGGACTGCAGACCCAAGTGAGGTTTTTTTGGTGGTTATGACTATAGTAGTCCATATACAGGCATAGCAAAACCAGGTCTCTGATATGTTGGGTTGTGACTGATCCTTATTCTTCATTATTGTGTTTTTCTAGAGTCTTCCATTTGACTTGTGATTAAATGGTTTGAAACTTCGGGGTAATTGGAGAACCTTTGTGGTGTATTTTGGGGAGTTAGGTCTGGATTTGCTATTAAGAAGGCATACTGTCACATCCTGCTTTTGTCACTGGAATCTACTTTGGCAACAGGATCTGTTCAGTGTTCATGAAGAAGGATTCACTTGTACTTTGTTAATTTTGGATGTGTGCTTCTTGCCCATAGCGGTGATAAGTGATATCTTGACCTACTTCTCAGCTGGGAGAATATCAATCTGCAGGGTGTGGGCATTTGATCCCAGCCATTCCCCTCTGTCTGTGGATTGTGTCATTCCTACCAGGTATCTTCACAGTGGTGTCAGGCGGATGATGTTACAGTCCAAAATTGCTTTTGAGGAAGTTCTTCATGACCAAGTTTGCCACTGGAGAAAAACATCTTCAGGCATGTTTTCTGTAAGCTAATCATTTAGGTGAAATAGAGAGAGAGAGCGCAAAATACTGAGTTATGGTGAACAAAGCATCCCTTCATGATTAATTTCCCCAAGCTTTAGATAAAGAATTATGAATGATGCCCATCCCACGAGTTTCCTTGATCTCTTTGCACTGATTAAAACATGCTCGACCGCTGGTCCTTCATTTATGTGTTGCAGTCTGACACACCACTAGTGTAATGTGAAGAACTCTCTGTGGCAACCAAGCAGCAGTGAAAGTGTTAGAGATTTTCACATTACATCTTAAAAGTCCTGTCTTCAAACACATGGCCTTAAGGTTTGCATGGTAATTTACTCAGGGGAGCTCCTCAAATCCTTCCTGCCACTGATTGCAGCGTGGCTGATGATACCTCATTAAACAACCAGGGATTTCAAATTACTGTTTGTTGGAAAGTGCCAGGGGGAAAGCCGGGTTCCCAGTGCAGCAGTTCTGTGCCCAGCTCTCAGGGCAAACAGTCCAAGGGAGACCTGAAACTTAGCCCTCTTGGACACAAACATATTTATGTCAGTGCTTAAATCCACGGTGGGGACTTCAAAAGTAGGATGGGCAAAACTTCAAGCAGCAAAGCGCTTGGTGGTAACACCCAGGCTTGCAGTTAACATTGCAAACACAGAGGAACCCAAGAGAGGAAGGAACTGCAGGAGGGTTGAGTTGTGTCTCCTCCTCCAGGGCTGCTGGGGGTTTTCTGACAAACCAGTCAGTCCTGCTTTGCTGGTCTGTTGGCTTGTGCCTTACAGATCAGGAAGCCTCATGCTGTTTCACTGTGGTGTCAAGTTTTTTTCTCACAAGGTATATAACAAACTGTTTTCTTTTCTATTTATCAGCTTTTATCTGCATATGAATTTTATTTGATGTTAGAAATTCCCAGTGCTACCCTGTATCTTTGCGGTAACGTATCCAAAACTCGCTGCATCTTTGCGTCAGCATGGGGGCGGTTCTCTGAGGAGACCTCTGAGCCTTCTTTCCTCTCTCCTGCCTCTTCCTTTTGTGTTGGGAAATGTAGGCTGTGGCGTTCAGCTTCCCATCTGCTGATGCTCATGCCCGTGAAGATCCTCTTCTGGCCCAAACCTGGCAGCCACACTGCCCGTAGGGTGAGCCCAGCCTGCATTCCTGATGGATCTGCTCTTTTCCTGATCCAAGGCATTTCTGCATTTAGCAAAATTCAATTGACCTTGCAGCACTCTGTCCTGGTGGCAGGACTGTTTCACTCCTTGTCCTCTTCTGTGCCTCTCCTGTGAGGACCTCCAGCTGCTCTTCAAAGAGCAACAGCTCCTTGATAATTTTTCCCTTACAAAGAGCCTCCCAAACTTTTAGTACTTGAACAACAACTCACCACTGCTTTCCCTTCAGGCAAATACTACTAATAATAATGAAATTATTTTGATATATTTTGATTTCATTATAATGAAATAGTGAAATTTCATCATAATGAATTTTTGGGATGACAAGAGCTGAATGCAGTGAGAGAACTTCTCAAAATGCACTGGTGTGGATGCAGACAAGCACTGATTTGGAAGCCTCTGGTTTAGTGAATGAACTGGTCCATCAATATTCCTCAAAACTTTTGTTTAAAGACAGCAGCAGTTCCCCTCATTCTCTTTATTACCTCTTTCATACAAACTAAGTCTTTTGCCCCAGCTGTGGTGCTCTGGCAGAGATTCATATCCATGGAGGATACTCCACCCAATAATTTATTTCTCCTTCACAGTCCCCATCCTTGACAGTATTTTTCATTTTTCCTCTTTCTTCCCTGTTGCAAAATGTGCTTTCTGTACCTTTTAACCTTTGGAGCAGAAGGGGCATAAGGTTGGATATTTGGTGAGATGTTCTACAGCTTTCAGTGAGTGACGGGAGGGAGGTAAACAGGAACGAGTCTCTGTGGACTTTGCAGTCCCTCGTGATTGCACTGGGCTAGATCTACATCCCTCAGATAACTCTATTCAAAATTTGCATTCACTGCTTTTATTCCTTTTTATTTTTTTTTAATAGCCGACAGACAGGAAGGAATTGGTGTCTGTGGCTGGATCCTGGTTTCCCTTTCTTTCCTCCTGGTGCTTATTACCTTTCCTATATCCATCTGGGCATGTATCAAGGTAAGTGGGATGTGGGGCACATAAAAGATGCTCTATGAACATCGTTATTAGTTTATCGATTTATTGATTTTGTTAAAACCAGGCACTTAACATTTGTTTTTTGGAAATCGTAAGGGCTTGTAGTGGAGACGTGGTCTGGGACCAAGAGATCCGTGTTCTCCCACTGACTTTCTGTATCACTACAATTTACTAATTTAATTTCTTGCAGTCTCAACTTCCATCATCAGTTAAAGTCCCCTGCTTTACAACAACACTGGGAGAATAAATATACAAACTTTTCTGAAGAACTCATATTTGATGCTGCCAGCAATAGTGATTAATGTGGGTACTGATAAAAAAGGAAGCAGGTCCCTGCACTGAGGGACTATACAACCTAAACCCACAGTCCCTTAAAGGGGTGATTGGTATAATATGATTAATTTAAATCAGTTTTTAGGGGTGATTGATTGCCCTGAACATCAGTCCTTGTTGTGATACACTAACCGAAGTAATTAGCTAGAATACCCGAGCTGAGTGATACTTTTCCTACTGCTCCTCTGAGTGTAGCATTGATGCTGAGAGAGTTGTGGCTAGCCTCATTAGATCAATGGCAATTCATTCATATGTGGTATGTTTTGTAACATATTTGCAGGGCCAGGGTCTGAGTTTTTCCAGCAAAGGATGAGGTGAGGAAAAGACATAAAATGCCTAGTGACTTGCAGCTTTGTTGATTCTTATATTATTTGCACTTTTTTCACATTTAATACAGATGCCAAAGATTAAAAAAATCAGCCTGGAAAGAAGGAATAGAGTTATTTGTAAAATTGTAAATTTAAAATATTTTCCTAGGTTGTCAGAGAATATGAACGTGCTGTTGTGTTTCGGCTGGGACGTATCTTGTCTAAGAAAGCAAAGGGACCAGGTGAATGGATGCAGTTTTATTCTCTTAAGATGCATTGGTTTTATTTTATTGTGATGCACTCTAACCACATAGAGAACAGCAGAAGTCCATGGAATCCTTCTTCATAGCACAGAGCGGGGGATGAGATGGTCCTCTCTGCTGCAGTTCCTTTACCTGCAGGCTGTTTATTTTTCTGATGGAAAGATAAAGCCACCCCCCTATCACAGCACAACACAGAAGGTTGAGGGCCTTCATGCCAGGTATGGCTTTGCTGTTGAATAGGTTGGACAACAGAAAGTTGAGTTCATGCTACAAACACTGATGGGGGACCAGGGAGGTTTAAATGCAGTTTTCAGCTCTGCTGCAGATGTTTTTGGGTGACTGTGGCCACTCTCCTTGTACCTCACTTTCAATATTGCTCATTTCTGCCAGCTCTTTAGGCATTTTCTGCTCTGAAAAGGGTAAATGTGTCAGGGCAGGGGACACTCTGCATCTATACAGAGTCTGTTACAGTCACCTAGGACCAGGTTACAAATCACAAATACAAACCAAACCCAGCAACATGAGGTGTTTGCATTGGTGCAGTTACCACCTCTGTGCAATCGAACTGGGCAAGCTGGAGGTTGAAATAAGAGGAAGTCCTTTCTGGATACTGTCTTTCCTCTTGAATAACAGCCATGTGGTCCATAGAGAAGATAGGGCAGGTGCAGAGCTTTGGGCACCTAAGAAAGATACTGAGATTAGAAAGACAGTTATGTCAAGTCCTTGTCTCTAGCGAAGGGAGAGTGGGGACTCCTTCACTCATGGGTCAGATCTTGGGGCTTCATTCCTACTATGGAGCCTTACAGGTGGTGCAGGAATCTGGACCTGGGAGATGTCTTTCCTAGAGACACACATACTGTACCATAAATGGCTTATGATCTAAAGAGGGGAAACTACACAAAGTCATTGAAGGAGATTTTGTCACAAGTCTCACGGCAGATTTGAGACCAGAACTGCAACCTGCCCATTCCCTGTCCAGAGCCCTAGACTGTCAACCTCCAATAAATTCACATTGTTTGCAGATATCTGCATTTTCCTCCTTTATAAGAAAATGCAAAACCTCAATGTTGTCACCTTCCGTAGCAGAAAGGACAGCTGTAGTAATAAGGTGGACTCATTCCCCACCTTGTGGATATTTCCATCTGTTTGCTTTGTACATGATACCTACCTCTAGGCTTAGCTTTCAGAAACAAGTGTTTCATCTCATTATTTTTCTTTTTCAGGTTTGATCCTCATACTTCCATGTACAGATACATTTATCAAGGTTGATCTTAGAACTGTTACCTGTAAGATTCCTCCACAAGAGGTAACTATTCTCTAGCAGCCATCTAAACCAGAAATAAATGTAAAGCTCATTTGTGGCATGATCAAAAATAACGTGGGTGTTTTATAGTCTTGCAGCTGCGAGCTACTGTGTAGACTTTAGCTTATTTGCTGTATCTTCTGACTTCCAAACTGCTTACAAAACTTCTACTTATGAAAACCTGCACACGCATTGTTGCAGGCCAAGCAAACTCTTCTTGCTGATGTTCAGAACTGTGAGATAAAAGTTAAGGGAGGTTGGGGTAGAACTGCAAATGGGAGTGAGAGAGAACGAGAGGAGAGGCTAAAAAATTCCCAGTTGTATCTTTACTCCACACATGGAAACGAAGCAACAGACTAGTGTAAGATATGCAGAATAGAATGTCCTAATAAAATTGGATCTCACATGTAGCTCACCATTCAAAAAAGCCCTCAGTGATGTTGTAGTCTCTGCTTAAAGGTGTGCACACCTTATGTGTTTCTCAAAAGGCAACTTACATAGGGATAACAAACTTCCTTAAATTAAAAGGAATTAGCAATCATCCACAAAACTCAGATCCAAGCGGGAATGGAGAGGTGTATCATTAGGCATTTTATTGACAAATATTGAGTGAAGAATTTAGTCTGAAGAATCAGTGGCTGAGCAATTCTCATCCTTCCAGAAAAGTTTTTGCTCCATGTGTCCCCAACCCCACCATGGTACAATGTTTCTGCTTGTGGTGTTGGCACTGCTGCCTCCTTCCTTATGTGAACAGGACCCCTTTGCCCCCTGGAATTGCCCTCTGTGTTCTTGGACAGGAGCTGTTTCTTGGACCATTATCTTTCCATAACCACAAAGAGCGTTTTCTCAGAGTGCAGGCTGCAGGGGTGCATGTGGTGGAATGAAAAATGGCTCCCCAAAACAGGAGGCTGGAAGGAAGATGGTTGTGGTACTTGTGCTGTACAAGGCTTAACAGCTTTTGGCAAGGTTTCCGCAGCTGTTGGCAGGGAGACTATGAAGCACTTATTCACAGGCAAAAGATGCCGAGGAGGGAAAAGACAGTGGAGCATCAGCAGTGCTTTGCTGATGCCAACTGCCTTCTGATTTGTCCGCAAACAGATGACACACCTCCTCTCTGAATACTTAAATATTATTCAGAGTTTCTTCTCACAATTTCTTGCACTTTGCTTTTCATGTTCAATTTGCTGGCGTTTCTTATAAACACATTGTTTAGGGGAAGTAACACAGATCTTCAAGTCCAGTAATGGTTCTTTCTACCAGAAAGAAAGAGGATAACCATCATTTAGTATTGCAGAAGGTATTAATGAAGGTTACGAGATTCACTTACTGCTGAAACAGATGTCTAAAGGCTACATACAACATTTTGCCCTGGTTTAAACTATTGGTGATGCAAGATAACTTCCTTGAAGTTATTTCTCAGGGGAATAACAAAGAAAGCAAACAAAATTCTTTGTTTCCTCAAATTTTCCTCACTGAGGGAAAAAAAAAGTAATCTCCTTTCTTGGCAAGGCATGTGGTATTGGATCATTCTCTAATTCTGCCCATTTCTGCAATACAGATTCTCACAAAAGATGCTGTTACTACCCAAGTGGATGGGGTGGTGTACTACAGGATCCACAGTGCTGTCAGCGCCGTCGCTAACGTCACTGATGTCCACTCAGCCACCTTCCTCTTGGCACAGACAACCCTGAGAAATGTTCTGGGTACACAGAGCTTGGCTCAGCTCCTGTCAGGTCGTGAGGAGATTGCACGCTGTATCCAGGTAAATCCAGCTCTCAAAATTTTCTGAAAATCATGGAGATGTGTTCTGGGGAGTAGCAAATTAGAAATGATCTCTCCTCCTTTCTTTGACAATGATAGCAAAATTGCCCTTTATGCTTTTTTTCCAATTTACATCTTACTGTTTAGAGTCAGAGTTATTCTAAAGGTATTTCCCCAGGTTCTTGAAGAAGTTATTTCCTATCAAAAAGCAATTAAGATTCTGAAAATGTGAAACTCCACTGAGTTTATTAAATCAGTTTAGTCTTTATACAGAGGCTGCTGCAAGCTGTGAGGAAGAAGTCTGCTGCTCATGGGAAGCTCTATCTTGAGCAGACTCGTGATTGAAGCTGAAACAAGGCAAGGCCTGCATCTCCTGTCATAACAACTGAGAACAGAACCAAGTTGTTTTATGCTATAAAGTGCCATCTGTTTATGTTTTTTTTTTTATTTTATTTTATTTTTTAATTTGGCAGCCAAGGAGGTGGCAGAGAAGAAAACCAAGACCTAATTTACTCTTTTCAGTCATGGAAGAGGCACAGTCAAATCGAAGAGAGATGGTACCTCTCTCCAGCCAGGGCAGCAGCTGTGGGCAGAGTGGGGTCAGGATGGAGATGTGGGTTGCAGTAGTGCCCAGGAGCCCAAGCAGAGAAGACCATGCCAGTGATGCAGAGCTGTGCTGTGTCTTTCACCCATAATGTACTTTTACAGCATTGTGCCATTTTAGGAAATTGCTGTAGTATTACTTTGTCAAAGGGAGAAGTTTGGTAAGTGCCCACCTAAAGAAAGGATGGGGATCATAATTTAGGACGTAGTAGAGAAACCACACTGGAGACATTGGTGTTGATCAGCAAGAGTTTCATAAGGTTGTTGTACCCACTGTATGCACACTATGTTGGATTTTAGTGCCCCTGGAGGGCTCCTTGTTTTTGTTGTGCAGGTTTGCATGCTGCCTTTCCTTCTGTCCAAGTGGCAGAAAGTGGTTTTCTCTCTGCCATTGTGTGGTTTTCTGTCTGCCATTACTGTGCTCTACATGATGGGTTGTGTGGTTGTCCCTAAGGGTATCCTCGACAGTGCCACGGAGCAGTGGGGAATCAAAGTGGCCCGAGTGGAGATCAAAGATGTCAGGATTCCCGTGGCCATGCAGAGGGCAATGGCAGCTGAAGCAGAGGCTTCTCGGGAGGCAAGAGCTAAGGTGAGACTCACTGCAATGTCTACCCCCAAGCTCCTGTATCCTTGTCCCAGGCATCCAAATGCCCGTTTGCATTCTCCTCATTGTAAAGCTGGATTTCCCCCACTATGGTCAGTGTCATGGTGCCATTTCCATTTCTCTTACTTCACAGGTCGTGGCAGCAGAGGGAGAAATGAATGCTTCCAAAGCCCTCAAGCAGGCCTCCATGGTGCTGGCCGAGTCTCCGGCAGGTCTTCAGCTGCGCTACCTGCAAACGTTAACAACCTTGGCAGCAGAGAATAATTCCACCATTGTCTTCCCTCTCCCTATAAATATGCTTGAGAGTTTGGGGCAGAAAAATAGAGGGGGATAGAGACTGTTTTATGTTAACTCCTTGGGCAGCAAGATTTAAAGTGTTTCCCAGGAAGCAAGGGGTTCCAAGAGGTTCCAGATTACCAGAATTAAAGTAGAAGCATGCGTGGGTCCTCTGTACCAAAAATAAAAGTCAAAAGAGTGTAATAATCACACATCGCTCTCACATTAGTAGATTGCATTTGTGAAGTTTAGGCACTAAGCAGTTTCAGTTTATACTCATCTCTAAGTGAAATGCAATAAAATATGTAAAATGCATCTTAGACCCAATATGAAATTTTAATGATGCTTTCGCCACATATTACAGAGTCTAGAGTGTAGCAATTATTTGGTGATTTGTCTGCTGAGCAAGAACCTCTAAGGTCTTGATTTACTCCACACAGCAAAAAGGTCAGATACTGGTATTTAACTCAAGTCCTGTGGAATAGAAAGAAGGATTTGGCCCCTAACCATAGTTGTATTCTTTCATAACTATTAGCAGAATTACTGGATAATTGGTATGTCAGTGGAACAGCCTATTCTTTCTCTTGTATGAGTAAAAATTAGCACTTGCTTTACTGACCTCAGCTGGGTTTTGCCATATCAATAACATTTCTATAAGCGCTGTAATAAAAAGAAGAGAATACATGCCCAGGCGTTACAGTCACATTCCCTAAATCTGAAAGCTGGGGCAAACCTCGAGGAAAACAAATTGTCCTGGGTTTTGAGTTTTAGGGTTATTTTCATCATCAACCTAGTGCAAACTAAAGGCATTTGTGGATGCCTTTATAACTGTAGCAGCCAAACCCCCACCTTTCCCTGACAAATATTGCATCTTCACTGCAGAGCTGTTTGCGTGGCCACAGAACCAGCAACACTTTAGAAAAATGCACCCACAGATTGCTGTCAGGTTTTTCTTTAAAAAGTAATGCAAAGTAATTAAACTCTAAAAAAAGAAAAGCTGGAAAGACACATGGCTACAAAGTGCAATTAAAAAGCAATTCTGTGCCCTCAGTGAGCTACCAGCACTAACCAGCTGGTGCATGGGTCAGGAGCAGGACGCATCCAGTCCAGTTGCCCATCCCTGATGCTGGGCCAGTTCCAGCTCGATCTTCAGAAGTGCATATGGGAATTCTGCTGTGGTCCAAGTGGGATCGTTCATTCCCCTACATGAGGGTTCACAGTTAAAATCAGAAATTAACTGGTATACTGAAGCGTGAGCGTTAGTATCTCTTTTCTTTCAGTAACAGCGTAACACAGCTGTACTTGGTAAGCCCAGTCTTCCTTCTGACCCATGCAAATTTCTCAGCCTCTTTTTTTGTTGAGTGACAGTGACTGCAGGAATTAATCAGCTCTGCAAGCACAGTATTTTTTCATATGATCCCTTGCAGGATAATTGCAATGTTTTATAATGGATCAGAGAGACAGGAATTCCTGCTCTCTCCTCGATGTTTATTGCCAGGGACAATAAACACGATAACCAGTAGTGTAACTGCGATTTTTGTTGTGTTACCCACATACACATACATCCACCAGGAGATACCACAATCAGCAAAACAGATAGCAACAGAAGCAGCTCAGCAATGTTTCAGGTGCTGCTCTGATGTACAGGCTTTGCAAGAGAAATTCCGGATGGAGCAACACGGATGGGATGCGGGGAGCAGAGCAATCATTCAGAAGAGGCACAGGCTGTCCCGCGTGCTCATGAAGTCCTGGAGGTCAGCGCAGGCTTGCCGGTGCAGGGTCATGCGGCATTCGCTGTCTTCTGGAATTTTCTCTATCCAGGCTTGTGCATCAAGGAAGTACTGCATCCTGAGCACAAGTGGGACAGGTAAAGGAGGTGAGTCATTACTGCTGACATGGAGCAACGGGAAAGCGCAAACCCCATGATGTTCCATCCCACCATCTGAGGCATCTCTGAGATCAGGAGGAGTTATACTAGCCAAGAAACTTGCCTGAAACCTAGTTGCACCAGCAGGTTAACTGAGCTTTGAATAAAGTTTGGGAAGTGCCAGTGCCAAGCCAGGCCGTACTTGTGTTTGGAGGGACACCAGGTAAACTTGGGCTAAGTTTCTATTAGAGTTTTCCAGAGTAGCAGAAAAAGCCTCATTGCACACCAGTGGGACAGAGTGAAGGGGTTCAGTTTCAACAGTGTATCCCCAATTGTTTCCTCACTTTCTGTGGTGAGAAGCCATGTAGCTTCTGCCATTTTACAACCGGACTGGAGAGGACTCAGGGGTTACACCTCTGCTGAGAGACTTTAACCTTTGGTAGGCTTCTGTTGAAGCAGGCCCCTGAATTAAGCACTCGTTTTGGTGTGATATATAGAGGTGGGGAGAACGGACTTTTTAATGTTTTAGGAAATGGTGCTTAAAATTTCATTGAGAAGCTCTCCCTCCTAGAAGCTTTCAGAGGCACTATCTTTCTCCAGTTCTGCACAGGGAAATGAAACATTTCACATGTCTTCCTCACTGCATATTTGATAGTTTCAGACCAAACTCCTCTTCAGATAAATTCCCTTTTTTTCATCAGAAATGTGACAATGAGAAATGAGAAGACGATACTACTTGCATGCATGACATAACAGAAACTTTGGGAGCTGCTCTTATCTGTGGTCCCACCCATTTCTTTTGCAAACATGGGTGTTCTGTAAGGTATCTGCAGTAGATGGAACTGCGTAGTGTTTGTCATCCTCTTTTTCTAGCTGTGAGTTTTAACCCATTGAAGTCAGGGCCAGATTTTGATTCTGACAAGTGTGGGAACCAGGCTCTGCACAGATACATCAGCTGATAGATTTGGGTGGCTCAGCTGTTCCCCACAGCTACCCTTTTACCTGCAGAGTGGTACTCTTTCCATTTTAGTACAGCCAGCAGAGTCAATCCCTAAGAAATTTGGCCTGCCTTTGCTTTCTGGAGGTATTCTAATAGGTTAGGTATCCTCTGGATTCTCAATAGCAGCTGTCCATGAAAGCAGCTTCCGTTGCACTTACTTGTTGTTGGAATCAACCGTTTGCCCATCTTTCCCCATGAGGAGGTACCGTTTGCCAATAACCATGTTCATCTGGCATGTAGAGTGCGTTAGGAACTGTCGGTGGACACCAACTTGGATGCTTTCATCAGTAGCTGTGGCACAAGAAGAGAAAACCCCATGAACTTCACTAATAACAAGTAAAAATGTAGCCCACAGGGCACAATCACTTGTGATCATTTACTTCACTGCTAAGCCAAGGTAGTATTTCACCCGGGAGTTGTGGCTTGACATGGGAATAAACAGCCATCCTATGGTAGGGTATATTTCCCTTAACATTACCCGTCAAGAAGTAAGCCATTTCTGTCTTAGATGATTGTCATCACTATGTATTGAAGGAGTTGTTTTGCTATAGAGAACTTTCAGACCTTATGGCCTCAGAGACTGAAGAAAAAACTAAAGGAAAAATAAAACATGCTGTCTTATATTTCAGGTTGCTAAGGTTCATAATCGTCTTAAAAGCTAGCAAACTAAATTCAAGCATCTTGATGCTCAACAATGCAGAAGGCAGTATTAAAAACTCACTCTTCTTAGGACACCTGACCTGGATTTCACTGATGCAGCATTTATGCTACTGCCTCTGAAGCTGATACGTATGATATGCACTTGGTGATCTCCACATTAAAATAACTTAGAAAATTCTAGTCTGGATTCTGGCCCAGAAGATTATTCATTCAAAAGTGGCACTGATCATTACAGAAGTGGGCATCCAAGGCAGAAGAGAAGGCTACTCAGATACAGGATAGGAGAGCTGGAAAGAAGTTTATTCATCAGACTGATCACAAGTCAGGAAGATACTGTGTTGTTGGGCTAGAACAATAGTTTTCAAAGTCCATTTGAAAAAGAAAATTCAAATAAAAGCAATATTCTAATTTCTTAGTTTCTTTCTAAATATAATGTGAAATGTCATGCATAACTGTGGTGTGCACTGTGGTGACAAATTAAACATTAAATCAGCTTAAATTACAGGTAAGACACCATAGTCTTCCTAACAGTTAACAGATGTTTGTGCAGCTTCTGCTCTGTAAACTATTGTATTACAAGTATGGAAAGTCTAGTATTCAAAATAAAACTCTAAGAATAGATTAAAACCTGAAGTAGAATATTTTAACACTAATAAGGTTTCAGATAATTTCAGATAATTACTACTTTAACAGGTTATTATGTAATTTCCAATTCTAAGTCTCCAATTTGAAAAAAAAATAATTGAAACATAATGTTGCAAAGCGTCCAAGCAGAATGTAAGGGAAACAATTACTTCAAGTTTCAGAATCTGTAGTGGGAAATAAAAAAAAAATATTTGGGGAAAAAAAGGAAAAAAAAAAAGAAAAGAAGATTCTGTGCTATTTTACCTGGACCATACTGTTCCCATAAAGGACTCATCAGGTAACATAAATATTAGCCATCCAAAACACATGCACTAATTCTATTAATAATCAAAATAATCTGAGGAGGGTACATCTGCAGAATTCTCTTCTGCTGACTCCCAAACACAAGTGTTTCCATCTGTTTTCTGAACACCCTTTATTTGCAAGGATGAATACTGAAATAATGCCAGGGGTCCAGAGAATGAGAATTCACCCTACTTTTTCTCACCTACCCTTGGTGATGGCAACCTCACTCAAACTAGCCACAGAAAATACAAAAGATAACAACTCTTGCTCAGTCATGAGCTGTTTTGGATGCAACACCTTGCTTTTTCTTTGTCGTCATGTCTTCTTGCCTCTTCTCAGCCTTTCCTAAAACATCTACAAATGCTCATAAGCTGCATCATATAGCACAAATCAAAGGGGCTTTTAAAGGCATCAAAAAGAAGGAGGTGGAAATGGGAGAAGTCATCTCTTCCCTTCAACTTCACATTCAAAAGATATTTCTCTCAGCTACCAAGAAATAAAATCTTACCAGTGCTTGCCTATGAGTTGTGAGTACAAGTTGCATTGAGGCCCAAAGCTCTAAATACTTTTGATCCTGTAAATTTTCTGGAGGGATTAATGAAATTTTCCATCATTGTGCTGTAATCTCCCATAGCCAGGGTTTGATCACTAGGCACATTATCATCTCCCTGCATATGGAAAGCCCTCAGTATGACAGATGCTGTCTCTGGATTCACAAAGTGTGGACCTGATTTTCTGACAGGGACTAAACATTGGGCACAGATCACAAGTTGTGTGCCATAAAGTTGTGTGACATTGCCTGTCCCCTGAGCAAAGATCGAGAGAGTGAGTTAATTTTTCTGTTCCAGGCAGGGAAGATTTCAGAGCCTTTAAAGTTGCTTTTTACAGGCAATCTGTGGTTGCCAAACTCAAAACTGACAACCACATGATATCACAGTGGCTGAAGTCTCAGATGTCATCTGACAGCCTCTCCAGAAATTATTTTGAAGAATATCAGTGTTCATGGATGATAAAGTTTACATAGGGACAGCTGGGATGGCAGGCCTAAAAAAGGATATTTTCTGAGAGCGGTGCAAATCTTTACACTGCACCAAAAGAAATAGAAAGGCTTCTTTGTTGTTATCACAATTATTAAATTGAAGATCTAGAAGTTTTCCTGTGTTCACTGACTTCAGGCAAATCATTGTGGACAGGTCTTAGCTGGTTCTGCAGGGGTTGCAAGTGCTAAATAATTAATTGAGTAATAAGCACTTAAAATCTTCATCCAGTATGAAAATAGAGGCCAGTGGATATTTCTGCTGTAGAAAAATGTGGATCAACAACAGCAGTCTATAAAGTGAATTAGTACATGTAGAAGACCCAATATCCACACTATGCATGTTTTTGGAGGATTTATCTCCAGTTTGGAGCTAAGGACTGAATGCAGCTGGACTCTGTCTTCTGGTTTAGTTTCATCTGAAATCATTGAAGCTCGTGTGCCTTAGGACTGCTGCACAATGTGAACCAAAACAACGAGCCCCTGAGCTGAACTGAAGAGCGAGGCAGCTGCACCAAAGAAATCAGTCTTCTTGCAAGCTTAGAATATAAGTATATCTGACCCTACTTTCTACACCAAGAGAAGGCATCTGTGTGGCTCATACTGGCTAACATTTCATCCTGATTTAAATCCTGATTTAAATATTTGAACCTGATTTTCCTATAGGTGAAAGAAAGGAGCCAAACATTTTGTTACTTACTGGCCTTAAAGATTCTGAGGATTTTGGCCTCATAGTAATGAAAAACATTCTTCTGTGTACTATTGAGGACCTCCACTTCATACACTGCAACAGACAACAACTGTGTGAGGTTAGATGGAAACATGAAATTGCAACCAAAAACTGAAAAATAGGTATGCTTTTGCCAGATGTCTATACAGAGACTTGTGTGCTATCTATTTGCAAAACATGGGGTGTGAAAGACAACAGGATAGTAATTCTGTATGCCTAATATTACTTTACAAAGTCGGGTATTAATCAACAACCTTTAGATTTGTATTTCTTTTGTGTATTTTTTTAAAAGAAGTTCCTATATGATTAGGTTTTCACTTTTTTCCTGTCCTTCTGTTAGCATCTAACTTATCAAAGTGGCTGATCCACTTGTCCTTCAGTAGCTCTTCCAACTTTCTATCCAAAGAAGAGGCCAGAAAGGCAAATTAACATGGGAGAAAATATTCGTCTAGCTTTGCAGGAGGAGCTGCTGAGCTATGGCATATTGTGCAAAGCCTACTCTTTTTCTCCATGCTATAACGTTAGGGATGTAGGGGATGGTGGTGCTCACACCATGGGTCTTTTCTAAACAATGTAATGTAATGTTGTCCATATTTCCTTTCCCTGGCATCCCACTGCATATTTCTGAGGTCTCTACTTTTCCCTTTCACCCCCCTGATGACTGCAATAACACACAGCTTTGTTTCATCTCCTCAGCTTCTTGGCCAGATGCAGAAACCCTAATCATTTCAGGAGAGGTCTGGGCATATAAGCCCACAAATTTATCCTTATTAAAAAGAACTATGTTTAAACTAAATTCACAGTTGTCTTTCATGCCTTACCATAATCTGCAATAGGGTGGTAGCAGGCAAAACTGAAGCGTGTAGTTTGTTTCATGGCTTTACCGAAAGTTGATCTTTGTCTTGGGCAGGGACCTAGAATGAAGAAAATAAATGATACATCTCTCTCTGTAGGCAGGGTTATTTAGATAGATATAGTTTACACATACTCATTCACTCAATGTTATGACAGAGAATAAAATAAAATAGCAGATCAACTTTCTTAGAGGTGTGGTGGAGGAGTTTTACATATGTATGAGCATGTACATATGCATATATATATATGTAGCATTCAACTATCAAATCAGTCCTAGATATCTTAAAAATAATTTTTCAATTTAGTACCGAACATATTAGAGAATGTTTTGTGTACTGTGTTATGCATTAGGATAATTGCAATTGTCCTTTCTGGGCTTAACAATTCTCATGTTAACAGTTCGCAGAAGTAACTATCTTCTTTTAGACCAGCCTATTTAGTCATTCCTTACCTTCTGCACACTGACAAACATTGCCCTGGCACAACTTTGAAAGCATGGCACTGTGCTTCGGGGCACTGTAGAACACACTGCACTTTCTGTCTGTGGAGCAGAAACAAAATGATTGTCTCAGAGAGCTCAGATGGAAAAGCACATACAGCAGAAACTACATTTGTAGCCCAACTTTTCCCCAGTCCAGAGAAATCAAAGCACTAAGGGGTTAGATGCTCATCAGGAGTCCACAAAGACCTGTAGCCTGGGCACCATACAGCATACAGGCATCACCTCGCCTTTCATCACCTTGCCTTTCAGCTGAGCAACAACCTGGGTTGCTGCTTCTGGGATATGTTTTTGTGGGTTGGTTTGTGGTTTGTTTTTTTGTTTTTTTTTTTTTTGTTAGTTTGTTTGTTTGGTTGGTTGGTTTGGGTTTTGTGTTTCTTTGGTGCTTTTTAAAAAATTTTTAGTCTTCTTTTTTTTTTGTTGTTTGTTTTTGTTTCATCTGAAAAGCGTCTATCTTAAAAGCACCTTTAAACCATGGAGCTACAGTGAGCATTGCACTGTTTCAGAAGAAGGAGGTAGGATCACCAATCATTAGTGATTTAAACCTAATGTAAACTGTCTTGGATCCCTCAGTTACAGGCAATGTAGAGATTTGACCTAAGTTTCAAATAATGTCTATATATCTCTGGCAAATGGGGATGGTTTGCATTTAACCTTTAAATGGGGGATGAGACTGGTTCCCACAGCAAGCAGAATACATATGCCAAACATCTAAGGTTGCTATATTAGACGCATAGAAAAACAGCCTGAACAAAAAGATAATGTGAGTGGAACATTCTTAAAAGCACCATGAGAAACAAGAACTCAGGAAACCTGATTTAAAAATCCATGAGTGTAAAAGTTTGTCTTTTCAGTCCATTTGTGATAATGGACCCTTGCTGAGAGGATCTCTATTTAGATGATCCAAAGCCATCGTAACAGAAGACAGTATTCGAGTCAGGTTGTTTTAACACTTGACAAAATCACGTGGTTTCACACACTACATCAAAACCACCTTTCTCTAGACTGAAGTTTGCTCTTGAGGGTCTCTCTTTCAATCAATATCATATCATTTTTCTGTGCCCTTACCAGGGTTGTAAAAGTCATAAAGGATGGCATTTGCTGGCTGAACCAAGCCCATGGGATTGATTTGCTTTGCCCCGAATGATATACAATCTGGGTCTGGTCCGCTTGGGAGCTGGAGGAAAAAGGAACAATAGTTATGATGAGTAAACTAATTCTTTACCAGTCAGTTCCTTATTCATTTGTGCCTGTAGTAGCTGTTGAATGTTTGTTTCTGATGGCATAGGTGAGTTAATCCCAATAGCTGTAGCCTCAACTTGAAGAAGGTATTTCCTTCCATGATTTTATTGGGAGATTTAGTGGGTGAGCTAAGCCTGGTAAAGGTAGTTTTGTGAGATGTGTGCAGGCCTTCTCTCTGACCCAGATTCAAATCATCACTACTTTGGGATTTACTTTTCAGCTTTTGCCTAAAGCCACCCTGCACAGGAGTAATGGGTATAATGTGTGTTCACAACTTATCCTGTACCAGTGGCCGCCAACATAAACACTCCTTAGTAAAATGCTGAGGTCAGGAACAGCTTTTGACCTATGTTAAATATATGGAACAGTCATAGCAGCAATAAAACTTACATTTTTTAATTTACCTATTGTCTTACATTTTAAAAAATCATTGCCCTGTGTGTGGGAGCCCCCTGCTTTGGCTGTGGAGGTGAAGCCTCTCAAGTGAGTGTAGGGTGGAGTCATTATCCAAAATATGGGGACATATACACAGAAACTAGGGGGTTTTGATGTTTACATTTTTTGTCACTATGTGGATCTTGATCCAGAAACAGTTTAGTTTACATGCAAGGTGTCCATGCGGAATTTATGTGACCACCAGTTAACACCAGTCTCGAATGAAAAGTGTCTATGCTGACTAGAAAGGATTTCTCTTATTTTGGGGGGCCAAAGCTCAAGTCTCAAACATTGACTACATCTCCTGGAACATAGAAAGGCCGAGGATGAAAATGGATGTTTCCCTTCTTCCCCTCCTTAACCCTCTTTCAACTGAGCTGTTCAATAATATGATAGTTGACAAATTTTGTTGACAAAAATTATATAGGTAATAGAGTGTGAAAACCAACAATGATTAGGTTTAAATAGAAACCTATATATGCTATCTGAAATGGCAGAGATTGGAAAATCATAGGGTTTGCTTACCTCACCAAAGTAGAGCAAAACCTTTCCTTCCTTGTACTCATAGTGCTGAATGTACTGGTCTGAAGACATCACCAACTGCAGGAAAACAAACATACAAACAAATCAGAACAAAACCCTAGCATAACAGGAACACCTTTGCTAAGCACCCTCTATGCTTTATTCTGCCCTCTTTCCTCCTCCCTGAAGGACGCAGTCCCTGAGAGCATGAACCTTGGACAAACGGCCCCCAACCAAGCAGGCTCTAGAACCCAAAACCCAGTAGCCACCTTTGCAGACCGCTGTGCCCCATGTCCCTGTCACTGTGCCTTGATGGCAACTGCTTCTGAAAGATTTGCTTGCCTTGCCCCCTGAAAGCGCAGGCCATGCTATCCTGGCATGTCGAGGAACAAGAGAACCAGTGGGGACAGCAATATATGTTAAGAATGGGCATGTATTTAAGTGTTCTGCTGAGCCTTGCCTGAATTTCTATTACAAGGGATTAAGAAGACTGAACTTTGTTCACCACAAGCTTTTAATTTCTTGCACATTTTCAGTGAATATTTTATCAGAGCAAGAATAATGAAAATATATCTATCCAAAAATCTGTTTTACCTTTTTTATTTTGTGGACTTTGGAAAGATTTCAAAAGACAAATTTTCTACCGAAAAGTCTATAAAAGATTGCACAGAAAAATGTGTTTTTACCTGCTCGAGATCCTTTGTGTCAGGCTCCAAGCCACTCAGCAGAGAGAGATCAACCAGGGACATCTTTGGTGGATTGGAACCTGTGGACCTTTATAAGGGAGACTGTCAGCAGTGAACATCTGCACTGAACAGCCAGCTTGCTTTGAAGTTTGGCTCTTCAGGCTTGCTAATGGTGAAACAATACATTCCACTCCATTTAACTTTCCTAAGTGGATTTTAATTTCAAAATTAGCTGCCTACCTCATTAAGAGTCATGAAGCAAAATTAGTCATCTAAACTATTCAAAAGTTCATCCAAAACCCAGGTGTCTTGCCTGACCCTGTCATCTAGGATTTCTTTATAGCTGATAGACAGAAATAAAGGACAGTTCACCACACCATAAAAGCAATGCTGAAGACAAGGAAGTAAACAGCACTGACAAAATGTCTATTCTCTATTGCCTGGAGAGGAAAAGAGTTTGTCCACATTCTTCATGGACAAAGTAAAATTTACATCACCTTTGCTGTCCAAGGCAAAAATCCTCATTACTCTAACTATCCGTTAGTTATATAGATTGGACTTCCAGTCTTTTCTACTTCCACCTTCTCAGAAATTGGGTAGTTGTGTCACTGTTGGAAAATAAAGTTGTTGTCCACTCACAGAGGGTGCCTTGCCATAAGATATTCTACACACCCTTAGTGGTACTTCAGAAACTTTTATTTTGGCACTCTCCTTTCCCCATAAGGGATGTACCACAGTCCAGGGAAGAAGTAGAGTGCCTTCATTTTTTCTCCCGTGTCTTAACTACAACAAAGGGAGCTTCACATTATTGATTAAGCCTCACCTTAACGCTCAGCAATGTCCTGCAGGATAGTGGATCTGATAGTTGATAAATGTTACATGGCATGATGTTTCAGCCTGCATGCAGTTCACTGAATACATGTTTAACTAGGGAGAGTGAAACTTGGGAATTAGGGTAACTCCAGTCCACCCCTGCCATTGTTCATACCACTGTCTAGGAGGAGGGGGGATAAAAGCCACGACCCCTGAGGCTTTGTCTAAATTCAGTGGAAAAGCTAAATTCTGCTGGGGAGCAAAACCTGCTTCTGCTACCCTGCACATCTCTAGAAGGTGAACTCAAGACAGCCACCACTTTGTGCTTCTGCAACCCTTGACAGACTGTGGAGGAGAACAAAAGCAGATGTTTCAGTGTTATTCTGCACAGGATAATTTCTTTTTCAGTAGCTCTGCCCTTGCCTGCTTCTTGGTTGCCACAACAGGATATCCCTTCTGCCTCCTCTCCCCTTCCCAAACAGTAGTAGACATCTTTTCTTTTTTATGAGGCCAGTGTCACCAGAAAGGAAGTAACAGCATCTCTCCAGAAAGCAAGGAAACTTTGTAAATGTGTTATTATTGTATTCCAATACTATCTACTTTATTTAATAAAAGACTTCTTTCAAATTATTAGCCAGCCAGGTGCTTTAGGGTCTCCCCAGGGTTTGATGGAGCAGAATATGCAATGGACATTTGAGGTCTATATAAACTATCTAAAACAAATACATTGTGTGGAAACCTTTTCTCCTGCCATGGGAGAGAGGATGCAAGCTCACCACGTATGGATACTCACAGAAGATCACCAGGCTGGATGACGAGCTTGTGGGTATGAAGAGGGTGACCAAGAAGAATTGCAAACAAAAATGAATGCATTTTCTAATGAAGAGCTGATTTTGCAGGCCTACCTGACGCAGACTTTGTACCGCAGTGATTCTCTTTTACTGGAAGAGATCACATCCCTTTTCCTTCTGCTGTGGACATCAAACCACTCTATTTCAGACAGTGGCTCATAGTCAACGTTTTCTGCAGCAAGCACATCCTCATAATCATAATTGTCGTCATAGTATGCAGCTTCTGGAGGTGACAGACACAATCAGCCATGCACAAATTTGACTGAGTACCTGGTACTTTAGCTCCTTTTTGTATAATGACAAATACCAGAGTGCAGTCATGCCATTGTCTATGGGTTTTATAAAAGTCTGCAGCACACCATCTCAGTATTTGTAATTCATTCAGAGTTAAAATTTTAAGGATTATTCCAGTAGGAATAACCAACAGATCTAGTTAAAAGTGGGTTTAAGCTATGCATAAATATGTAGGGGACAATCCCTGCCTTCAAAAGTTAGCTATTCAAACAGAAAAACAAATGCAGACATAGGCAGATAGGATGGTGAATACACAATTCACGGGATGGAAAACACAGTCTTGCTCATATGAAAAACCTATGACAGATCTGGCCCAAAAAACTTTTGAAGCCATATGGTTGGTCCCTTATAAGCCAAGGAACTGAGCTGGGCTTTCCCCTCATGGCAGCCAGGAGTGCTGTGAAGGGAGTTTACTTTGCTCTCCTCCCAATAACAAAGAAGGGTCACTAATAGTACCTAGGCAGAGTTCAGAGGCCTCTTTCTTTCCTTCTTTCATTCAGTTATTCCCACTTTCTGAGGCTGGAAAGCCATTAAGTATCATTAGCATCTGGCCAAATGTGTCACCTTTGAGACCCCAACCATGTCCCTTTTCACTCACCAGAGTGCTTAATGTTCCCTTCCATTTCCACCGTCAAAACCAAATCATTACACGTGTTGTTCTTCAGTTCAGAAGACCAGTACACTTTTAATATCTAAGATGAATACACAGGCAGCAAACCACAAAAAAAAAAAAAAATCACTTAATTGACAGGGGATTTACTTGTTCAGGACTTCAGCAAATGCTGGACATGGGAGTGTGGAGAGAAACATTGATCTCCCAGAGGCATGGACCACTCTCAGAGGACTGTCGTGGGGATAAGCAGGAGAGGTCCTATGTAAAACTCACAAGTGGTGTGAGACCTTTGAAATAACTCTCCATTCCCAGCCACAAAGGGGTCTTTCAAATTCCAGCTGTCTCCATCAGCTTTGACATTTCATGGACTTAACAAAATTAAAGACAGGAAAAACTGACTGCCCATCAGGGCAGTCTGTAGCCCCCTAATTTTAGGAATTTGGAGGTAGGAACACAAAGGATGAAGCCATGGCAAGTAATCTCTCACAGTTTTCAAAAAGGGATTAAAAGAAGCCCAGATGGGCTCTTAATTTCTGATTTACAGCTTACACTCATTGTCCCATTTCCTCTTCCTTGTACAGACACTTCAAGTTTTCTCCCAAGTTCAAACTGCAAACCAAGGCAAAAAAAAAAAAAAAGACAAAAAAAAGAAATTTAATCTATGCTCATCATTTGATCTATTGTTTTCCTGTGATCTTGATGGTTTATGCCTTTTCTCCTTAGAACTGGGGTAGGGAAAACCTTTAACTATGGAAGAAGTTATGAGACCTCAAGTCTCATCAGATTTATAATATGCTGAGCTGGTGCATCTTAATCTGTCGTTCTGGGGCCCAGGAGACATATTTTCCCAAATTCTTTCTCCCACCTGTAGCCTGGATTTGACATTTTCACAGTCCCAACACACTAAATATCACAATATTCCCCTTCTTCCTCATTCCCTAGTAAGAGTTGGGCTTCTGGCTCTTTTTTGCTATTGGGGGAGATTCATGTCACCAAAGTCCTTGAAGAGGCAGGAAGGGGCCTCTAAAGTGGGCTGCTAAGCATCTGTTGAATTTTTTTCTTTAAAAAGATCATGCTGTTTTACAGATTAAATTATTAAAAAATATTATAAACCAGCTACATCACGATTGCTTAACACAAGAAAACCTAGGCCAGATGATCTAACATTTCTCCTGTTTGAGGAAAAGAAGCTTGAAACAATGGATGGTTATTTACCTCTAGCTGCTTCTGAACCGCTTCATCCATGTCAGTCAGAGCAATACTGAAGACCTTTTGTCTTCCAGGTGTTCCCAGGTTTACTGTCAGGTTGGCGGAAACAGTGTTCTGTGTCTGTATGCTGTACGCTGACATTGCTTCTAGGGCCACCACTGTGTCCTAGGTGAGAAAGAAATGCAGAAAAGCTAGTGACTATGCTGGGTTATTTCAACAATATGTAAGATGACGTGGTCGGTCACCTGGACCTATTCTTCATTTTTACTGGTTTTTGCTGCTTTGAAGTTCTCCTGTATCCCTCTGTTCCTACCTGCACAGACTACTCGCTTTATTTCCCAGCTTCTCTTAGCAGTAAAATCCTAAAACCACTGAAGTTCTGACCCTCGATTATCATAAGTCTGCATAAAGACAAAGAATCTTTGCTGGCTTATAACCATTTTATTTTGGCCCATTTTTAATTAATCAGCCAAAAATCTTTAGTGCTTCATATGCCAAAGTAGTTCAGGATTAGCCCTTAGAACGCTTTCAAAACTAAATGAAAAAGTCCTTATGGGGTTTGTGTTTTCTTCCCTCCCCCTGAAACTCCACCCAGGCTGATGGTCAGGCACCTGTGTAGAGCAGTATCCTCCACCGTAGTTCCTTCTTTCCGTCAGCCACATAGCAATAGGCCTTGCATATTCCATGTCTTTCAGGAGCAATGTTTGAAGCAATGCATAGGCAGTGGTTTCCACTGAGACTGCATCGTTGCCGTTTCCCCAGTAGCGCTGCTGCTTTGCTGCAAGAATAACTCGGTCTTGATTCCCCTTGATAAAGGCATTTGCCAGAAATTACTATTGTCCTATACAGGTAGTATTTCATGTCATAGCACTGAGGAGCCACAAAACACAAATGCCGTCATGAGAGCAACAAATCAGTTGGGAAGCAGAGATTATGGAAAAGGAAAACCACAATTTTTAATATTGTACTTATCCAACCATCACAGTCTAATGATCACATTGAACAGTGATGCCCATCTGATGGAGTGTTAGCCTTGTGTCTGGTGGTTTCTGAGTATTAGTATTAATATTGTATTTAATACAATATTAATTGTATTAATACTATATTAATAGTATTAATTATGCCCATAATTCCGGTCTTGATTAAGGAGAAGCATATCCCTTACACTTAAACTATGGCTATTAAACCATAATGTATTTACTGAATGAATTGGGAGAAAAGAATAGTGTTGCAGTACAGCAACACAACCAGTTGACTCAGCACTGACCACAGACACACGCTGTGGAGGGAAGAGGTGACATTCATGTGGAGGTGGAACAAAGCACTCAGAACTGGCGCGGGGCTCTGAAAGCAAGTGGGCTGGAAAAGATATCTTCCCTCTTGATCACAAATCCAGCCTGGACTACTGCCATATATAACTGTTTATTCCTATTTACTCATCAAAAGTTTTTTTTTTCTCAGCTGGCTTGAACTTTTTGGTTTTTTTAAATGCACTTTAGGGATGTGGAAACTTTGGTAGGCAGCAAGGGAAGCAGAAAAGGAAAATAAATGATGATTTACCATGGTTTTCTTCCAATTTCAGTATCAAATATGATCATGATCGAAACTTCACAATGCTAAGTTGTTACTTTTTAGTGATATTAATTATGCAAATCACATATTACAATTTCAACACTGTAATATTCAATACATATATTCAATAAAGCATATTTTAATATATTAAGTATACTAAGTATAATAATTAAATATATTACACATATATACACATTTCTATAAAATTAAAAGTTCTTCATTTACCTGAATTTGTTTTGTTCCTATAAGAATGGTCAGAGTGATTTAATTAGGAAAAGTGCTTTCTAACTGAATTGTTAAGAATGGTTAGCAGTACCTGCGTCAAAAACAGAACAGCCCCTTAATTTTTCTTTCACAAACTGGGCTTCTTCATCATCAGACTGCACAAGTGTCAGAGCATAAGCAGTGATGGCTGTAGAATAGCAGTTAGTATTTCCTGAAAGTTGATTTTTCATGTAAGCCACTGCTTTTCTAATCACTTGTACCTGTGAAAACAGAATGGACCCATTTGAAAAGGTCATTTAGGCCTACTAACTGTTACTTCTGATGAGAGTACTAGGAAATGAGAATATTTCATGGCAGTCATTTTTGAGACAATTTGAATAACTTTTGCTTAGTGATTATAGCCACTGATGATGGACTGCATAGCTTGAAACACCTTGTTGTACATTAGGCCATGGCGTCTTTTCTACCCACCATGGATATAAGTAAACTTTAACCTTTTCATTTGCGGTACTTTAAGATAGTAGGGTGGACATGCCATGGTGCAATAGCCTTCATACTTAAAGATAAATGGTCAGGTTTCCTACCACATCAGGTGACTCGTAGGCCTGTAGAGTGTGTTGCAATGCTATAGTTACAAAGGCTGTCAAAGCCAAATCTTCTTCTGCTGACCTAATGCCACCCTGAAAGAAGAAACATGAAAAGGAAAAGTTAAACATACATGTACATGCTTATTATTAAAGTTAGGAAATCACTTTTCATGAAGTCAAGCACCTTCTTGTCAATACATCTGACTACAGACCATGTAGTTTTACCCTTAAATTTTGCTCAATAACTTCTGTTCACCTAAAGTATATTTTCTACAATGGCTGCCAGTTTGCATTAAACAATGTTAAGAGATTAGGAACTTCAGCTGGTAATCAAGTATTTAATTATTTAACTTATAGTTAAAAATCTACAATTTCTCATTCGAATATTCATGGCTTCAATTTCCAAACAGTAGTGTTTGTTTTTTTTTCTTTTTCTCTGCTACTCCCTATAGATTAAAGAGCCCTCTAACACCCAGAACTTTTCTCCTGTCAAGGTATTTATGCACCATTATTAGACGATTTCTTATTCCTCTTGTTGATAAAATAATCACAATGCCCTCTTTAGATTTTTTTTTCTGAAGTTCTGCATTTTCATGCCTGTTCTTCTTTGTGATACTTTTGCCTTTGACAACAACCTTCAACAACCTCTGGCAACAGCCTTCTCTTTCTCTTAGCCCCAGATGTTTATCCTTAGGAGAAGGACAGGTTATTTGCTTGGAAAGACTTAAGTCTCTGTACAAAATTATCATGCACAGCTCATGAAGGAAATGCAAATAGAAGATAAGTATCTCAGCATGAACACAGGTCAAAAAAACCTTTTGGCCAGTTCTTGAGCTGTTTGTTTTGTTTTGTTTTGTTTTTCCCAAACAATGTTTCATCAACTGTGGAACTGACTTGGAGGGCAAAAGCCTCATCAGTGAGATCATTAATAAATAATTAAATCATTGGTCATTAATAAAATGAATACTATTTTGGTATAAAATCACTACAAAGGTATCTGCATCTTCAATTAATTTTGGAAGATTCACATTATTTTCATATCCTAGATGCATGGAGAGTGTAACAATGTCGTGTTTCTGGACACTTATAGGGGATGTGTAGATTAACACATCTATTCGGAAATTCTGATTAGGCATAAAATTATTTAGTTTTTTTTCCAGTATGGGAGTGGTTAAATACAGAAACAGGTTACCCAGAGAGACTGTGGATACTCAAGACTCAGCTGGCTCTGTGTAATCTGATTTAACTGGACCTGTTTTTAGCAGGGGTTGGTCTAGACGACCACTGGAGGTCCTTTCAAAACTAAATTGTGATTCTATGGCTCCATTGCCTTTGGCAATAAAAAGCATAATTTTTTACCAAGCATGGAGATCTCAGAATTAATTTTCTAAGTGCTCTAGTGGCATAGGTCAACTGCAAAATTATCTAAGACTGGAGCAAAAGATAAAGGTGGTGAAGTGATAGCTATGCATCTATGACATAATAGACCTTTTAACAAATTTATTTTACATTAAAAATTTTGTACTTCCATTACAGATTTATTTTTTTTAGGTACATTTTTTGTTACTCAACAGCTTACAATATACCTTTCAACCCCTAGAAGCCCTAAATATTCAAATGATTCATCTAAATATGGATGACCTACCTGCATGGTCCTGTCCAATACCGGGTGATGGTCGTGGAATGAATTGTCTGCCTTCTGTTGATTAATCAAGTAGGAAACGGAGTTGCGTATGTGACTGTCTTGGATACTAATGTATTTTCTGCACCTTGTGAGCACTTTAACAATGAATGCAGTTAACCTGCACAAAAGAAAATGTTCCCAACTTGTGCTGATGTATATTTATAGAAGAGCATATTGACAGGAAGAGAAACATACTCATTTTGTACATAGACTTTATTTCAATACAGTGCACTCACTGGAACCTAGTGAGTTATCATTCGACATTAGCGTGAACGTTTCTGTTCTGTGGCAAATATGAAATCATCAGTGGCTCAGTAGAAATCTCCCTCACCAAGGACTAAACCTGCTCAGAGACTTACATGGCTGACTAGCTGTGACAAAAGTATATAGGCAACACCATGCCCACCAGATTTTGAAAATCCATCCCCCTCCTCATCGCCCCTGAAAAACGTCTGATACATCAAATGATAATAGAGGTATTTTGGAAAAAAAAACAGCAAACCAACTAAAAAACCCACCAAATCCTGAAAAATACACTTACCACACACTACTGGGTGTTTTTTTAAATGCTCCATAGGAGCCATCCTCCTTCTGAAACTGAAGCACTCTAGTATAACCTGCATGAACAGGACAGCACATGACTGTTCAGAGAGTACACATATTTCTTGGGCATTTTCGTACATTACTTGTATTAACATGGACACATTCAGTATTTATTAGTGGAATAGTTCATGGAGGTGTTAATTGGTACATTAAGGAGGAAATGACTGGGTCAGCAGGCCTTTGACACAGAAAAAGTGCTAGGCTTAGAAGATACTCTGTCTTGTTTGACTTAGTTGAGCCATGAGAATAACCTGAAAGCTGCAGGTATCTGTAGCTACAAAACATTTTATGTGTAGTAAATCTTGGGAAACTTATTTCCCATTACTGACAACTCTTCAAGCTGTTGACTTTATAGTACATGGAATCAAGAAATATAAACACATCATCTCTTGGGTCAGACACAGGCTTAGAAATCAGGAGTTGTGGCCTCTGAACTTGACTGCTATTATCTTGATTAAGTCTGTATCATAACCACACAACTAATTTTCTACCCCAGTGAACTTCAATAAGAATCAATAAAAGCATAATATAGGGACTAATGCTGCTGTTAATACCAAATATTCACCAGCAGGATCTCATGCCACTTTAGGCAATCTTAGATAAATCTTTGATGTTCTTAGGCAATCTTAAACAAATAGGCAAAGACTGTTAGCATTTTTTAATCTTTATTTATACCCTTATTTTTTACTGATGAAACATGTGTCATGTTGTCTGAAGATCATAAAGCATTGTACTGCTTTATGCAGTATGCACACCACTACAGTTAGAAAGATCAGCTGTACCTGCTACAATACCGATAACCGAGACTGATAACTGATACTCTTGGGGTCTACATTAGTGCTTGTGAGCTGCAACATCTCCACTTCCACATGCAGTGGTCCTGGCTTTGCTGTGCATTTAATGCCAGCTTTGGATCACGTTTTGGAATGGGCTCTTCAAGAAGCACACTTGCAGGTGTCCTCTCCCCAAGGAAACTCCTTCCCTCAGCTGGTCCAAGGCTGTTGGCCCAAGGTTCATTCTAGCTCATGTAATGAATACAGGAATGTGGAAGAGAAAGTGTCAGGAGTATGATTACCATTGGGAGTTTCCTTGGTGATACTCCTCTTGCCAACTACAGACATCTGCAACAGAGATGTCTACATCCCAGCTGGTTATCCTAAGCACTCACTCTCTATGATGCATGGGGAGAAATCAGTATTTTGAGGACATGATTCATCTGGATCTATTTTGCACATCTCCGTTAGTGGGAAATTATAAACTGGCCTTTACTGTCCATTTACTCAGAGAAGAATTGAAATTGATCATCTCAGGCTTTACTTTTCTGCTTCTAAATTAGGCAAGAGAGAGGGTGGACTCTGAATGTCAGTGCTGTGCAATGTCAGATGCAGGCAATTAGTCACCTAAATCCTCCTCGCCAGTTCTGTTTCTCCTGTCTGTCTGCAGTTGTCAGAGGCATTTCTGCATGGCTGTGTTGAAGACAACCCTTGCTCCTTTGGCAAGCAGCAATGGTTAGTGTGCAATGCAAAGGAATAGCAATGACCCTGGTTGGTCTCAGGGTTTTTTTTTTTAGTTGTGGTTTTTTTTTTTTTTTGCATACCTTTTTCAATCATGCTAATGGCTTCCTCCTTCTTTTGAGGATCAAAGTTTGTCCACTGCTCGCTGGCATCCAAGTACTCAATAGCGTAGACTGCAGGGGCCATTTTCACCATTGTTTGCTCTGCACAGCCTGTGGGCACCTTAATAAGTTTCTCAACTCCAGTGAGACTAAGACAGTTTTCAATAGGCTCGTCCATAACATTCCCTGTTGTGAGAGAAGCACAAGCCATAGTACACACTGTATTTAAAGCTGGCTGGTATAACATGAAGAAAGGTGATACTAACTATAGGTTGACACTCCAGCATGGCCTGGTACTTCTCATTATTAAACACTGTTTTCAGCTACTTAAGGCTTTGCAGAGGTGGGGAAGAACAAGGATGAGGTGCCAGGCCCTGGGAAAGCTGACAAGGGTGGCTGGGGTGGTGAAGAAGCATGGAGGAGAAAGAGTCCTGAGGCTACTGGAGGCAGGGAAGCAAGGAAAGGGGGAAAGACTGGTGCTTCAGGTTCAGGCTGGAAAAGTCTTGCCAAACCAGATCTGATCCTCCCACAGGGGGCAAAAAGATTGTGCCTTAACCATGCCAAATGTTTTGTGCAGTTTTGTTGGGGTGGTTTTTTTTTCTTTCTGCAATTTTCTCCATTGTAGAATTGAAGCATCCCCATACTTTAGAACAGGGTTTTGAAATGACAGCCAATAGTCTTTGTGTCAAGAATCTATTATCTAATATTTTCTGGAAAAAAAACATTTTTATCATTAATAAGAGTACTTGCTAGTAGATGTTTTTAAATATGTATGCAAGAGTGTATATATATATGTATATGATTATTTGATTAAATAAATATATGATTGTACAAATCTCTTTAGAAGAACAGAACATTCCAGAACTTATACATCAGAGTCTGACATCCTTATTTCTGAAGACTGAAGCAGATTTTTACTGACCTACATGCAGTTTGGGGTTATTAGAGAAGGTGAACCCTTCCCTTCTCCCCTGGCCTTCCCATAGAATTACCTGGGGCACAGTGAGGCAGGATGGGATGCATAAAACTATTATATCCAATGCAAGTGAGAAGGAGTAATTAGAAAGATCAGCCTTGGGGCTCTTTTGTTTTATGGCCTGGGCACACAGCACAGGTCATTTAAGTCATGGCAGAAAGGCTAGAAAGGAATGGAGACTCGACGTTCAGGAATGAACAGCACAAAGGGGCATGTCTCTTGTCACCTATGGAGAAATTATTGACACAAAAATTATGTTTACCTTTCAGGCTAACAAACACGTGACTATCAGAACCTGGTACCATATCAGATGGTCTGTTCAGTTCCACTGTGTGGGACTTTACTGTAAATAAATAGAAAATAGAGATCTACATGTAGACCCTTTAAACATAAGAACATACAGTGCAATTTTAGAATGTGCTTTTCATAAAACATCTCACAGTCAGTGGCAATTACAACAGAAATGTTATCAGAAACTTTAAGTGGAAATTTATGAAAAGAAATACATTTATCTTTGTTAAATTGATTTAATTTTCAACCGTTAGCAATATTTTTTTGATTGAAATGAGGTTTGTTCTTAATACCTTTTAAGGCCCATTAGTAAATGAAATAGATGTCTACTTAATATTTAAAGAACGTTACCTTGAAACACAGAAGTAATGCAAATCAATTCTAAACATTTAGAATTAAATTATTTTTCCTGAGTCTTTTGCTATGTATTGCATGAAGAGATTTGTGACAAGTTCTGATCAACCAAAACAACGTTTGTACATTAAGAAGTACGTCACTGCACCCATCAGATATTTACACCCCCTGTCTCTACCCCAAATCTCATATGTATCTAATTCTTTTGTGCAACTTACAGTCACTGTTGATGCAAATGGTCTTTTCTTCTCTCTGTAAAATACCTTCAGCCTGTACAATTGAGGAAAGAAAAGTCAAAACTTTTGCAAGCACCCACACCTGAAATTAAGCTGCATGAAAGCCACCATCTCCACCCTTGAACTAGACCAGCAGAGGGCAGAAATAAATTATTTTGGAGTGAGATTTCTCTCTGGGTAAAACCAAAGCTTCAAATCAGAATTTCGGTCTCCCAGTTGAAATGCTAATATTATTGACGTATTTCCCTGGATGAAATTCTTTTCACAAAAACAACACAGAAAAATTAAACCTCAAATTTGTTCTCAGCTTTGTGAGCCATGTAAGTCAAGTTCACAGGTGGTCTCACCTTTATAAACCTCTCATATATGAAATCCACCAAGTTCTGACTTCATTTTGTTAGTAAAATTTAAACTTTTTTTCCTTTTATTTCCACACATCCTACTTCCTACAATTTCTATTTTAATAAAGCTCTTTTTACAGACACTTTTAGTGTTTTGGTGTAGCATTGAACTCTGAGACTGTGTCTATCTCTAGAAAAGTTATGGTCTGTAACAACAGCAGATTCCCAGCATCTTATCTTTACCTACATGTCTATCCTCTGACAGTAATGGGGCAAGGATTCATATTTTGCGCTTTTTGTGTGGGTTGAAAATGGCCCTCAGTGGGCTACTTGAATGCTGTAATGAATCTGTGCTGGTCAGTGCTGACTGTTGAAAAGTCATCTTTTCTAAAAGACTTGTCCTTTTCATCATTTTGAAAGAGAACTCGGGTATTAAATAATCATTACGATATCTTTGTTTGCCTGTATGTGTTTTACCTATACAACTGTTAAGACTGAAGATCCATTAACTAGAAGGAATAAAATAGGATTTAACTTCATGACTAGCAGAGAGTATTTCCTTCTCAAAATATTACTAGATGGACATCTTCAATCTTGGCTTCATAAGGGAAAAAGAATTTTTATAAATGACGATGAAGCAGGTGAAAGTTAAAGATTACGAGATGGGCACTGACTGCATGAAGGAAGCTGTTGTTATGTCATGGGTAGAAGGATGCCTTTTTGCCATAAATAACAATTTTTTCCATATACACTACACACAAGCCTACCACAGGGTGAAATTTCTTCCCCATGCTATAGCTCAATCCCTGCTGAGAAACAGGTTTCTTGAGATTGCTTCCAGCCTTATGTTTCTAGGATTTCACTCCCTCTGCAAGAGCTTCACACTCAGCGGTTATTCTATTTGAGGAGAAGCACACACTCGTGAAGTGTCTGCCCTCAACTAGTTATACCTACCACAACATTGAGGTTCTTCCTAATGCTATCAGTGTGCCCAGAAATGGAGTCAAAGGCAGTAATAGTAATTGGAATTTCTCCCACAATCAGAGGGACAGCTGAGAAGTAGACTGGTGTTGCAGAGTTTCCCTTTGCCACCAGCATCAGCTGAACATTCTTCGTTGCCTCTGCGGTGCACAGCCCCTTCACTGCCTCCATCACCACTGTCACCTGCAGGGACAAGGCAATGCCTGTGATCAGGCTTAGTGCATCACCACACAGGAAAAATAATCCAGCTCCACTATGTCTAGATAAGAATGAGAAATGAGAAGCAAATATAACAGGAGACTAGTTTTTGCTTAAAAAAAATAAAATCAGTGCAAACATTTTGCAAGACAGAAAGTGATTTTCACTTTGCTCCCCTGAACTTACTATTCTCCATTTATAAAATGGGAAAACTTTTTCAGCAAGAAGTGATCAATTGCTGGCATAGTTACTCCAAAGAGTTTGTGGGGTCCTAGTCCTTGGAGATATTCAGTATCTGACTATACAAGGCCCCAAACTGGACCTGCTCTGAGCAGTGGGTTCGTCTAGAGAGCTCTGGAGGTCCCTTCCAACTTAAATTGTTCTATGACCCTACAGTCTGTTAACATTCATCTACATTGACGAGGGCTGTGAAGTTTCTTCATTACAGTGAATTTGCAATATAGTTTTGGCCTATCCTTGAACCACAGGGAGGTAAGAAGGATAGTACATTTTTATACATCCCAGTTCTATACCGTTCAACACAGTTCAGAAGATGTTAGTCAAGCAAAGATGGCTGAGAGACAGGAAGAGATGAAAAAAAAAGAATATCAGCCTGAAGATGATGGAGGCCCTAAGCCCAGTGACAACTGTGGACATATATGGAGCTGGATTGGTGTCACATGCAGACAAAAAGTGGCTTTGCATTGAACACACAATGAATTTTGTGGCTAACATATTGGATTGTGGGCTTATAATTTACGTCTGTATCTTGTGTACCTGCTTTATCAGCAGCTGGATGTCATCCAGACTGGCAGGCAGCAAAAAGGTAGCTGGCTGCTTCAATGAAGCAGAAGACGACAAACTCAAGGACAAGGAATTTGGCTGTGTAATATGGAAAATAAAATCTGTTTTATATGGTAAATTTGATTAGCAAGCAGAACTGGCTCCTGTCCTTCGAGAGACTTTCAAAATGAGAGGGTCATGTCTGGGCTGTAGAAAGGTGGCTGGGTCATGTATACTAAATTATTACATAGCTATGTATCTACCTAGCTGGATGTGTATAGCACAGCAGTTGATGGTAATAGTACCTGGAGATCGCTGGGCAGATAATTGTAAACCACTGCTTTTATTTCTAGTTGTTCGTGTCGTCTGACTGAATATGGTAACCTCAGGGATACAAAAAAGTCTTTGAAAACTGCAAAGGTGTGGGGGTCAGCTATGCAAAATCCTGGGATGAGAAAAAAACAGAGTTGAGAATTATACACTTAACATGAGCTGATAAAAAGTTAAATGTCTAATCAAAACTCATTGCCTCAGCTCCCCTGAGGTCAAGAGCAGGAGAGGAAGACAGGCATCTCCAGGGAGCATTTCACCTCATCTGTAATAGAGACCTATCTCGGGAGTTGATGATTTGCCCTCTGGAGTCACTGCCATGGTATTTGACAGGTAAGATTTGGCAGGAGTGTTTGAAGATTTTGTGAGTGAAATGTGGCCCAGCTTTCCTGCAAAGGCCGTGTTTAAAGTATAATGATCTTTCCTCGCTTTCTGTAAATAAACTCCATATCTGTCACTGCACCCTTGGATGAGTCTTCTTTTCCAAAGGGGAGTAGGCAGTACCAGGTGGACCCTTTCTCTCTCCTGCAGGGTCCTGGATAGCCCCCAGAAACTCCCAGGGAGCAGCAACTGGGAAACTGGGCTCTCTGGTATCCAGCTCTTACTGATCCTCTGCTAGTCTCCTGGAGTTCTTCTTTTCTCTGGCTTTTCAGAGACCAAAGATTTTCATTCTTCTCTGAGACAGCCAGAATTTGCTCCCAGAAATATTCAAATAACTGCTGGCTTTCTTGTGGCCACCTGTGGAAGCTAAAGTGAGGTGGTTTCTAGAACTGAAAGAATGGGGGACAGTTTTGATTGTATAATCCATCCTCCTTTAGAGACCACCACGTCACTTTTATTAATATATATCCATCTCTTAAATTCTAGCTGGGCATAAACGTGGCATAAAAGAGAGGACTAAATACCGTGATCAAATCACTGTGTTTTTCAGTGCATACTGTCTCATTCTATGAACATAAAATTGTATCTCTGTTTTAAAAAATATGCATTCTCTATTCATCCATACAAAGAAACCCAATAAAATACACAATACTTATACCTTTTTGGGGAGATATGCTTATTGCCTGAATTTCCCAGGTAGTTATAGAGTCAGGAGCAAAGTTTACTACACTAAAAAACAGAAAATAAAACATATTAAGAAAGATGTATAAAACATAAATATAGTTATTTGCTGAAGTTTGAATATTATAAGGAAAAAAAATTCCATCACTTGTGGAGACAAAGCACTTGCAAATATCCTGAAATCTTTTGTATCAGAAAACACATAAAGCTGATATCTATATACATTTTACTGTATTAATTTAGACATATTCACCTAGTCAGGTAATACAGTACCTATGGTTTCCAGGGTTTTTCACTTCTTCAAAATTCCACCACCAGCTCTCAGGAAAATAAGTGCGCAAGTTGACAGAGGTATGATCAAAAACTTCTTCATGGTCATCATAGTCTGTAAAACAAGAGTGGGATTTCTGTTCTGAAGTTTTTGGCTGCTGACCTGCTCCCCTCTCTTGCAGGGAGTCAGTTTGCCAGAGAGAAAGCAGCATGAAAAACACTCATGATGAAAAGACTTCCTCTGGGTTTCATCTTGTACATTAAAAATAAAATGCTGGAAAAAGAGAAGAAAAGAACAAAATTTATCAATGAACAAAAGGATAAATCTTCTTTCCAAGTTCAACAACTATACTGTGTCAAGCAAGAAAATATTCTCTTTTAATACTGAGTTCCCACCCTCCTCTATTTGTGTCAGACAGGGCATGAAAGGGAAGGTCTGAGAATAATGGTAGCAGAAATTATACTTTGAATGTGTCTTTTTTTTCCAATATGTATTGTTTTGTGTGTGTGTGTGACATGAGCTTCTGTGTGATCAGAGATAGGCTTTGGGGGAAAGAAAGGAAGAAATAGACAAAATTGTCCCTGGCTGAAGTGGCCTTTTCTCATCAGGTACTGTTCTGGTGGTACTCAAGTGTTAGAACAGTAGTACGACTAATAAAACAGTCATGAATCTGAGATCACTCAGAGCCCTGAACAGAGACATCTACCCCCTTCTCTACTCTGCATTTGCAGCCTCCCAGGGTGCGGGCAGGGTCCAACAGCTCCTCCATAGTGGCTGCACTGAGTCCAAAGGGGGCTAAAGAGATTCCTTTTCTCACCCCAAGAAGTTATCCTGTCCCACTCCCACTTCCACAGAGTACAGTTGTGAAGATGCAACTATCTGTGGGTGCCGCACTATACTAGGGCTCACAGAAATGGTGCTGTGAAAACCTCCCCCCTGGCCCCACAGCTTTAAATGCCCATTAACCCTCCCTTGCCACCGTATGAATGGAATTTTTCTGTAGATAGTTGCATGCCACCGTTCTTTACATCGTGCTAAGCCCACTCTCATCGTCTGCTTCGCCTGCTTCCTGAGGATTGTGGCTTTCTCACAGCAGTCCTGGAAGGCTTTTCTGCATTCGGGGGAGCCAGCCACCTTTCTTAGCCTTTTATCGCAAGGCAGCCTCATGGGATTCAATCTCATGCCATCTTCACAGCACTTTCGTAGAGTGGCGTTTTGATATTTGCTGGCTGCAATATAATTAAAGCCCAGAATTAGTCCTGTGGAAGTAGCAATAAGGATAAAGGTGTTCATTGTGCTCACTCTTGTCATTCTTTGCAGTTAATGTTAGTTGATATTGCAACAGTCTACCTTCAGCTGGGGGCCTGTTCTCTGTCCTAAAACCAGTCCCCAAACACAGGAGGAAAGTGTGGGCCCTAAGCTTTCTCTTTAAATTCAGACTGTGAACTGAAAACACCTCCTTGCAGACTGAAATTACGTATCTTAATAGAAATAGTCACGGCAGCATTGTCATTCTTGAATAAAGAGACCAATTTCAAAAGTAAGGAAGATCCCAGCTTCAAGCCTTTATGCCTTCTGGCAGGGAAATATCAATTTATGTAAACTTTTTTTTTTTTTTTTACGTTTAGGCCAAATATTGTACTAGTTCTTCTCTTAATTGGAGCTCAAAATACCAAAGATGGCACAAATTCCAAGCAGAACGTCAAGAAAAAGAATAGGATCTATATAACATTTCCTGTCTATACAAAAAACTTTGAAAAACTTTAAAGCCATGACTGATTCCATGACATGATGTCTGGTAGAAATGCTTCACATTTGGGATTATAAAATGGTGAATTAGTTTCTGTTTGCAGATGGGCCACTCTTTGGTTTTGTTATTTGGGTTGTTTTGATAAATGATGCATCAGGTTCCATGGTATAATATACACGCTTGTGCTAGGTTATGGCACTTAATACAAGAACTGGGAATAAGAATAAGTTGGTATCTTTTACTACCCTATCACTTCTTCTCCCCTAGATGTAAGCCAGTTCCCCTTGCTTCCCCCTGCTAAACTTTTCAGGTCACCCAGGTGAGCAGACATACCAAGTCCTGACATTTTCTTCTGAAATTCCAAAGATCTTTTCTGCCTTCTGGTACCCTGGGGGCATTTATAGCCTGGGAAAGCAGAATAGAAGAGCTTGGTCATCATACTGTGACAGTAACAGCCTGATCATTCATGTCATTCATGGAAGGTCCATTTTAGGACCTATCTCATTCACAGATGATCCCCAGTTGGTCAAGTTACCTTACAGTCCGAGCCAACTGCTGCCTGCCCCAGCTGACCTGGACACCAAAGGACCAGCAGCCAAGACTGTGTTGTCTGAGCTGCCAGCACTCAGTGGAAGAAGAGAAGAAGAAAAATCCACAGGCAAGAGAGATCTTACAACATCATGATAAAACATTTCTGATTTTTAAGCATTCAGGCCCCCCCGGATCTCGAGTGGTCTTGTACTAACGTCTAAAGTAGAGGGCAGATTGCACTTACCTTCCCGAATGTTGGATTTAATTGTATCTGATAAAAAGGCCAGACCAACATCAGTAAAAACTTGAACACTATTTGCACCACCACCTGCAGAACATCCAAGATCATACGAATTCATAGCATTAAATACCTGCCAAATGAAATAACATAGATAAACGGTACATACCTGCAAAAGTTTGGTTGTTTTTTTTTTTTTTTTTTTATAAATATATATTAAAAAATTTATTGCCGCCTTTGACTTGCAGAAGCAACACAAAATGGTGGCACAAGTGGCACCTGCAAACTGAGATTCAAGCTGAGGAATGTTTTAGTTGGGGAATACTTGCAGTGTTTGTTTTTTTTTTTTTTAATTTACAAACTTGTCTACTGTAGCATGGCAATCCCCATTTAAATATATAGTTCATCTTAAATATATCCTAAATTGTAAAGCAAAAACATTTTCAAGTTTTGCAAAGGTGTGATTAAACAATTAATAGCCATTAATTAAATTTTGATCCTCTCATTAGTCATGGAAAATTTTGATTGATTAGTGGATATTCTTACAGATATCTTACTTTTTTGGCTGTAAGCTTATTTTTCTTGTTCAGAACAAAAACCGCTTTATCAACTGCAGCTAAGGCAACTGTTCCTGCATGGTCTGTTTCAATCAATAAATTGATGCTGTCTGTTGGTTCATATCTCTCTTGTTCTGTTCTCACTTTAATCTAGATAGAAAATAATGAAACAAAAATGTCATATTTGTTAATAAAAAACAAAGACTCTTTGGGCAGGGAATGCTATTGGCTAAGTCAGCAGTTAGAGGCTGAAGGATGGTCCTGTTTTGCCGTGTTTCTGCCTGGGGTCCTGCGTTTTGGAAGATGTAGATGAAGAAATCTCCCACAGAGGACGATGTGGGGGGTTAAAAGATGTGTCTGTGCAGAATATTGGATGCTGCCTTTCAGTGACACTTAAGCAGTAATAGAAATTAAAATTATATATAAGGGGTTTGCTGAACCAGGGCCTTCAACATCATTTTGTTATTTTCCAGTGGAAACAAAATTGCCATGAATTACAGCAAAAGACTAATTAATGTACAAAGTTAAATGACTCAACCAGTCTGCAGTAGTACTACCTGCTTTCTAACTCACACCTGAATTTTTTAGCATGAATGGGCTTTTATCTGGTGCATACCTGATGTACACACTTTTGTGGTTTAGAAGGCAGTAGCCATGATGATTATGAAATTAAGAGGAAATTATTAAAAGAAATGCCAATTTGAGTATAACTGGGTTTTGTCATTGTATGAATGAAGAATTGGCTTGTGTATTAGAGATGGATAATTTTTCCTGAAAACTTTTTTTCTCAATGGACTATCACATTCTTATTCCAAAACAAACATTTTCAAAGAAAAATAATTTTCGATTGTTGACACTTCTCAGTAGTTGTTCTTCATGGTATTGGGAAAAAAACTCTTGTTTTATTTTTTTTGTTTTATGTTATGGTACCATAAAGGAGAAGGAGAAAGGTGAAAGAAAGGCTTAGAGGGATTAGAGGGACTCCTATTTTATCGACACTTCATTTTCTAATGTAAACTTTTTTCTTTTTTTTTTAAGTGCTTTGGAAGTGCTACAAAATCTCAGAAAACTGCTTTTAACAGGAATGAAAAAGCTTGAAAAATTACTTAAAATTTCTTCCCCTCCCCCCAGTAAATTGCTTCACTTTCTTTCATGTGATGCACCTCTCTACAAAAAGACAAAGTTATAAAGAGATTCTGCCCGTCAACTATTCTATTGGTGTTTCTATGTGGGTTTCTAATATACAGAAACTTGTAGAGGGAGATTTATCTGTATGAAACTATACTTTTCATCTCTTCGAGGCATAACTTGTCCTATGGAAGAAGGTTATCTCTATCATCATTCCTGGGAGCCTTTACCAGCTATATCTTTTAACAAGAATCCTGACAACTCCCTGTTTCAATAAAAATGAAATGTCTTTCACTTTTTAACCCCAGGCCTGCACTTGCTTTGTTGATACTCCATGGTTTTGATTTTATTTTGGAATACAGTAACAGAAGCTACTTGCTTTCAAAGTACCTTTCCTTCACAGACATCCATAACGTCCACCCACACAGAATCAGCAACAATCTCTTGGCGGCCCTCATTTGCGATGAAGTAGTAAGCTAAAAAGCGAAAGGCAGGCACCATCTCCTCGGTGATTTTAAGGTTTATTATTTTGTTTGATGATGGGAGCCTTCCCAAGAGCACGGCTTGACCCTTTGCCACAACCTGCAAGGCAGAAACAAACATAAATCAAACATTGTGAATACACATTAGACTGGGCATTGCATAATTTTATATACATGTATAGAATTTTCTGAAGCCATTTCTGTTTTAAATTTATTCTCTTCTAATGGCACTTAGTAGTTTTAATTCCCAACCTGCCTAATGGTAGCCTGGAGGAGACCAGCACACAGTGCCTTGAGCACAGGAGCGTGGTGGCAAGCCTCTGCTGCACTGGCCTGGGTTTGAACACACATCTACCACCCTCCACTCAGCCTTACAGCTTGAAAAGGGGGCCCCAGATGGCAGTCTTATTTTTGTCTTCTACAACAGCAGATCCTCACCCCCAGGAGTATGTCAGTTTTATTTAATCTGTAATCAGTACTGAATCTTTCAGATGGTACAGAAGCATTGGAGCAGGAGGTTTAGCCCCAAAAATATTATTCAGGATCAAGTATCTCAGACTGGTCCTTAACTGATTTCAGATCATCTTTCAGTACGTAATTCCTTTCTTCCCAAGTTATGTTAATTGTATTCATGTGTTGTCAGAGGAGTGAAAAACAGACACGTTGGCAGGACTAGTAGTGCTCTTACTTGAAAAAAATACATGCAGCTTTCCTAAACACAGAATGAATGGGCTTCAGGAAGAAACAAAGGCATGTTGCAGCCTGGACTGAAATCCTTCCTGCCTTGGGTTAGGTGACCAAAGTATGGGAGAGAGCCACACTGCTGACCACCCCCACACACGCTGCCTGCCCAGCACTGCATCTTCCGGGAGCCCAGCAGTGGCAATTCCAACCCTGTGATAAGTCATCCAATGAAAATAATCCCCCAAACCTAAGTTTAACTCCTAGGGATATAATTATTGTAATATATCAGAGTCCTATTAAAAATAAATGGGAACTGGTGCCTGTGGTGTTTATCATCCTGGGAAATTTAAGATGCCAAGGGAAATTAGGATGAAGAAAGGGAAAAAGGGATTAAACACATTTGACATTCAACAGATTAGCTCCTGGAATGTATCTGTGAACACATTTGTCTCTTTCAGCAAAATAAATGCTTCAAATTCCTGGTCCCAGGTTGAGCAGTATTGTTTACTCACTTTTCCATCTCTGGAACTGCTTTTCAGACCCAATTTCCGGATGCAATTTAGGGCCCTAATAGCCAATGCCTTTAATGATCTTTCATGTCATTATCTGTTTGCGATAACACTGACCTACCCATTAATTAACATCAGGTGCAGGTAATATGAAGCCATGGTAATATAAGAATTATATCTTATTCATGAAATTCCTGTCCAGCCTGCTCTAGGTGACCCTGCTTTGGCAAGGGGGTTGGACTAGATGATCTCTGAACCTCCCTTCCAATCACTACAATTCTGCGATTCTGTGAAATAAACAATAGCTAACTATGAAAGACATTTTCTGAGATATCCGAGGTCCCCTAAAATGACTAGTTTTTCTAGTTGCTGAGACAGTATCTTATGTATATGTATGATCTGCTCACAGCAAGGTAGGCAGTTCCATAACAGCTGAAATAAAGGTATTCATGGGAATCAGACCAATAAAAATAATATTTTATATTGGCTTGTTACAAGGAAAGAATACAGATTGGTAGAAGTGGGAAAGAACTAGATCTGGATTAAGAGCCATCAAATTGTCGTAGATATCATAGAAGTCATCTGTCTAGGCTTTCAGCTTCCAAGGCTGTCTCTTTAGTATCTTTTAAAAATATCCACATAATTATGCAGACAAGCCTTACCCAATATGTACCTATTTGCTCTAGACTGTGTTAGAAACTACAGGTTAAAATTTGTACTTCTATGTCCTTCTTCAGAACAAAAATGTACAAAGCTTTGTATATTACATGCCCTAAAATATATGTAAATATATCAAAATAACAGAATCATAGAAAAGTTTCTGGAAGGAACCTATGGAGATCTCTAGTCCAACTGGCTGCTCTAAGATGCACCATCACCAGTGTAACATTAGTTTAGATGTGGTTTTCTCTAGTTTAGTGTCGAATGCTTCTCAAGATGGCAATTCCCTAAACTCTCTGGGGAACCTCTTCCAGTACTACATTCACCACTAGTGAAAAATTTTTTCCAAAATGAACCTTCCAGGGTATAATTTGTAGCCTTTGTCCCTTGTTATATTGTGTGGCACCAACTAGGAAAGTTTGTCTCCATTACGTTTGTAATTCCTCTTCAAGAAATTTTAGGTTGCTATTAACTCACTCTTAGCCTCTTCACCAAACTGCACAAGCCCAGTTCCCTCAGCCTCTCTTGGCAGGTCAGGTGTGCTAAGACACTTACCATCCCGACTGCCCTTTATTGGACCTCCACTGATTTCCCATGTATTAGTAACTAGTAATTAGTTCTGAGTTGTATAATTTCTAAAAGAAATTACTGATATGCTACTATTCTGTTTACCATATAATAGAAATAGTCAATATTTCCACTGCCAGACTGGTGAATATCATCCAAGGTGATGCGTAAGGTATCTCCAGGTGCCACAACAGTATGCGGGGTGCTGATGCTGAGGTAGTTCGGGGAAGCAGACTGGTATCTTTCAGCTCTGATACTGGTTTCAGGTGATTCTAATCTTTCTTTTCCCTCTTCAGCCTTTACCTGTCAGGGAAGAAAAGGACAGAGTGAGTAAAGTATGCCTTCAGGATACAGTATAGTGACCCTTAATTCGTGTCTTGCCAGGTTATTCAGAAAATGCTGGGAAATAAGATGAATGACTAGTGGTACCATTTTAGCAGAGCCTGGCATCAAAGCCCAGGATTTTAATTACTTCATTCTCTTATCCTATTTTTCTCTTGCTGTATTTGCAACTTGATATTTTTCAGCCTTTGCTCTTATTGGATCAGGATCAACTTCGACAGTTTTTTCCCATTTTATATTGTGACCATAACTGAACCCTCTAACTGTCCAGATGTAGCCTACTCTTTGCATTGCTTGGGGTTTTTCTTTCACTTCCTTCCCATCATTTTCTATCACTTCTTATGTTGGTATTCCTTACAGTCCCATTCCCATCCTCCGTGCCAGGAAAATGCACATCAAAACCTCAAAAAACCCACCACTTCCACCAACGCATGTACTCCCAAAGCTCTGATGTACGAGACTGTCCTTCACTTCAGTGAGACACCCCTTAGGCCCCTGGTCTCTCTAAGATATCTTACACAGCCTGGTCAAAGCTGTGCAGATGGTGTAACAAATGATGTTCCACCCTCTGTGCTAATTTAATGAAAACTTATCATCCTCACAGCCATTTGTAATTGTCTTATGAGCGTCAGTAATATATTTTTAAACATGGATGTCTGGGTTTTCTTTACCATTATTTGAAGCATCTGAGCATCTGCAGGGATGTTGAAAGTAAAGGGGATTAGACCATCTTTATTAGAAAGTTCGGTCTTCTTTACTGGGGGGTTTCCGGGCAAGGTAACAGTAGCAGTGACAGGTAGAAAGGCAGCAGGAGAGCCATCAATCAGAGTGACAGATGCCTATTAGAAAAAAATGTTTTTCTGTTACTTCAAGGCAATGCCTGGGTTTAAAAAATGTCTGCAAAAAAGAAGCAATTTTTTTGTAAACTGACAAGAAGTACAAAACTGTACGAATAAGTGTGTGATAATTTGAGCTTTGGGAGAAGGGGGCAGAAATCAACTCAGTCTGGACTCCAGCTAAGGTAAAAATCTGTGAACACAGATTAAGACCTGACTCAGACTTTCACTTAGCATCTATTACTTCTTATCTGATCCCAGAGACTTTTGTCCTTTGTAGAAAACTTGTGGAAAAATTCAAAGGTGTGAAGTTTAAAAACTTGAAAACTTAAATGCATTTTTTTTTAAAAAAGACAATACCCTGTTTTAGTTTTCAGATTTTTAATTTGATACGGGATTAATTTGGTGTAACAAAAATATTTTAAACTTTTGATATGGAAGTGAGGAAAAGACTGCTACATGTTTTATAAAATCTTATAGTGCAACAGTGCACAGATGACTTCCAGAACAGGAAAAATAAAAATTTCTGGCTTCAGTTTCCCTGCTAAGGTTCTGTGTGAACAGAAATGAGACAAACCAGACACACAAACAGTAGCTCTGTATTGGACTTATTCCTGAAGGACTTTGTCCTACAGAGCTCCCAATGGATCAGATAAGGATTTTATAAACAGGGCAGATATAAACCACTTGCTATGGAGGCAAACGGACACAGTCAGTTAAATGCTACATACCACAACAGAGAAGGGAGCTCCAGGCACAAAATACTTTTTGGTGTTAGACAGATCAACAACATAAGGAGATTTCACAAACTTCACATTGCTGAGTTCCTCTTCCCTCATCTCACCACCTGTTAATACCAAACGTTATGTGTTGCTATGGGAGCAATAACTATGTACTTGCCTATTACCATGGCATCCATCATTTCTGTTCTCCAGATTAACTGTATTTTTAGCAGCGTATATAAAGAAAAGGAAATATGATCCCTCCCCAAAGAGCTTCAGTCCTGAGGAGAGGAAGAGATGGGTACAGGCAGGTGGGGGACACAACCAGAGACAGGCCAGTGCGACATGAGTGGTGCTCCAGCGAGGTGCCACTAGCAGGCGTGTGCCCTTAACAGCTCAGAAATGGAGCCCTGAGAAATGGTTTGTTACTCACAACATAAAAAATTCCTTCTAATACATCGATTGGAACAAGATACCTGCAAACACAGATCATGCTGGTGCCACAGGAGCCACCTCCCTTTCCAAGCTGTTGGGGCTTTATTCCTGGGGGAAGGCTATACCAAATTCCAACATAAAAGTCACTTACAATCAGGGGGGGAACTTGTACCTTAGATTTCTAATTTTCTGAAAAAAGTTGGGTTTGGTTTTTTTCTTTTCATATTTGGCTGCTGGTGAGAGTTAATATTACCTAATATCATCCTCTGCAACTTTACACCTACAAGATATCTTGAGCGTTTGCTTCCCATCTAAGATTCTTCTAATTATACCACTCATTCTTCTAGTTAACTTCTAGCTAAACCACTGCACATAATTACTTCTAAAAAACCCAGTTACATGGCTTGCTTTAAACTAAGTGCATTTAGAGACATACTTCCCATGTCCTTATTTTCCGCTTTAACTCTCCAAGGTTGAGAAGTGTTAGTAAAGCCTTGTCCTGTCATGCATATAACCAAACCCAGCAAGTATGCAAGTGTGGAGGCAGCCTGCCTCTCTGGTAGAGAGCATGCCACACCATGAGATCTTATGTCCATCGTGCTGGTGTGTTAATGGAAAGTCTTTCAGCCTCTTTTGCTCTTGCAATAAATGCTACAGCTTTAGTGCACGTAGGTACCTATAGTAGATTATACTAAAGAACTGCACAACTGTAATGCATTTGACTTAATTTTAGGGTTCTAAGGCATCTTAATTAACATTTAGAATCTTTAGAATTCTAGTAATTCTAAAGAAAGTAACTAGACTCCTTCTATAACCAATGGGAACAGAAACCTCTGGGGTGCCATTTAACCCACCCATTCTCTAGAGTGACTATACAAAGTGCCTGAGCTCTGATTAGATACCTTACTTTCAGATATCTAAAATAAGAGGGATCAATTTCCCTATGAACAATAAGAAAAATCTTGCCCATGTTGGAAAGGTCAGCTTCATCACTGATTCAACTTCAGAGGTCAGCTCTGAAGTTGCACCTCTCACCTTACCCTCGTATGACTAATAATAATCCAGTTCAATGCAGTGCTCACTTGTGGGTAGCTCTAAGATATCTGGGAGCCTACTCAATGTGCTTAGCACTGCTGTGAGCTAATATGTACACAAATTCCTTGTAATGGACTACGGAAACTTCTGCATATGCCAAGTATCACAGTCTGATAAAACTGTGGGAAGGTATAAGAAGACAAGCAGGATTCATGAGGGCTAGATCCTCCTCTGCATTGCACTGTTGCTGTGGTACATATGCTTTACTTTTAGACTGACTGCTTTGCCAGCTGAGGTACAAAGCAAGCTAGGATACCTAGCCCAACTAATAGCTTTGTATGTATGGAAAGAGTAGACAGGGCTGAGGCAAGTGCTCAAACAACATCTCAAGAGGAGCAATTTATTTACATTCATACAGGTGTCTGGTGCAACTCCAGATGGACTTGTGTATCCTAGATGTCCTCATAGGATTGTTTAATACGGGACAGATCCTGGAGGTGAGTACTTACATGAGACCTGAGTACTTCTGGAGCAAAAGTGGAAGACCACACAGGACTACCCAGGGCATTTAAAGTGGTACTGGACGTTGGTGTTCAGATAAGTGAATCCCACCCAAGATTAAGTTTGTGAACAGAAGGGGATCAGATGAAAGAGACTGTCATGCACTATATAATGAACAAGCTTGGCAGTGAAGATTGGTCCAGCAGGACAAAATTTCCCACACAAGGAATTATACCAGAGAAAGATCAATGTAAATATTACAGACTGTATCAGCTAAGGCATAGAGTACTCACTTGCAGTTTCTACAGTGGTAACAGCAACACATAAATGAAACCCTTCCAGAGCAGAAATACCCTTTCCTAATTTCTCTTCCAAAAGTGGTGTATTTAAAGTAACTTTTCCTTTTCCATTGTGAATCTAAAACATAAGTGAGGAAAAAAAAAAGTGTCAACCCTTTACTGGTTTGTTGTATTAGAATTAAAAAATTGTTGCTTATAGCATGACTACAGTATTACAGGGATCTATATTTCAGTAATTTCCGACAATATTCAGCTCGCCTGGGATAAATCAGACTAGTTCTACTGAACTTCAGTACTTACTGGTAGCTGTTGTTCCAGGCCTGAAATAAACACTTTTTTCTCATTTTCATCAATTATGCCAAATCGCACATACGCTACACCTTGAACTCCTTTCCCATAAGAATGTCTTTGGAAGGAAGGAAAATGAGATGAATCATTACATTAATAAAAAGCAAGCATTAAGAAGAATAATCATTTTATGCTTAAATAAAATTGGTCTATCTGTAGGCATCCCATCTGTAACTAACAGCTTGAAAACAAAAAGTAGTCCCACTCACTGATAACTCAAACATGAAGACTTTTACTGGTCTGTGTACAAAGTGGTGATTTCAAGTGCAGAGAAATATATGGAGTAAATCACAGTGGCAGAATCACATGTGGAGACATGATTTGAAAAAATTTACCCCAGAGTAATTTAAAGAAATTTTTTTTAACAATTTAATAAGAACTTTAATTGCACAGAGAGGTCTCACCCAACTCACGCCCTTCACAAGGAGCAAGGGAGGTATCCAGTCTATTTAGTTTGGATGATCAGCTAATTCCTTTGTATGAGATACCTCACGAGCACAGCATTTAAAATCATGGGCCAGAGAATCCTCTCAGGGACAGATATGAAATATTTGGGACCTCCAAAGACCTCCAGAGACAGATCCTACCTGTCTCAGCATACCATGCTGAAATTTTAATACCTGCATCAGACAGAGTAAACACCCTCTGCTCCACACATGTCCTGTGGATTTAGTCAGTATAGCATAGGGACCTTTTGTAAGTGAAAGATTTGCCAGATAGGTATCTGGCCAGAACAGCCCTGAACTCTCCGTATAGGTCATGGAGACAGAGGACAGAGCATGTTGTTGCACCAGGCAGGCTCTTTAATCAAGGAAACCCGGACAGATGGCATCCTCCTGCAGCACAGCATGCAATGTACTACATGAGACCTGTCATGGCCATGGTGGTGTCTTTTGCTGCTTCATCTCAGTTCTCTAAAGCTTCTTTCAAATTGACCTGATCTGCAGCACTGATCTGTAGCAATGAAACTAACTGAGAGGCAGCTCTTACGAAAACTGCTTAAAATGCCAGAGCTGATAACTGCTGGAAACAGCAGTCAATATACCAAATAACTATTCATTACATGCACAGCCAGTTCAGAAAAATAAGTTCAATTATCAGGAATTCCAAATGTTGATTTTGATGAAAGTCAGGCAGGCCTGTGTAGCACCACTAGGATATTTTCCAATTGACAAAAGAACAGTATTGAGTTATTTAACCCCTTTTTTCCTCTTAAATAATTGTGATGTCAATGGATAGTGGAGTTGCACAGTCTACAAACTCAAAATTCAGTGTTGCAATAACATAAAGACAAAATACTAGAAAGGATTAAAGTATTGAAGTCAGTTATCTGATACCACTTCATATCAAAATATCAAATGATCATGATTAAAGCTAATAATTATTCAATAGAACCAAGAATTGAAGGTGTTCAAGAGGAGGTTAGAAGACCTGAGTTTGTTCAGCCAAGCAAATGAAGGTTGATGCAGGGATCCATCTACTCTCTCAAGGTGCAGTGGAGAGAGAAAGGATCAGCACAGTCAAAGTGAGGAGCTCAAGGACAGTGGGGAGAAGACCAACAGGGTATAAGCTGGCCAGGAATGAATTCAGACCAAAAATAAAACCCTGTAGAACTGAGGGAGTGTTGAATTAATATTCCACTCAGATATAGTGCTGAGGTCCATACAGCACAGCCGGTGACTGCATCCTCTTTGTGTCAGTGTAATTAAATGAAATTAAACAAGTGCAGTGCTGTCTTGGAGGCTACGGTCTAGGAAGTGTAATTAAATACCTTGCTAAAGTTATGCTATTCTGTAGAATTAGTAAGTTATTAGAAACTAACCTCACTGTTAACACAACACCCAACATTATCACTTGTATATTTTCATATTGTTAACAAATAATTGTGAATAATTAATAATGAAAATACTAAAAATTAATAGATACCACAAGCCTTACTAGGTGTCAAAAATACTGATTGTTTAATAAATATACACAGTTCACTTTCCACTGTCTTGTGTATGATTGCTGTACAGAAAATTTGCACTGTTTAACACTAACTACGTTTATCAATACTAGATACAATAACTCTGAGTGATCCTATTTGTAGTTCTGTGTTAATGAACCTTGAGGAATATGGTGAATCAACCTCAAAAAGCCATGAGGTGCTGACTTATTTTTTAAGGAGCTGTTCTTAGTGAAGATCTGACATTACTTGCTGATACTGTGTGTTCAACTCTCTGGTGAAATAATTCTGAGCTGTTGTCTAGATAACAGAGAAATAAACAGAATAACTGTTTCAGTATTATTTAGATAATGCAGAGTGCCTTATTTCAGGTGATATATTTCTACCATATCAGCCATCTGGTGTGCTTGGCAATATCCTAAATACCTATTTAATTTGATAGTATTTGCTAATATTATTTTCTGATCTTCAAAGATATAAAAAAATTAAGAATCCACAAAACCAAAGAAAATAAAATGAGAGCAAATAGGTGGTCAGTCTCTTCACTCCTTTGAAACAGAAAAGATTTCTTCCAACTATGAGAGAAGGTCAGATGCTTCCATCTGCCTGTTCTCATTTCATTAGATTGATTTCTGTTCAGAAAAAAAAATAAAAAAAAAAGGTATCAAGTTCTAATTTAGTCAACATAGAGATGCTAATTTAGACATCTAACTTTTCATGCAAATGTCCTTTGACTTCAGAAAATGTAGACTTCTGTTCAATTGCTGTATAAAGTTTGGTTTTGCCTATTTCTAGTATTTTGTTTTTCTTGAAGGAACTTCACTTGCTCTTTCATCAAAATGTTACCATTTTTATGCCATGACACTTTTTTTTTTCTTTTCACCTTTAAAATAGATTTTATCTATTTCATCTATTTCATCTTTAAAATAGATTTAAAATCTAACTTTAAATCAAATTTATAACATCTGAATTAACACCACACTGGACCACTTCACTTAAATGACTGACATATAGATCCCGGACTTACAAATTCATAAAAATCTGTCCTACTGAAGTCATGAACTCTAGTTGCATGAGTGATAACTTCAGTGAAAAGGAAATAAGGAAATACATCACTAAGTTTCCAGAGAACTATCTGATTTCTCTCTCTATCTTCCCAAAGTGCAAGGTGGCCAAGGTATTTCTAGTCATTTTGGATTCCAGCTAAGTGGTAAATAAAGAAGAATGTTCTCCTAACAGGCAGTTTTCTCCTAACTAGATTAGTATTTCCACTCTTAAGAACCCTGAAAATTCAACAGCCAAGAAGGCTTGGTATATATTTATAAGCCATTGTTAGACCATACAGCAAATTTAGATTTGAACCTGTCAGTGTTGGATCAAAACCAGCAGAACCACACAGCACAAAATACTCCATCCAGGTTCAGTCTGATTCTTCAAAAGCATTCAGAATATTTTGGTGAGTTAAATTTTCACTGCCTGACTTCCTAAGGTACAATATGTTTGATGCCATCCCGATTTGATATGGGATTGAGTGTAATTTACTCTCTATAGAGCCCTGCCTTGTAGTTTCGCCAGTTTGAGAGCTTTGTACCTGTGTGTGATGCAGATCAGTGTGTACTACTGTGCAGTAATGCATGTGTCTGCAAACAAAAATATTCAGAAAACCTTGTTTCATTTTGATTAAAATCACTTGGATCCAGGTAATATTTTACACTGAAGTCTCATGTCAGTAGTGGAAACAGAGTACAAAAGGCTAAAGTCAGATTCAAGTAAAGCCAGAAGCTGGTTAACTGTTAATGACAAGGAGAAGAAGAAGCTGCAAAGTTCATTATCTACTTATCTGCCTCCTAAACCAGCCTTGCTGTGAGCACACCTACTTTGCCTCGATATCAAACTCAAACTTTTCATTCCAAATGTGGTAGTATGGCTGATGTGGGATGAGTTTGACTTCAAAAGATGGAAGTTCTGCATAAAAAAAAAAAAAGAAAACAAAAGGTCATGACATGCGAGTTTCAAACATACCTTGAACCCCTGGCACTTGGCAAAACCCACTGAGAAGATGTAGTTGCAATAGCGCTTTACTTTGAATCACCAGTGAACTCCTGAAGCAAATCTCCTGATCATCTTCCCTTACTCGGCTTTGCTTCACAGTAGTGGAGCAGTCTTTGAGCACACAATTGATAATGGGCATTGAGTGCCCTGGGCTAGAAGCAGTCAGAAGTAAACCCACCCTGAAATGGGTTAAGTGTGGACATGAGGTCCTCAGCATCAGCTGTGTCACTCTGCAATTTGCTCCTATAAAGCCAAATTATTTGCTACTGTAGATATAGCCAGAGTAGTTTCCTCCTGGATGTAGGTGTTTGCAGAGGGGGCAGTAGCCTCCACTATTCTGTTACATCCACTAGCTAAGGCAAAATCAAAATAAGATTTTCATATAATCCTGGGGTTTTCTTTGGCCTTTAAGAACAAAACAAAACAAACCCACACTAAATTTTACAAGAAAGCATAATTTCAGTGCAAATAAATCAACCTATTTTTTACCTCAAATTGTTAAATTTCTACATTTTTACTTTTTTCCACAGTGCCCTTACTTCTCTTTAAAAAACATTCTCTGAGTATAGGAACAACTCTTATCAACTTCCAAATTGAATTCTACTGAGAGAAAAAATAGGTAGCTTTTTTCTTTTAATTTTAGACTTTAATTAAAACTTTAGCAAGAATTGCAATAATTTTAAAATGGAGCTCATCTCCATTTTTTTCTGCAGTAAGAGAGCCCTTCCAAAAAACCAATGTTTTGTGAAAGATGTTAAAGTTACTAAGTCTGTAAAAAGAAATAAAGGTTTTTTTCAAATGTAAATGGAAGGCACACAAAACCAGAGCTCTTCTCTGCATCAGAGATAGCAATGAGGCACTGAAACACTATGAATCTTGTCCTCAGTACCTAACTAGAGCCAGGTTTAATTACTGTAGTATGTTTTTTAACACATAGTGATGACTTCATATATTTATAATGGAAATTAAATATTCTCTTACCATAATTTTTAACTTCAAATTCTGCAGAAACATTAGACATTTCGTATTGATGAAACCAGGCTTTGATTTTCCAAGTTCCAAGCCTAAAGTTCCGATTCAGCAGAAAATTGTTAATTAGGATTCCTCAGATGTTCTATGATGCTAATATATTTAAATTATCACCAAATGCCACTATTTTCCTTGCTTTAATCTCATCCAAAAAGTAACTTATTAATGGCTTTCTCTTTGTTGGGAAGAGCCAGGAATGTATTTCCAAATGTCCTAGAAAACACTCAAAAAGACTTTATGAGGTCCAATACCACAAAGATGCCACAAGATACCATATTTGTAAACCCCGTGTAACGTGCACTGCCTTTGAAAAGCCCACAGAAATAGAGAACTCACTATATATCTTCTACAGCTTATCTTCACTGTGATGTCGAAATCAATCTAGCAATACTGAATATTAAGCAAAAGCCTGTCTGTTTGAAATCAGAGGTAATTAATTACACTTTGCAAACTGAGCCCTTACAGAAGTGCTGTTCAGAATGTCGTCATACAGTTCAGCAGATTTGTAAGGAGTTTGCTAAATTGTGCCTTACCAGGATAAATGTTGCTAGTTGCAGCATATTAACATTAAATTCTGGACTTGTGTCTCCAAGGGGAGGTATACAAAGGCAGAAAGATACTAACTGTAGGCTAAATTTCTACTCCATGGTGAGAGAGAGACAATTTTTAGAATAGAATAGAATAGAATAGAATAGAATAGAATAGAATAGAATAGAATA
>JAOXJM010000001.1:182585973-182598079 GCA_026413425.1 Tringa solitaria
ACCCCTGAGGAACACCACTCATCACTGGCCGCCAATTGGACATTGAGCCATTGACCACAACCCTTTGAGTGTGGCCATCCAGCCAGCTTTTTATCTACCAAGTGGTCCATCCATCGAATCCATTAGTTTCCAATTTTGAGACCAGGATGTCTCAAATCTCAGTCACTAAAACAGAACAAGAAATTAGTATGAGTGGGTCCTTTATTTTTGCATGAGAAAAATAAAAAATAAGGAAAAAAAAAAAGTCAATGTCCGCAGCTCCTAGCTGAAATGTCAAGAATTTGCTGAAGACTGCAACACGACCAGCACGGATGTCCTACTCCTGAAGACACAGGAAAGGCAGCTCTGCGCTGTGGGGCCACACCACAACCCCGCTGTTGTGCCAGTCTTTATCAGAGGGCAGGAGAGGGGCTTTCCATTGTCCGGCCGGGCTTGTTTGTCAGGGGACGGAGGTCTGTTTGCACAGCTATACAAATAGCCCTCAATGAACTCACAGTAAGACATTTTCACAGACTGCTTTTTAAAGGGGACCTTGCCACTTTTTTAAATTGGATTTGCATGCTTTTGCTTCCTTGTGAAGTATGAATACATATATGAAGACGGGTAGACGTGGTGCTTAGGGACATGTTTTAGCAGTGGTTTTAGCAGTGTTAGGTTAATGGTTGGACTCGATGATTTTAAAGGTTGGTTCCAACCTAGAGTTTTCTGTGATCGTATATGTGTCCATAACATATATCCATAGCAATATGTTGCATAACCATTTTATGCTTGAATTTAAGGAGGTGTTCTGACTCTTAGTAAAGCCTTTTTTTTTCATCTAAAATATAAACCACTAACTGTAATTAAATAGGGATTTTTCTCATTGTCTTTCACAAACACAGATCAAGTGTATACATAACTGCTTATATAACTAGACTTCAAATTCCTTCTGTTTTATTTGGGTTTGTATAAAATGATCATTACAATGGTTCTCTAGTATAACAGATTCTTTAGATTCTCTGGGATTGGGATTTCTAGTACAATGCAAGATATTCCAGTCCAAAAAGCACATTAAAATATAACACAATAAAATAAAATAAATAAAATAAAATAAAATAAAATAAAATTCTCTCAGTTTAAGGTCTCCAGCACATGCATGAAAGACAGAACACAGAAAACTCACCCTAAAATAACTTACGCGTGTGCTCTTTTCATAAAGGCAAAGTCCTTTCCTGTTTACTCATCAGCCACTTTTCACCAGGTACAGTATTGATCCTTCAGCTGAGCCACAGTCAAGTACTGTGGTGTGGAAAGCACAGTCTGGGACTGACAAATGTGTAAGACAGAACTAGCGAACCCTGAACTCAGGGAGACAGATTTGCTTTATTTTGAATATATACTATCTCTCCATTCAGTAACTTCATTTGAACTTTGTAGGTTTTCAGAGTGTTTTGAGCACCAGCAGTAGTTTTTGTTCTTTGACTTGAAGTGCTTCCAAAAGGCTTTTCACCCTTAATCAGCCCAAATACTAACAAGACCAAACTGTTCTTTCACTTTCCTCCTGCACTCTTTCACCTCTGCCTGGCAGAGGGGTACAAAGGACAGCTTCACAAAGCACATTTTACAAATAAGTACCACAGTGATATCCTCTTTTCTGGGTTACAGGGAATTTTGACAACCACAAAAGGCAACATTTTACTTCTGACATTTCAGAAAATTAGATTTTAAAATCCTTTTTGAACAGCAGACCATGAAGTGCGGATCTAATTTGAAAAGTTCCTCTTAACAACATCATAATGTCTCTTTAGTATGAATGTAAATTGAAAAAGTTTTTTGAAACTATACTTTTTTCTTTACTATAATCTAGGTTATAAATTAAAAAATTAATCTAGGGTCTAGTTGCTTTTCCTGTGAAAAATTGTCCTTTTCATCTATATTTTCTTCAGCTGTTCTGCATTTAATGTTCCTAAGTGTATCTGCTGAAAATAATTATATTTAAAAGAGAAAAACCTATATATCCATGGCCTTTTCTGCTCTCAATGAGGAGCTTGGATTTTGGGAGGATTAAGCAATGAGCCTTAGTTTTTCCTCATGGGTTCCTCCATCATTTTCCCAATGGGTAGGCTCAATTCTTTTGTTTTCTTAACATAGTGTCAAAAAAAAATTAGGATTTTTGAAAAATGTAAAAAAACAGCATTTAGCTGTTTTTTAGTATTTACCACATCACAAAGATGACCTATATAAGACATTATGTTTGGGGTTTTTCTTAAATAAAATAATAATTTGATTGTACTACTGATGTAATATTACCCCCTACTGTAATAATGCATCCTGTTTTTTTGGTCAGCTACCTTTTTCAGGATATCAGAGCTTTTGGGATCTTTAAGAAATGTAGGTCAAATTTAATAAATATACCACCCAGAGCCTTGTTGAGAGAAAAAAAGGCATTGGATGGGTCATGGCCAGGAGATGAGGAGATACCTGAACGTGCAGGTGGCTCTCTCTCCAGAAGAAAGCAAAGAACTGCTGGAAATGAGGAAGAAAACAACTTGGCCTGGATAACACAGGGCTTTTGTGGTATTGCCATTGCACCCAAACATCCTGACGTTCTGTCTGGAGTCTTAGTCTCAAATCCAGCCTTTGTGGTTGATTTTTTTTCTTTCAATTTCATTATAAGAAAGCAAAAACTACCCAGTTTTTCCTGACTACTAACTGTAACAAATACACATTACCTACAAAATTTAACCTATTTCAAATATTTTGGTCTTTCCCAACTTGTCCATTTTTCTGGCCTGTAACGAACATAATTGTCTCTTTAGGGGGTTCTTTTCTTCTCCTTTTCATGGGAGCAAAAGATAAGAATAAGTTAAAAAAGCAAAAGGCGTCTTGAGGATATCAGTGGCAAAAACTAAAATTTTAACTCACTGAGAAGAATGAGAATAACAGTTCTGTGGATTTGGGATCATATAAAAAAATCAAGGAAAATCAGCCTTTTATGCAGGCAAAATTTAGAGAAATAATTTTTAATCATTACTGACCCTCATTCTTTGCATTTCCTGATTTGTTAAATAGAGATGTTAATTAGAGATACTCTAATTTTTCAGATGGTAGAAAAATTATACTAAAAAATGTTTCACAAACAAAAAGAGAAAAATAAATCACATACCATGTAGAACCACAGCTAGCCACTTGTGCCTGTCTGCCACTGGCAGCTTTCTTTCCTTGTTCTGATCTGCAAATTAAATCTAAAACATTCTCTTCACCCAGTAACTCAGAGAAACATGAGTCACAAGAAAGCGTCTCCTCTCCCAAGCCTGGGACAAGGCTCTGCTCTGACCTCTGTTGCACTCGAGCAAGTTTAGGTCAGCTTCACCGGGAGATCAGAAGGTGTCCTACTTTTTTTGATCCCATGATTTTAATGTTCAAGGTTGCAATTCAAAGAGAAAGGGGGAAAGGAGACAGGATATGAGTGTCAGGAGACTTTTGTTTTTATTGTAAAGGAGAAGCTGCTTAGTTAGAGCATGTTTCAGTGTCAGGAGCTGCAGTATCTCCCCAGGCAGCAGGAAGAACATCCGCTGTCCTGTTACAGAGAAATAAAATTGGGATGAATGTTGTAGCAGCTCAGTGGGACAGTTGTTCAGGTAGTGTCTATTGATCTCTTCTTTCCACAGAAATTTAGCTGTGGAGCTCTGACCTTTTGCTTTTTAGGCAGTTTTTTTGATGAACAATGTGCTTTTTTGTACTGTCAGGGGTAGGTTCAGTACCCAGACTGGACACAGTGGTCATAGCTGTAATCTTCCCTCTTGCTAACCCAATTTTTCAGAACACTGGCTCCAGCAAAATAATACAGAAGAAGACAAGTTCTCTGCTCTCTCATTGGCTTAGGTGCAAAGGGGAATATTGATGTCTTCAGAAGGGGAGTGGCTGCAAGTCCTCAACGCTCCACTGATGGTACTTGGGTCAGGCACACCCTGCCCAGATTATAAAGTTTACACATGGTACCTACAGAAAAAAATGTGATCACAAAGAATGTTTTCATGTATTTAGTCAACACATCTTGGAAGGAGCATGGATCTGCCCTTGCTGATATGTAAGCATGTATTTTTATAATGTGGATCACATTTCCAGGCCATTCATGCCCGATTTGGACTTGACTCCTGAATGCGGGAGATGAATTTTTCAGTTTTATTGGGATGTTTTTTAAAAACACTTCTGCATTGTTCTGGTCCAGTCTGTGATCCCAGCAGTGACCTGGCTGCCATCTCTGACAGCAGCCCAGCCTGCAACCCTCCTGTGAAAGCCAAGGCTGGGGCTGTACCTCATTGGGCTGGTGGGGCAGAGAGCTTTGGCAGCTGGTGCCACCCATGTCTGGACATCTCTCTTAGCTTTTCTTCTACATGCACTGGATATGACTGTTTTGCCTGTTACTGTCTTGGTGGGGTAGAATAAATAAATAGAATATTTGAAAGTGCTGGTTCTCATGGCACTCTAAGCTTCAGATAGAAGCCCAGGTCTGAGACCCAATTGCCCACCTGCTCATGCTGTTCCTGGCCTTGGACACTGTCTAGGCCTGCACCTGGAGGCCACTGGCATCTGCCATCCAAATGGTGAGACAGGCTTCTCCTCAATGTTATCTACAGCGTGGGGGTGTTATGCTCTGCCTTACAGGCTTTTCCTCACTTCTTGCTGCCACCAGCAGCAGTTTCTTGAGTAAATTTGGGGCTGGCTCCCATTTTACAGGCTTTTATATTTCTGCCTTAGCAGTGACAAATAAATAAATAAGAAGTCAAGAGAGTTCATTAAGAATTGCAATGTGATGTGATGTAATGTTAAATTTCCAAACACCCCCCCCTTTCTTTGGTGACTTCAGTAAAGCTTGCTGGCTCCAGTAAGTACACTACAGCATACGTTTAGGCAGCAAGCCCAGCTTCAGTTTCTGTGAAGAAGAGTATTAACAATGTGTGCTTGTACATTATTCTATAAATATCTGCCATAGGTTTGTTGCATGTATTCTCCACTGAGATACTGAAAAGCGTTGGCTCACTCTGGCAGCATCAATGCCTCAGACCTCGGTTGCATGTGGGATGTCAATATACTTTAAGACACAGAATTTTGCAGCTAGAATCTGTTGAACCTCCAGCATCTCTATACTGCTGTTGCTATAGCTTGAAGGAAGCTTTGGAACAACTCTGTAGAAAAAAAACCCCTTGTTTTTCCTTCTATTTTATGGTTAGAAGAGGTATATGTGAGTGCGGATGGTCCCTTCGGCAGTGCCACTGTTTCGCTTCTCTCCCCTCCCCAAGGCAAGGACACGCACAGCAACCAGCCCCAACAGCAGGGTCCCCATAGCTGCCAGCAGCAGTGGTGCTCGTACATGGCCCTCAGTTGCCCTTCAGAAAGGCCCAGGAGCTATTACTGGGCCTTGCAGAGGCCTTTCGAGGGCAGTAATTACCCTCCAGAGTGCCCCAAGACCTCATCTGGGCTTTGCTTGGGCCTGTTGGAGGTGCCTGCTGCACTTCAAGAGATCCCCCCATTCTAACAAATCTGAGTCTAAACCAAAACCCTTTTAAGTACACATTCACTTCTGCAGATATTCTGAAAGGTCCTACAGGCTATGTTTATTGCAATCTATTTTTTCTGTGTTTTTTATCCCCCAGCACCGACATCTAGATCTTCTCCATCTTCTTCCAAAATAGGCAAGAGACTGAAAGGATAATAATGAGGATCATTCCAGGTTTTGATTTCCAGGTCATCACCTGAAACTTCTTTAACACAAATTGAGGGTTTGAATCCTCTTCTCCCATCCACCAGCTCTCCCACATAACAACTGTTTTTGTCCACCTGTCCAAAAAACAGACAGTTTGCTACCAGCTCCTCTGCCTCACCTGCGGAGTCCTCTGAGGAAGGCAGGACCCAGGACTGTCCTCTGCCCAAGCTGGCTTTGAAGGACTCTGATTCTCCAGCTCACTGACCTGGGCTTGAAACAATTGCATGGCTTCTTGCCATTCCCCTTTTCCATCTGTCTGAGCATACTGCAAAAACTCATCTTGTTTTTCTTTCCTCTGCAGCACTGGCTTTGCCTCCTCATCTTCTTTCTCCAGATGTTGTCTTCTTTCTGCCAGGGCTTTCAGTTTGCGCTCAGCATCTTCCAGTTTGGTTTGAAGACAGCTGATGGCTTGGGTGGCAGAATTTTGCTTCTCTGCCACTTTCATTAGTTGCCTCTTCAGGTCAACATTTTCAGCTTCAACCTTTTCTGCCCAGTGTATCTGCCAATGGAGGAGAGCATTTTCTTCCAGCAGTCTGGTGTTTTTGTCTGCCATTTCCATGAGCTGCACCTTTAACTCCTCATACTTTTGTCTCAGTGTGCTCACATAACGTGAGCCCTCTTTGTCTGCAACCATTTGGGCCTGAAGCTCCACAGGCACCTTCTGGGAGGCTTCGTTCTGCTTCTCCTGTTCCAGCAAAGCTCTGTCAGGCCCCCTCCTTTCTCCAGCCCTTTGGTAGGCAATGATTTCACGCCCAGTTCCTCAGTGGCGCTTTGGATGGGCAGTGACACTGGAGGATTTGTCAGGCAGTCAATGGTCTCCTGCAGGTGTCTGCATTTTTCTTTCAGCTGCTTAGTGAGAGCAGCGAGCTTAGCACTTTTCTGCTGGAGCCTCTCTGCCTCCTTGCACCCTTCTGGAGAGCTTCCCTTTCTCAGGAGGTGGCTCTTCATCTCTAGGGCACCATGTTGCCTCTCCAGGCCTTCAAGGGCATACTCCAGGCGGACCTTCTGCTCCAGTAGCCAGCTACGTGTGCTGTCAGGAAGCACCAAGCCTTTCTCAGCAGGTCCTGGCACATGGAGCAGACCACCTGCTGCAGCCTGCCATGAGCTCACCACAGGCCCCCAGCCTGCACCATCCCCCGCCATGGCTAAAGGAATGGGGAGTGGGCTGTGGGCCATCGAATACTACTGACAAAAAGTCACCAACAGTCACCTTCTGTGAGGGGCAGCAGTCCCAACTCCCTGTCAGCCACTGCCTGCCTTCACCATACAGGAGCAGAGCTGTCTGCCACTGGCCAGGTGGGGGCAAGTGTGGCCTAGCAACACTGCATAAAATAGAGGGTGGGGCAGAATGGTCTTCTGTCACAGAATCATAGAATGGGTTGGGGTGGAAGGGACCTGTAAGGGTCATCTAGTCACCCCCCTCTCTTGTGCAGTGAGCAGGGACATCTTCAACTACATCAGGTTGCTCAGAGCCCCATCAAACATGACCTTGAATGTTACCAGAGATGGGGCATCTACCACCTCTCTGGGCAATCTGTGGCAGTGTTTCACCACCCTCATTGTAAAAAATATCTTCCTTATATCTAGTCTAAATCTACCCTCTTTTAGTTTAAAGCCATAATTCCTTGACCTATCGCAACAGGCCCTGCTAAAAAGCTTGTCCCTATCTTTTCTGTAGGCCCCATTTAAGTATTGAAAGGTTGGAATGCAGTCTCCCCGGAGCCATATGTGGGTTGACCTTGCACCTGAATGCCAGGTACCCACACAGCTATTCTGTCACTCACCTCCTCAGAAGGACAGGGGGACAAGAAAATAGGACAAAAAAGAACTCTTCGGATGAGATAAAGGCAGTTTAATAAAGAAAAAGCAAAGGGTGTGTGCAGAAGCAGAGGAAAACAAAAAGGTTTATTCTCTACTTCCCATCAGCAGGCGATGTCCAGCCACTACCTGGGACAAAGGACCTCAGTATGTGTAGCGGTTGCTCAGGAAGACAAACACCTTCATGACCAATGCCCCCCTCCCTTCTCTTAGTTTTCATTGCTGAGCAGATGTCATATGGTATGGAATATCCCTATGTTCAGCTTGGATTTAGCTGTCCTGTCTATGTCCTCTCCCAAGGTCTTGCTCAACCCCAGCCTCTTGGCTTTTTGGGGTGACGGTGTTTTGGAGAGATGGCCTTAATGCTGTGGGAACACTGTTCAGCTCTAGCCAAAACACTGGTGTGTTATCAGCACTGTTTTTACTGACAAATACAACACCCAGCACTTTGAGGGCTGCTCTGGGGAAAGTGAACTCCATCCCAGCCACACCCAATACAATCTCCGCCCTTTATTCCATACCATTTGTACCATGCTCACGTCTCACATAATTTAATTCATTTATATATCTTCTCACAATCTCATTGTATTTTAGTCTCATTACTGAAATCCCTTCTTATCAACACTCTACAACTTATACTACATCCTGGAAATAACCTGTAATACGCATTCTCCAGAATCCCACAAGGCTTAGGAAAGTTTGTGTTTCTTTTTTGTTAGCTGATGGATACATAGTTGCTGTCTTGTTGATCACATCCATACAGAGATGGTGACATCCATCCTGCTGTCTTATTTCTGAGAACTGAATTTCCTGTGCGGGTGTCTCAACCTCACTTTTCCTTATGGCAAAACCAGATTTCAGAAGACTCTGAATTACTCTTTTTTCCTTCTGATACATTTCTTCTGCCTTGTTGCCCCACATGATGATGTCATCAATGTATCGTAGATGTTCAGGGGCATCAGTTTGTCCCAGCACAGTTTGGATTAGTCCATGCCAACAGGTAGGACTGTGCTTCACCCCCTGGGGCAGTTGATTCCAGGTGTACTGGACACCCCCTCCACATGAAAGCAAACCATGGCCTGCACTCTGCTGCCAAAGGCATTGAAAAAAATGTTTTAGCAAGGTCAATTTTAGCATACCACTTGGCTGCCTTTGACTCCAGCTCCTATTGGAGCTTTAATATATTTGGTACAGCCACACTCAGTGTTGGTATGACCCTAAGTACTCTGCAGAATATTCCCATCTCAGTAACGTACCGCTGCACGGGCATAACAGATCACATCCCCCTTTGCAAATATTATCCATGACAGCATTCTGCATCTTCAGTCACAGCTTTCACATCTGACATTTCTACTTATCTTTTTGCTTCCAGGGTCTCTCTGTGTCTATAAAGCATCATTTAGCCTAGTGATGGGACAGAGTTAGGGACGTTGAAGGGAAGAGTGCAAGCAGCGATGTATGTACAGGGTCCTGGTGCCATCCAGTGGGCAGCTGTGCTCTCCACCATGGACTAAAGCTTTCATGAAGAGCTGTGAAGTTGCCCAGGCCTGCTTTCTGAGACCCTCATCTACTTTCCACAGCAGGTACTAGGAGTAATGAGGAGTCAGCTCCGGATTGACATGCACCGGGTGGTTCTCCACAGAGCAGGCTGTTCATACGTGAGCTGTGTGCCTGAGCTCCACAAGAGTCAATACAGATGGTAGGTTTTTAAAATTAATTTGGGTAATCCTAGTGGAAGGACCTAATCCAGTCTGCTCTAAAGAGTGATTAAACACTTGCATATACAAAAGAACATATCCCAGATGACCTAGAATAAAACACGTTATTGTCTGAGACATCTCTGGTGGGATCCGCTTCGGGCTAGAGAGCCTCTCACCTTTTGTCATCACAGCCTTTACTCATCCATCTCCATAAACCAACTGATATAAATACAAGTCCTTTTTTCTATCCAGCTTTTTAACCTACTGCTTAGCAAAAGCAGTGGTGTTCAAGCCATACTTTAAGGGTAGATTTTTTATAAAGTCAGTGCATTCTCAGTTGGTGAAACTGTTCAGAGCTAGTCATGAGCACCTTGCTTGACAGGTCCCTTCCAACCTAGGTGATTCTGTGATTCTGTGACCCGGCTACATCAGCCTCATGGCATTAACCCTGGAAGGCAAGATGAAATGTTTTGTGCTGACCACCACAGTTTATTGCCAAGAACAAGGCTCATCTCATTTGTGTCCTTTCTGAAGTGACTATTGCAGTCAGAAGCCTGACCTCACTCCACGCCTTATGGACTTCCTGATTTACTGCAACACACTTTTCTCTTCCCACTCCCTGCAAGTCAAGCTTATCTGGGAAAACAGATGCCTTGAAAACGTGGGGCCCCTATTCTCTGTTCCAGCTAAATTCCACTTATGACTAGAAGGGAGGGGGAAAGACTGTTAAATCATTTTTAAGTTCCCCATATTTCATGGTAGACAGAGGGCTAACTTCACTTCTAATAGGAATTAAAGTGCCTTGAGCTATTGTGATATAAGGCCAGCTACTTAGGAATGATAACACCTTTTTGGCACATGGGAATAGGCAGAGAGGGTCTCTGTGATAACACGTGTCTCTGAAGTTAAAAACCACAGAGGATAAATACACCTTCTAAAGATATTTATTTTATTCTTATTACTCATTCCTCTTTACAGTCTGCAGATAGCCCTTCTACCACGGACGTTATAGTAGAAATAAAGGCTGACTTAATTATATTTACAGTGCTTTTAAGGAATAAATAACCCTATCTGTAACTCAGATATCTGAAAGTGCCCTCTCTAAGGAGTCAGACAGGCAGGATCCCCTACACAGAGCTGTCCAAGACCGTATAAAAACAAGATAATGTGTATAAGGTACAGAAGAATGCAGCTATGAACTTGGGAAAACACTCCTCATGCAAATGCAGATAAAGAATAAGAAATTCCTTTCCTGCAGCCCTAAGAGATGTACCCTGACCACATTCTTATCTCCCTGCAAAGGCAACCCACAAACATTCTGTGGCTATGTACATCCCCCTATCCTCACTTATATCTACTGCTCTTCTTCCCTACTACCTAACACAGATATATCTCCTGCTTGCATAGTCTTCCTCCGCAAAGTGCTCAGTGAAAGGAAGCTAAGACCCCCGAACACAGTCCTAGCTTCTTAGAAAGAAGCATCGTGCTTGTTAGTGGTCAGAGAAAAGAAAATAAAGCATTTCTTGTACCTCAGAGTTTGGAGAGCCAGACAAATCGTGCCAAAGTCCGAGTTTATCTGCAGTTATAGTGACTCCTTCAATGGCAAGAGGAAATATGGGTAGGAAAATATATGCAGAGGAATCTGCCCACACCCATATTGTTGTGCTTTATTTAGGATAACAGAAGACTAAGATATCGGGATAAGCCTGTGGAGGGGTAGTGGTGTAAGAAATTCCCCCTGTGGTTCACCTTCCTCCTCCCCCGTTGCTTTCCAGTGACAGCAGTTGGAGTTGGCCTAATTTCTGGTTTCCTTGGAAACTTTTTAGTGAGGACATTTATTGTAAAAGCTTGAGTGCAAGCTGTGTAACTAAAGAAAAGCCTGTGAATAAAGAGATTTTGCTAGTTCACAGGGGTTTAAGAGATGTGTGGATATGTTAAAACACAGGTTTATGTGTAAGTGCGTGTGCCTACATGTATCTGTGCACAGATGCACACTCATTTTACCGACGTTTCCAGAGGCTAGAAGTTTTCTTGGGACTGTGCAATAGCTGAAAAGAACAGAAGGTGGCACGTTTTCAACATTTTCATGCAGTAAAAGAAATTCAGGAATGAGCTATATTAAAAGGAAAATAAGATCATAAACTAAAAGGATACAGAAGGAAGAAGATTGTTAAGCCCAGGCCATATTTAATATAATATACCTCTGCTGTTAATGATTTTATTAACACTGCAGGCTATTTTCCCCATTTTTGTAATATAATTCACTGATGTCATAAGGGTTGATTTTACTAGACTCTGAAAAACACCTGACCAGTTTTGATGCATCTCATTTTCAGTACTTGAACATTTTCTGAAAATTGTAAAATGCAGGTGTGTGTCCTTTCCTGGTGTTTGTTTTGGTTTTCTTTTGTTTGTTTTTCTTTTTTAAAAGATAAAATTCTCACAGTGTGACCAGTTTATCAAGATCTGTATTGAAAAGATAAACATGGTGCTGACAAGTTCCCTTTAAAGTGCAGGTATGTGAGAGGTGGCACCAGGCAAAAAAAGAAAATTAATTCACATTTTCCAGAAAATTATGAAGCAAAACCCCAAAAGAAATAAAGATGATAACTGAGGGGTTTGTTCTCAATTCATTAAATTAAGATTTTTCTGAATATTAAACCTGGTTTTCTGAAACTGTTTCCCTGCAAACAAGTGCCTTTTAATCTGCAGGCACCCTCTTGGCCCACCTATTTTTTCTTAAAGCACACATTGAAGTGCTGGAGCGTGTCCAGAGCAGAGCCACCAAGCTGGTGAGGGGTCTAGAGAACAAGTCCTATGAGGAAAGGCTGAGGGAACTGGG
>JAOXJM010000001.1:182604051-182614938 GCA_026413425.1 Tringa solitaria
CATAGGACTTTGATATCTGACTCATGAATCTTACTCATGCTTGTCCAGGTTTTCAGTGTTTGCTTTGCGTTTTCCTTTGTTATCATCAGTTTGCACTATTATTTTATGTATTGTTAGAAAAATATTAGTCCGGTAATAGTCAACCTAAACACTTGAGTTTTAATCAGACACTATTAAAAGCAGTGATAAAGTTGTTTACTGGGCTAAATATTTGGCTTGTAGAACACATGGGTATTGATGTGATTTTATAAAAAGAAATAATAATTAAAAAAAAAGATTTTGCCTGCAAGCAACTTTAAAGATATTTCAGTCTGTTAAAATTCAAAAGCAGAAAAATAGCTCTACCGATAAACACCTAATTTCTGTATTTTATATATATATTTTTAAAAAGATTTTCTCTGCTTATACAAAACAGGCATTTTATAAATATTAAAATGTTCTATTATTTACATGTGTCCCATTTTACTGTAGAATCATTGACTGCTATTATCCAAACATGCAGTTTCTCGGAGACAAATTCTGCATTTCTCATTATCATAGTGACTTCGCATATAGGCACAAAGGCAAATTTGATCTTAGGTCACACTTGCAACTTAATTGTGAACTTAAATACAAAAAGTATCTGTGGGTTAAGTCTTTGATCAATCTTGCACACATAATACATGGATCACAATACCAGGAACTTCATTAAAAGAGTAAATTAATGTCAGGTGACTAGGGAAAAGGTCTAATGCACTGGGCACGTCTTGCGGATAATTATTTCAGGCTAGAACTCAGATTAATTAAAATAAAAGATGACTGCATGGTTTCAGTAATGGTGTTTGACCCTTAGGTTGCTGCAAACATCCTTCAATTAAGCAGTTTGAATCACAGCCTTTAGAAAGACCTCGAAAAGTAAGGACAGGTTTTCACCTGATTCATTTTGTGAAAAACCTGACGAAATCTTATTTAATCAGTGAGGTCATAACAAAAATCCAGAGCACGAGAAATCAGTGTGAGTCCCTCTGTGGGCATATTCACACAATACCATGAACCATAGCACAGATATCCCTGGGCTGGCGGACCAAAATGTTCCTGAGCATCTATGGCTCAGAGGATGGTTGTGCAGAGTTGACAGCACCACGGCCAGGCCAGGAAGCCTTTTGGGTAGATTTTTTAATTCAGAGGCAGCATTGTGTGCTTGAAGCCAGGCCGCTTTAAAGTTACATTCCTGTTCTGCTGACTCAGATCCCTGCAGGATGGTCCCCACAACACCAGGTGCCAAGTGTATTGCAGCTGAAGGTAGTTTGGGGGCTGCCCGCACCCACCACCACCAGACGGTGGAAGGGAACAAGAATTTTAGCAACAGTCTTAACAGCCTGATTCAGATTTTATATAGTTTATATAGTTTAATTCCATTGACTTGAAATGCCTTATACATAGAGAACTCTAGTGAGCCAAACAGGACAATGTGTCCTGAAGTTTACGTGTTCTTCACAGCCAAGCATTTGGCAGGATGTCTTTGGGAGAGAACAGGTCCTGTCTGGATAAGAACTGACATGGGACACTGCTGATCCAAACTTCCATGGAACATCATGCTGTCCCGTTACCTGAACCGAGAACACTGACAGAAAACTAGAATTCCTCTTGCAAAAGCAGTCACTTGTTACAAAATGCCCAACAATGACCCAGCACCTTTGTCAAGATGTTCGATGATTATTCAGTAATAAATGCTACTCAATTCAATTAAATGTCAATTTTTTCTTTGCTTTGTTGCCATTTAATATGGCAACTGACAATCACATGGTGGATTCAGTATCATGATTCTTAGGATCAGTTCAGGCAGAACCTTGTCCTCTGCATTTTGAATCTAACTCTATCTTCTTCTCTAGGTCCTGAAATACTAACGTTTGCATTTCCCAGCAGTGGATATGCACTAAGAAATATAATTTACCTTAAAACAGTTCCATGATCCATTATAAACTTAAGAGGACGTAAGCGTCCAGTTTCCGTGAAAAACAAAATTCTTTCTGTATTTGTTGTATTCTTTGGCTTTATAAAATCATAAATAAGAAAAAAATATTCTCAGGTTAAATAGCTGAATAAAAAGCATGTATTGCATCCTGTGACATGCAACTGATTATAATGTTATGCTGTCTAGTCTAGCTGTCTTTTGAAAAAGTTCAGTTACACATAAGTAAAAAAAGGAAATAAATCACTGGTATAGCTAAGTGAAGTCAAAAGCTTATAGGAGGGAGGATTCATGCCTGAGGCATTTCATCACCTTTCAGACTAATTGTAGACATTGAGTTCTTTGTGAGAAACAGTACAAAATTTAACTAAAGAGTGTAAGGATTCCTCCTCTCAAGTATTGTGTGTTTCCAAAGAAACAGATTTCCTCTCATATTGCAGACAGGATATGTAGCACCTTTGGACAGTTTCTCCTACATTTTTAAATGTCAGAAAATATAAAAACAAAACAAAAACCTCTCCCTTACAATGCAGTTCCTTGAATTGCTGCTTAAGATTAGTGCATGATGTGTGGACGTCAGGATTACCTGCCGTGCAAAGTGGGAGATTCGGTACAGACTCTTCTACTGTTGATAATGGCAGCAAGAGTTCAGGATAAAAAATTTCAAGTACACCTAGAAGCATATGAACTTTTTGTTCCTCATGAGTTACCATGATCTGCTGTGAACAAAGTGCAGTTCAAGTTGTGTGGGTTTTTTTTTTTTCTGAGGCACTCTGGAGACTCCGTCTTGAACCCTGAGGTCTTGGAATCAAACCTCTGAGCTGTCACTGGTGTAATTATATGGTAGCATCATTGGCTCGTTGCTGCCCGACGCCTTCGTGGCTTCCTTCTTCTCAGAATTTTGTCTCCGTTTTAGCAGCAATACGATGATTGCAATTAAGCAGATGGCAAGGAAGAGGGCAGCAGCTCCACCAATGATTGTGACTATGCTGACCCCTGCACTTTGGTTACTCAGTTCCCGGGGGAGAACGCCGTTGACTGCAACCTCCCTTTGAGGAACCTGTTTCTTGCTGGTACGATCCAGTGCTATGTGCTGTATGTTTGTTCCTCGGTTGTTTTCTACTCCGATGTCTTTTGCCAGTTCTGAGGCCTGCTCAGCTCCCCTCTTCTGACGTCTCTGTGCGGATGCTCCTGGGCTCCCACCACTAAAGAGTGAGTGGTACTGGTGCTCCACGCTTCTTTTGCCGATTCCACGGTTAGCGTTCTCTTTCGAACGTACAGTGTAGATTGTATGGACGTACCACTCCCTACCCAAAGACACCTAGAAAGACACAATTTTTTGTATTTAAACCCACATGTACACAATCTGGGCAGCACTATACACAGAAGAAATCAATCACTGTTCTGAACTGATTGCCTGGACAAGTATTTTCAAAATGATGCACAGATAACTCCCACTATGTGCCAACAGTAGTAGTCAAGTTTTCTGCCAAAATTTTAAGAGGGGGCAGTCTCTATTTCTCTCTATGGTCAGACTCTATGGCTATCAGGTGCAGATGAAGAAGCATAGCTGTGGCATTTTTTTGATACTGTTAGTACCAATGGCCATGCAAAGAACCTCAGCTGTAGATAGGCCGCAGTAGACGGAGGACCTTCCAGGCCCAACCTGCCAGCTGACTATGCCCTGGCTGTGGCTTTAGTTCCATCTTAACATAAGAAAACTATTTATTACTGTGAGGATGGTTGAAGGTTGGAAGAGGAAGCCTGTGGAGTCTCCCTCATTGGAGATATTCAAAATCCAACTGGACACAGTCCTGGGCAAATCTGCTCTATGTGACCCTGCTTTGAGCAGTGGGTTGGAATAAACAATCTCCAGAGCTTGCTGTCAACCTCATCCATTCTGTGACTCCTCGATTCCCAGCAGTTTAAGTGAGATGAGATGATGCTATCTTCTCTGAATTTCTCATGTCTTTTCTGGATACATAATAAACTTGGACTCCAGAAGGTCCGGTAGGATTGCCTGAATATTTTCTTAAAGTTACTGGCTGATAGTGGTTGCATCCAAGTTCTGTTATTGTGAGAAATAACATCTTTTCCATCTTACTCTTGTTTTTCTAAGTCTTTCTCAGGACATACTGTTGCTCCATATTTTCATTCTTTTGACAGAATTGGGACAAAAAGTTACTGCATTATTGGAAATGGATTCTTCATCTCAAAAACGAGATTTCATTTTCATGGGGAGAATATATGAAACCTTTTCTATGCTGGTAAGCAGGCTGTTCTCATAAATATTCCATTGCTTACAATGGGACCTTTAATATCAAAGTGGCCAGGAGTAGGATTAAAGTCTCAATATTTTTTCTACTAATTTATACACTTGAGTTTTGCATGCAGTTTTGCAAATACTAAGGAGACAAATACGGAAGAGACAATTCCTAGCTGGGTTATATAGATCAAAGGGATGAACACACTCAGACGACGTATTATATTGAATTAAGAAGTACTTGCACCCTTTTAGATGTCAATTTCTAGGCTTTCCAGTGCTTAGCCATTTCACAATGTGAAAATTTATTTGGAAAGAAGTGCACAGAAAATGCTGAGTATTAATTAGATTTTGATAAAGTTCACTATTAATGCTTATGATTCCTTTATTTTTTGTCTTTGACAAGTGAGATGATAGTAAACAATAAAACAACGCTGTGTAACAAGAAACTTAGTAAGTTCTTAGAAGAAATGCATAACAGTAATTTATAGAATTTCTGGTTAGACTGTGGAATTACGCAAGAGAAAAGCACAGTAACCCTACAAGACTCTTTTAATAAGTGCTCCATATATTTTCCATATCCAGAAATTTATAAGCATTTATAATCCTGTTTGCCACTGGAATCAGAAAAAATATTTCTATTGGTTTCATTATGACTTACTCTCAACAGCACTTCTTTTGCAATTGTTTCTTTCTTGGTTCAGTATTCCTGCTAATGAGCTACAGAAATCATACCTGAAATAGAGGAGTTGAGTCTACTTTAAATCCATCCGAGCCTGGCTGTTTAACTAACGGAATTGCTTCAGGATCATCTATTGCAAGTTTTGCATTAAAAAGCACATTTCCAAAGCTTGTGGCTTGTGTCTCCGGCTGAGCTTTGTCCTACACAGTCATGGAGGGGGAAAAAAGAGTTTGTAAATCACAGATTCATTTATTTTAGGAAAAACAATTCTAATATTTATAGGCAATGTATTGTGTAAATTACACATGCTATTTTATGCAATCCGGTGTAATGTCAAGAGAAAAGACATTAGAAGCAGTTGTGGTCACATCTGACTTGTGTGAACTTCTATTTAATCTCTTGCCTGAAGACTTTTCTTAAAACACTAAAAAACAACCATAGCTGCATTTCTAAAATAAAAAAAAAGATACATAAATGCGGTCTGAAATAAAAGAAGTCTATTTCCACTTTAAAGAAGCTACCTTTCATTTTTATTAACAGACATTCCTATAAATTAGTTCTACTAATTGGCTAGTTATTTTACTTAAAGTTAACTCTCTGAAAGATGTGTATCAGGTCAGTAGACATCTAGGTTTACTCTAGAATTATTTTCAGAAGGGAAATAATCTCAGACATTCTAAGCCAGCTTTAGAGGTAACTCTTTCTCTGTTGACCACAGAGAGAACTAACTGGATGACTAACTTTACATTATATACTAAATTTTGGATGGCTAAAGATGAAAACAATTCCGATCCTTATTTTACTTGTCTCCTAAGACTCTCTTTATGGGTAATGAGTATAGACAATGCAGAGAAAAAGCCTATCTTGGGACTCTAACTTAGGTAAAACTCTAAATGATGAGAATTCCTGGAAAGATTAAGAATAGAACCAGGAGGGAGAAAGGTAAGATACTGCCCTCATCAATTCATGTTAGCCTGGAGCTCAAGTCAAAAATTTGGTGCCATCAAGAACGTTTTAAAGAACAATTGGTTTTGGATAAAAAAGAAGTCAGAGAAAAAGTGAAAAATATGTATGTCCATCCTCCCAGAATTAGACCACTTACCACAATCTTAAATCTGTACAGAAGGGATGGAGAATCAGCCAGGCACCCATATTCAGTGTTGGATGGATTATATTTGGGTACATATCCGTCAGCTCCTGTGCACAGGAAAACCTTCTCGATGCTACAGTAGAAGGAATCACCCAAATTCTGCACTGGATCCACCATCACCCGACCATATATGATATCACCTGAAAAAAGTGGACACAGTTCACGTCCTATTGCACTGGAACACTTAGCACAAAACTGGGTTAAGTTAATAGTCAAGAAGATCTGAGTGGTGTAACGTGACTGCAGTTTCTGGTCATGTCAAAGGTCTGAGCTGAAGATTCTCAATCTTCCTACAGCTATATCCAAAGCCTATTTGAGGAACCCTCGCTACCCAGAGATGTTCTTTTTTTTTTTGGTCATTACAATCCTTTTCAGGCTGCATAAAAATTATGGTTGGTCAGTCTGACATACTGTACAAGTGAAATGAACATTATGAAAAGTCATAGAGACATTTTCTGCATCTTGGCTCCCTACTGGGTAATTGCATTTCAGCTGTATGATAATGTTTAAGATAAGAAATGCTAGGCCTGTACAAATAACCTGGTCCATTGCTATGCAGGCAAGAAAAGTATGCTACATGCAGTGGTCAGATACATATGACAGAGAGTGGTTAGGAAGGTTGAGATTCTGAATAAGGAAAGGAGAAATGTTGTGTTGCTTTTACATCAATTTAAAGCAACTGCAGACTTTGAAAGAGAGAGAGAACAGGTTCCTGCTGTTCAAGAGATTGTGTGAACATGTCACAAAAGGCAGTCATGTATTCAAGGTACTGGTACTCTGATAAACAGGTAAAAGAGGCACAGAAGGAAAGCAGAGGAAGGGAGTGAGTGCTTAGGTCCGCTGTCAGATGTATCAATTGAATTAACCCTCCCACCCCCAACCTATTCAGTGGAGGGAGGGAGAAGGGGGAAAGCCTTGATGCTGTGCAAGCACTGCTCAGCAATAGCCAAAACACTATTTAGCCACAGATGCAAAGCACAGAAACACAGCGGGTGCTATTAAGAAAGTTAATTCTATCCCAGCCAAACCCAGTACACTCACCCGCAACAAAAAACTATGTAATACTCACTTATCAAGTAGGAATGTTCTTAATATCAGCCAATGTTTATAAAGTGCTCAGCTTATAAGAAATGGCACCAGTACAGTAACCCTCAAACCTAATAGTTTCAGTGCAGACTGGACAACAGCTCTGATGTAAACTGCCAGGTAGGAAAGGCAAGCACAAAACACAAGCAGCAAGCCCAAACCATTCCTCCTGTCTTGTTTTGACTGCAAAAGGATCTTGATAGTGAGGAACATATATTAAATGTGCATAATCTATGCACAATTATACCTTCTGAGAAAGCAACATCACTTTCTTGCCCAAAGCCCATTGAGCCATCAGATAGCCACAGTGTCTTTTTGGAGAGGAGGAACATCTGGGTGTTCAAGCTGAACTCAGCAGCCACTGGGTCACTGACCTAAAACACAACAGCATAAGGCTCTTCAACAAGTATTCTTTAATGACTCAAAATACACAGCATAATCTTCTCCCAAGGTACATTATTTATCAGTTCTGCACATCCACATGCAATAATACTACAGTTTAACCAAAAAGATTTCTTTGTAGTAGACATATTCTGCTATATATTTTACATTCATACAACCTCTGGGTTATCTGCCTCTGTGATACATGACAGGATTCTAGGTTAGTTTCTTCCCACCACATTTTTCCAAATCCCAGCCAAGGAGGTGCCCAAGGAAACTTATGTGTGGGGATAACATGAGGAAAATATTTCCCTCAAAACCTTCTCTCTCTCTGACTCACCACAGCTTGTTTTCTCTATCCCATTTTTGTTCTTACACCCAAGTTCTACCTCTGCTTCTGATCCTCTGCCAGTTATTTGAAAGTACACATTGCTAAGGATTTATTTGCAAGTATCAGTTCTTCTGATGTGCTGCAGGATATTGGATCAAACAGTTTGAGCATCTTTTTATGCTAATATTTATCTTCATATATTTGACACAGTTATCTTCCTCGATTATGTTACAAGAATAAAATGAGCAACAGGTTCTCATTGGTCCATATAACATATGTTAGAAGGCAAACTATACAGGGACATGGCATAACAAAAGGGGAAAAACATAGTGAACAGAAAAATTGGGAAGAGCACAAAGTTCAAAAAGATGCCGTGTACCTGAGGAAACAATCTGGAAGACGCATACATTAAAAAAAAAAAAGAAAAGGCCAAAAAACAAGAGGTCACTAAACAAATAAAAAAATGTTAAAGTGTAGATGTATATTTATGTATATATATGTGTATGCGTGTGGAAAGGAAGGGGGAAAAACAGGAAAGAAAACATTCTTGCTGGCTCACAGACAAGGGGCTGATGGAATGAGATATAACAATATCAACAGAAACTACTGCTGCAAGTTACACAGCTGACACATTTATTCTTCAAATCCCCTTTTCACAATAGAGTCCCAAAACTATCAAAGCAACAGGATTTGGCAAGGAGAACGTCTAGCTGAAATATTTTTATAAACCCACTGCTACCCTTTAGAAAAAGGAACCCTACTCCCATAGCCTTTCCACAGAAACAATAATTAAAAATATCATTTCCTGTCTCTTTGGAATTCTTCTTTCTAAATGTCTGAGTTTCAGGCTATTGGATTGCAGCGCCACCGCTTCAAATACCTGACTGATACAACTGGTTTCCAGCTGTGGTTCTGAAAGAGAATCAAGCATGGCCTCATCAAGCTCTGCCTGGGCAGAGGAAATGCCCACTGAATAGGAAACGAGAAGTGTGAGTTCAGCTAAAGGCACCGGGCTTCAACCACACAGTATCCAACAACGGTCAGAGCAATAGCCTGGGTAAATACTGTGCATATAGCTGTGAATACATCTCTTAGGCATCCTGTTTAAAGTTACTGTTTTTATTTCAGTTTTACCTGTAAGTCTCAGTGCTGCCAGTGGCCAACCCACAGCTGTAATTTATGACAGTAGTTTAAATGTCATTATTTTCACGCGCATTTGAAGCAATTTAAACAAGAGTTCTTAGAAAAATTATCTGCGAAAGAGTACTGTAATTTATTCTGCCTATTTGCCATGCCCATCAACTCGGCATACAGATGATTTGAGGACAATGCAGATCACTCATGGCAGACGTCCTCACCTCCATGGGACCAAAGCTCATAAGACGCTTGGTACCTCAAGAAGCAGAAAGCTCTTGAGACTGGTCCATCCCCAGGGCAGCAAATAACCAGATTATGAGAGTGCTTCTGTCAGGAAATAGCCATGCACATTTAAAGAAAGGAGATGCTGAAAGGACTGAGATGAAGCAGAGCTTGGAGGCTGAGTGCTGTTCATGTACAGGAAATCCCAGAGTGAGATAGCGGTAATACAATACTACTGTTCCAGGCTACCTGCTTCCTTTTTCAGGGGCCACAGAGAGAGAAAAAAGGAGATGGGCAGATACATGTTAAAGAAGGAAATGTTGAACTAAAATCTCCAGAGGGACGATAACAAATATATTGTCTTCTTGATGTTTGATTCTTAAAATGTCCCCTCAGTCACGAACAGTGAAAACAATTGTGAAGGAAATCAGAAAAAAAAAGTTTCCAAGAAAATGAAAAGCTTCATATTAAAAAGCCCAAGAAGATAATTCAGTACAGCAGCTGGGGCACTAGACTAAGATTGGGAGAAACAACTCTCGTCCCATCATTTCATCATTAGATTTTACAGGCAAAGTCATTTTGGTCCAGTTGTAACACTTGCACTCATCAACTCATGGAATCATAGAAAGGTTTGGATTGGAAGGGACCTTTAAAGATCATCCAGGCCAACCCCTTGCCATACACCCAGGCATCTTCCACTAGACCAGGTTGCTCAAAGCCTCATCCAGCCTGGCCTTGAACACTTCCAGGGATGGGGCATCCACAACTTTTCTGCACAACCTGTTCCACTGCCTCACCACCCTCATCCTAAAAAATTTCTTCCCTATGTCCAATCTAAATTTACCCTCTTCAGTTGTCCCTTGACCTGTCACTACAGGCCTTGGTAAAAGCTCTCTCTCTGTCTTTCTTATAAGCCCAGTTTATTTTTCAAAAGGATGCAATAAGGTCTCTCCGGAGCATTCTCTTCAGGCTGAACAAGCTCAATTCTTTCAGCCTTTCTTCACTGGGGAGGTGCTCCAGCCCTTTGATCATCTTCGTGGCTCTCCTCTGGACCTGGCTCCAACAGGTCCATGTCTTTCTTGTAGCAGGAACCCCACAACAGGATGCAGTGGACCTGTGCAAGGTATCAGGTGTTTCCTAGTCTAGGGACCAGTGCCATAGTCTGGCCTTTCATGCTCACCTCTCTGTGTTTTGTTTCTTATATTTAAAACATGGATACTAATGCTCATTCAGTTTTGCAGGATGCCTAGAAATCTTAGAGGTAAATGCCCAGTGAGTTTGTGATACTGCACTGCCTGTAACTGCTGCTTTTTTTGGGACCTGCTTTATGTCCACATAGACTTTCAATCTATTATCAAAGGGAATAATATCATGGGCTACAGAATTTCCTAAATTCCTTTTACTATGAATATGTCAAGAAAAAGAGCTGGTCTTGGTTTGAAAATTGCTGGGGATGGGGGACTAACTGGCCACAGTCCTTGGTGATTATGATTCTGTTGCAATTTTGCACATTATCTCTATTTTGAATTGATGTACCTGAAACTTCCATATACTGTATTATTAAAGCTTTATCTGATATAATGAACCCTATAGTATCCTTTCTTTTTTTTTTTCCAAGGCAGTTCTTAGTCACAGAATCACAGAATATTCATGGTTGGAAGGGACCTTTGACATCATTGAGTCC
>JAOXJM010000001.1:182615038-182650431 GCA_026413425.1 Tringa solitaria
CCCTGCTGCAACTTCAGACCATTTCCTCTGGTCCTGTCATTATTCACTTGGGAGACCAGGCCACCACCCATCTCTCTACAACTTCCTTTCAGGCAGTTGTAGAGGGCAATGAGGTCCCCCTCACTGAGTCTTAGTCATAGTTCTTAGTCATACACTTCTTCCAGATCAGAGTTAGGTCTCTCCCCAGGCTACTTTGCCCATCTTGCAATGATTTTTGCAGGTCTTTTGAATTTTCTTCACATTATCGACATCATCTTTTTCATAGAAGGACCAGATGCAAGCTGTGGTTCAGCATTGCTGTGAATTGCTTTAGAGTTGCTAGAAGATTAGAAATGCCAGATAAAAGCCAAAGTGCTAAACTTGCGTGAACTCTCCCTACCTCCCTCCATTCAAACTTTTTAAAAGTGTTTTGCTGGGTTAACTCTGAGAAGGCAGGTTTCATGTCACTTCATGTATCACCTCTTTGCTTGGCCAGGACTTGGCGCCGAATCAGGAATCATCTGTTCTCCCATAGCTGGCATAACACCAAATGAAAGCATAAAGACTGCATACATTCCCTTGTGTTCTCTGGCTAATTCAATAATTGTGTATCCCTGACTGATCCGGATGGGATTTATACTGTAAGATGATTTAATGGCATACATCTATACTATTAATGAGCATGAAAACACAGTCACACTGCTCCAGTATTAGTTGTATTGGCTCCAAATAACAGAAATGATAAAAATTCCTCCTTACACATCCCAAAGTCACACTAGCTCTTTTGATAACACTGTCAACTGGGAGTTTATGTTCTGTTAATTATCCAGTATGACCCCCACATATTTTCCAACCAATGCTTTCTACAGCAGAGTCCATTTCTCCATATTTTGTTCACAGCAACAGAGCTTTACAGCTGGGCTTTGTGAAAGGCACGCTGTTTGCCCGTTCCCACATTACCATATGATCCATATTATTATGGGTTGGATATGAATGTCTCACTTACTCTCAAGAGTCTTAACACTAAGCATTTTACCAGTGCTGGCTATCTACGCTTTTTCTATAGTCAGTGAAGGAAGTCCTACCTTAGGACTGAATTAATCTTCTAGAGGTCTTCTCTAGAGGTCCCACTTTTAATACCAGAGACCTAGCTCTGGTCTTTCTGTCAGATTAAAACCTTCTGATAATAGTTTTATATTTTCCTATTTATCTGATAAAACTATTTCATACCAAAGCCAACACATAAGTAAAGAATTCCCAAAAGTTAGCTTGTATCACAGTATCTATCACCCAAACCAATGTTAATGAGCTTCCTACTGGCTATCAAAGACTGGCCATGCATTGAGGACAAAAAACATTTGTGCTCCCAGCTGGGTAAAACTGCTTAAATAGAGAGAGGACTATGTGCTGTCCTACCAATTTAGGAATTGGTTTGTTGATAAGAAAGTAACTTCAGTTTCTAGCATTATTATTACAAGACCAACAAAGGCAATATAGGAATCAAAATAAAAAGGAAACATGATGAAGGTCTCATTGGGGTGGTACCTGCTGGAATCGGATGTCCAGATCAAATGTGATTGGCTCTCTAGGACTGCAGATCACTGGTAGGCTGTACTCCTGATGTGGAGCAGTAGTACAAGCTATCAGCTTCACAGTGTACGTTCCAGAATAGTCTCGAACCTGAGAGAGAGAGAACTGTTCCACCAACATCCTAACCATCAGTCTGGGGCAAGAGAAGACACAGTGAAGGCTGAGGTTTTACCGCAAAATCTGAAACAAAGCTCCACTGCTGTACTGGCTGGTTGTACGTTGGCTCGCTTCGGATAAGGCTGAGGCTAAATGTCAGGCCCAGGTGATCAGCGGACATAACCATGGAAGTTAGAGATGTAGCTAAAAACATGCCAAGAGACAGATTTTTCACCTTTAGTATTTCACTTCAAACTCTCAGAGCCTGAAACATTCCCAGTAATTCATAAACCATGATGCCATGGTTGATGTTAATACTTTTACAAGGCACTGGGTTTTATTAACTGAAACTAACAAAACCAATTATAGTCAACACAGCTGGGCCCCCTTGTTCTATTAAACTATTAAACAGTTGCTTTTCGGCTACACAACCAGAATTGTATGAAGATTAAATTTAACAGACAGGCGAAACAGTGAGAGTGGAATGGCAAAGATCTATAATCCCTCCTGTTTTAAACTTGGAATGTCAGGCCAGGGAACACAAAACAACTTCTCTTAGCAGTGTAACTCTTTCAGCTCTGCCTGATATGCAAAACTGAACATGCTAGAGGACAGATGAGAAAAAGCAGAAGCACTACGAAGGAGTTTTATAGGTTAATAAAACTGAGTTAAACTAAAAGAGATTTCTTATTTTATTTCCCCTTCTCATTATTGTTCAGCAGATTTAATTTAGTTAGATAATCTTTTCCATGGCCGGCATTCATGCTCAGATTTATGTCTGTAGACAGAGTCTTACACCTGTGATTATTCTGAACAAAGGCAGTGGGGTTTAAACAGATTAAATTGCAGGATCAGGTCCTTAGCAATGACTAATTGAATGGCAGTGAGAATGTTTTATTAACAGAGTGATACAAGACCTTTTCTTACTCTCTGAAAATGGTCTAAATAATCTAGAAAGGCTTCAAGTTACAAAAGAAATTTTAATGCTATCCTAGGGCAACATAAGTAAATAGCTGATCATAGCTTTTGGATTAAAACATGTATTTATAGATCTCTAGTGGATAGAATGGCCTAGATCTTCATCTTTTACAAATCAGGCTCTTGATCAAGTGGAACTATCTGCTTTCCATCAGATTCATGCATATTTCATAAAGTTTGACAATCTGAATACAGTCATCAATTAAAAGTAAAAAATCCGAAGTAGATGAAAAATCCTTACCTGAAGAGCACAGTACAGAAAAAAAATCAGGTATCCGTAGCAGAAATAAGTAAAAGAAATATTATAAAGTTTTGGAGGGAGGTCTTTGTTTTTATAGTACTGCTGAAGTGTAGATTAAGCTTACCAGGATGGGACATCACAAAGACACCATGGAATCGGGCTTCAGTCTTGAAGTTGACAACCAGACGCCCCTCTTCACTAATTCGCATGCTGGTTGGGTACAGGGAACCTGGCAGTAGAAGCCAATTCACAAAGTTTATTTCACTTGCAGATGACAAATAAATCACAATCCTACAAAACATCGGTCCCACTCTCAGTCAGTCCCTTGTCATATCAGATGTTTCCGAGAGGGCCTGCTGCTACCTTTTGAGTTGACTCAAGATTCTTCTCAAAAAAGAATTTACACAGTGGAGCCTAGAGTTTTCACAATGCTTCAGCTTTCCAAAGCACATACAGAACTTCCCTGCAAAGTCATGGTTTTACAAGTTATCACGGACCCACACAGCCACTCTGGCAGACTGAGGAAAGTTCACAGCACAATCTGTGCTTGTGTTCAGGCAACAGCGTGGTCAGCTGCCAGGTGGGTCTGTAGAAGGAAGAATACTTTTGTTTTCACCAGGTACTCAAGCTGACTCCTACCAATGAAAGCTGCTTCAGAGAGACTTTATCAGTCCCTCCCTATCCATTGTCCCAAGGCAGCACCCCCCAGGATTTAGTTGCAGCAGTTGGTTGTGGCTGCCATGGCAACCTGCTTGTGGATGCTTGACACTGTGAAACTCATTCTGACAGGCTTTGCATTGCTGTCGATTTCTGGTGTGAATCTGCCCCAAAACATGGGCCTAATATTTCCTAATTTCAGGTTACAAGGTCTTGTGTATATGTCAGAAGTAGTTTATTCCTGTAGGTTGCAGCCAAGTCCCTTTTTCTCTAAAGTTCTGCAAAGCTTCACAGTTCAAGTGTTTCCTTCAGTGCTCCCTTAACAGAGACCCACTGATGTGCCACCACAGGGGCAAGAAGAAAACAGGAATGTTCCTTCCTAGCATGTCGAAAACCTAACACACTCACCAACGTGAATGTATACCACCTGTACAAAATCACCGGTACCTATCACATTTATTGGTACATTAGAAACATATATATATATATATATGTATGCATGAATTATGGCTTTAGAAGACCTTGAGTGCTTTACAGTTTTATGTAGAATTTATATAGAACAATTATATGTATCCAGAAGTATGGAAATAAACTGGAAACTAGTTAATCCCTCCCTGCTCAGATAAACAGCTGCTCATTGTGCAAGGCTGTGGAGTGAGAAAATACTACTCAAATCAGATTGGGATAGGTTGGGGGTCTACCCTCTACTACCTCGCTGTGTTTATCATGTGTTTTGTGCTGGCTGCTTTGTAAGGGAGCTGCCAACGTTCAGCATCTCCAAAGACCTGGCCATCAGCTTCTTATACAGAGAAATAAAACATTAAAGCATCAACGACAGGGAAATGGTATCATAGATGCGCCACATAACTGCTGAGGCTGAGGATTAGATGTGGTTGTTATTCGGTGAGTAGTACATCACATGATTTGTGGCCTGTGGCTTATTCTTTAGGCACGGCATGACATGTGCTTCATTCTTCATGCACTGTAGATTCCCCCTGCCACTCCTCATTTCCTGCTCTTAACATGAAGACAGAAATTGCACAGCGATGACTTTGGTAGTTCATATACAGAGTTTGCAGAAACAAAAAATGGCTTTATGTTCACAGAAGTTCTGAAAATTGTGTAAGTGTACATATGTAATTCTAGCTAGTGCCTGTGTTCTAACTTGGGTTGAGACCGATATGGAACATATCCCAATTTAATGCTGGGAAATACTAAGTAAATTTGCATAAATAGAACAGAGCAGCATATAGGTGTAGCTAGACATTTTAATCTTTCACAGACAACTGTATGCCACTTTTAAAAAAATAATTTAACTTCTTGCAAAGATAAATTCTGTAATGATAGAGTTTGTTTTGTTGACTATAGTCATAAATATTTATTGGCAGTATCTATCACATTTAAAGAATGTTTTACAGTTTACTATTCTAACATATAAGCCAGGCTATTACACCCATTATACATTTCTGTACCTTTTGAATGTTTCACAATTAATGTTTTCAAAACTTGAAATATTTCTGCAACTGTGGCCAGAAAAAAATTATATTGCTGAAAAGTTTCAATTTTTTTTAAATTGATCTGCAAATATCCTGTATGGTAACAGAGTGTGAACACATTGTGAACCTTGAGGTTCTGAGTAGAAATAAACATGCTAATTTTTGCATGTGTAATTCAAATATAACCTAACAGTTATTTTTCTCTGCAATAAAGATAAATACAGAAAATAAAGTTGATGTCAACTTTACATGGATTTCATAAACACCCCAGCAGAGAACTGTCAGTGCTAGGAAATGGCAGATTGTTTGCAATTGATAATAAATGTTATACTATTGTTTATTTTTTTTAGAATGATTGAAGAATTATCTTACGGTGTGCAAATTATAGTCTTAGTAACAGAACATGAGTTCGATGCAGAGAAATCAGACACGCACCTTGGAGTTCTGCTTCAGGTGGGCTACCGATCCCATCCTTCCACAGGATGGCAGTGTCATACACAAAAGTCAGGCGAAGCTCTGACTGTAGGTCGAAATGCTGCCAGCCTCCTACACCCACCGGAGAGTGGAAAACATAAGAGACGTACAAGGGGACTCTCAGCGTGACATAGGACTGCACTAGGTTGAGAACCTACAAAAACCAGAAATTATGTATTTAGATTAGTGGTCATGAAAGGCAGCACTGTGTAGGTAATCCTAACACAAGAGAAAGAGAAGACAGAACTTGAAATAAATATTGTGATTGAATCAATTTCTCTCGTTTTGCAAACTACATATGAAGTGCAAGACTCCACGTATCAATGTATTTAACCTGAGCTTACATCCCTTCAAGTTGCATTTTTGTATTTCAATCTGAATATGCGTTCTGATAAAACATAAACCCCTCAATTTTGATTCATTTTTGTTTAGGTGTTTTAAGTACATAAACAACATGGCTACAACTTAAGGCCTTAGAAATTTTTCAAATATCATTTTGCATTTGCCCTACCCTTACGCCTTAACCAACTCTTTTGCTTACATTTTTATGTTACTATCCTCTAAGAAGCTCTTCTGGAAGACCCTGAATTTGCTCAGACTTCATTGAAAGACTGAGTCCTTGGACTGCACTTAATCCATCTCTGGAACTATTTCTTCCTTTGTGCATGGATAGGAGCTAACATACTGCATGCAATCACACAAATCATACTGTTTATCACTGTCTGGAAGAACTAAAAATAATATGCAAGTTGATACAGATTTAAAAGTAGACCCTCTATGCACATATTGTACAAAAGAATAGCACTGTATTTAAGTATTACTAGTCAGGGAATTACATATTCTGTACATATATTTTGATGAAAAAGGGTAAGATCAGTGTTGGTAAACTATCACCTCTTAAGATACATCTTACATGATTCACGGATCCAAATCTTTCTGAAAAGACTTTGCATTTATGCTTTGTTACAAATACTTTTTCATTCACATCTCTCTGATTAGAAATGTGCAATCCAGATCCTTTTGAAGCATTCTGGATTTTCTTAAAAAGACGCAGAAGGAACGGCATGACATCACCTCCCAGCAGGAAACTTTTCAAAGGCACAAATGGTGTTGAACACCCATTTACTTCCAATAGAAACTGCATAGGTAAATTTGTACACCTGAACATTTCCCTGGAGTGATTACCTTACAAGCTTTTACAGTGTTTTGCACTATTAAAACCCCCCAACATTCAAAGAACTTTACCAGCTGTGCAAAACCAAAACTGTTTCTGGGTTCACCCAGTGGTGCATGAGAGGGCTGAATGTCCATTACCTTACAGCTGCTTTACATTTCCAAATGCCAGACAAAAATTTTAGTAATACTATAAACCCACAAATTTACTGCCCGAACTGACAATATACTATGAACTAATTAGGGAGTTCATTATGGCAAATGTTCATAGTTGCCACAACCTACTTTCATGCAGGTCACTCCTTGCTCTACACACTATGCTACCAAAACCCTTTCCACTTATATTGTTTGCATTGTTCCATAAAATGTGCTGGCTTTTACACAGTAGACCGTCTGGACAGACACACAGTATCATGAAGTAAGGCAGCCCAGTAGATAATATGAGATGTTAACAGTCATAGGTTAATTTATATTCATGCTTCTTTGTTGGTTTTACAAAAATACAATCAAAAGCTTCTATTTGGAATTAAAAAAGGGTTTTCTTCTCTATATGTATTGGATGACAAATTGATGATAGACAAAAATATTGTTCTTTAGTGCTATTTAATTTGCAAGTTTCTTTTTGCGGTACCTGCATGGATATCTGAACAATTATTTCAAACATAGATTTTCAAAATTGTTGCAAATAACAGCATGGAATTCTCACTTCTATTTAAAAAAAAAACTGGCTATGATGCAAGTCTACAGTACATCATGGTTTGCCTTTGATTCAGAAGTAACCTCGAACACTTGTCATTCCCTGGAACAATATCAAGAACTGAATACACTTTGTAGCACAACAAATGGTTTACTATTCAAAAGTCATCTCCGACAGACTATAGGCTTTTCTGTGCATGTTTTTGTTCTACATCTGCATCTTGTGCAGTAAGAATTAGATGCTGAGATCAAAGATCTGAAATTCAGTTTGCTTGTAAGGAAGAGACAAAAGTACATGAAAGATGATTTAATATATGTCCCTTATCCTCTTGAAAAAAAGCATACATCATGCTTAATGATAACATAGAGGAGGACTGGAATATCACACAGGGAGAACTGAATGACCTTGTGGACTAGAATAATAGAAGAGAGATGAAATTTTATAGCATAAAGTATAAGGTAACAGAAAGTAGTGACAGGGATTTCTGGTAGAAATGAAAGACATTGGTTAGAAACGATAGAGGGAAAAAAAGATTTTGGTATGTGAGTTGATCACATCATAGCTATGACCTTCCTACCCTCTCCATGTGATATGATCCTAAGATAAACTGAGGAATGGGGTGGAAATTAGAAGCATGCATGCTATTATACAGAGCACTAGTGAGAGCTTATCTGGAATAGCTTTGATCATCCATCCTTGAAAAAGCCTAATTTGCATTGTAGGCTGCAGAAAAAAGAATCACCATAATCACAGGAATAGCAAAACTATCTGATGAGAAGAGACTAAAATAGCCAGGTTGTTTAGCTTAGTACAACAAAGGCTGAGAGGGAATAAGAATGCTGTCTATACACTTCAGGAGATGAGCAGCGAAGGGCCACTGATGATGAAGGTTGGTGCTGACATGGGAACAAATGGGCATAAGATGGCCATGACAAATACAGCCTAGAAATCAGAAGAATTTCTAGCCCTCAGTGTGGTGGAATTCAACAAGAACAGTGAGGCCATGAAATCCTATTAGTCTTTAGATTAAAGTTACTAGTGTTGGAACCACATTATATAGAGAGTTAAGGCAGTGGCCTGGACTGAGTGATCCAAAATACCCCTTCTAGTTTGGTATCTTACACCACCTCAATTAAAACTAAAAAACTTCTTTCACAGCTTTTCTTAATTTTCAAGTACAAGATAGCATCGGCACTTCACGTACGCTCTACACAAAGTAATCCATTAATGGGGTTTGTAAATCACATTTTAGCGTTTTCTTGTGTCCATTCAATGGGAACATAGTGTTAATGAGCTTGTACTGGGGGAAATCTAGCAGTAGGATCCCTTCTAGGGATGAAACACTACTCCTTTGCCATGCATTACCACTGTTCTGTGGGAAAATCTGAAACCATAGCACCAAATATTTGTCCCTATTTCTAGGACCCTGCCTGCCCCAGCCTGGGAATTTATTCATGTACTTATGCATATCTATGTGCTCCCACCAGTATAGCTGCCCTTAAGTGTGATTCATGGCATGTAGGGAGGAGGAAGGAGTTCTTGCTAAACCAGCTGATGGAGTTTTTATGCACACAAACCCTTCCTCACACACTCATGGTCTTGCAGGTGTGGAGGAAAACCCACAACACTGATAGCCAGAGAATTACTGAATAAATAGTTCTGTTTTTTCTTTCTTGCTGAAAAGGAAAATGCCACAAGGAGAAAATTACTCTTCAGTAGGCAGAACAGAATAATCTCAAGACACTCTATACGAAAGGATCTTTTTGATATAATAAAAATGAAAACAACAACAAAAAAAGGGGAAATTAACTGCAGAGGAAGACTGTGTCTGATTAAGTGAGCAGAATCTCCCAACAAAAGAATCGATGCAATGTGTAACACAGATGGAGGAGTCTTCTCTAGTCCACTTAATAATGCCATTTAGGCAAACATAAGAAAACATTCTTTCCATTGAGTTATCTTTATTTCCCAGCACTGCCTGCAAAGCCTATTGAAAGTAGCCAGCTGTTCATATTTTATCTCAATGTGACGCTGATGAAACCAAAGCGGTAACTTAGAGCTGTGCAAGTTTAGGATCAGCTTAACTGCTGTGGAGAGACAGAACAGGTGCCTTCTGTGTCTATGCATCCAATGCACAGGAGGTTTTAGCAGTTGTACTGAACAACTTACATTCATTAACAATACATTTTATACAATAACAAATGTAGGATCCCACACAAGGTGTGACTTTTTGCTTTGTTATACCAGGCGAGAAATACAGACCAGAACCACACCTGAGCTGAATTGGGGAAATTGTGTCTATAGTCTGTGGCAATGCCAGGTCTGGAGAACTTGAGAAGATGGAAGACAATAATTGTTCCAAGTGGGGAACAGACTCTTACAGTTAGTATCTGAAAAAATTTATATCACGTATCATTCCAATAGTTCATCTCAAAATTCATGTGTGTGAGGCAAGAACATGATTTATACTGCAAATCTATATAAGAAGTAGAGGTTCATGCATTTTATTTGCAAGACAAATTATCACAGAGCATAAGGTCTATTTTTGAGCACTGACAATTCCTATTTAGAGACTTAGGAAATATTCATTTGAGTTTCTGTAGGTGTTCTTCTTTTGTTCCCCTTTCTGATGCAAACTGTCAAACTTCATTAAGCAAAAAAAAATTAATTAGTTTGAGAATCTGTCATGTAATAAATGAGAATATTGAAAAGAAATATTTTCAGTTAAAGTTTTGGGGTATGGACTCTGTTCTACATTTATACTGTATTTTATTTATCTGGCTTACATTTCCAGAGGGTAGAACTTGGCATTGTGTCTGTGTACACTGTTAGCACTGATAAAATCAGAATTCGAAATTAGAAATAACACGAGTTCATGTTTTATATTGCTTCTCCCAATGAAACAAACTTTTCATGAAAACTGTATTTTTGTTCTCCAAAATACCCTCAGCTTCATTTTCTACTGCATTTACTCGCTCTGTCTGCAAATCTGAGTCACACCAGCTTCACAATGTTATCTGTTAACTGTTTACACAATAACAATATGGTAAAGCTACGATTTGGCCCCAGGAGGGCATGCAAACCAGGTAGGTCACAGGTGAGATGCAAAGCAGGTTTGTTTAAAGAAGTCTGAATGGAGAGGGGAATGCAATACAGCCTTGAAATGCCAGCTCCTTGAAATGTTTAACTTCTGAGTTTGTTACACAGCTGGTGCATTAACTTTATAGTACATTTTTTTCTTTTCGGTGCTTACTAAATGCATGTGTTTGGAGCTGCAGGAAAAAAAAAGGTTTGACTGTTAATGAGCTCTCATGTCAAGGGAATACAAGTTGCAGGGTTTTCTTAAACTTGGATGTGGTGGCTGAACTGAACATAAAAATCTGAAAATAGACACTTCTGTCAATTTGCATTTATAAGCATCTAATGAGATTTTCAGAAAAGCTGATTTTTCCCCTTAAAGTATGATTTTTGGTAAAAACTGAACTAGTAAAGCTGGAAATATACTGGTTTTGTGTAATAAAAAACCTCTGCAAGCTGCCTTGTATAAGCTGTGGCAATACGTTAGTGATTTTAAAACCTCTTTTCAGGTGAGATTTCCAAACACCTCAGTGCCAAAACATGTGTAGCATAAATGTCGACTGAACATATTGGAAGAGAGACATTTTCAGTTTTGGCCAGAAATAACTGTTTTTGTTAGAGAAAAAACCAAACTATTCAGCTGTACTCAATTACAGTAGCTCCAAGGTATCGATGTATACTTTCAAGTATTTTAATGTATGTTCTTCACTGTCTTGTTTCTGTCAAATATTTAACTACTTGTTGTTAATAAAATTTGTTTGAATGGTAATTTCCTTGCTTCCCTGTGCCAAGTCTGGCAATGGATTGGAACTAGGGAAAGCAACATCCACATATAAATACTTGGCCAGAACCACACAGAAACCTTCAGATGCCAAAGTCTCTGGCTACAGAAAACAGTTATAACAGTAGGAAATTAGATCAAATGATACTTCATGCTCTATCAAGTAAGCCTAGGCTAACACTTCAATATATACTTTATTAAAGGATAGTAATTTTCTTGGATTTCACTGTTTCACCTCTTAACTTCCTTTCAAGAATATCTGTCATTGTTCTAGCACCTGTATCTTGAGAATGTGAGATGTCTGTAGTAGTTGATTCTCATAACCTCCCCATGAAGTAAATTCCAACCTTTATTAATTACCAGAAAATACATGAAGACAGCCCTCAGGTAGGTGAGTTTCACCTTTTAAGGACTATATGTATGCAAAGACAGACATTGAATTTTAGGCTATGACTGTAGGTTGTCCAAAAGAAATCTGTTGCTGCTAATCATCAAAGCTGACCTTAACTTTAATCAGAACGGAGCTATAATCCAAATCAATTAGCTCAATCTAAAGATGAGTAGGCCTTTATTTTTAAATAGAAGTTCCTTAAGCTACACATCTAAATCCATATTTAGACACATAAGTGCCTGATTTTTCAGATGTGATGAATATGGGCAGATCCCAGGAACAAAGCGTCAAGCTGTATACTGAAAGGAGGACTGCATCTAACTCATGCAGGGTTTGCTCATGCACAGAGTAATTGAGAAAGAGAATGGGTCACAAGCAAAAGGCCTCAAAGGAGAAAAAAAAAAAAAAAAGAAAAAGAAAACCAAGACCTTCTCTGTATGTATTATGACAGTTCATGAGTTCATGGGAACTGGCTAAGACAGCTGCAGCCTGCAGCAAACACCAGGAGCACTGCCAGAAGAGCTACACCAGCTGCAGGTCTCCCACCTCACTTCTTGCTAATCGAAGCTCATCTTCTTCCCCTACCCTAGGAGGAGCTCCCATAAAGTGAAGGTCCACATCATGCAAGATATTGACGGTTGAGTTTGTGAAATCTCTCTGGCTGAATCAACAGTGCTATCTTTGTTTGATCATACAGGTACTGCAGAGCTAGATTCAAGAAACAGGATTTTGAGCTTAAAGAGCTAGCCAAAATATCTGGTAAATTCAAGCTATTAAATTTGCAGTGATAGCAGCATGTAGTAAGACTGTTTTTGTTATTTATCTGTTCTGTCTGTGTAATAGAACTTAAGCTTCCTTTGTGTGCTAAAAAACATGGTGAAAACCATAGCTGCCAGCTTTCCTCTCACAGTAGAGGATTATTAATTGTTCACTGAAGGAGAAAAAACCAACAATGGTGACAACCACAGAGGTAGGGCACTGACTGCCTCCCCTCTCAGCTGGAGGGGGTCATGTGAAGATAAAGACCAAACTTGGAGAAGAATTAAATGGAGGTGGGGGGAAACAGGGAGGGCAGTGAAGCGCACACTGGCTGTGGGGCAATGCTTCACTGCTAGAAGTAATTCAGCTTGGTATTTCACTTAACACACTGTAACCTTTCAGCCACAACCTACGAGGCGCTAAAGGATGACTTCAGCTGCAGTTTTATGGCTCTCATACATCATGTTCACCCCTCTCTCCTTTTAAATGAGGAATCTTACCTAAAGTACATCAGGGTTCTGGAGCTTAAAGCAAGTACAAGTCTCTTCCTCGACCACATTATCATTTATGCATGTCCTCCACAACCAAAAATACAGGTTCTTTTCATTTACTAAAATACAGGGATGCTGCTTATTTTCTCTTCTGTTTATGTCCATATTGAAATATACAGGTCTTATTTAGACACACATTTGTCTAAACCAGCCTTTTCTCTAAAGGACACACAAACATTTAAAATGCAAAGGATTCAAACCAGCTCTTTCTTCATCTTCACTGTGGGAGAAGTGGCTTGCATAGGTCGCAGGATTGGAGGACAGCTGCTTGGCAGCTGTGTGTGCTTATGTGCTTCTGACTGCATTGTGTGGGAAATAATATATGGCTGCATATTGCATGGGAAGAAGGAGATAATCAAAGGAATGATGAGTTGAAGAAATGAAATCATTCTAAGAACAGCAAGGACTGCTGTCATTTTTATCTTGTGGGAATGTGTAGGGTTTACAGCCCACACTCGCATGCCTTCCCCTTCCCTCTGACAGGTTCATGGTTCCAGTGGAATGTACCTGTAGGAGGAACTGCTTGTAGCAACCTCAGACACACTAACAGTGAGGTCCTGACACCCAGGCAGAGACCTTGAACTGGTCCCTGTAACAGACAAAGAACCAGGACAGATGACAGAGCACTGAGATGACATATCCATCAAGGTCTTTGTATCTAAGAAGGCCAGAAGCTCCATTTTGTTCTGGTCTTAGACTTTACAGAGTACATAATCTCTAGTTAAAATGTGCATAAAGTCAGGAAGTTAACCAAGGGCTAAAGACAGCCTGGTGCAATTGGTTGTCCAGTAAATTGACTGTATGATCATCCACAGAGTAAAGCAGACTTTAGGCATGTAAGTATTTAAAAAAAAAAAAAAGCAATTATAGACGTTTCACATGCTGGCCTCATACTTTCATCCCTTCCACAGAGGCTCAACAGGTCAGGTTAGTGAGCCAGGGAAGTGAGTTAGCTTTACCACATAGTTATCATGCTACAGATGGACTTCTCTGAAATGAGATACTGTATTTCCAGTCCTTTTTCCAGCCTTTAGGATTATTCCACAAAGAGAGTTTTCTGTGTCATAAAGGATTGCTCTTCATAGCTACAGCTTTTGTACTCCAGAGCCTGAGACAGGAAAACCTATAGTTTAACCTCACTATCATTGCACCAGAAGAAACACTGCACACTTTTGCTTCCACGTTATTACAGATCTCTAGAAATAATTTTCCAAAGGGCACCTGAAGATCTCTCCAACCTCTTTGTTTTAACCCCCAACCACTTTCACAGTGCTGCTCTTCAGCTATCCTGTGTTGCCAGCTTCGCTTCCCAACCAAGCAATTTTCTGCTGGGTAACGTGAGAGCACTAAGCTGTCCACACTGGATGTCTTGTTACACAGCCAGCAAGAGATCAGCAGAGCCAAGCAGCTGGTAGGACAGTGCAGTCCACTGTTATCAGCAGGAAGGCTCTTCACAGCTTTTTTAAACTCTATTTTAAGATACACCATGATTAATTCTAAATAGCCCAGTACTATCAGTGTGCTAAAAGCAGTCCTTCAGGAAGGCTTTCATTCTAAGAAAAGGCTAAGGTGGCTCACTATACAGTGAAAGTGTGATTGGTTTGTCCTAAAATACTTCAAAACTGTACTGGGAGAAAATTATAGCAATTTTAATTCAAACTGAATTATTCCCTTAATTTCAACCTGCTAAGGTTTTCACATGCAGCCTTAATGGACATTGAGAGCTTTAAGGAATAAGCTGGCCTTAGGGGAAGTCTACTTTTTGTTAAGAAAAAACCCTAACACTTTTCAACTAAATTTATTCTAAAACTACTTATTTCTAGTATAGATGCATTATAAGGGAAATCTTTCATTTTAAGAACACAGTACAAAATCAAGTTACAGTTTCGTACCTGCCCATCTGTCCCAATGGTGCCTCCACAATCTGTGAGGAGCTCAGACATGTCATAATAGCTAACAAATTCCCACAGACAAGCTTCCAGATTCAGATTGCGATAGAAGCGTAAGGTATTAAGGCCTCTAATTGCTGGGTTGTATTGATAGGGAATGGTCTCTCCAATCACATCTGGATTTTTGGTAGCATCAGTCAAGAAACCATGGTGGGTCTTCACTTCTGTGTAATCCAACAGGTTGGAGCATTTATGGTTTCCAACTCTAGTTCCATCAGGGCTAAGTGTCAGCTCAAAGTTGGAGAGCTCTCTTGTAGAAATAACAGGCAGCATGCCTAAAAAATATCAATTTCTGTCACTGTGATTAAATTTCAGTAGTTAGAGTTGCTTAATTTAGGCAAAGTTTGTTAAACACTAAGCATGTCATGCAGTGTTTCTGTATTTTGTACTTACAGTAATTAATGTATTTTAGAATTCAAAGAAAGATGATATGCTAAGTGTGTATGAGAATGTTATCCACAATAATTACGCCTTTATACTATGAAATGTCAAATAAAATATTCCTAAATTTCCAACATATTTTTCAATCAGGATTTTGTGTGGATTTTTTCAGACTTAGTCATTAAATGGCTTTATATTTTTTTAAATAAATAAATTCTTACTCGGAATACCTCTATGGGCTTCAAAGGAGTTTTATAAAGTGTAGGTTTAGGAAAATATATGTAAACTATGCCATTAGTGTGGAACTTAATCTTTGCATCAAAGACTATGTATCAATACAGTATATTATGCATCTTGTTGCAAACTGCACTTGTACATTCATCACATTTTTCACTGGTCCCTCATTTTAAAAGACTGTATTATAATTTCAGATATTAAAAATAATATTATATTAAAATAGCTCAGATCACAGCTCGCTGTATGAGTTCTCTCAACTCCACAGCTGATTTTATCATACCATCAATATGTGGCATTGTCACTGTCAATTTGATGAGGTTGGCATAATCAGGATCTTCTGGGCCAGTATAGCGCAATTTGGCAGAGAATGGTTCTGCTCCAACTACTCCTGACATACGAGGCTGACAAAGACCTAATGGAAAAAGGAGAAAGAATTTTACTTTATGTCCAGAGTAAATAAGCCATACTTTCCCTTGCACTGTTTTTAGATGCAATGTTTTCCCCTATCTAAGTTTCCAAAACAGCAAGAATTTTCTGGAATGACAGGTAAGTGCTTTGGGCAGCATTTACCAGAATTCACGTTTGAACAGGAATTTATGCAGAAGAGGATTCAAACAGAAATTGTTACTTGATCAACTGGATCGCACTTTAAAACCAGGTGATGATGCTGTACCTGTACATTTGCAGTTGCATGTGTCAACCACACTTGCAGAATTAAGTGTGAAGTGCCACACTTTCTTATAAAAGTCCTCAAAACTATATACTTTAACTCCTTCCACCCCCTTAAACACATAAATAACTTTATATAGGATACCAGATCAATGTTCAGTTGGTTCTGGCACTGGATTGGGATAGACCTATATATGCCTTCACAGGACTCTATGAGTCTCCTGTTCCATTAGTGACCAAAACGTAATTAGAATAATTCTGTCATGAACTAATTTTAGTTGGAAAGGAACTCCAGAAATACTGTGCTCAAAGCAGAGCCAGCTTCAAAGTTACATCAGGTTGCTCATGGCCTTGTTCAACTGAGTTTTGAACTTCTCCAGGGATGGATAATCTATAACTTCCTTTGGCAACCCATTCTAGGGTTAGTTCAACCTGTTGCAGTATTAGTCCTGGTTTGTAAAATCAGAAGACTAGGTTTGTAATCATATAATCTGAGATACATGCAACTTCCATTGCACGGTTCAATGCAGAAGTGTCTGCATTCTGGCCACAAAAATCATGGCACATTGTCATGTGACAGCCAAAGGATCACAAAGCCGTCCAAGAAAGAAACTAGCAGAAGTGGAAAATCAGAACAGTTCCCTTTGCTCATGTTCTGCTCTTTGCTCTTTTCTGAGGGATTACAAGGAAAGGGGAGGACCTCATCTGGCTCCATGCTGGCATGACATGTGATAGTTTTGTCTTTTTTTTTTTTTCTCAAATGCAATTAAGATGTGCTAAAGTGGTTACATAAAATATTTTGCACAATCTGACTTTTGAAAATTTTGTCTATACCCTGGAGGTCAAGCATCTTCAGGGTTGAAAATATTTAGGGTTTTGGCAGGTTACTCTGATCACTGTATTTCTTTCAAAATAGCATCAAACAATTCCCTTTATGTTGTACCTGATCATCAGTATTATTGGCTTCCACATCACAAGTTAGCTCAGGTACTGATAGTAATATATGCATGACAATCAGTCTTGAGTTTGAGCTAATTAGCCCTGCTAATTTGTCAAGTGTAATCCAGACAATGCTTTTTAACACTAACATAGCCAGTCTGTTTCACACAACCAAACTAGCTCACCTGGCACAAGGTTGTCTCCCTTTAACAAATACTACACTGCACCTTGTAGAAAATACCCTTAGACAGAGTTCTCTTTTGGGTGTAGGATTGCTGATTGTGCAAACAAAGGTGACTTGAGCTCACAGTCAAAATGTGGAATAAAGGACAGGGATAAACAGAAATTCCATTCATTAAGCTTCTTAAAGCCCTAACTTAGTAGAAAATAAAATGTTTTAACTAAAATACTTAGTTGGAAAGGCTAAGAAAATTAAAATGATATTGCAAATGAGCAATCATATAATTTATTATTTACTGTAAGCTCTCACGAAAATCAGAAGAGTTAATGTAACTACAAAAGCAGCAAAGATGACATAAAAAATGCAAAATGGCTGCAGAAGGGTAATAAATTACAGTGTTTTGTAATCTACCTTGATTGCTGATAATTACCCATTCTCCACATAATGCAAAAATATCTGTGAATTCTATAACAACATAGCATTTGCTCTGACTGTACATGTTTGCATGTCAGTTCTCTACCTCTGCTTCCTAACGATATTCAGCACGAGTTTCATCAAAAGAATTGGCTGGGCAGAGGAGTAGACTACAGTAACTCTGCTGGCTGAGAGAATACAGCATCAGTTCAGTATTGATTAGGTACCAGAGAATCAGAGATAGACAAAGGGAGTATCAGAGAAAGAAGAAGGATGAATGTTATGAATATTTCAACCATGACAAAATAATTGTCTATGCCTTGTTATTGGACACCAGTTCCTTTACTTCTTAGTCAAGGAACAAACTGATTCTCAGGTGTTTAGTGAGGCCTGAATGACAAATGAAGCTTTTCTTCTGGCTAGGCGTTCATAATAGCACTCCCATGTGGATTGTCGCATGTCTAATAGGAGTTGAGATTGTACTGCAGCATTACCACAGTTGAATTTAAAAGACAGCAGAAACCAGGTTTCATTAATTCCAATGCACACCATATACTGTTCTCCTGAACACACAAGTTTGCTGTGTAGATAACTATTAACTATTCAAAGATAACAAGCAAAGATGAAAAACATTTTCTTTTTACAATTCTCTTCTGTGTTAAGAGAGTTTTTGCACCACCTCTATGAACAACCTCTATGAAGAAAAGCCGAGACGCTAATATTAAAATACCTGATCATGTCACCAGATTTTTTTAGGATGAAACTTGGGATCCAAAAGAGGTCTGAGGGTTTTGCAATAGATGATGATGTCTTACCTTCTGATGTGCTTATAGTTACAATAGGGCTCATAAGCTCAAGACCTTCATTCCCATCTGAATTCACAGCACGAGCTGCACACTGGACACGAGAACCAGCTTGAAAGTAAATGGAGTCAAGCGTAATCATCTTGGAAGAAGTGAAGAAGGTATCAAAGTCAACCTCCTTCATGGGGCTAGTCACACCATCAGGACCAGTGGGTGCACTCACTAGCCACCGGTATCGGGTCAGAGTATTATTGATGCTCTCACTGGCACATATTGAGCCAGTCTTTTCAAAGTCTTCATATTTAGGATTGCAAGCCTGCAGAACAAGGCAGATGTCTTAAAGTTTATTTCCTTCATGACAAAGAAATATGAACTTATCAAGAGTCACAAAACTGAACAACACGGAACTGACAACCCCAGTAAATCTCTGAAGAAATTACCTCATTTTGATACTGATGTTTCTAGCATTGCTATGGTAGATTTAAAAGGCAGGTCTAATTATGCTTATTGAAATAAAAATTAATATTTTAAATTATGGTTTATGGGTGAAAACCTAACACAGTTACGAAGGCACAAACTACACTTCCACATGCTACTTTCACTTGAATTTCACCCTTTAATCTAATTCTGCAAGTATACTTTCCATTTCAAGATTTCTTTTGGTTTTGTATTTAGGAGAACCATTCAAGACTTGGTCCATTCCTGTGCATAATGAACAGAGTGAGAAATAAACTTAAGATGCAGGTGGACCAAAACCTTCTTCAATGCATATGAATATTCTTGCAAACCTTTCAGTTGCAAAATTACAATGAAGGAAGCCTGTAGTACTTCAACAAACAGGACTTATTTTTCAGTCTGTGACATTAATTGAAAACAATGGCTCATCTGCTGTCTCCAGTGATTTTAACTCTGCAAATTAAGGCAAGGCAATGCAGGAAATAGCAAGGTCATGCAATCATAGATATTGTGCGAGTATTAAACTGTTCTTAGTGATGAACATGTGAAACATCTTTTTATACTTTTTGTCCTCCTGAAAATTTATTTGCTATCCAGACAAACTAGATTAGCTCTTAGGACAGTTCTAGCTTGACCACATGTGTGACTGACAACGATATGGATTGATATTGAGTGCCTAAAATCCAATTGCTCCTTTGAGCAACATTTGAACAACTGGTTTTTTTCACCTTTCGACAGAGATACTCACTGTGATACAGATGACAGGATAGCCAGCTATGGGACTGGTTCTGTCTTTGGCTCTAGCAGTATCGTCATATATCAAAAGGGATGCAACTTGAGGGACAGAGGGAAAGGTGACATCTGCCATGCTGTTCATTTCCTCAATGTAAACGATGGCCTTGGCTGTCTGACAATGAAAAAACAGAAAAGTTCTCTCTAATAATGTAAATAAACAACAGAATTCAACCTGGACCTTGAATATGTCTACCCTTTGAAACATTGCCCCAGAGTAAGTTCTGAAACTTCAGCTGGATGAACTATCAAGGAAGGGTTGAGTCACTGGACAGCGTTCTGCACACTACAAAAGCAAGAGCTAAAGTGACTTTTTTTTCTTTTCAGAGCACTGATGATAACCCTTTAACCTCTCGTCTCCCAACTTTCTTGAATTGCTTCAGTATTCTGGTAGAACTCTCATGTGCACTGTATGCTTTAACACCTGATGGAAATGGGGTGTTTGTCAACAGCAAAGGCTATGACTCTGCTGTCAGGCTACCTGGAGTTAGACTATATATAGTATGATACTGGTGGGGGCCAAGGAGTTTAAAGAACATTTTAGGTAGAATCAAAATAATATGCTGTTTACATTAAAATATGTATGATATAATACGAAACAACAAGAATGTGTGGCTACTGCAATTCACACAAGAATAATATTAACATAGTTTCGACAGGAGAAGTTATATTTCACCTAATTGCTCTTTTTACAGCTCAGAGGTTTTATTGTATTACCAGCCAGTGTTTCCAAGAGGACATCAGTTTTTAGAACTGATTCTATGAAGAGAATGTGTCTGGAATGATATCTTGAAGATTTCAGTTCCACATAAGCTCTCAGTGTCTCTAACACCCCATGCCATGGTTTTAATTGGGACTGAGTTAACTTTTTTATTAGTGGCTGGTATAGCGCTATGTTTTGGATTTGGGATGAGAAAAACTTTCGGTAGTGTAGTGGTGTTTTTAGCTGTTTCTGGGCAGTCAAGGCCTTTTCTGCTCTTCACGCTGCCCTGCCAGTGAGTAGGTTGGGAGTGCACAAGAAGTTGGGAGGGGACCAGCGGGGACAGCTGAGCCCAGCTGACCAAAGGGATATTCCACACCATGTGACATCATGCTCAGCATCTAAAGCTGGGCGAAGAAGAGGAAGGGGGGCATTTAGAGTTATGGCGCTTGTATTCCCAAGTCATCATCACGTGTGATAAACCCCTGCTTTCCTGGAGATGGATGAACTCCTGCCTGCCAATGAGAAGCAGGTGAATTTCTTGTTTTGCTTTGCTTGTGTGTGCACCTTTGGCTCTGCCTATTAAACTGTCTATCTCAACTCATGAGGTTTTTTTCTTACTTTTCTGATTCTCTCAGTAACCCCAACTTGGGGGCATGAGGGAGGGACTATGTAGTTCTAGTTGCCAGTTGTGGCTAAACCATGACGCCTCATGAACCTTACTGCCTTGGCAACAAACTGTTTTGGCTAGGTGCTACTGCGTCACATGGGATGATCCTCTTTGTCCAAGATAGTGCACATAAAGCTTAAAAGAAGAGTAAAGGTATGAGCCAGAAAGAAAAAAAAAGGTCTGTTTACCAGACTTTGTTATTGAGGACTTTGCATGAGTTTATTACCTCTATTTCCGCAACCATGTTCTCATCAGGCTTCAGGTGAACAGTGAAGGCTTCTCTCATCTCCCTTACTCCATCAAAGAGAACTTCAATCTCCACAAAATGCTGTGTTTCACCCTCCTTAAACTCAATTTCTAAAAACATAACGAGACACTTAAAAATAAATCTGCTGTTCATAACAAGCTGTAATTCTAGGCCCAGCCATGAAAGATGGCAGTAAATACTTTTCCAATTATAGATGCTCATATATTTAGTTTAACCTATTTGATGCTAAAAAAAGTAATAATGAATAGCAGTGGACACATGCAGAAATCACTGAAAATGAGGCATTATCACCGTCAAAAGAGATTTGCAAAGACCAGGATTTTGTCTAATAGAACTTAATATTTGGAAAAGGAGTTGGTACTAATTATTACATAAATGCTGGTAACATATGTGAATGACTAAAAGGCTGAAGAATTCTAAACAAAAAGTATTGTCAGAGATTACTCAAACCAAATGCATTTTAATACAATGGCATATACCAAAAATAAGGCACAAAGCCTTAAGGCACAAAGTTATACAAAATGGTTTTGTATTTTGAAAAGCATTTCCGAAAAAGCTTCTGAGGTCATTGTTACAAGTTCAGTCTTAGATGACAGTTACAAGAGTACTGTGATTCTTGGATGCATTAACTACTAAAGGAATAGAAAGTACAGAAAATAACATTTGTGTATGGAATGGGTGAGAGTGACACTGAAATTGTAGATGCACTTCTACTATCTTTATTTTTTTTTAAAGGATAACAAATTAACTGAAGACAGCATAGAAATGGCCTACAGAAACTGAGGACCAGAAGTAAAAAAAACGACTTGCAGAAAAGGATATTCTGATTAGTATATTGAAACACCAACACAGAAAAAAAAATTATCAGGTGCTAAAGAGCTCTGCACTCTAAAGAAACAGTCACAATAAGCAGTAGTGGATGAGAGCTGAAGTATATATGGGAAATAAGGCACAGACTATAAGAAGCAATAAGTTCTCATCAGGGAAGCAAAAGACTAAGAAACACTTGTACTCTCCAGTGCCTTCAAACCAAGACTGGACGCCCTTTATGAAGGATATACTTTCTCTAACCAAAAGTCGTTTGGCTCAATGCAGAAGTAATGGGAACAAACTGGAAGAATCTTGCAATCCACAGTGAGTCTATTAAGTATTCTAATGATCCTTCCAGACTTAGTGTTATTAAGTCATGAAAATACTCTTTTTGGTAACAGACATGCTGTGTGAGAGCTTAGAATTTTACTGAATTTGTTTGTCACACATCCTTCAGATAACCCAGTCAAGGATGTGGGGTTTGTGCCCACGGTAGAACAGACAGGCTCCCTAAACACACAGATGTCCTGAAACCAGGGAGGAAACCCTGCAATCATAGACTTTTCTCAAAGGCAGAGGCCCAGCGTCTCTAGTTCTGCAGTAGCATGTTTGCCTTGAAAACTCTGCTCCCATGCACTGTTGGTGCACAGCAGGAGAGGGTAAGCAAGGCAATGCGTATGGGATCAGTATTAGCTGACACTAAAAATTCCCATGGTTTTCAGGAGGAAAGAGCAGAACTCTAAAATGCAGGAGATAAAGTAACCGGAATTAGCAAGATCTGGGCTGACAATTTTCTTATTGCTAGCAATTTTTCTCTTCAAATATCACTAGTGGGAAATGCCTCTTCTTTGGAATTTGGAGAAGGCCCAATGTTGTTGCTGGATGTTCAAAAATAAGTCCTATCTTTCAGCTGGACAGGACACTATAATAGTTTATCCAAAACTTTGAAAACACTCCAGCAACGAATGATTCATCTAAAAACACAGATTAGTATCATGTATTATCATGAACTTGAAAAGAAAAAAAAATAATCATAGTGCTACAAACTCTATTAGTCATTCAGTAAACCATGTGGGTGGGCTGTTAATGGAAAGAAGTTTATCAGCAAAGAAATTTCTCATTCTGTTGCCCAACTCTTCTCATTCATTACTAGTGAGAAGCAGTGGACAGTGACTTGCAGAGATACAGAAAGCAAGCTTAATTATTATGAAAGTAGAAAAATAAACAGAAATAGAGCAAAAGCCATTAGCTTAATGAATTGCTTAAGAAACAACTACACAATCATATCCTATGAGTAGATGTTTCTGCAGAGTAATAGTATTACAGTTTGCAAATGTTACTAAGGTGGCACCTGCACATTTCTTCCACAGTTACGTGAGCTACAGATGTTTTTAAAGGAGTCACAATTCTTTTGTAAATATCTTCACTGATATCTAGTATTCCAAGAGCAATTTGGCAGTTAAATACCGCATGGATTATGTCCATACTGAATTTGGTTGCCAAGTATTCTATTCATAAAGTTATTTCACTTTTCAATCATTATCATATGTTACAGCCAGGAATAAAACCAAATAGTAGGATGTGATAATCATCTGAATGATCCTACCTTCTGATATAGGGTGATAGTCTTCTCCAGAAGTAGCAGATCCATCCTTTGTATGAACTCTCACGACAGAAACCTTGGAAGTGTCTCCCAGACGAAGCACTGGAATTTTTACAACGGCTACTTGCCTTATGTCCTTTGGTTCACTCACACTAAATTTGGTCTCACCAAACTTAATAATAGCCTCTGTAAATAGAAGAAAAATGTTTTTAGAGCACAGAAAAGTGCTTCCAAGAGCCAGTAACAACAAAATAATTTCTTACTGTCTGCATCATCCCGAATCTTTATCAGGGTCTCATTTTGTTCACCAATAGAGGCACCAAAGGAAGAATCACTTCTTGGAGTGCCAAGAACCAGACGCAGTTCTTCTTCTTCTTCGTGGAAAGTATCATCCATAAGCACCAGTGTGCAAGGCTTCTCAGTTTCACCTGCAATCATTCTGAAGGTAGTATCATGCAGAACTTAGGTGTTCTTTGCTCTGTTACAGCACTTCTCCTAGCTCAAAGAGTCACATGTTGCTTCTGCTGGCAAAGGCACCCGCCTTGACACCATGTAAGTTAATGAGTAATGACAACAGTGAAAGCAGAATTAGTAATCATTACCTTTCCATGAAAGCTCAACATTTAAGTGAAATGTGCCATTTTGGAACTTCTCTAAGACAAGTTTCTGTTTGGTATAGCCACTTCACATGCACTGCTCCTTCTGTTTTTTCTTAGAATAAAATACTCCTTTTCGGTGACACAGCGAGTATTTTAAAAATAAATACTTGCACAAGGAAGTAGAGTAATAGAAACTTTCACTAATACTAACAGTAATTTTGTCCTAGAGTTTTTTTTTAAGAATTTCAGGCCTTTTTGAGACACTATCCAACTGTGTGGACCTTCACTTATATTATTTCATGTGATTTTAATGTCTTTTAAACTCCCACTTGTTCCAAATGAAAATGAGTATCACCTTAAAAAATGCTTTGGAGCTGCAAAATGCTCAGCTGGAGCACTCACAAATCAACATACCTAGACTAACTAGATGTTTTGAGACTCTGGGAAAAAGGCCTGGTCTTTGGCCTCCTACAAGAGCACCAAGAGTTATGAGCAGTATGCAGAGTGTCTGGACCCCAGTGTCAGAATCAGTGGGCTCATCATCATGACAATGACTCCTACATCCCTTACAAAAGGAACAGCACAGGATATGAGAGAGACAAGGTCAATTTACAGTATTTTTTAATTCTTAAGCAAGCAAAAATGATCAAGGCTCAAGATGAAGAACCAGATCAGGATGCTGACTGAGTTAATTTCTGAGGTGTTTTTTATCCCCTATAGAAAATAAATTATCCATTGGGAGGAGAAAAAAGAATCAAAATATTCATTCTGCTTGTTGTTGCATGGGAAATGTGAAAACTTTACTGAAACTGCTGCATCTTAAACAGGCCTAAGAAGCTTATGGAAACAAGATACAATCCATGTAGACCTCTTTGCTACTTGTCTTCATGGAGAAATGGTAGGGTGACAGTCAAATAAACAAAAAAAAAAGAGGAAAGTCACTTCCTAAGGGGCCAGATCCACTAATCCTAACAAGTTGTATTCTCTTTCCTGGTTGCACAGAAGCAATGGGAAAGGCATGGGGTAGATGACAGCACTAAAAGCCGAGGCCAGCTCTAAATAAAGAGAGACTGAACAACTCACTTTACAAATGTGATACATGCGTACAGAAATATGAAGCTTGTCATTTCTGTGATAAAAGCATACCAAGGATTTCATACTGATGACAGAGCTTGTTTAGGGCTTGTAAAAAATATTACGTGTATGTAAACTTAAAAGATTAAACTGTCTTCTGCACAAACAGAGGGAATTAGGTAATACTCTTTGAAGGTAGTAACACCCGATTTATTTGTATTTCATCTCTGGTATGAGATATTAAGTACATGATACTGGTGAACTACCTTAGGAAAGCCTCCCTGGGGAAAAAAAATCAAACAGAAATCAGAGTTATATAGCTGTTGAAAGGTCTATTACTCATTTCAGTGCAACTCAAATGTAATTATCAGAAATCTGCCTAACAAAAAGCAGACCTTCTGAAATTCCCTTTTTGACAGCAGGTCTGTGTTTCTGTTATTGTGTTACTCTGAACCTGCTTTTGCTACCATGGATCAAAAAGACTCTGGCAATCAAGCTGGACCTATGCGAAGATATGTCCCTTAAGCTGCTATTGATTATGCCTCGAGATCAGAAGTGAAGCAAAGAGAGACATCATCTGTGTACACTCTACCCACTGTGTATGGAAAAACCCCTTGGTTTTCAAGTGAAGCAGAAAGAGACATCATCTGTGTACACTCTACCCACTGCATATGGAAAAAACCCTTGGTTTTCCAGAGCAGTCTTTTTGGCACTACTTTATGTGAAGACACATAACAAAAAAACCAAAGCAAACCAAGGCAAAACAAACCAAAACATAGTAGACTGAAGGCTTCTAAAATAAGATCAAGAGCTTACCAGGAAGGAATGTGATGATGGAACTGTCAGTATTAGGACGTTCTTCAAAGTCCATCATTACCTGAGCTGAACCTTGCCTTGTATAGCACCTCACAGTGGATGTGTATCGGATATCCCCACTCCTGTATATCATGGCAGAAATCTGTCCATCATTTTCATTGCCTACATATACAGATTCTTTAAACTGCATCTTAGGCACTGGGCAGAAAAACATAAAGAGCATATGTAAAGTATAATTGCAAAAGTTACTGTATTTTCCCTCCACTTTTTCAAATTTAGTGATGTCACATTGCACCAGATATATAACATAAGTAACTAGGCAGCAAATGATTTAACACATTGTCTATAGCTAAAACGTGTGATTGAAATGGAAAAGTCTGTGTGTTGCAGTCATCCATGTCCTGCATAAATCTGAAAAAGTATAAAAAATTGTTACTCACAGTCAGAGACTGAGTCATTAATGAAGATGGTGGCCTTGCTGGGTTCTCCAAGAGCAGCATTCATGGGCATCCTCAGCACAAGCTCAAACTTCTCAGTTCCTTCTAACACTGGCTGTCCAAGGTCATCCAGAATTACCACACGAAATGTCTGCATATTGACTCCAGGGGAAAAATCCAAATTACGACTGATGCCTACGTAATCTACTCCAGCTACCAAGGAACAGGAGAAAAAAATTTTCTAATGAATAAACAGCACTACATATGATTAAAAATGAAAATATCTATCATTAGGCAGCTAATTTTAGATAAATCTATTTTTTTAAATATAATTTTTAAATCTCCTAAATTTTGGCAGTCATGTAAAGTAAAAATATATTTTGACCACCTAAATTGAACTATACAATAAAACAACTCGTGATTAAGTCACTTAGGTAATCATACATTTTTTTCAAACTTCATAATTTCCTTTTTCATAAGAAACATTATTTTTATCATATGTCTTATATGATACATATAGATGATGTTTAGATATTCTTGAAATAACAGTAAAGTTTTACACAGCTTTGCCTCACTGAAAATTAGTTGCAAAGATAAACTCTACTGTCCAATTAGACTCAGGATAAGCATCTAAGACAATTTTTATACTGTCTCTATACGAATGTCTTAGTTTGAAGCACTGTGGTTTATAGGGAAAAAAAAGCGCACACTAACAACGCAGACAAAGGTTCTGTCAAAGCATCACTCAATCACACAGCTGTAGCAATCCCCTTGCTGAACACGATACTAGATAATAATTTCTCATTGTCTACAGTAAAAATTAGAGGAGCAAACTCTGCACGCTGCCAGTGATTACAACACTGTGCCCACAGGATGCTGTTGAGGCAATAGTCAGCTGCCTTTGTGGGATAGTGTTTTATTTGAGTATCTGAAGGCATTTTTCTTACTGCTGGACTTCACAGTTGCTCCTATTCCTGTTTTGTTGAGAGAAATTCTGTAACTGCTTAATTTGTTCTAAGAAGAAAGATCTGCTAAGAGCAAAAGACATAAAAATCTCATTTTACGCAGCTGAATCTATGTCAAGATCAAATGTACTAGTATTTATTGTTGAGATGTATTATGAAAGTAGAGCAAAACAATAACTTACCCTCTGCAGTTACTGGTTCAGATTTGCGAGACCTCACTGTAACAGACGCAGCTTTAGACAGATCAGTTCCAGTCCTCCAAACACGCACCTCAACGTAGCCAGCACTCTCATCCACATAGTATTCATCATTCCCAAAGTAGAATGCCGGTTCTGGTAAAAGAGGAATAATGTCCATAAATGTTTCTTTATGGTGAGGGGAACACGAGAGCATAAAGTACACATTAGAAAACACATTAGAACTCTTCACTCTTCTCAGTAAGGGAAATAAAGCTTTTTTTCTTTTAAGGTATAGAATTTTTCTAGGTATTTTTGGCTTCATTTCAAGTACTGGTTTGCCTATTTTGGGACAGCAATTGTTATATCAATGCTGTGCTCTTTCCTTGCCTCCTACATTTTCAATTTTGTGTGTCAGCAATTATGAATCTGTACGCAAAACCAAATGCGTTATCTCATTAAACTTATTTGAGCTGGGTCCTGCGCACAAGCCAGAAAATTCCTTGCATTTTTCACTTTGGTGCAAACAGGCAAAGGTGAATACAGATAATGACAGCCTTAACTTGAATGTTCTCACGGATTCCTGTTGCTAAAACCAGACTGAAACATGATATATAACTGGAGCTGCTTTGGAAATGTTTTCCAGCTAACCAAAGGGGCAAATACTTAATTTTAGTTCCCCCACATCTAGCATTTAAAACAAAATCAATCTTATTTCATGTAAGCTGGGATGTGAATAGTCTTTTATCTTAATATTTAAGTTCCACAGTTTATAAGAAAGAAGAGCAAAAAGCAAAGGAGGTTAAGTGTTATCCCACATAACAGACATATTTTTTATCCTAATTTTTTCCTCCCTTTTCAGTTTTTCTACCCACAATTTCACAATGTAAACAGGTTTAAGAACATAATGCAGCTTCATCCTGGATGCATATCAGTTCTCCTTTGCTATCCTTCCATTCCTGTTTCAAACAAATAAGAGTAAGGACACACAGCCAGTGCCTCAGTTTTCCCACCACGCAGCAGAAATCATACCTACCTTCCCCAGTTGCTGGGATGTAACTGGAAGACCTACACAAATTCTCTTTCTATTTCATCACAATTTTCTTATGTGTCCTGGTGAGAATTTATTATTATCATGAGGTTACAATACCATAAATGTGCTTGAAAATACCATACAGCATATGGTCAACTCAAATTAGGTTCACAAAGACCACAGTAATTAATCAGTGCTCTATCAGTGGCACTATGAATACCTCCCCTTCATCAAGCACAGAAAAAAAAATTAAAAAAAAAATCAAAGGATATTACTGGAAAAGTTTATAGTTCTACAGAGCTATGCCTAGCATATAGAAAAGGTACCACTTACACAAAGGAGGAGACATAAATCCTTTTTAATGGTAAGTGGAAGTTGGGGCAACATTCCCATGATTCAGCCAAATCTTAATCTTACAGTGGAACAAATGTTTGGTAATTGAAGAACCTGTTTTGGACTACAACTGAGTTCAATAAAGCCAAATATTGTAAAGACATTATATTATGAAGGTTTGGAGAGGCTTGTAGAATAACCAGACAAGGAAAATATTTGTTTTTCTGAAGTATTTGAGGACAATCTGACTGACAACACTGTGTATGGCAACAGTCTCCTCTGTGGTAGATTGCTTATTTCTTTTTACAGAAATCTGAACAATGTAAAATAGGATTTTAATTAAAACTAACCGGAAGCAATATGAAGTAGTTACTCAATTATTACTAAGACAAACTTTTATCTGAGAAGCAGCAGTTCCTAAGTATTTTGGATTTGTATACATAAATCGTATAAATTAGAAGTTTTTGTATAAAATTAATTTCTCTTCTGCTTTCAAGAATTTTCCTGTATTTCACAACCAACAAAATAAATTATCAAAAAACAAGCAAACAAAACCCCTTAATACTCCACATCAATGAAAACAAATGCAGCTGCCTCTCTACTTATCTGCTAAAACTAAAATCATAGGCTGTAACAAAGCAATAGAAATGAATATATTTACTGAATAATAATGCAGATTCATAGAACTGCGTGAACATTATCAAAGTCATCAACCTTTCCAGGATGAAAGACAAACTTGGCAAATGTCTAGCTCTGGTACATGAAAACACTTTCAGTTCCAATTTATTTTTTTTTAATTCAACATAATGTGTATTTAAATGTGTGTGTGTTTGTGTGCACAGACAGAAAACCATTAATCTTACATTATTTGCCTATAGGTACGGGGCTGTCAGTAGTTGCATTGTTATTTGGGACTGTGAAGCTCTTGTCAGAAACATTTTTAATAAGTGAATAGGATACACTCTCTGGACCTTCTTATATAACTACTATTAACTTTGATGAGAGTTCTACTCACGGGGTTACTGCAGAACTGGGTATTAGATCTGCAAAGAAACGTGCCCTTTCAGACATACAATGATCTTCTAAAACTTTCAAGATGGACAAAGGCTCATCCAACCTCCAGGGGTTAATAATACAGAATGTCTACTGAGACCAAGTGGCTACAAATGTCTCACTGGTTAGACCAAGGTAGTTAAAAATATTATCAAATCTAATACATGTCATTTCTTAAACAAGTATTTTTAAAGTTTAGCACACTTTTCCAAGTCTAATCTCAGTTTTATAATCCTATTCTCTCTGTACTGATGTCCTGCTAGTTATGGAATTAGATCTGGACTTGGCCCCACCTCATTTTAAGCATGTAAGTGAGAGTTACTCACATTCACAGCCTGCTTGCTCTCAGTTTTCAAGGACAAGGATAGGCAATGCCAGGAGGTTTCCCAGTGTAATGAGCATATAGAAAGGGAGGTGCAATGGCTCATCCACTGCAGTGAGTAAAATCTGAGGAGACCTGGAATCATTCCCTCCTACTCACTGGCTACACAAGAAACTTAGATGACCTGCTTTAAACTAGATAGAAAATGTAAAGGAAAATTTTGTTAGTTTCTTGTAGTGTTATCCTAATGCTTTCTTTATTGCTGCTGAAGAAGAACCCTCACACACTGTTTGTTCCTGTAGTCACAGCCAAACATAAAAATGCCCAAACCCTCAGTTAGCTTGCCTTGTACTCCAGAGTGAGTTTTTCACACTATTGGAGGCATGTATCTTCAATGAAAGACACATTCTGCTTGGTTACCCATCCCAGGAAACAAATCCTTACAAATGTTTTGTAAGTTCATTTCCTGTAAGCTGTGTTAGTGGCTCCCCAGGGGAAGCACCAAAGCCAAGCCACTAACAGGGAGAGCATTGTCTTTCTCAGGTCACGGCTGGAAAACACTCTGCTCAATGACCGCAGGCTCACTTACAGCAGGTCTTTAATCTAGTAATCACTCTGGAGAGAGACCACTGCAAATTTAATGGTTCCTCTTACAGAAATAAGAGGAAGTTTAAAAGGAGGTTGTTTTTTTGTTTTTTGTTCAGACCCACAGATTACACTGGCATGAAGTTACAATAATCAGAGGAGAAAGGTTAGGAGCTTTAGTCCCAGGTTTCTTGGCACAGAAGTGAAATCTTTGTCTTGCCTTTGTACTTACAGAGTCAGGAGCGTATATCAACTACAGCAATAGTCAGTCGTCAAACAGGAAAACAAACACACTTCTCATGCTGTTAGAAATAGGTCTATCTTTAAATGTATATCAGAAAATCAATGAGATAGCATGAAAATATTTATTTCAAAGGAGGCTTTTGTTTTTAGAATGATATTCTTACAATCTGCTTTAGAGGGACATGGCAAAAGAGTAGGTAGCTTGTAAGATATGCAAGGTGCCACAATCAGTTTGGGCTGCCAGTGCAAATAATACATACGACACGATAGTTAGGACAAACACGAAAGAACAGTCTTCTCTGCTCACACCTCAATAAGCCTTAATGCTAAAGTGTTTTTCAGTGATATATGCTTCCAGTTATATATATATATATATGGATATATTCTCAGGAGGAGAGAATTAATAGAAGAAAACAAGACCTGCCATTTTGACATATTAAGATACTGGAACGAGGAGAAGCAGTCATTACAGTTGAACTCATGCTTGAGCTTTTCCAGTAGTATTAAATGGTTTATTCCTAAGAGATTTTGCCTTCCTTCTTTCCATGCACAGTACAAACAAGGCTATGATGTGAACATTATAAGTTGCCAGAGCTAGCAGACATCTTTTGTGGTCATGCAGAAGGTGCAAAACAGTGCTTTGTAAGCTTACCAACCTGTTGTGGTACAGTCTCAAAATGCTAGTGCAATGCTGAGTCCAAAGTAATGAGCCCTGATGGCTGACACAGCCAAATAGCTTGGACATAACAACAGAAAAATGCGGCCAGATTTTCTCTGGACCTGATCTGGCTCATACCCAGACAACATATACATCCCTACACAATGCTTACTTGCATTTCATTATCACAGCTAGCATTAAATGACTGAGCTGCTGAGTCTATATTTAACACAAGAGTCTCCACCCTTCCAAGCATGAAGTGGGTGAGTTGTAGTTAAACCAGTTAAGAACAAGAATTCCACTAGATTTGAGAAGGAATGGGCATTTACAGTTTAATAGCAGTAAAGGTCAACTTCTGTTGACTCTCTCATATATGCATGTTAATGGAAGCAAAAGAAAAGCTCAGAAAAAGTGTCCATTGCAAAAAGTTTATATGATGATATTATCAAAGAGGACTTTAACATCTGAAACTAGGTAGCACCATTCTACAGCTATTTACACATACTTGAAGCTATGCAAGCAACTGAGCTTGCATTTAGCACAATGAATTTAATTTGCCAAGTCATTTATTTTTGCTGAATGCTGTAGAAGCAGGGGTCAAGATTACAGTCAGAGCTCAGTTCTGGAGCAGGTACCTATTGTGCAAATGCCAATAGCTTTTTATTTGATGTGGTCAAAACAGATTATTTTTCAAATTCATATGTTGTAATCTTAACAGCTTTCATCTTCTTAGCACTGTTGTCATAAATTTTGCAATCAAAAAGTAAATTCACCTCAGAATCAAAATTACTAGTTGCAAGCAAATTGCGACACACATTATCTCAATCAAATAATGGTTGCATTTCCATTTGTCTCAACAGCCCATTTCTGTCTAGCAACTTACAATGACTTTTTTAAAGGATGCTGCAAACATTATAACAGATAAAAGGAGACTCAAGTTAATGCAAACTTTACCAAACCCAGTTCTATTTTGTAAGAAAAACACACTTTTTGTTTTTTAATCTACAAAAGCAATGCCATACATTGACTGGACTGGTTCATCACTGAATTACTCTTATTTTATGCAATTTAACCCAGTAATTTCAGTAGAGTAATACAGTGCGAATCGAGATCAATAAATACGGTGAGCAACATTATGTATGATTCACGTTTAATTAATTTCTGATACACACTAATTCAGTATAGACATTTACATTTTAACTCACCCTTTATGTTAAAATGCATCCATGCTTCCTTCAGTTTCTCTATGCACAGTACCATCAGAGGCAGCACCTGCCTGGCAGGCCTGGAATGTACACCTCACATCTCTGCTACATCAATAAGTAAAAACTCAAATGTCAGCAAAGTAGCACAGTAAAGGTAGTAGACTACAGCCCTTGCTTCAAGACCGGGGGTGGCAGTAAGATGGCTACAGTGATACTCCATCGCTGGTCACCTACTCTTTACCTTTTCTTGTCAGTCCCATCCCTGCTGCAAGGAGAGGCTGGAGCGTACTTTACAGCCTGGAAAACTGAGATAATTCTGGTTGTGCTTAATGTCAGGTTGCGATTCATAATGGTTCAGTAATAACTAGATGAGCCTCAGAGTATGCCTGAATCACAGAGAGACTGAGTACATGAAGCCATGCCATACTCAACTCATTCAAGACGTGTGCCTTGAAACTGAAGACAAATTTTTCAACAATTAATTAACTATTACATACAAGATGGTAATGAAGTTGTCTCCCAGTTTGAACTGGCATTTCAGGAGGAAGACTAATTAATGTGTGAGGTTGACTATTACAAGTACCCTTCTCTTGGAAGCAATTCATTTACCTTTGCTGATTTGCTGAGAAACATTGTTACCTTTGAAAACACCAAATTCATATATATGTGAACTAACATATAAGTGAAAATGTTTATTAGTAGAAGTAGTATTGTTATATCATTGCACACAGTCTCAGGATATAACCTACAGACCTTGATATCACTGGAACTGTCACGGATGTCAGAAGAGCTTTTCCTATGTTCAAATTCAGAGGACAGGGACAAACCATTTTTCCTTCTTTAAGTACTTCAGGTTTCAATCACTTGCTCAAACTGTTTCATAATGCAGATAATTGCCTCATTTACCAATGTAAATAAAAATATAAAGACTAATAGCTGAAGAAACAAACACTTTGGAATTTGGGAACACACCCAAATGTGATGGTATTACCTGCAGCAACCATCTGATTTTCACGTATCATTTTCCTATTGGCAAGACCTCCCACAGAGCATGAAAATAACTCAGAATCTTCTAAATGTCCTATTTTTAAAAAGAATTAGATGTTTTTATGTAAGAGGCCCAGGAAATGGCATCGGTAACAAATTTTCAATGAACTGATGAAACAGGCAGGCAGGTAAATGGGAAGGCTTGGCAGTGATATGTAAATATACCACACACAAGGTACCTCACAAGGAGACCAGCATGAAGGAGCTCGCAGTAAGTGATTCATACATGAGATAACAAATGAGGACACCTACAAGCATAAATGGTAGGAGAAACTGAGCAGCATTTTAGAAATCAGGCTACAAAAAGATATAGCATGTAGCCATTTCTAAATATGTTTTTCACATTTCAATTGAAAAATTAGTTTACTGGGCCTTGCAGAAAAAGCAGTATGCAGAAAGGATCTCAGTGCAATAAGTACACTTGCAAATACAGGTTTTCTGAGAAGAATATATTTGATTTTTCTCTTCCAAAGTGTATTTCTCGCACCTACATAACAACAAAATCACAATAACTCATTCTGTGCAAGTTTTCTTTATGATACCTTGTAATGCCATCCACTTAAATCATGACCATGATCTCTAAGATTTTAAAGCCCAAAGTCATAGTGATGACAATTATCTTTTCTCCCTGTCTGGGAGAAAGGACTCTCTCCACTGGTTGGCAAATAGTACTAGTAAGGCTTTTGCCTGATTAACAAGCATTTTGTTGCTTGGTAATGAGAGCTGATAGGAAGATAGCAAGGAAATTGTGGAGACTCAATAGCAAAAGACAGAATTCCTGGACCTCCATAAAAGTAAATGCATGCTGAAAATGGGCGAGCTTCTTATGCACTGAAACACATTAGACTTCGAGAAAAGGATCTAATAATATTCTAAAGATCAAAATATATCCGAATTGTGCATTTTCTGAGAGTAATTCTTCATAGAATCACAGAATGGTTTGGGTAAGAAGGGACCTTTAGTCCAACCCCCCTGCCACGAGCAGGGACACCTCCCACTAGACCAGGTTGCTCAAAGCCCCATCCAGCCTGGCC
>JAOXJM010000001.1:182650480-182703321 GCA_026413425.1 Tringa solitaria
GGGTTGGAACTAGATGACCTTTAAGGTCCCTTCCAACCCAAACCATTCTATGATTGTATGATTGTATGATTGAGTTTAAAACTTGCCTCTTTTCCTATCACTACAGGTACTGGTAAAAAGTCTCTATCTTTTTCATTAGCCCCCTTTATATATTAAATTCCACAATAAAGTCTCCCCAGAGCCTCCTATTTTCCAGGCAGAACAACTCCAACTCTCTCAACCTGTCTTCATAGGAGAGGTGCTCCAGGCCTCTAATAATTTTTGTGACCCTCCTCTGGACCCACTCTAACAGGTCCATGTCTGTCTTATGCTGAGGGCTCCAGAGGTGGACACAGGACTCCAGGTGGGGTCTCCCGAGAGTGAAAAAGAGCGGCAGAATCGCCTCCTTTGACCTGCTGACCTCACTTCCTTTGCATGCAGCCCCAGATATGATTGGCTTTCTGGGCTGCAAAGCACACATTGCTGGCTCATGTCCAATTTTTCATCCACCAATATCACCAAGTCCTGAGCAAGGCAGGGGATACCATTTATCCCTCAGTCTGTACTGATACTGAGGGTGGCCCCAGTTCAGGTGCAGGACCTTGTGCTTGGTTTTGCTGAACTCAGTGGGCCATGAAGTTTGCCTGGGCCCACTCATGAAGCCTGACAAGATCCCTTGTGATGTCATCCTTTACTTCAAGCCTCTCAACTGTACCACTCAGATTAGTGTCATCTGCAAACTTGCTGAGGGTGCACTAAATCCCAGTATGTCATTGATGAAGATATTAAAAAGTATCGGTCCCAGTATGAACCACAAAGGACCATCACTCATTAATGGTGTCTGTTTGGACATTGAAACACTGAGTATAACTGTTTGGATGTGGCCAACCGCTGATTTCTTATCCATCTAACAGTCCATACCTCTCCAATTTAGAGGTACCAGTGTTGGGAGGGACTGTGTCAAAGGCCTTAAAGTCTAGGTAGATGACATCTGTAGCATAGAATCATAGAATTGTTTAGGTTGAAAAAGATCTTTTAAGATCATCAAGTGCAACTGTTAACCTAGCACTGCTGAGTCCACCACTAAACGATGTCCCTAAGCACCATATCTACATGTCTTCTAAATACCTCCAGGGATGATGACTCAACCACTCCCTTGGGAAGCCTGTTCCAATCCTCGATGACCCTTTTGGTGAAGAATTTTTTACTAATATTCAATCTAAATGTTCACTTCCTTTGTCCACTGATGCAGTCACTCCATCATAGAAGGTCACTAGATTAGCGAGGCATGATTTGCCCTTGGTGAAACCATGTTGGCTGTCTCTAAAAACTTCTCTCTTCTGTATGTTTCTACCTATCTTCCAGAAGGATCTGTTGCGTGATCTTTGGCTGTTGGTATTTGTATATCATTTCTGGCATAGCTTGATCCATATTTTAAAAAGAAAATGATGATCCTCTCCATTCTTGTGGATAGTTATTAAACTTATTCTTCTGCCTCTATGTATACACAGGCTTTTCTGGATTGGAGACATCTTGACCATATCACAAGACAGGCTAAGAAAGACAGTGCCACAACTCTGGCAGTGTTGGATTTTTTGACTTTTACTATTCAGTCTCAACGCTAGTTATGTAGAGTTTGCTTAACTGGCAGAAGCAATTTCTTACAGGCTTTTTTGCCCACATGCAATGAGAACACATTTAGCCCACTGAGCTCTGAAAAGAACAACATGCAAGAGATCTTCCACACTCCCTTTACAGGAACTAATGTTGGGGACGGGACTCAGCAGAGAAGAGAGAACAGAAGTGAAAACAGAACAACAGCCAGACTTATCAGACCACAAAAGCAGATCTCTAATGATACAAAATGTGCTCTGCTGTAAAAGTTCTTCTTTGGACTTCCGACCCCATTCGTGACAGAGGGAAAAGAGTTGCCTGACAGACAGTAATGTGAGATAATAACTGAGTTAATCCCTTGTTGATTTACACATTCAAAAGGAGAATCAACATCATTAAAGCCCAACGGCATACACTAGTTACTCTGTTGTTCAGTATCCTTTGGGTCTTCAAAGACTGATGAGCAAAGGGGCAAAGTCACAGTACAAGGAGCTTTGGAGGAACCAAGATGATCTGAAGAAACCTTAGGAAAACTGAATGCACCAAGATGTTGAACGCAACCTATCCAAATCTTAAACATACAAAGCACTGGATAGGTCACTAAATTAATTCCCTATGATTGCAAGCAACCAAGAACAAATGGTTAATTTAGGATGGTTTGCTAGATAATCATTACGTTTTCAACCAGTCTACAATAAATATAAGATCTGTAGTACAAAAACAAAAGCCATAAGTAATACGCTACAGAAAGACAGGAGAGAGAAAGATTTTCAATGCACTCTTGAGTGAACTGTCGTAAAACAACGATCCATTAGGCTCTGGAAAACAACACCAGTACATGTAAGAACATCATCTCTTTTAACTCATTCTAGACTTGACAGAAAGTATCAATTTTCTATAGATCATATAGTTTCGTACCTTCTGCTTATCAACTATTTTATGTGCTTTGAGTACAAAGCTGAAAAGCTGTTTTCTATATTTCAACCCTCTTCTGGAAATATTACTATAATTTACATAGAATTGTAATAAAGCATATGTAAGCTAACCATTTAAGAACCTGCAGTTGTGAAGGCTTAGAGATATGCTGCTCCACCAGCTGAGTCCTCTGTTGCAAGGATTCATCTGAAATAGATATGACAAATTACTGTCTGGAGGTCATGGCCTGTCTACCTTACTTATTAAAGGAGCCTATATACCTAGCTATTAAGCAGCTCAGTGAAGATGAGATTAATCCAACATCCATAGTTCATATAAATACAATGTGTGAATGTATACCTGCATACACACGCACATAATAAACTGTCAGTAACACATAATGCTAGAAAAGCAAATCGTAAACGTGCCCGGTTGTCTCTATAGAATGTCTTATTGTAAGATATGATGTTAATTTATTTCGTGATACACAGAAAACAGGGACTTTCCAAAGTCTTTAAGCTATTATCATAAATTGTACATTCTACTCTTTTGAACTGGTGATAATAAGAAGCTGTAAGTAAAGTAAACTGGGAGTATAACGTGTCATAAATTGGCTGTCTTCCACTTTTTCCCTTGATTAGTTGCCAGTCTGGCCATCTGCCACAGACTGGGGAAAGGGAAGGGGTCACAGAGAGATTTTACCTAATGAGGGGACCAAAGCTTCACAGAAGTGCCAGAGGCATCAGACCTTCAGGCACTGTAAAAATAGAAAATGAAGAAAGTAGTCAAAGATGGCTGTATGGAGGAAAAAAGAACAACTAGCTTGTTATTTTAGCCATCTTCAAAGAATGATGAAGGATACTTGGCCAAATCATGACCCCAGTCATGTCACCAGTTATCTAACGCTGGGCATGCTGCGCCTGGAACGTCCAGGTTGTAACTACAACTGGACAAACAGCCCGGCAGATATTAACCACCAAGATCAACCAACCACTCATTCAGTTTAAGGTTATAGCACACCTATCGTTGAAAAGAAATTTCCACTGCCTCAGAGGCCAGTGGAAATAAGGAGATTCCAGATAGCCTAGTGAGATAAGGGTGTCCCTCTGACAAACCATGTTACTAAGAGTATTTAATTATCATCAGCTGGAAATTTGGCTCAGTACACACACTGAAAGTTAGTTGATCCTCTATGTCTACTGGGACATATAATGCAAAGCACATATTTATAATGTAGAATTGCAGAGCTGTCTTTCTGCCTCTTTCAGGCCATTGATAGTAAACGTCAATATGGACTTTACCACCACGAGCAAGCTGGACAAGTCCTAGTGACTACTGGTTTCCAGAACATGGTCTAAGGCTTTCCAAAGTTTAATTAACTGTAGTGACAGCAAGTGTTCGAAAGAAATCTCCAGATGACTAAAGAATTAATCTGTTCTATTTGACCTCTAATACTGGCTTTCTGCATTATCGTACCATGATCATCATCATACCATCATCCAGTCTACTCAGCTGTAAAATATTCCCAGGCAGTTTTATCCTCCATCATTTGGTTGATACCAGTGACTAATTCTGTTGAGAAGGTATAAGGAAAATGGTACGCAAAACCTCCGACACAAACCTGAGTCCTTTGCTTTCTCAGCCTTGATGTGGAAACGTCAAGAAGAAGTCTGAATGGCTGCTTGCCCAGCTAATGTGAATGAAGTGGAACAAATGTATTTAATGTACTTCCTGCTGTGAACAGCATGAGGCTTCAACAATTCCACTAAGGCAAGATGACTGTTTGTCAGCCTGGCTGTAAGGCTGTGTGCTCTCATGGCAACACCAAATACAGTAGCATGGAATTAAAATCACATGGGAAGACAGACACCAACAAAAAACTTGAAACAGACAAAATAACTGTAAGCATTCTCCTCTTGCCACAAACTTCCAGCTCTTTATTCATCACACCTCTTCTCCTCCAGTTTCCAAATGTGATTTCAAACCAAGAGTTTTAAATTTGCCCAAGACACAAAACAGAATTAGTAAAAAAGGGTCCAAATAGCAGCCTGTCAATCAAAGCATTTGACTACGAGAGAGCAGAGATTTGCCTGCCAGCCTTGTTTCAAGGACTAAGAATTTTGTATCAGACTTGTTGCACGCAACATAGGAACACTGCTAGAACCAAATTACAGGCTCCTCATTCCCAGATGAACACTAACACAAGAATTTGATCTCATTTTTTCCTCTATGTATGTGAAATGATTTCAGAGTCATTCAGAGAGTTTTCTGTCAGAAAAACAGAGTGCTTCCAGGCTGATCTGCTTAGTTGCTAAGTTCCTGGGGATTAAGGTGTTTCCGTGGAAGACTTGGGTCTGAGTGTTTTCAGGGTCTGAGACTGACCCTGAGGTCCCTCTCCCCAAGGGGAATGAAAATTGCATAGCAACCTTACCCTCCTTTTCCTAGATGCATAATACTGATCTATTATGTAAAGTGCTTCCTCTGAATAAGCTTTATGCTGAACTCTGTGCTCTCCATGCAGGATAGGTATGTCCTGAGCCAATCAACTGACCTCAAATTCTTCAGGGATTTCTGCTCATCCCCCAAATCCTTGAGATGCATGAATACAAGTATTTCAGTCCATCGATTCTGGCCAGATTTAGTAACACAAGTTTCCATTGGTATGGAAAATGGTTGAGTTTTTTGTTTGTGTTTGGATTTTATCTTGAACATCTAAATACCTATTGAAATACTCTTCAGCATTCATTTATTTAGATTTCAAATAGATTCTTTTAGATTTTTCTTTGAAACCATAATTACTTTATGAAGCAGGAATAGCTATGTATCTCGTTGTTTAATGGCATTTCATAGTTGGTGCTCTTTTAACCCAAATTAGAAAAAAATCCTTACTTCATGCCCAGTAGTGCTTACAGCTTTGGGCTGAATGGCAAATAAAATTTCTAAGGGTAGGGTTTACATCTACTGTCAGAAACCAATGTATTCAGATGCACCAGATACCCACCAGATACTCAACAGTACAGATACTTCTAGGATGGGAGGGTTCCCGGGAGTAGATCTCTCACTTCATTAACTATAGAAGGATCCTGGCATAGCCTGCTTGAATGAGATGTCTAGTATTTATAGACAGTTAATATCAAGTGAGATTACTGCCACCCCAAAAGTGGATGATTTACATAGGCCTTTATCCTGAACATTTTTCTTCCACTGGTTTATGGTTAGTGTCACCTATGATATATTATCACCCCTGACTCAAGCAGATCCATGCTTTTATTTTTTAGTGTTTAAACTGTAGTGACACATCTAACTTTGAATTCAAATTTCCATGCACAACTTATTTAGCTGTGTATTTCATTAACTAAATCCTTTTCTTCTTTTCTATCTGTCTCCAACTTCAGGACCTATCAGGAAAAGTACCTTCCAAATTAAGAAATGTCCCAACAGCAGCACGAAATTGAAAATCACCTTTCACCTGTGCATGTTCTACATATTATGATTTTTTGTTCAGATTTTGCTTTGGCAGCACAGCACAATTGTATAATCTCCAATTAAAGTATTCAGTTCCCAGGAATTTTTTTAATATACTCTGTTTCACTAGAAAGCTGAGCACACCTCTTTTACTTTTTGTTTATTGTCATGATTGTATAGCAACTCAGCTATTTTAGTTAGACCCTAAGGGCCTTCTCTAGAAATAAAAGAAGAAAAGACTTTGATGATAGGTATTGAAGGTGAATGTTTCCTAATTAACTTGCATTGAATGCCAGAGGACATAAGGTAATGTTGCTAGTGCTGACTTGACTTCCATAGGAAAGATCTCATGTAGTATTATTAAACTTTGACCTTTGCTGTTTGTATCTTTTGACCTGAAGAAGTCAATGCATAATGTTAATCCAGTCACAGTACTTGGAGAAATCACAATTTAATGACATGCTGTGACATTCGTTAAAAAGAAACTTTGTTAAGTAGAAGATGAATTTAAACAAACAATTAGAAAAATGTATCAGTAGATGTGAAGTAAAGAGATTAAAGTGGACTACAGAATTTAGTATGATAATATTACTATAGCTTATAGGCTATTATGTATGTGCTAAAGCTTTTACCCACCTCTATTTTAGGCATTTTCTGAATTAAATTTTATTGTTAAAAGCTAAAGAAACTTTTTTATTTCACACAGCACACTGTTTCATCTTATTAAAATTAATTTTGTGCATGCAAACAGTAATAACCAATGCTGCTTAAAATGCCCCACTTATTTATGCAGAATTTCAATCGTGACTGCCAGTGTTACATTGCTCACGTTACATAAATATGTGTGCATATACACAATCTGAAATAAGCATATATATATTCATATGTGTATGTGATTACATAAATAAATAAGGTATAACTTATAATTTACCTACTCTGTAGTCTGTACTCTGCTTTTTATACAACAGGCAGCACAACAGATCTGAGAGGAACCGAAATGCATATAGACTTTCACCATGCACTATGTTTTTGTGCAAACGAAAAGCATGTGGTGGAAAATTTTACTGTTAAGTGAACTGTCAGTAAGTTTTTGAATTCTCTTGAATTTTTTTGTGGGAGTACTTTCACTGATACACAAAGCAAAAAAAGGAGTTTTGTTACACTATTTCAAATATGACATATACAACATTTTGGGTGCAAAAAGACAAGTGCACGTTCATAAAATAATTATCCAAACCTACCCTTCAAAGCCACCTTATCTTTCAATATCCAAAACATTGTTTATTCTTACCAACAAATATAGATGTTTGAGTTGGTGTATAATGAAAATGTTCTACTCTAATGTCCCAAACACTTTCCCATGACAGCTATTTTAATAAATCCAATAAAGTTATTATTTATTAAATAATTCCTGTTTAAAAGTTTGTAGCATTGAGGCAAGTTGTGCTCGTAAATGCAGGAAATATTACACTTAAAACTGAGTGCTGGTATACAAATCAAATTACTTCTCATGTTTTCTAATGGCAGCGTTAAAATGAAGAAGATTTCTTGTTAACTTCCCTAATATCTTGTGGGAGTTTCATAAACTGTTAAGTTCTGTACTACGCTTTGATTGATTAACTTTCATCATTTCTTATTAAAAGTCACTCTACAGTACTGTTTAAATGACTGTATAAGCCTATGAATGACAATATCTTATTTTAAATGCTAAAAATAGTATATAAAAGAGTTCCTTCCCAGACAATGAGGTTTCCACTGAAGTTAGTTGCTCTAATTTTAGCTCATTTCTGTTTTAAATAAACTCTTGGAGAAACATCCTCCCCATCTCAGACTTCCAGTATATATTTTAAGCAGTCAGAACACCCTCAAAAGCTGGGTTATCTGCTTCTTCATGAATATGGTTTTGTATAGGTACTCTCTCAATATTCTATGCTCTGCTATCTACAAACTGTAAAGTTCATGAATTCATCAAAATTACTCAAAAAATCAAATTGTTGCAAAATACCTACACAAATAAACCTGTATTTCCTACCACAGCAAAGTCGGATTAACATATTCCTATTTCAGTTTGCATTTGATATATGATCTGTTACTTCACAAGAAGTATTATTTCAAACTGGTATGTTCATTAAGGCTATACGATTACCCAAATGTTCCACAAGAAAACAGTCACCTCTGTCAGAGGATTACAGGTGAGAAATTTCAGGCAGACTGAGTATTTACAATGCAATTAGATGGGTGTCAACTTCCTGCCTTTAAGAGCTGCCTTTTATATCCTTAACTAGGGAGTAATCACTGTGCTGATAATAACCCTCTATCTTGGCATCAAGCTTTCAAAGAGTACTGTACTATATAATTCCTCACATTAGTCTTTAGGAAATATGGCAGTGTCACAATAGATTGTTTATGGCCCCATAGAGAAGACTAAAATAGCTTATCAGTACTCCTTTCACAGAATTTACAGTTAAGGAGTGAGCCTCCAAACTTCATGCATAAATGAGGGCAATTGTATCAAGAAACTTTTTTGCTACCACTCCTAGAAAGAGAGTTGCCACACCAATGAAAGGACACACTGAAGGAGTGCCACATCAATGCCAGGAACACTGAAGGAGAGGCTTGAAGTCACAATAATATTTATATGCATTTTCAAATGCTGTTGATACAGTGTGCTGATTCTACTCTTCCTTAGTCACAGATCTCTCTATTCACGACCAGGAATGTCCCTTTTATAGAATATATCAAAGCTATTGACCACTGGAACAAAGGACATAATTCTGTTAGCTCTTCCTTACTGAGGTAATTTCTAAAGCAACATTACAGACGTTTGATTATTTGCTTTGTTAAAAAGCCAAAGGAAGCACATGGGGACACTTCTAGGCAGAAATTTAAATGCAGCATTAAATCAGAAGGCATATAGCTTGCCTCTTAGCAGCTGCTAGATGGCTTCTAGTCCATCAGGACCTCTAATTTTTGGAGCACAATCCAATGGGTCTGAAGGCTTTGTGGACGCAACCTCAGAATCACACATACAAGGGTCACCATGCAGGGTGACATTTTGGATTACACTTGTTACTGTGACAGAATGGAAAGGTGCATCTCTTCGCACCCAATCACTGCTCATGTGATCTTCTCAAACTATAATATATCAATACTAAATACTTTTAAAAACCGACATAGCTTTCTAACAGTATTTTAAAATCCCAAGACAGAAGCTGCAGGTGTTTTAACCACCAGGAAGAAATGCAAAAACCCAACTTCTACATGTTGATTTTGGTGTGATACTACCTGTAGTTTCTGTCCTGGACTGGGAATATCACTTCATTACATGATGTCTTACCGTCATCCTTGTCAGGTACAATGGTAATTCGAGTGCTTGGAAATTCAGCACCAATTCTTCCACCCATCGGCATGCTCAGCAAAACATCAAAGGTCTCAGTCTCTTCATATAACGAATCATCTATGATGACGATCCGACACATTTTTTCTCGTTCATCTTTGTCAAAACGAAGAATGCTGTTGTGATCCTCAGGCCTGGATATGTAGTCAGAGTACGAAAGTACAGAGGTTGGGGCGGTGCCAGATGCTGTTCCTGTGACATAAAAGGAAAATAGTCACTATACATACCATCGTTATAATGATCCTTTCACAGAGGCTGAATTTTATTTTCATTATCTTTTAATTTCTATGTGCTTTAATGGGATTAAATGGGTTGAAATCTCTGACCAGGTTACATTTCTGAGGTTCCTGGACAAACTACTTCCATATATGATGCAATGCAAGCTCATGGCTCCTCAAATTAATTTTAATTTTTTTTCAGATAGAAGGAATATTGTAATCTATCACAAGCGGCACAGATTGACAGCCTGTGAGGACTACAAATTATCTCCTTTAATTAATTAACTCCAGTTGAAGATATTAGTGGACCAGAAATTAAATATAAAAAAAATTGATGAAAACAAATTATTTTCATTTCAGATCACCTCAACAAAAAAGCTGCTTCATCTCTCCAGGTGAAAAATAACAACAAAAGCACAGGTGTGGAGAACCCATGCTCTGCACATGATCAATAGGAGATTGACAAATAGAGGAAGTAGAAGGTTGACAATTAAGTAATATTATTGTATACCAATTTTTTCAAGATACAACAACTAAAGGATATCCTGTGCAATCACTGCAGTGCTTTCAGTTCTGATCACTTTCAAATATATGAGGCTGCATAGAAAAGCCTTGCATAAAGAATACCTTCTTCATCTCCTAACAAATAGCAGAAACTTGGAACATGATATTTTTTCTGTGGTATTCTATAATACTTTAAGACAGAGTGCAAAGATGAATACATTTCCAATTGAGACTGAAGCAGTTTAGGTGAAAAAGTAATTATCAGAGTTATAAATAATTTTATTATGCAATAGATGGAACAATTATTTTTGCTTTTCTGTCTCCTTTCCATTTTTGCCTTTTTTTTTAGTAGATTCTGTTACCTTGCTGTGTGTAGCAAATAACCATCAGTTCCTGGCTCACATCTCCACTTCTTCTGACTGGAATAAATAATTCACCAACATCTTCTTCAATAGTATAGGTAGACTGAGGAATAAAGACAGTCGATTCTGCAAAGAACAGATGCACTTGATTATGTAGATTTATGGCCTCATAAACTCACCTGTAAACTGGCTAGGAACATTTTAGCATATTCTAAAGTGCAACACGTAACTCTTATTTATCAGCAATGATGCTAAATTTGAAGACAAACTTGGAGCGTGAGAGAAGCAGAGTTTCTTAGTCTTTCAGAAATGGTAAATAAAATCAGATCATTAGTTCTGAATTCACATGTCCTCACTATGTAGTCTCTAATTTGACAATTTACTTATCTAGTGTTAATGGTGCAAGACGGTGTTTGGAGAACTTGTGCAAAAGGTTTATATTTTAATTATTTCCGTAGTATTTCACTATTAACCATTAACCACAGGAGTATCAACAGCACAGCTCACGCACAGGCAGCGGCTCTGCAAGGACATTCTACTACATCATGATAAACATGAAAATCATTTGGCACTGAGGATGTAAGATTTGATGTGAGTTGGCTACACATCTACACTCCTATTTTATGAAAAAGAGACCTAGCCAATACAGTCAGTGGAGTCTGGAGAGCAATCTCAGCCTAAAATGTATCAGACTAAAGAATGTTAGATCTGTTTTTCAGGGAAAAAAACACATGCATTTTAAACCCCTTCATTATTTTATACCCATATAAACAGGTTGCTGAGTTTTATGCTGTTGTTGGGATTCAGGATCAATTTTGTTCTTGTTCCCTCAAAAACACAAGAAGAAAAGGTGATTATATATACAATTATAAAGCACCTTTACAATTTCATTAATATGACTGCAATTCTAACAGAATATGATAGTGTGTAATACCAAATCAAGTGGTATCAGCTGATGTACAAAGCAATTTTTTTTCATTATTTCAGAGCACTTTGGCAAACAATGTCCTGAAAATTGTCACGTGACTTCTTTGAAAACGTGTTCCAGGTTTTATTTCTCCAACTGGAAAATACTACTAGCATGACTTAAGGTCAAAAGCTTGCCTTAAAAATGTTGCAATTCAGGTTTGATAAGATCTAGACACTTTCACGATTCCAGCAAGTAAAAAATTCAATGTGAAAACCACCAAATCCCTACCCATTTGTTTTAAAGTAAAACAGAAGATAAAACACACACACACACAAAATGTTCCTTTTATTTCCCCCTGTAGAATTATATTGACAAAATGAAAAACTCTATCCTTCAAAAAAATGCAGGAATATGATTTGTTCTGTTTCCTGTCTCTCTCATAATTATCCAACCAGGAGTAAAATAATACTATAAAAGTTTAATGGACATTATGAACAACATAAAAGCTCAGAGGAGAATGATCTACATCATCTCTGCTACTATAAGGAAAAACATCTTCATGCAATCTCTTTTTGAAATAAAACATTAACTAATGTCTCATACACAAGGGGTTGGTACAGCTTTCCAAACAAGTCAGTATTTTGGTGCTAAGACTACAGCACTCAAATCAGTGAATTTTAAAATAATTTTCATTGGAAGTAGAATAAAACTTTTGATGTTTCCTATCCAGTTAGTGTCTGAACTTGCTATACCCTATGCTTTAAAAGATGATTAGGAAACTGAGCCCCTCCCCTCAAAGTTCTTTCTATATTTTCCTGTAGATGTTTCTTGATCTATGGCTGTGCATTAGATTTTCTCCTATGCATCTTCACTTTATGTACAATTACTACAGATTCTCTGGGACTGTACAAGGAAATAAAAAAAACCCTATGGTTGACATTAAGAAAACTCAGATGATTATTTTGAGTTGTGTTACCTCACTGATTATAAAAAAGAGAGATTTAACATGTTTTCAAGTAATTTCTCTGTCTCATATCTACTGCTTTCCACGTTAAGCACTATTTTTCTCAGTGACTAAATATGGATGTCAGATAACCTCTGGTTTAACTTACATTTTTAACTAGGAACTAAGAAACCTCTGACAGTTCTGCTGCCCAGTAGTCTTCAAATGACAAGTAGGGAAGACTACATGAAACAAGCTATTGCAGTCATCCAATACTTGAAAGATTCCTCAAGGACAGTTTTGTGTGACTGTGGCCCATGGATTCAAGTGTCTGGATGCCACTGAAAAGCAGAGCAACCAGAGCACATTCTATTTATTATTTTTTAAATCCGATTCTTCCTTCACTTACATTTAACCATAATTTTATTTGTTCTTGACACAGCTTGTGTTGAACTTGGTCTAGTGAACCTTACCCCTACTGAGCTTCTCAGATTGATATTAAGGCCTCACTGATGCAACTAGTCTGGTCCAAGACTCAAACTTGTTGGGACCAACCAGCCTGGACTTTCCTGTACCACCCTCTCCCACATGAATTCCTTGTTAGAACGGACCAGATACACATTTCAAACACATCGAACCAAAACCCCATGGTACACCAAAACTCAACAAAACAAAAAACCCAGAAATAATATATGACAGGAAAAAGGCAAGTATTTCATCAAAGCATGCTACCTTAGTTACATATTCATGAATCACTTAAAGACATAGAGAACAAATGGCTACCCAATGCCCTAGTTGGACTTCAGAAATATTCTGAGTAAAGGTAAACTTTACTATCCGCCGTTACTCATAGCATTTGCCCTCCAGTTCATCTTGTGGTATATGCACATATGGGCAGGACACTTTGAGAAAGGTTCTTACCATCTCCTGGGTCAATAATTTCCACTGTGGATACACCAGGAAATTCCAGAACTGCCATGACAGGCTCAGAAAGAACAATTTGAAAGGATTCAGACTGCTCATGTTCACCGTCACTCAAAATTCGTACTCGCCATGTAGCTAAAGTTTGGCCAGGATTAAACTGCACTTGTTTCTGGGCTTTTCCTCTGAAGTCTTTATCTTTCTTGGCAGTACCATCTTTGGTGCTAATACCTGCCAAAATCAGAAATTCAGGTCATTAAAAACATCAGTTGTAATTTTTCCATCATTATGTCATTTAAAAAAAAAAGAAGTTTCAGAAAAATACACTTTTCATGACTTGAGAGTATTCAAGCCAGCTCTGTTACTCTTGATCAATTTTGTATTGCTGTCATACATGGAGGTGGAAGCACATCAATTAAAATTATGAAAGACAGTTTGGACAGAATTAGACAAAGCAAAAATAACTATTAGAAAAATTCTACATTCTCTGCGCTTACAGTCAAGTTTCGATTATTCTGTAATTCAAGTACGGATGCCAAAAAGGGTCAATAGATTTCCCACCCCCCTTTAACATTTTTGGTTCTTTTCTATTCCAGACCATCTAAATACAATGCTGCCTGAAATTCTCAAAAATATTTATTTTTCTTAGAAAAAATAAAAACACACCCGGAAAGTTCAGCCTTCAAGGGGAAAGCTAAGGAAAACACAGAGACACAAACAAGTAAAACATACAGAATAAGGATGAAAAAAGATGTAAAATCTGAAACATGATGGCCATTCCCACTACAATAAGCATTTTTAAATGATTATCCTCTTACTTCAATGTTTGCATAATGACAATCATTAAACTGAAATCAAGTTGAAACTGCAAAGCTAAGGGACAAAATCCAGTACAGCTCATCCCACCAAGACACAGACCTTACATCCTCAGGCCCAAGCTGCTCTAAAATGGCTTTTCATTGAGTTTTCCCTCCCTGTTTAAGGCTATTTGACAGCCCCTTACGGAAATTAGACAGTCCTTCAGAACTACCTTCAACTCATGTCTCTGGCCTCTGTTTGAACCTCACAGTACCCTGCTCAATCTTAATCTTAAAGATCTTTCTCAAGTTTTCAGAAAAAATACTACAACTTCTCTGTTCTCTGTCTCCTTCCCTACTATCTCTACTATCCCCTACTAACCTTGCCTTTTTCCTTCCTCCTTATGCCTCCCCCTAAGTCATAGCTAATATTTTACAGAAGTTCTATAACCCTTCAGCACCTTTGGCACTTTTCATGGACCAGAAAGGCCAGTAAGCATCTCAACCAATATCTTTTATGTTCTTTCCAACTCTATAATTCCATTTTGCAGGATTAAGGTAGTCAGAAGCAAGTTATTCAAACTGCTTTTGCTGGATTTTGAGTCAGCTCGATTCAGAATCACGGAATTGTCAGAGATGGAAAGCACCTCTAGAGATCATCTAGTCCAACTCCCCTGCCAAAGCAGGATTGCCCAGAGCACATTACTCAGGACTGCATCCAGGTGGGTCTTGAAAATCTCCAGAGAAGAGGACTCCACAACCTCCCTGGGCAGCCTGTTCCAGGGCTCTGTCACCCTCACCATAAAGTAGTTCCTCTCATATTTGAGAGGGACTTCTGATGTTCTAGATTGTGCCCATTGCCCCTCGTCCTGTCACTGGGAACCACTGAACAAAGTCCGGCTCCATTCTCCCTCAAACCACCCTTTAGATCCTTATAAGCATTAATAATGTCTCCCCTCACCTTCTCCTCTCCAGGCTAAAGAACCCCAGTTCTCTCAGCCTTTCCCCATATGGGAGATGCTCCAATCCCTTAATCATCTCTGTTGCCCTGTACATCAGTAAATCAGTACCAGTAATTAATTTAAACCACATATCCCTCAACTTCATATTTCATTAATCTCTTTTATTCTTTTACTTTCTTTAAAAGAAATACATTATCAAAGCTTGTTCACTGTTCAAAACAGAGTTTTTTAAGTTAGTGCCTGTCCTGGTTTGAGGTAAAACAGAACTAATTTTCTGTTCAGTAATTTTACTTTTTTAGCTGGGTGTCTTCTAACTAACTAAACTCTGAAATTAACAGCATATTGTTCAGAAACTTCACTCACATAGTGATAAGACCTGATTATACCAAGGAATGGTGTGCAGAGGCCCTTGCTTATACTTATTGTTATAACAACCAAAGTCAGGCAAATTTGTTATTTGCACCATTGGAGAGTCGGAAGCGGAAAAGCGTAGAGGGGTCACACCTTTAGGGAGGAACGGACAGGACAGGTGACCCAAAACTGACCAAGAGGGTATTGCATCCCATCCGCATCATGCTCAGTATAAAAGCTGATGGATCAAAGGGTCAACTCCTCTTCCTTCAATGGCTGATGTCCAAGGAGGACCCTGTCTGTTTGTCTGCCTTTGATCCTGTTCCGAGCATTCCTGACTCCAGAGCTGGAATCCAGCTCCTGTCCATCACCGAGTCCAGCCTAGGACTTTCCCCTGTGCCTGCTGGTGATGTAATGATCATCCTGGGAGCTTGATACGGTTTTGTATACACTGTATTTTTTTTTCTTTTTCTTTTTCCTTTGCTTATTATTATTTATTATTTCATTATTTATTTATATTTTCATTAAAGTAGTTTAGCTTTTTCTAAACTGATAAATCTCTTTTTTATCTCTTCCTCTCCTCCCTTTGCCTTGGTGGGGCGGGGGATGAAGGGGCCATCTGTCCTTCTGATTGGAATTTGGTCAAAACCACAACAGTCCCTACATGCCTGAAGTCTCATGCCAAAATTGATGTCGTAACTCCATCTTAATACCTGAAGCTCAGATTATTATTCAGAAGGAGACTTAAACGGAACTCTGATTTCTAATTATAAGCATGTGCTCCATGCCAGGCAAATGCTTACATATCTCTGTGAAACTAGGTTTAAATTGAGTGCCTTTTCTAAGCAGCATAAGCTTACCATAGGTTTCCACATGCAACTGTACAAAGATATTGCTCCCTGGTCCAAATGCACCACCAGGAAGAGAACGGGAACAGATCCAGAAGCCAGAGACAGGTGCGAGGTTGCAGAATGTGATAACACAAGCTTTTTTCACCTTTTCACTCTCCAGACACTGCAAACAGCTTTCAACACCTTCTGTATCAGCCTCAGTTGACTGCCAAAATTGACTGAAGAAAACGAGCTTAATGCTCGTAGCTGCTAATCAGACCAGCTCACAATAGCCTTCCTGGGAAATTATGTAGGTTTATTGTCTTTCCAATTGCTATAACTGTATTTTCTTATTACAGGAAAAATAAAATCTGGACAGGAACTGTATTCTGTGAAATAAATGCAACAGTGGTATCAATCACATCAAAGAACAAAGGACTAGGTCTTGGGTTGCTAAGTTAAAAATTAAATGCAGAAGACAAAAAAAAAAGAAAAAAGTGAAAATTTCATCATATAACTAAAGAAATCATATACTTAGCCTAACAAAAGATACTTGCCTTAATAAATAAACATACTCCTTTGAATCTAGCTTGCTTAGTATCGAACACCAGTAAAAGGACATAGCTGTAGTGACACATTTTATCAGACAGTTGGCCAATGATTTATAGAAGCAATTGATAAAGTTAAAATCAAACTTACTTATAAAAGAGGTTTCCCCCAGGTAACCTCTCCGTTTAAGAACAACATCAAGATATTTGGAGTCTTCATTTACTAAATAATACTCCTTTTCTAGTGAGATCCACGCCCAGTTTAGGCGAAAATGTTGATTCTTCAGCTTATTGCCTCCTGCAGAACAAAATCAGAAAGATATTTTTATTAATTTTTCTTTTTTGTTAAATACTACTTTGTTTTTTGAGGTTAATGTAACCTGTATTCTTGGTAAGATGTATATCTTATCTGGACATTTCAATCCAAATGTTTTAAAGATTTAAAACTAAGAAATTGCAAGTAAAGAACTCAACCATGATACATTTGGTACCTACAGAAATAATTTTTATCTTAGATGCACTCAAGCTAGTCACGTTCATTCCAGAGTATGCTAATTTTCTTCTTTCTCAAGGGAAAAAGGACAAGAATTAATCAAAATACATTTGGGATGCCTTTTTTAGAAATAAACAAAAATTGTGGATGATCCAAGCTCCTGCAGAACTGTATTGGTTATTTCCAAATAACACACAACAAAGGACATAATGCAGAACTTCCTCAATATGATCAGAATGCCAGAAGCACTGCAAGAACCTTGATATCCTGAGAGACTGGAGATGATACTTACCACCTTTTAGGCTGCATTTGCCCATGCAGTCTGCTTCTAAAACTCAATGTTTTGTTCACTAAATCTAACAATTTCCGCTCTTATTGGTTTAGAATTTATACATCAGCACTGTAGGATTTTAGGAACAGCTTTCACACCTTCCTAGGAAATGGTTTCAACAAGACTAAGTATCCCTGATACATGCCACAATTTATAGCTGTGCTGATGCCCTCCTAAATTTACATGATTGTAACTGCTGGATTAAGTATGATTGCCTCTGTCACCTAGGAAGATTTAGAGAGATACAAATGCCTATTGGAATTCTCTTAAACTATTTTGCAATGACCTATCTGCACAATATGATGAATGCTCCTCACTGAGTAAGCTGCTTAGATATGTTTTGAGAGTCAATGTTCAATAGACCAAAAGATGTCCTCACAGTTCTTTTAAAACAGGCATAACTGTAGCAACACACTCCTGGTGAAGAAAGCAAGACTCCTGGGATCCTTTCCAAGGTCTCTACTGTAGCAGTAGCACAACAGCTTCCCTGCAGTCCCTCTGAACATGGATGGTTTCTGTGCCCTCAAACACTGGGAAGGGAAAGCAGAAGACAGCAGGCAGCACACTCAGCTGGGGAAACTGAATGGTTAACATGGACCAAGTCAGCATCTCTGGCTGGCAGAACTGGCCTTAAGTTGGAGACTGTATTTCCTCTTACAATAATGGGAAGAACCTTCACAGTCCTCCTCAAACAACAAATGCCTATGTATTTATCAACAGAAACAGGGCCCATTTTTTGAAGCCAAAGCAATGCAGGAACGCAGGAAGCATCCCTCAAAGTTTTGGACATTAAACTCCAGCTGCAAAACACTAAGCACCAGCCTAAAATCTGAGCATGCCTCAGCCTAATCTCTCGCTCCCAGCAGAAACAAAGCTGTTGTGTCTACAATTAGCGGGATTTGTACAACTGTAAACCAGCAGGAAGTGTCTACTGAAATGGAAGACTTCATGGAGTTTTTCTCAGTCTAAAAAAGCAATCCAGAAACAACAAATGCAAACAGATGGCACTTTAAGGTCCAGTTATAAATGCTACTTTTTTCAGTTGGAAAGGTGATATCAGAAAAGAGCTAGCATCCATTTCACTGACTATAAACCAAATATTTGCAAAACAGACTGAATATCTGAACTTAGATTAACACATTTCTGGTAAAATATAGTATAGCTTTACTTTCTCATGTACAGTTTACCTCCATCTGTTCACTGATTTTCCACAGTAAAAAGGCATTTCTTGTCAGCGTAGCGATTCTGGATGCCACAGATAAAAGGGCATGACAAATCAAGTTCTGTATATCATCCTAGTGGATGTGCTTGCTATTATTCAGGAGAATCCTCTAATTTCCATAGCATGAATAAAATAACCTGTTTAGCTCACTGAAGGCAGATGCTCACTCAACAACTGTCTTCTGGAAATGTTGGCTTGTCTAAGAGGCTGTAGTCTGATTTCCTTCCCACAAGGTGCTGCTACAGAACAAGGTTTGCTCAGGTAACAAATATCTGAAATGTGCAAGGAATTCCCTTTAGAAATTAACACTTGCCAGTGAATAAAGTAATTCTTCTGAACAGCTGAGAAACATATATAAGTATGTCAGTTCGCTCATGGCTTAACTACCGGAGGAAGAGCCAAATGGAGCTTGGTTTTATCCTTCCAGTTTCTTCCATTCTGTTCCTTGAAAAATTAGGCAGACCTTCCACATGTTTGCACTCTGCTTCAAAGATAAGCTTCTATATTTTATATTGACCTGTCTACTAGAAAAAAACAACCATACTTGTGTAATCTAACCTAAAGGCAATGGTACTGTGTAAACAAAAGGAGGATATAAAAATATCATGCTACACTCCTTGCCCTGCTTCGTTGTGCTCTTTGGATCTCTATTGTTAATGACAAAGGGGAAGGCTACTAACACATGTACTAAAAATCGTAATGAGCACCACAAGAAACGCAGTAACTAAAGCGTTAGCTATACCAGTGTTTACATTAGGTTAGCCATATGTTATGTCTTCCCATTAGTTTCTTAGGACAAATGCAACAGAATGTGTTTTGTTCTTTAATCTAGTGAGAAAAGCCATTTGTGTGCCGTCCCTGCACACACTGCCCAATTTAAACATAATTTGACAGAGGAATGAAAGTTTATAAGATATAGAAGGAACAAAAAGGTACTGCCAATTAGAGTAGAGGAAACCCCCCAGCTGAAGGAAAACCTTCTAGCAGAGTTTGTATCTTTTTATACAGAAGAGATTCCAGCCAGGGGATGGAAAGCAATAGGAAATCCGGCATCATTTGTTCTACTGTGCGAAGAACTAATGGCTTAAACACATTGTGGACACAGGCACACTATCTACTGCTTGCTTACACACAGCTCTCTTACATTTTATCTCTAGCATCTTAAATAGCTCAACCTTAAATGTAATCTATATTTGCATATAATTACTGAACATAACAAAATTACTATACAACAGAAAGAAATCCCAGCTGTTAAAAAGGAACGGTCATACGGTGAAATTTCAGCAGCCAGCTACCAAACCAGTTCACTCCTGTCATTGATGCTATGGAAAATGTTGAAGTATACCGAGTTAGAAACCAAATGAGAGCATGAAATTTAGGAAGCAAAAAGCACAAGAAAGGAAATATGAAAGATTTAATATTGTTTTAATCCCACCTATTCCTTGCTTTCAGCAGTTTCTTTCTATTTTTTCTTAGAGTAAAAAAAAACAACCCAAATAATTATTTTTAAAGGCTGTTCACCAAGCCTCATTTTTACAGGCCTACTTCTGCCCCTGAAATACATATTGTTCACCTTTTAGAATATGCAATACTAAAACCATAAGATTTAGAATTTTAAGAAAAAAATATAGATATTTTAGATCTTGCTTTCTTTACTTTGTGCTTTTTGGGTTCAGAAGAAGTTCTTTCTAAATTATACAATATATTTCACAGTCCAGTGGCCCCAAAGAATAAGCCCAGTGTTGATGTTGTTGCTACTATTCTTATTATTCTTGTTATTTTTATTATTATGGACCTCTGACACAATACAGCAGGAAACATATGACATGTGTCATCTCATTTCAGGTATTTATTTTTGGGCTAGAAATCCTAAACTGTCTTTATAGCCAAATCCAGGAAAGAGGCATGTTGTAAGGCTACGACTTATTTTAGGCATTTATTTTTGAATGAGATTAGCTGTGCCTCAAAATATGCAAAAATACGAGCATTTTTCCTCAGTAGCTGTTACAGATGCCTGTTGTGACCAGTCAAGTTGCAGATTTTTATTATAGTCATGTAATGCCGAGTAAGATGAATTCCACCATGCCCAAACTAGATGAAACTAGGCCTTTCTACAACATAGTACAGCAAAGCACCATGCAAACATAAGATCTGTAAAGAATATTAAGAGAATAGCTTTTCGAAATTATATCAGCAATAAAATGCCATCTTCATTTGGTTCCCCGTTAAATTAATTATGTGGCCTACAATATTATTTCTATAGGCAAGTTAATTTTGCATTGCTCACTAGCACTTCCCTTGGACTTAGTCAAACATTTAGCTGCAAGGCAAATAATTAGGGTACTATACCTCAATAACAGTTTTGCTTTTGTTCCTCTCCCAGACAAGTGCTTGTAATACAAATACATCAGAAGTTTGGAGAGAGAAGCCATTACTAGAGTGCTTTTAAAACTAAACCAAAAGAAGGAGGGCCATGTTACAATGAGATAAATCCAGAGTAACTTCCAAAGTAACTTTGCTTAATATATCAATGAGGCGTGGTTGGCAAGATGCTGCTATAGTGATGCGCGTAAACCCGTTTCTTGAATTTTGCCAGAGATCAGATTTAACAGCAGTGCTAAGTCAGAACATGCTAGAGAAATGAGATGGGAAGAGTTGTGGAATCAATTAAAACTTCTTTGTAAAGAGCTAAAGCTAAGGATCTAGAGTAAGGTGGGTCACAAGGTGACTTCATGACTGACTGAGGCTGCTGAGGACAACACTCTCTGAAAATGTTTGCCTGCATGGGACGACTCAAAGCTGGATGTCACCTAGAATCGGTCTTTACAGGAGTCCTGTCAGCAAATTGCTCACCTGTCAGAAAACAGTGATATATTATTTTTGCACAGATCATCAAACCAGAAGTTCCTAGAAAGATCAAATAATCTGGTAACTCTAGTTTCAGTTACTCAACATGAATAAAAGATGAGGGAGAAGAGAACTTGGCCAGTAAACTGGTTGAAGGGAAAAATATTAAAATTAATATTCCCATTTAAGCATTTATCTTTCTAACTATGCTGCTCAGATATCTGCAAAAAAGATATAAAACCCCCATGAGAAATACAGATTAGACTGTCAGAACTTTCCGTCATGATGCAAAAAGCTCAGAGAAGAAAGATTTAATTCCAGTTCTCTCTACAGATCACTAGGCTGTGTGAAGACAGTATAAAATATATCTCTGTCATTAAATCATGTCTCTTGAGCATCAGCAACCTGAACGGCATTCCATGTCTGATTGTAGCTTTTCTGTCATTAGGAGCTACCCCAGAACCTTAATTTACAAACAAAAGCATACAACTACACCCCACTGTTCACTTATTGATACAATAGAAATGGATGTATTTTCATACAGATATTGGCTTCCCTACATGGTATCCATGGCATAATGAGTCAGAGATGAATCCGCTAATGAGTGCCCAACCTGTATAACCACAGTCACGCAGACTCATTGTGTCCACAAGATGTAAGTCTGTACAAACACAGCTGTCTGGTACTTGTAGAGCTTTATGGTGCAACATATCTGCTCTCTTTAGTCACTGGATGAGGTTGTTTAATGGGGGGAAGAATTCTATAAATTCTTCCAGGGTAAAGAACATACATCAATCACAAGAAGAAAAAGGTAAATAAAGAAAGAAGAGTTCCTTTAAAAAATTTACTATTGGTCTTTTCTCCTTTCTTTTCTTATCTGGCTTCCTAAACAGACTGCAAAAAGAGGTTAATAAGGAGAACCAAAGCAATCGCAAAATATTAACAACCACACCTGTAGTTCAGGAATCATTGTATAACATAATTAGAACCATAGCAAGACATTTTAATAAATTCTATGTTTCCTCCCTCTTCCTTCTGTTCTTTCCAGGTCTTGCTGATTTGTTTGAATGTCTGCAAGAGCTACAGTCTTTCTTCTTTGGTTCAAAATATTTGACCCTACTGTGCGCCTCATTCAGACAGGGTTACTGAAGGCACCACTGCTCTATCCTCCTTCCTATCAATCTCCTCATTCCAGCAGGTACATGAAGCATCCAAAAAAGAAAACCCACTCCTGAACTTGAGTTCAGCCTGCTGAGAAAACAGAGACACAGAGAGAGGAAAGAAAAGGGAATCGTCCATCTTTACATGTCTGTTCCATTTTTTCATCCTCTGATTAGCCGCCTTCTCCGCCAAGCCAACTTAGTCAATAAGTACTAGGATAAAGTTACCTCAACAGTTTTATTAGAAGTTAAATCTGATGTGAAATGCAGAAATCTTTATCCCAAACATCATTATTCCCCATTTAGCCACGGGGCTCCCTCTCTTCAACCTTAGCATTTCCCAAGCTTTTTGATCTCCACACTCTTTGCTAGTCATTAGTCGCAGTTTGTATGAATGTGGTTTTTTTGTCAGACTAGAGAAGGAACATATAATCTTAGGTGATTCTGCTAGTCAGAATAAATACAGAGAAGATATTATATGTACAGCTCAAGACACATAGTTTCAACAACCCTGATTTGCTATTCTGTGTCACAGTCAGTACATTCTAGCTCCAGGTTAAAAAGGCATAGGGTCTCAAGTAAATCTTGTTTGACAAACTATTAAAAGTATCCTGCCTATAAAATAGATCATATTTGTTCTTTATTCAGTGGATTGGGGCAGCACATCATATGCTATTCCCTCTGCTGTGAAAGATCATCAGAAAAGGCATATCCTGTAAAATTCCCTTAATTTCATATGTGAAATGTGTAAGTAAACCCAGCACTTAAAATATACCATTAGAATGTTTTGAATTGACTTCAACAATGTATAAACTAAGCTAATAATTTTATCCAATTAGAAACCCATTAAATTGCCTCACTTCTATACGCCTTTTTCAAATGTACTACAATGGACTCCAATCACAAAAATAACTTGCTGAACTCTGAACCCTGAACCCTGCTGCACTCTCTCTGCCACTGTAACTCAATATATTTGCAGAACAACCAAAACCACCCCCCTAAACTAGCCCCTAGTGATTAGGGACTAAAACAATGCTTTCTCTGACTTCTCATGAGAAAACACACACTTCCCAGCATTATGGACTTGGCTTGCCTGGAGTGTAATTGCTGGTATCCAATGAACTGCAGACAGTTTCCGTCTTTCAGTAGTTTCTGTAACTCTTTTTTTGCTTCTGTTTTATGTCTACCCCCAAGAAACAAGTTGGAATGGCCGCATTTGCCAGGGCTCAGACTAAGCAAATGCTTGAAGTCATGTAGCAGAAAAAGAATCTGAAGAATACTGTGGAGTTGCTTTGTTAAGAAAAGAGAAGTGAGAGAAGAGACATGAATGTAAAGGCTAGCTAGTGCATATTAAATTTTGATCCTAGTAAAATTCAACTAAGCGTAACTAAGGATGTCTCCAAGCACAGTCTGGAGACTCACGCTGGGTTAATTTAAGGAATTCCAAATTCAAGTCTATGCCCAGCTCTTCTGCAGGAGATTAACCAGATTCTGATTAAGAGATTAACCATATTTTCGTTTACCGAAACTGAGGAACCGAACATGCACAGTGGCTCTTCAGCCACTGCATTTCATAGCTTTAAATTAATTTCAGTTTAAATCAGCTCAATTTAAATTAGTTAACCAAGAGCAAGGACACCTTCACTCTATTGGCTGCATGAAGAGGCTGCGAACTTTCAAGACAAAAAGCAAAGCAGATAAAGAGAAACACAGTTTGAATCACCAAAGAAAGATGTTGGAGCACTGTGTGTGTTTGAAAGCCTTTATAAATACTTAGTGGTGAGCTTTGTAACTGATTTCAAGGGAATCCAAAAGATTCATTTGCTGGTTTGGGATTCTGTGGGGAATTCTAGGAATTAGCTCTACAGAAGCTGAATGCTTCCCACTTCTACAGTTCCAATGGAGAATATGCCTTTTTAACCTGGAGCTAGAATGTACTGACTGTGACACATATGGAATAGAATTTCATGGATTCAGGGTACTACTGAAGTGCTGCTACTAATTGAAATGCTTAAGCACATACCCATATATGCTGCTGAATCATTGTAACAGAAAAGAAAGACATTGAGCTACCCCAAAAGTTCTTAGCAGGACTGAACAAAGTACAACTGAGCAAAAAATATTTATGCTATTCTCTATTCTCCTCCTCCCTCAAAATACGAATCCATCAAAATCAAAGTTGTTCACAAAAAGACTGGCTTTGATTAATCTCTTTACTGAAAATATTGGTAGAGAATAAATGTTGAATTTTCATCTTTTTCCACTGCCTGCCATAAGTCTTTTAGGTATATATAACTTCTCATATTAATATGGTAACAAATGTAAACTAATTTTTAATATAAAAACTAAAATTACTAAACTAAAAATTTGCTTTTTCTTCAAATTGAAAAGCCTACGCTCAATTATTCTGCAAAACATTATAAGAATTTTGACTTTTTGTCCTGATACAAAATAAAATACCTAAACACTTTTTCACAGGATCAGAAAATTTCTTACTGCTCTGCTCAAAGACTTAGCAACTGTTCAGTATTTATTGGTGGACAACGTATATAGAATAGGATTCACAGAATCACATTAACTAATACTTTCTCCTGACAACCTGACAACCACACTCTAGAATTTGATCAGTCTCATTTTAAAGTAGACACTTAAAATATGTCAGATGCAGCCTAAATTTTCCTCTAAGACAGCAAGTAGTTTAAATGAAATTAAGGGTACACTAAAAGTAAAATAATGACAGTTAATTAGACACAAAACCATATATATTATTCATATTAATCATACATATGTCAATAATAATATACTCACAAAAGAATGGATACATAATACTTGTTCTATGTACATACTAATGATAATATATTACAACACATTAAAATCTATAAAACATACACACTGCAGCCACACTGCACTGTGAATCACAGTTACTAGTTACTGTGATTGCTATGACCAAAAGACCTGATCTAAATCCCATTGATACACTGGATCATCATACAGTTTATATGGAAAGATTTATTCGGATATTGAAGTGCCACAAGTACCAGTTCCATATTTTCAAATTAATACAGTCCTGTCCTCATTACAAATCAGAACTGACAGTGTTTTCTTTCCAGAAATACTTTGTCTCACTCAATGTCAACAGGAGTGAGGCATTCATCACAGAATCTGCTCAAAACAATTCCTGATCAGACTCTACCTTCTCAGCCTGCATACATAATTGGAAAAAAAAACTCAAACCAAAACCCACAACAAACCTCCAACATCTAAAAATGGTGAAAGTGAGCATTTTAAAGGATCAGGATACACTGCAAATAATAACCAGAAGCTCTGCTGAATGCACCTGATTTTGGCCAATACTTGAGGTCAAGCAGTCACCAGCAGGCTGGTGTCTGGAAGGCAGGCCTCTAAGAAACTCCTGTGGCAGCAGGAGCCACATGCCGAAGTTGGGTTGTACTAAATATGCCAGGTGACAGCTAACGAAGCAGAAGAAAGACTTCATTTTGCCCTGTCACAGTTTCTAAGGTAATGAACATTAAAGAAAAAAAAAAAAAAGTAAAAGGAAAGGTATGCCACCTCTCTCTTGGCTGGTATTTCCTTATTTCCTAGGCATTTATCAGAGATTATTTTAAACTAACCAGCAGGTAGCTATCACTGCTGATCACCCTTATTTGAAGTAGTAAGGGAGAAGGGAGAGAGTAAACTGTTTGGGAGGTGGCCCACCTTTCTGGAGAACTAACTCATACAAACAGATTCAAAAGAAGCAGGACAAAACCAAAACAGAGGGGATGGACAGAAGAGGAAGCATTTGAAAGGAGACAATTGACAGCTACTGAACATAATGTCTCACTAGACCCAGAAAAGTGAAGGTACCAGGAGACAGAGCTGTCTGCAGGCTGCAGACTATCTTTGTTCTTATTGTAGAGGTAAATCCTTATTTTGAAATGATGCTTTATATTACTGCATATTGGATAAATAATGACCACTGGTTCTCAATTAAAAAAAAATAAAAAAATAAAAATCAGGGCAGCCAAATTTAATAGTTCCAGTGAATAACCACTACTGGCAAAACACAGTATGTTTCTACTCAGGTCCCAGTGCACAGGAACATAATTAACTGGCTCTTGTTCCACAAAAGGTGAAGACAAGAGACCTGCCACTTAAGGATAGGATGCATATAATCTAATTTTACCATGCAAAAGATATATGTTTAATTTACGCTAGCTGTCTAGGCACAACGAATGGAAAGAACTGCATCTTCAGGAACTGCAGGTATATCTGATTACAAAGAGCTGGATTACCCTCCAGAAAGATTTGGCCCACTCCATTGAATGTAAGAAGAGAGTGTTAACCCACCAGTCTAGATGGCTAACTAAAGTCCGATGATGTGATTTTTATGCATGGACAAAGAAGAGTCCTGAGAAGACTTGAAGATATGACTAGTCCTGAACTGTAATACAGTAAACTTGCAAATTCAAATATTTTAAAAGTAATCTTTAGAATATTTAAAAAAAAAACCAAAAAATCTATTTCAATTAGAATATTTATTCTCTTATTATAAAGTTATTTCCATGTTATCATTGAACTAATCAGCACGTTTTGTATTTGTTCGTTTTACAAACTGACTTCACATCAGAAAAATAATTTAAACTTCCCTGTGAGTAGTAACAGACAAAACCCAAACATACCACTCAAGCTGTCATGTCTATCATTAAACAATGCCCATATTACCCAAAGCAGAATACCTTTTTTTCCTAAGGATCCCCACCCTGCACCTTCCTCTGAAGGAAAACAACTACCACCTGGATTAGTAAGGCTTCATGCACGCATGGCCTGCAGCAGTAAGTAAATTTATTAGATCTCTGGCAACACATTCTTAAAATAAACTTAATAAGTCTTCAGGTCTCTGCTTACTCATTCGTTTTGTGGCGCCAGACAACTTCTTCCAAAAAACCGGCTCCAGCTGAACTGAAGGAAGGTTTAATTCCTTGTCTCACAGAATAACGGGTTTAGCTCCACTTGCTTAGTTACTGTCCCATATTTCTTCTGGTTTATACTTTTAAAGCAGGGCCTCGCACATATTAGCTGGCAGGAGAACTACTGTCATTTAAAGCCTAATCAGACAAAGCATTAAATTTGAGGGTCATAGGGTATCGTCAGCCTCAGTCTTGAAACTGTGTAATAACAGAAAAGTGTATTGTGACCTCACAAATGACAGACATTCCAATAGAATGGGAGCCAGGAGAAATACACTTACAATCAAAATATTATCTTGCTTAATACTGTACTATTATAAGAAATTCCTTTATCTGCAAACAGAATATACCAATTTCCCTTTCTTTACATCATACTGTAATACAGGGCCTGCTACTGCAAACTCCCTCATACGTGCCTAATATTAAAACCATTCCCGTGCTTAAAACTGGAACACAGGAGTGGGTGCCATCTGAAATTAAGGACTCTATTTTTACATAATGAATTTTAAATTTGTTTGTTTTAAATTGGTACCAATTTTAAATTGGTACATTTCTCTTGAAGAAGTAGTTGAACTTTTTTAACTCTAACTGTTGAATACTGTCTTTGCAAAGAATTCCCATCCACTTCAGATGAAAATCCAGACTCATAAATCTCACATTTTACAGCCTTAAGAGGAAAATGTACGCAAAAGGGATTAAAGACGTTGTTGTTATTTGCAAAACCTACTCTAAACAAAATGGAACAGATTTTCCATTTTATCAACTGGACTTCTTGCTGTAACTGACTGAGGACATATAGGAGAACTATTCATTTAAATCCATGCCAGAGTGATTGAACTGTTTTTCTTTATTAAGAATTCACTTCCACAGACTTGAATTTTGATTCCTTTTCTGTTCTGGCAATGCAACAAATAAAATCCCCGACTGACTGGAGGAGAACAAATGTCAGGCCGGTTCATTTAACATTTACTTTTAATTCATTTCAGAGTAACTGTACCAGGTAATCTCAAATACTTAACTTTTAATATTATTTGACCAGAGAAACTCCTTTGTGGTGCTTTTGATCCTTTTTAAGCTATGCCAAAACTATAACCTTCTGCAGGTTATTTAGTCCTGCTCAGGAAGGGCAGAGTAAAAAACTGAAAACATACAAAATTGTTTATACAGAGAAGGGCAAAATAGGGCTCCTTTTGTCTTAAGACAAGCCTTGTAAAGAAGTATTCAAAGATATTACTTCTGCTGAGGAAAGAAATATTTTTGCATTAATGTGTTATTTTTATATATTGTGACAAGTTTTTCAGTTTTACTTGAGGCATATCCTATGGAACATAACTGTGTATTTCTAAGGCAGCAATTAAATTATATTCCTGTATTCTTATTTTATCTCAAATTCCCATTTTCCTAATGCTGCTATCATAATCTATATTGCACGATGAAAACAAAGAAATTGGAGAAGCCAAAAATTCCTTAAATATTAAAGTCAAGACGTGAGAAATCCGTTTAAATATCAAAATTATGTACAGGAAAGTACTCCTGAAATGAAAAACAGAATTGAAACTCCAGAATAATACGACCACTGTGAGTTTCCCAAGGCAGCAGCTCAACAGACATAAAACAGAGGGACAGGGGACAGAATGGCTATAAAATCATGACAACTCACGATAGCTTGTTGCTTCCAACAGATTTTAACAACTGATTTATTTCTGTACAGTTCACATTTTACTCATCTTGAAAAGAGATTGCTGTTTTAGATATTAGTCCCTGTCTTAATGTACTAGCAGAACAGTGTAATGTCTTGATAAGAGGCATATTTACATAAAAATCCCTTTATTTATAATAGGTTTGGCATGATTTTTTTTGAAAATTACATATTGACCTTCAAATACCAAAGTGGTTTTTTTGACATGCCAAGTTGAAGTTTCCTTGGCATCACTCAGGCTTTTGAAAAATCCTTGATCAAGATTTCCATGACTGTTCTCCCACATGTATTCAGAAATTAAAACCCTTCAGCTTTCTCCCAAGGGCCAGGGAGGCAATGTTTTCGTCTACCCAAGTCCAGCTCCCACTGAATCTGCTGGCTATTGCATACAGGCAGGTGGAAGCCTGGGTATCTGTGGTCTCAAGTTTACATTTTTTGCCTTGGACTTTGTGCAGAAATGCGTGGAGGTGCGACCACAGCAGTTTTAACATGCCAGCAAGCGCAAACGTTCCTTAGTTTTAAGGAAAGGTGTTTCCTACCCTATTTATGAAAAGTTGCTGCATAGAGCTTGCCTGTCGGGACACGACCTCAGCCCCCCACCCGTTGCCCACCGCAGCTGATAGATAGCATCACTGACACACAAACCAGTGCGGTTCCCCGGGCTGCACCGCAACTGGAGGCGCTTGGGACGTCCTCTCACCTCAGCCTGCAGCAATCCCAACAATGTTGATGACACGGTGCCGAGCTGTCATCACCTACCTCCTCCTTTTGGCTGGGGGTGTAAACTTGTTATTTTTAACTGATTTAATGGCTGTTCAAAATATTCATTTTCTTTCCCCCACTAAATCTGACAGTGCCCTTGCTACCTGCTAGGATCCCTGCCCCTTGTAGTAAGCAGCAACATGCTGGAGACTGGGCCCATGGCCTCGGGAGGCCCATTCCAGGAACATCAGAGACACCCCAGGGACTGTAAGGCCACGAAGAACAGTGGATACAGCAGAGATGGGAGCACAAAGCAGAGGTGATGAGTTGACAAAGCTCACCAGTTGCTCAGTGAGATGAATAGGACATCCCAGATCAAATCAGCCTGTGCAGGCCAAGTATGGATGGCTACTGAAATCCTTCTAGCTAATGATTGCCCTCGAGATACCTGTGAAAGCCTCATTGTTTAGGAAAATGAGCTTACCCCGGGATGTCTTGTAATGATACTTCCACTTCTTACCTTAATTACAGAGGAAAATTAAGGACTAACTTAGCAGGATTAATTAATGAGAGAGGCATAAGAGATGCACAAATAACACTGACTGGATTTTTTTCTCTGTTCTGCAGGACTGAACAGCTGTGGATGTTAATTGACTTAACATCAGATGATGCGATGGCAGAAGTATTAATCTTCACCTGGATAACTATGCAATATTTAAAATGTCACCGATTACTTGGCCATTGTTTGACACCTCTGGAAAGACATACATCTGAGCCCATCTATCAAAGTTGAGTGACCAGCTACATTTACACATATGTCACACAAGTGCCCACACCCTTGCTAAATCAGATCCTTGATTTCCTACTTGCTATAGGCTTGTCTGTGCTGGAGAAACTTTCTTGCTTTAACCTTGGTCTACTGGTCAGTCCTATCTTGCCATTTGGAAGGGTGGACTCCAGCCTTAAGCTTTCTAAAGAAGTACCTACTATGTTACCTATTTAAGAAAATTGCTTGTCTATCTAAAACTCAAACTCCTGCCTTTTCAAAGAGGGAATATATTACTAATCTTGTTTGTAAAGTCCAACAGATAAAAATGGTATTAAATCTCAATACATAAAATCTGGCCTTTATTTTTAAATTGCAATTCTGTCCCTCTTTTTGCCCCAGGCTAGCAAGTGCAGTTCTATTAGCTAAAAGTGCTTATTATTTCAGGTTATTGACAAGGGTAGTTTCACCTATTCTTGTATAACCATTTACCTTTTAATTACTCCAGTTATTCTTTAGGTATCTTTCATATCACAAGACAGGGGAATGCAGTAGTGGAGTAATCTTACTGTCTCTCACTTTGCTTTTAAGGTTCTCTAGTCCAAACTCACAGTCTTTTCCAGCAAGTTTCTCACAAGGAATGATTGGGGACCTTTCTTCTGCTGTTTAACTGTAGGAAATCTAACTGAAAGATCGCTGCCTCCTGTCCCCTATTATGACAGAAAGCCTTATCGTTATTCCACATCAAAAACTCATTAATCTCCACCTACAAAGCAGAGGCTTCTTGCCCTTCTCTCCATCTCCTATGGTGGAGCCCTTCAAAACTATTGACTAAAACTTGGCACTGAAGTCCAGAGGAGGTCTCACAATAAGTCTTTTTTAAGCACTTTTTGACTTAAACATTTCAAGGGAACATATTCTGACCTTGAAAAGCCTTTGTCCAAACATATTTCTAATCCTTTGGACATGATTCTGATCTCAAAATACATTATAGGTTCCTTAGGTGCTGAAATATGAGCAATAGCTCTGCTCACCTCCTCAAATACTCACTGAGTAGCTTCTTGGAAGGATAGTGAGCATAATACAGTCTAACATAACCATGGGAAAGCACTTTCTTTTCACTTTCTAGTTAATAAGCAATTTTCAGGATAAGTTTGATAAAAGTCCTTATGTAAAAGAACATGGGAGGTAACGACGAAATGAAACTTGAGAGTGTCTCAAGAACTACTTGTTCAATTGAGACACATTTGCTCTATTCTGTGTTTACAATAGAGGCCCCTATTGTAGTCTCCTTGTTCCTTTATTGACAGATATTTCAATCTACAATCACCAAGACACCTTAGTGTGCCTTGGCATATGAACATGGGGCAAGACACAGTACATGCACCCTGTTAGAGCCATGCAAATGAGCTCTAGTTGAGCTGGTGCATCTCCCCAGCACAAAGGGATATGTTACAAGGCTCAGTCCTACCAGAGTCAAAGCTTTACCAGTTTGATGCTCTCCTAAGCCTACTCAGTCCTGCTGATAGCCAGTTCCTGAGCTAGTTCATTAAGCTCTGTCTTGAGTAACTCCATAAAGGACTGTGTTGCTCTATAGATGGAAAAAAGTTTGGTTTTGGTGAGTGGGAAATAAATGAGGAGGGTAAAGACAGGCCAAGTCTTCCAACCTTTATTTCGAAGGTTTCCTTAAATGTTATTCAACAACTAGAGAAAAGGAGGGTGCCAGCAATACGGGTCAGACAAATTTCCATGACTGTCCTCACAGAGTAGCGCTTCTTCTGAGTTACATTTTGATAAGCAGAAGAACTGCAGTTTTACATGTTTTGGAGAACAGGAGTTGCACTCAGACTACGGTTAAACATTTTCTTCCTAAGAAATCTTGGAGCAGAGCCACTCAAAAATTGCCAGAGAACAAGATTTGGACACTATACTGTATGGGAAAGTTATAACATTTTAGGATAATTTTTTTTCTCCCCTATCAAGTACGCAACAAAATCTGAATAAAAGAAATGTTATGTAGAAGTGCATGGAAGTTCTGCATAACAACATATTGATTTGCACTACACTTAAGTATAATGCTGGAAATATTCCAGAATAACATCTAAAGTTTGAGCATATCCACTTGGCAATATTATATCTCAACTTCAACGTAAACATGTGGTCTCTTCTTATATCCTATAGTGCTGAGCGAGGACTGGCTTTATAACACCAGATTTCTATTGTCTGAGGACTAATATATTGACTGTAAAAACTTTCTTCGACAAAAGCCTAGAATATCTAGAGAAGAGTATTGTGCAGACATAACATATGAAGCCAGACTTCGCTTGGGCAAGTCCCTGAGCAGGCAGACTGGAATACATCAGCAGGAAAGGCCTTGGGTGATTGGATGATTCTGCCATCTGTGCAGTCATTTATGCTAAAAGAGATGGTGAAAAGAAAATCCCTGATGGTGGAATCAGGGATCAGTGAAAAAATAATAAGGAATTTCATTAATAACACTGATTTGGCATGTCAGGCATTTTTAATGAGTTCTGAAATAGACTTGTTTCTTTGTTTTAACTAGGTAGCTATTTAATATTCATCATCTGGCAAGCAGGAAGGTTGACTTCATTTTAGCAAAGGAAAATCACTGTAGATTACAGATCTAACCAAATTCTCAAATAAATGTTTTCTCTGCTCTCTGTTTCAAAAAAATGGCATAATTTGATGTTACATTGAAAATGATTTCATCTCACTGATGGTCCTATCTGCCACTTTTCAATATAAACAACTACTCTGCAAGGAACTATAAAGACCGTTCACCTCTTGTGCGCACACTGTACCATACTTACACTTTTAATACTCACTCTCTTTAGAACTTTTTAATATCCCACGTATTTGACTGCCTTTCAGAACAACTCTGAATTTTACTTTCCACCATAATTCTGTCTTAGTGTTGATCTGATAAAATTGATTTGGACTTGATTTAAAATGCAGCTTCCTCAGTAGCTTTCAACAGTATGCCAGAAGATAGCTTTTTCAGAGCAGTAAATCACAATAAAATGTGACACAAGAAAGGAGTGTTAGGGGTGAAAAGAAAACCATTTGAAATACAGAATAAGTTTGAACAGGAATTAAAATAGTTGTTTCCTGTATCAGTTTTGGTATCAAAAGAAAAGAAGGAGGAGCAATTAATACACTTTTGCCAAATATAAATTTCTGCTTACACCAAATCAAATTTTACGATAAAATACGCCCCTTCACTTAGTGTTCTAGCAAACCCATTGTTCACAAAATAAAAAACAAACCACAACAACTCATATTAATACAAATAGTGCAAAACTTACTGTGAAATATTCTTGTGAATTCCAGAATGCTCTCTGCAATCTAATATTTAATATTTTGAATAATAATTTTTTCCTACGGTTGGCACACAAGTGAACCCTTATAATCACCTATAAATCAGTAGTAGCCATGTATCCTGCGGAAATGTTGTAAAAAAGTTTTAAATAAAGAATCATGGTGTAGCATGATGGAAAAAAAAGTCAGTCTGATCTGATGGTTCAATAAAAGTAAACACACTCTAACAGTGCTTTGAATACTAGGTCAGTAATATCCTCTAGGGATATTTTATAAGGTATATACATAAACCTAAAGTATTTCTGAAATCAAAATGAATATAATTTTTTTTTTAAATGTTATTATCAGTTTTCCCCAAACAGTGTAAGATCTCTGAAACAAAAACTAAATAACAGTGTATATTTAAGTAAGCATCATATACCAATGAAAAAAACATGACCAATGAGTATATCTGAAAGATGATATTATTCAGTTTTATAGCGTCAAGTACACATAAGATTTTTTATTATCTCCTCCAATAAAATGAGACTCTTTAAATGTGAAATGTGAAGTCTTGATAGCAGGATTTATGTGTTAAATATAGTGAATTCAGCATGGCGAAATGATCAGCTTCTCATAATGGCACAATTATTCTGCATCCTTTTAATTCTCTTAGGAGCTATGCTCAAACATTTAATCCCTCTTTTTACTATAAAGACACAACATGAGTGACAGGCAGCAGGAGGCATAGCGTCAGGGGGTTTGCTTGAATACTCTTCCCCTTGCAGAAGAATTTGATCTCAGAAATGTTTAGGAAAGTTATATTTGAGTCAATACAGAAAAAGTTTTGACACTTTACAGTTAAGAAATTTAGAATATTTGGGTCAATGAGAGAACAGTATGTGAAAACTTCCATTATCTCCCTATGAAATCTAAATGGCTTGTCAAGTAAATAGCTTACAGGACTTAGAGCTCTTTCAGAAACATACTCAACAAGGTATAAATCTTTTGGCTGTTGTAAGTGTAATATTTATAAGCTTTAACCTTTTCCAGAATACTATTATTAACAGGAGATGAAAAATTATAAACAATTATGTTTTAGATAATATAATTTCCACAGTTCCCTCCATTCCTAGTCTTTCAGCACAGTATTTCAAAGACCAACAGTGAACTCAAGTTCAGCATTCATTTTTATGGTCTGAATCTGCCCAATAGACAATGCAAAGTGCAATTATCAGCAAATAATGCAGTACGACTAGTAATGGTAACACCAATGTATTAAGGATAGTTTGTGTGGAACACAGCTAATGTTATCAATACTAAAGAATTTTACAGCCGATATGTACAAAAGTTTGACATGAAATTTTTTGACCATGGAGATTTACATTTTTCATTAAAGTTTTGGAAAGAACCTGGATTTCTTCCCAACTTCTATGTATCCTACACTTTTAAGAAGCCATATGCATTTCAACTGATGAACTTAAGCCAGCTTTCTTTGTACATTGACAGATTTATAAAGAAAATTGAGATGCATTACTTTCATGGAATACTCTTTCATATGACATCCAACAGACGCGGGACATATATATTTCCCTACATTGCAAGCCTTTTTCTCTCGTTTTCTCTCTGTATGTATCTTAAACAAGAAAATTACATATGCATATTTAAGTCCCTATAGATACACACACACACACACAGACTAACGCAGGTACGCACAGGGCCTGAACGCTTAGTTAAACAGTTCATTGAGGACACTGCATTCACTCCATTTTCAAACTCAGTCTCATTCTGCAGCTTAACTGAAGCAAATGGAGCAACGACTGTTCAATAAGATGAAGACCTTGTCTATATTTTTTGTGCTGCTCTGCCATTACAGAACAGCATGGATATCTATACCAGATGCTCACCAGTGAGATGCACTTCCTATCAACAACATAAATGTGAATAAATATGCTCACCATAGCACACCCACACAAATTTATCATTATTTAAATATTCACGTTATGTACTGGGATTTATTTTTCATCTTGCAGAAATCCAAGTCTTTATTCAGACCGGGAAGAACCTATGTACAAGGCTGAGTATTAACTCCTTTTAGCTGTCTGAAATAAATAGATAATGTGGATGATAATAATAATAATACTATTATGGATAACAGTATTATGGATAATAATATTATTTCACTGTATGAAGCAAAGTTAAATACACTGCAGATCTCAAGAGCCATGTTTTACATATTAACAGTTCCATTCTACCTGCCTCCTACTACAATCCCTATAGGGAGTGATTCCGAGAGTGATTCCCCGTGAACCTCATCCAGAACTGCAGCAGACTCACACAGCCCACACACGAGAAATCAGTTCACACAGTTTCCCCAGATACACAATTACAACTTCTTATTCTGCCACTAAATCAAGACCAAGCACATGGTTTCTGTTCCCTTCCCAAGGCAGTAACGTCAAGAAATTTCTCCCACCTTCAAATAATGCAGTTTAAGTAAGTTGCTATTACACACTGAGCTGTCATCTCCCATTACTCACACTTTCACCTGGAGAACATCAAGCCTTTGGGCTGGACACTATTAAGCCCCTGCTGGTTCCACACAGCTTGCCTCACTAGAAACACCCCAATAATTAAAAAGATTTTGGAGAGCAATGTTCTGGCAAAAAAAAAGTGATGGTTATCCCAAGCAGGAAACTCTTTTTGGTGCATATGGCTCTCCCTTATCTGTTTTCCCCACTGAACTTATATACTCATGCAACCCTTTAGTGGAATGACAACACTTATGCTTCACCACAGAGGGCTTTGCTGGGTCTACATAGCTCATAGTTGTAACCACAGCTCAAATACTTGCCCTTTTACAAATGATCTGGACTATAAACCTGCTGCTGTAGTAGTAACTGCAGTTCCTTCATTGTTCTTGCCAGCAGCAGCTGGAAGCCTTCTTCTACTTTCTCTCCAGGACTCTCTATGTAGGGAGACACTACTGCATTCAGTTAAACTCATGTCACATAAGACAGGGTTTGGTTTTTTTTTTGAAAAGCCTTTATTGAGATTTGTTTCACCTGACTTTGGACACCATAGATGTCTGTATCCTAAGAAAGTTATCCTAAGCATCCATTATAGCCAGTGAAAGTCTAGTCAGTGGATTAGGATTCTGTTGCCTAAAGATAGGTATTCAGGGCCATTTGAGATGCTTTAAGGTATCTGGGACATCTGCAGAGGGCTGGCAAATATAACCCAGGATTGACAGGAAATCCTTTCTGTGGGGTTGGACGGAGGTCAGGCAGGTTGGCTGGAGCCCCTCACACTGCACTTGGTCATACGCTGAGGGAACTGAATCTGCCTGATGGTGTCTTGAGAGCTATTCAGCTCATCCTAAAGAAGACACCTGCATCAGCTGAATAGTTCTGTAACTTCCAATCGTATCATCTAGATCTTCTAGACCACAATGGGACCTCAGACAAATAGACAGATTCAGAAATCTGCATTTAGACATCTAACTGTGTGTCTTCAATCTAGCACAAACTCCCACACATAACATTTAAATGTTGTTTTGTTGGTTTTTTTTGGGGGGGATGGGAGTGTGCAGGTTGAAAATCAAATCTCGTTACATGGCAGCTGACTCTAGGGCTAAACGCAAGATTTGCAAGCCCTACCTCTCAGCGCTGTATCTCAAAAGATGAGTGTGTGGATGTTTGCCTGTGCCAAACAGGCAGCCTGAAGAAATATACAAACAGGGCAGGATAGGAACATATCACTGAGAGCAGGGAAGGGGAGGAGGTAGCATCTATTTTAGTGTTGGTCTCAGATTGGCTTAAACTGGGTGAAAATCCATTCCTGAGCCATGGCTTTATCTGTGCACTCAGCCAGTAGAGACTAAGCACTGCCGACGAAATCAGGAACTCCCTGTTCCCCCGGGGGCTCTCAGTCCCAGTCTCTGCTCTGTCCCCTCCCTGGGGCTGGCACAAGTGGTTGTGTGGCCATGTAAGGAACCGCCCTAGGGAACTGATCTGTAGTAAAACTAAATGTGGAAAGAAATTGTGTCATTTTAATTTGGGTGATTTCCCTGACCCAGAGTTCATGGCACAGTGGTAAGAATGCTTGTGCCAGCACACGGGAGGCAGCAGCACAGTGGCACGTATCAGGGTGGAGAGAGAGCAGGACTGCTGTGTTTAGACACAACGCTGCCTCTTGATGCTAAAAGTAAGCCCTTACGCTCACTCCCTGCTGGTATAAATCAGTGTGTTAGAGTGTAAATCTAGCCATATTCTGAAAAGTGTTTTTTTCCGTGTTATTTCCACTAAGAAACAACTTCATGCCCGAGTCCTACACCTAATGTAGAGTGTAACCGAGGAACACACACTTTGATGCGGACCCAAATAATAACATCACTTTTAACAAGATGAAAATGATTCCTGATAGAAGCCAGGAGTTGTTGTGGCAACCATTTAAAGAGGTCATAAAGGTTTCATCCTTACAATGCTTCCCAAGGAAAACAAAAGCCTACTGATACCCAAGCTTTCTGTTAAGGCTCCCTGGCCAGGAGACCAATGTGACTGAAGGGCAGAGCTTTCTGAAATGTTGCAACTTGCTCTTTTTGATCATTTGTGAGGCATCACCTTGCATCTAATTGCCTTAGCCTGCCACTCACTCACTTTAAAGGTAAGAAACCACTCCACAAAACAGAGATTTGATGTCCTGACAGGAAAAGCACACCAAAAAAATCTAACCCTTTAAAAATTAATTTCTTTTAAATTCATGCTTTCCATACACACCCACAGATATCTACCCATAACACAGACATGTAGCATCTATAGCACCCACAATAATGAATTCTAAAGTGAATGTATGATTTAAAAAAGAAATTAAATGAACGGAAGCCTAGTTTGTTTGCTTTGAAGAAGACCAAAAAAAAAAAGGAATTTCTGTGATTAATAGTGTATCACTTGTAACGATGTGCTAAATACAAAACTATAGATCAGTATTAGGAAATAAAAAATCTACCTATATACTTTTTTGCTGGCTTGACAGACCTCATTAGCCTGAAAAATGTGTTAAGAGAGTTACTTCTGACTGCATCCATAGCTGTATTCTATTTACTAAACCATTCAACATCTTGAGCTCACAAAAGAATAACAGCTGAAGAATATGGGGCTAATCTGAAAATTAAGATCTGTGTATTTGCTGCTCCCTTCCGCAGTGCTTCAAGTGAATGGCTCTTCCACACATACTAGCCCTGCAAACACATGAGCAACTTTTTTCAGCCTTATGGATATTAAAGCTATTTATACAGATAAGTGTGTAAATGATTGAGCCAGTAACAGCTATTTGCTGGAAAATCCTTTTTTCATTATTTACATATTAGAGAATAAACAGATCTGTCTGACTGTGACAGACATCAGGGTAAAATCAGTGAGGAAACCACTCTAAGTAAGATGAATCTGAACAATGTTCAGTTCAGTAGTTTTCTTTGTTCCTCTTGGTTGTATTACAGTAAATGTAACTAGCACACACACAAAATAAACTTCACATTAACCTCTGGCACCAATTAAACTATCTCAGCACTTCATGTTTGTTCAAGTTCGTTTTAAATGCAGTGATGTTTTAATAGTACGTGACAGTGCATGCAAGAGAATCACTGTATTTTCTTGCACGAAGGTCAGGGAGGGTATGGAAAGAACTTCAGATCTGACTCAATTTCACTGGTTTTTAGATTAATCTGAGCCTACAATAAAGCAAGGCTTGCTTCCCGCTTACACAGAGATGGCTAGGAGAACATAAAAATCCATGGTTAAAACATGTACAATCTGCACACAAAGATGATGGTAATCATTCCAGACATAAAGAAAAATAGGTCTGTGAATGAAAAAAGCCAGCAATAAAAGTTGAAGGAGATTTATTCATGCACTATATAAGGAGCCCCAGCATGAAATTTCTATGCCTCACTATAAGAAACATAATAATCAACATCTAGATTAACAGACTTTATTATTTTATCATCTCATTGGCTGTTTTAGTTGCAAGAACTTCACAAGGTATTTATCAGTTTCTCTACTCAGTAATTACAGATAGATACTCAGTAATTACAGATTTTATGAAGCCTACGTAGTAGTTTCCAGTACAATTTTTTGCTCTTGGTTTCTTTCATACATACTAGAATATACTAGTTTGTGCTTTTAAATACAAGAAACCCTGTGAAATGTTTTCTGGTCCATAATAAAAAAATCCAAATATTAAACACAAAATACAATGAGCTAACAAGGCCAACCATCTACAAAAGGCTTCTTTTGGTTCCCTTTCTACTTTAAATGGGGAATTTTCTACTTGTTTTTGGCAAATGTCAGACCACACAAGTGGGCCTTGTCTTATACAACAGCCTTGTGATGGGAATACAACAGTAGGAATCTCAGATGCCCCCAAACAAGGATGGAGGGAGAATGAGAAAACCTTGCTGCCAGCAGCCCAAGTGTTGTAGTCTCATATAATTAACATCATATCCGTCAAGTGGTTAGGATATCAATATAAAACGGTATGCAAAGTATAGCTTTCAAAATCAGCATCAATAAGTGTTAACCTGAAGGTATAAAGAAGTTGTGAGAGTTTTTTCGCTCTAGTGACATTATGTGTTCTCAGGGATTAGCAGGACTAAGTATCAAGGCTTCAGTATGCTTTCCCATCAGCATTTTCTAATTTGTTTAATGTATTTTCAAGCAGAATTTCACAGCCTACATTACAGTATCATGCCGATCTTCAAGAAGGTAAGAAGGAGGATTCCGGGAACTACAGGCAGGTCAGCCTCTCTTTAATTACCCAAAAAATTTGATCACAGATTATTCCTATGGCAGAGTTCAGAAACACGTAAGTAGTTTTAGCTTTCACTCAGAAACAGAATTACTGTCCCATCTTTATGTCAGTCTTAAGAATAAGGGTAATATCTTTTTCAGCTACTGTTCCAAATATTTAGAAGGTGAAAAACACTTTTTGAACTGATGGGGAGCAAAGTATTTACAACAATTTTATATTTCCAAACACTGGTAGCAAGTGCTCTTTTGAAAAATGAGGAGAGAATGGTTAATTGTGGCTCATACAATTCAGTCAAGTAAACAACTGCAAAATAGCTCTAATGTGTTTATTTTTTTTTAATCACTGACTGACTAATGCGTAAGAAACATGAAAAGGCAAAAGAAATGCAGCAATATGTCAGTTACGGGGCAAATGGAACTGGAGAGTGAGCAGCTAGCCAAAACATTTGTTCTTTCATATTTAGGAAATATGACATTTTCTCTTCAGTAACATTCCTGTTGCCACTAGATACCAACAGATGCAAAAAAAATTAAAAATATATATTTTTTCTTTTTTTCTGTCTGTAACCACTAAAGCAGACTCCACCTCTGCACAATACAATAGACTTCCCTCAAATCTGCAATCAGCTAATAGAAGTGAAAAGCTTTGTGTTGAAATGCCGAGTATACTTTTAAATCTGGTTTATGTTCTTGAAGATTTGATTTTTAATAACAGATTGCATGTGCAAAACAGCTATCCTTGCATGTTCAAAGAGCAGAAAGTAATCTAATGTCATCCTTCTTAATGTTATGGATATCAGTCTTTACAAACAACAGCAGTCAAGCCCAAAAATTTAACCCTTTGCAATGATAAACAAAAGTTTACCTTATGTCTACAAAATTGTAAACGGGAATCTCCTCACTTAATTCAGAGTTAAAATCTTTACACTAACCAGCCTCTCTTTGGAGACAGGTATATCTAGTATGTGACACAACATACCTGTAAAACCTTCCTCTTAATCAGGTGATAGTTTATCACACTAAAGGAAATCTTATGAGCAAGCAGATAGCAGGAAGCATTGTTGGTAGATATCATTGTGTGAGAGGTAGCATTTCTAAAGAAAGTGGAAGGAAGAACATGTTGCATTGAAGATTTGAGAGCAAGTGCTTTAGCCATAAAAGTTGTGTTGTGACTGCAAGCTTTAAATCAGGTTATATGGTTGGTTAGGATTGAATCTAAATTTCATCGTGTCTAAAATATTAGCTTTCAAAAATGAATGTGTATCCAGCCTATTTCTGATTTTGATGATGGTAACATAGGCACAGAAGACCTAATCTTGGTCAAAACTGATGTATCAAAAATAGGTTTCTTCAAAAAGAACTTAAGATTGTCAGGCCTGTCAGTCTGACATCAGTGCCTGGGAAGGCTATGGGGCAGATCATCCTGAGTGCCAACACATGGCACATACAGGACAACCAGGGGATCAGGCCCAGTCAGCATGGGTTTATGAAAGGCAGGTCCTGCTTGACTAACCTGATCTCCTTCTATAGCAAGGGAAGCTTAGTAGACAAGGGAAAAACTGTGGATGTTGTTTACCTGGATTTTAGTAAAGCCTTTGACATCATTTTCCACAACATTCTCCTGGACAAACTGGCTGCTTATTGCTTGGACAGGCGTACTCTTTGCTTGGTAAAAAACTGGCTAGATGGCTGGGCCCAGGGAGTTGTGGTGAATGGCATTAAATTCAGTTGGTGGCCGTTCACCAGTGGTGCTCCCCAGGGGTCAGTATTGGGGCCTATTCTCTTTAATATTTTCACCTGGATGAGGGTATTGAGTGCACCCTCAGTAAGTTTGTAGACAACACCAAGTTGGTGGGAGTATTGATCTGCTTGAGGGTAGGGTGGCTCTACAGAAGGATCTTGGATCGATGGGCCAAGGCCAATGGGATGAGGTTCAACAAGGTCAAGTGCTGGGACCTGCACTAGAGTCACAGCAGCCCCATACAGTGCTACAGGCTTGGGGAAGAGTGGCTGAAAAGCCACCTGGCAGAAAAAGACCTGGGAGTGTTGGTAGACAGCCAGTTGAATATGAGCCAGCAGTGTGCCCAGGTGGCCAAGGCGGCCAATAGCATCCTGACTTGTATTAGAAATAATGTGGCCAGCAGAATTTGGGAAGCGATCATCCTGCTGTACATGGCACTGGTGAGGCCCCACCTCGAATACTGTGCTCAGTTTTGGGCAACTCACTACAAAAAAGATACTGAGGTGCTGGAGCGTGTTCAAAGAAGAGCAACAAAGTTGGTGAAGGGTCTTGAGCACAAGTCTTACGAGGAGAGGTGGAGGGAACTGCCATTGTTTATCCTGGAGAAAAGGAGGCTGAGGGGAGACCTTATTGCTCTCTACAACTACCTGAAAGGAGGTTGTAGTGAGGTGGGGGTCGGTCTTGTCTCCCAAGCAACAAGGGACAGGACAAGAAGAAATGGCCTTATGTTGTGCCAGGGGAGGTTCAGATTGGATATTATGAAAATTTTTTTCACTGAAAGCTTTATCAAACATTAGAACAGGCTGCCCAGGAAAGTGGTTGAGTGACCATCCCTGGAGGTATTTAAAAGGAGCTTAGCAATATGGTTTAGTGGTGGTTTTGTCAGTGTTGGGTTGATGGTTGGACTCAATGATTTTAAAGGTCTTTTCTGGTCTAAATGATTTGTGATTCTATGATTCTGTTTGAAGGCAAAAGGAAGGATTATGTCACTGAACAAGGCAGTGCTTTTATTAGTACTTGCAGAAGAAATGGTTTTACTTGTTTTTCTCACTTCTGTCATGGTCACAGTGATGTGATCCATCTTTAACATGTGGCCTTATGCTCAGAAAGAATGACAAATGATACCAAACACTCTCATTCGTCTGATCAACACAGACTTTCAAGGGTACATCCAGTCTTTATGTTAAACAGTGTTTGATGGCTTCCCATTGAACTTTGACTTAAATTTCAATGAAAAAGTCATTCCTCACCTTCAAGGGGCTCACTATTCTGGGCGGAGCATATTTAAAACACTGCACATATCTCAAATCTCCAGTTAAACTGGCTAGTCAATAGTCCTCAGGCACAAGAGATTTTGTTCTTCCCAAAGGTAAAGCCTGTCTGTGCAGGAAACACAACTTGCTTGGGAGCTGGTCTGAGTCTGTGAAATGAACTCCCCTGGGAATGAGGAACCATCACAAATCTTCCAATTTGAGTCAGAGTATACACCTTTGATTTCTCTTTAACAAACATGTAACATACACATTTAAAAAAAAAAAAAAACAACACAAAAAAGTGCTAGGTTACCCTGCACACACAATTCTGCCCCAAGGAGAGGATGAAAGAAAGAACATTTTGTGACAGATGCTAATCGTGTTTGTTCATGTACTACTGAAAGGTGTTTGGATACTATAGGAAGAGGGTGGGGGAAGTGCAGTAAGAACCAACACAGAAGAGAACAGCCTTGCCATCACTCATGCCTGGACACGTTCTGTAGGACTGCTTCCCTGTCCCAATGCACAGCTTTGTGCTTTATCAAGGACACGTTCTCTTTGCCATCTCCACAAGCTCACACCTTAAGTAAATGAAGTTGACATTTCATCCATCAAGATAGCTTCCTAAACCTAACAACATTACAATAAACCGCGTAACTGCTAACTTTGATTCTCAACAAACAAGAAATCTGAATGTAAAGTAATACTAACAGCAGAGAGAGCTATCAATAAATTCACTCTTAAACATGAAGTTCCACAAATTTCCGCATGCGCTTTCTATTAGGCATCCGTGGTTTTCAAGCTTTGTTTCCCAGTCCACAATATATTTCTGTAGGTTTATCAATTCCTCCATTCTTATTTCAAGTCAGCTGAATACCATATTGGACATCTGTTCAGATGTAAATCCTTTTAATGCTCTTGATGGGTTTTCAAAATCATGTAATCAGTAAAACTTTCAGATACCCATCCCTATTTAATAGTCCATTATTACAGTAATCCTCAGCCAGAAAACTGATCCTAAAATGCAGTCTGCATTCTTCACTCTAACTTGCCTTGTGCTGACAGTTGCCTTATTTTACCACAAGCAACATCTGTGTGCTCTTTATCCAACTGCAGGCATAAAATAAGGGAAGGAAAGAGGCTAGTTGACTTGATTTGATTGATGAGTGAAACTAAATACAGTGTGCAAACATTGTGTGTCTTTCAAAATGGTCATGAAGCAGTTTTACATACTGAAAAAACTGACAATAAAACTTTATGCTGGATGCTTTATTGTGTCACATATGTTTTCATTTAACAAAGCATCTGTCATGATTGACCTTGTAATCTTATCACATTTCTCAAAGTGACAGTTTCAATAGCAATAACCTGCACTTTAAAGACATTTGTTGGTTGTATTTGTACATTTAGGACCAAAGTCTTTACCAAATAGTCAAGCCAGGCACTGAAATCAATGTGGACTTTGCAAAACTTCAGTAATGATGTCAAAATTGATCTGTAGTAATAAAAATGAAGTCCATGCAAAAAAAAAATCCAGAGGCATTATGATACAAAACAATTTTTTATGCATGAGAGACTTCTTGCCAGTAGGTTATTATCAAGCAGCCTAAAAGATATGGAAGAAAGAGTACCACAAAAGCAATTTACAGTAAGTAACCAGTGAGTGTGTTTTATTGCAGCATTTATAGAAGCAGTGCTGTCTACTACTATAATGAGCTCACCTTTGTAGCTGATACTTTCCTCCTACCAAGATATTTTTCTTCCCCTTGCTAAGTTGTCCTTAGTGCAACACTAGTCTTAGTCCTTTCTCAGATTGCCTCAGACAACACAAGCAGTACACAAGCAGTCATCTCACTACTGTGGAGTGGATGCCCTTTAAGTCTTTGCCCTCTTGTGAAGGGAATGACTGGTACTACAGGGCAGAGGAGTGCAAACTGAACATGGAGAGAAGGTGGTTCCTGCCTGCCCTCCCCATAGCTGGCAAAGCAGGCCAGGCAAGCATTCATGCCAGAAAGCTATCGGAGGGTATTCTCTCTTTCTCTGAGCCAGAATCTCTCTGGCAGCTCTCCATGGGCCCTGCTGCTTTCCATGGGACTCGTCACGGACAAATGTCAGTAAGCAAAATGTTGCACGCTCCGAGGGAGACTGAACTCAGATGCTGTAGGCAGGTCCCGAATCACTACAGACAGGTGGAACTTCCACAGCAGATGCAGCTACAGGTCAAAAGTCAGAAGGGGTTCTTGAGTTCAGGTAAACTCTGATAAGAATCAATACAATTCCTGTTTTATAAGACTATGATGCAAAACACAGAGTATTTAATGTTGTTTCTGGATTTTTAGTTTCAGAGCAGTAAAGTAACACTCCACTACACATTTATTTATCAGACAGGGGCAGCTGGGAATGCTGAGAAAGGAGCAAATGGCAAGCCAGAGATTTTGGTGTCCAGTTAGTCTTGGGCAATAAGGGCAATACTGTAAAATATTGGAGTGACCATATGAAGGAGAACAGCTATATCACTGCAGCTATTTAAACTCTTGTATTAAGTTTTAGGCTGCAGCCAGAGATTCACTAAAGAAATGAATGAGACGTTATTAGAAGTTAATACACCTTGGCTGCTTGTTTCTTCTCCTCTGCTGGAGGCTGTCATCCCTCTAGCAGTGTAAATTAATAGATCTCATGAGCCTCTCTTATCTACTCCAGTACAAATTAACCAGCTTAGTTTAAATACCCTTCAACAGCAAGTTAAGGTAACTCAGATGGCATTATGCTGAAGCAGAGAATGATACAGTTCTATTACCTCTTCTGTGAAGTTGCAGACTTTAGCAGAGGTTTAGTAATGAACAGCTGAAGGACAATAATATCTTAAACCACCACAGCTGCTTCTGTGATGATTGTCTGAGAGGGCCTCAGTGTTAACTTACTGAGATGCATACATGGGGAAGGTCATACACATGCTTACTGCTACAGCATGCTTATAGATTCCAGAAGAAAAAAATACCATATTGATGTGATTCAGATGCCTAAGCACTGGCATGTAGTGCAATTTAAGACGGTTATGGAAACCAGACATCAGTACAGGCTGGAAGGTATGATTTGGGACCTATGGAAAACCTGCATTGTTGTGAAGGGGCAGCTAGAGGCCAGAAGGCTTTACCCTACTTGCACTACTGCAAGAGACGTACATTTAGGCAACCCATTCTTAAAACACTTTTCTTGATTATAAGGACTCCGAATGTGTTTTTAAAATTAAAAATGCAAGAAAGATTTTTTTTAACCCCTTTTTTTTTTTCAAACCCTTTTTTTTTTTTCTCTGATAAGATCAATGGTAAATTTCCTATTGCTAGCAGATCATACCCTTCCATTCAAGAACACGAGATACAGGTTGGATTCTGCAGCTGTAGGTGTATGGAACATCTGGAGCCTTGCCTGCAAGACACTAGTGAGCCCTTATGTTATTGAGTACATTGTCTTTACTATTTCCTAATTCTCACGGGCACCATTGCTACTTTCCTGTGTTGAAAACAGTCTTTCAAACACTTCTTGTGTGCTGCCAGCAGAGCTCAAGGAGAACCAGTTCTTCATCAGAATGGTGTTTCAGCAAGTGGCACTTCCTCTGTATGATGACTCACACTTTGAACCACTTTGTTAGCCTACGTGCCCTGCCAGCCAGAAAATATACACTCAAGTGCTGCAATGTAGTTTCTGCCAGTCCTGAGCTGGCAAGGGTGTGAAGGATTAGGGAAGGGTTCTACATAGCTCCAGGACAAAGAGGCTCAGTCTTGTGATGACATCTGCTGGCTAACCAGAAAGGCACTAACCCACCTGCAGGGAAGCTCATTCCAACATTTTCTATTCCTGAACATGTTAGGCATGTGATGCACCTAACCTTAGAAAGAGGAGGTTAAAACAGTAAGGAAAATAAGGGCCCGCTGAGAAACTCCACCTCTGCTGCTGCTGCTTATTCTGACTGCGTATCTTATCTTCTCCCACAGAAGAGAAATGCAAAATAGCTACATGTGCTGAGCTGCATTTGGAATGTATTTCAGGTAGAGATTTCCTTAGTGTAGCAGTTTTCCAGTTTTGCTTTTTTTCAGTCCTAGCTTCTTCTCTTCTGTAAGCATGAACCCCTTCTAAAGGGTCTGTGGTTGCCCCTCTCCATGAATGCTTTCATATTAACTTCCACCTCTAATCTGCCAAATGAGTACAAGCTAAACTGTCCTCTTATCTGATAGCTTTAGAAAAATACAGGTATATATGCTTCCTTTTCTTCTACGTCCTCATCTGCTAAACTATTCAGACATCCCTTCCACAGTCTAGACAGTCCTTTCCCCACCTCACCTCCAAACTTTTCATCTTAGTTCTCAGCAGGTGTTTCATGGCACCCACTTCCTACCAGCACTGTAAGCTAAAGGCCCCACAAAGCTGATTCATTCAAAGTGTCACGAGAATACCCGGCCTTTGTGTGACTCTGGCATAGAGAGGGAAATCTGCCTCTTGCCATCATAACTCAGTTCCTTGCAGCTTTGCCCTTTGCAGCAAACTCGCTCTCTTCTCCTAACTTGCAGGAAAAGTATTTAAGTAATGTAACTAAAGGACAACGTTTGCTATTAGCAGTCTGGTATGCCTGTAGACAATATAGTTCAGAAAATTAAATCTCTCTCGCACACACATATTCATCTATTGACAGTCCATTAACATTTTGGACCACAACATGAACACTAAGATTAAAGATTCAGCCCACTAGCTAATCAATATTCCTGCTTTTCAACAATGACCTTTTAAAAGCTTAAGGTAGGAGACATGCCTGGGTAACATAAAAGGTATTTCAAACTATGTCACATGAACAGGAGCCTTGCTAGAAGCCAACTATTACTCTGGAAACACCCTTCAGTGGCCATTCAGTCAGTTTGTGTGGTTTCATTCTTTTCTTCCCCCTAGGTAGAACCAATTATTGGACACAGATCTGAAAGCACACAGGCAGCTCTCTTTGAGGTCAGGAAACAACTACTTAATGTATCCTGCTTTCAACTTTGCTAATGAATGGGTAACTCCTAGGTTAAAAATTATCTTTCAAGGTTTATGTACTTTATGCCAGAAAGGGCAGAGGAAAAAAAACCAACAAAAACCAGAGTGAATTAAAAATCAATGCTTGTTGTATGTTTAACCTACATTCACCACAATAAATGTGTGAAATAGTGGTAAACACAAAATATCTGTCAGTTTGCTAACAAATATTTTTGATGCTTATGCTAATGCCATCACCTAGAAAAAAACCCCCACAGTATTAATGTTTACGTAGCTCCTAAGAGGATTTTTAAGTATAATTTTTATTACAAAGCCCAAAAGCTTTCATGTCATTTCTGTTTCAGTGCTTTCCAAGATTCATTCCACATTTCTGACACTGAGAAAAAAAGGTAGCAATGCTCAGGCACATCTCCTTTATTTTACCTTGTTGCCTAAAAACATGGCCTAAATATAGTAAACGTTCCATACTAGATTCTGAAAACAGCACAGCGCTGTGAGTTTGAAGTTCCTTTTTCCAGTGGCCACAGACATACACACCAACAAAATATGGGGAGGGGGAGAGACAGTACAGAAATATACTGTTAATGTGCCAGATATGGTGCAAAAATAGCACAATCTTTTATGCTGCAGCCTCACTTTAGGAGGGTTTGGGGAGCTTCCTAGCTAACTAGGGAGGTGTCAGTTTATTGTGAAGCACAGACCCTGTTGAGCAAGCCGAAAATAAACATATATAAATCCCATTCCATGATCCCTGTGGCTGAGCCTGTGCCTTGAACACCTGCAATACCATGCCCTGGCTTTTTCTGCTTCACAGCACCATGTCCCAGGGACAAGCGGCAATCAAGGACTGAATTTGTCTTGTTTTGTCAGAGCAAGAGAGAGATTTTTATGTTACATAGCCACAAGGATACAACCTACAAGTGAGCTATGATCAACAGAGCCCTGCTAAAATGTATGTTCTCCAGCAACAGCTTAGTGTCACAGCCTTGCTTTTATCATAGGACTTGGCACATCCCATCAAGTGACATGACACAGCCCATTGGCAAACACCGCATTAAGCTGTGAGCAGGAATCGTGAGTGCTTCACATACCTTGGAGCTTTGCAGGTATTAACCCTCTGCCAGTTCCCCAAACCACTCCTGGATTCCAAATAAAATGAGAATTCCTTTGCGAGGCCTGCCAGTAATAAACGGCACAAACGTGTTCATCACAGCCCTTAAGAGTTCCATTAAGCAAATCAAACACGTATTCCTGACACAGTTCCTCAGGGCAGTCCTGTGCTGGAGGACAAAGGTGAGGTTTCTCTGGCTCAGTGCCATGTGGGCTCCCCTCGGGATTCAGTAAAGCATGTACTTCAGATCCCCTACAAGCAGCTCAAACCATTTTGGTCTTCTTTTCTGAATCCCTCTGTGTAGCTCATCTGTTCCTCATGGCCGCCTCTGTTTCCCCTGCTACCTAACAGATTGCAGCTTTCCAGCCTGCAGACCATGACACTAGACCTCATCTCTTTTTCTTTCTATAGCAACTCTAGGATTTTTATGTATACAAATTCATAATACAAGTCCAAGATACTGAAGACAACAGTCTAGTCAGAATTTAAGGCATGCCACTGCAAGCAATCATTATTTTTGGATGGTTTTTTTTCCCCCATTGGATTGATTCTATGATTGAATAATCAATCCCAATCACTCAGCAAGTCCAAGAAAATCTCAAAGGGTGAAATCTTTTACCCATGTAAACGTGGTTTGCATACATGCTATCAGTCTCTATGTGTGATGTGTTTATTAGCCATATTCTAAAACCCAAGTAATTTTATTCTCAGATACACCAACATATCCTATATTAAGGATGAGAACAAAGGCAGAAATCCGCAGTATAAACATAATGTTTCAGTTCCTTAAAGGCATGTCTTTAGTCAACAGAGAGAAAGGTTAGGATTCATCTCATCCCAAAACAGATATGTAAAATAAATCTAAGTTTTAAGTTTGATGAAATAAATCCCCTCCTTGAAAGACAGTTTAAAGATGTTGTAGGCTAAATAAGGGCAACAAAAAGGAGACAGAGGGTTGTTTTTCCTAACAACATGAATTGCGACTGAAAGACTATGGGTTATACCCAAGATTACCAGCCAGCTGAGACATGATTGAAAAAATGAATAAAGATTTCAGTCTCAACCTGGTCTAGTGCCTTACTCCAACCCCTTATTTTCTTCTCAAGCATAGTAGATAAAGATCTTCTGAAGTGAAGACAGAGGGAGACGAGGAGAGAGGTTTACAACAAAATATTTTTATATGTGTCTCTGTGACCATGTTTAAGGGACTTGAAAAGAAAATAATTTCTTAGGGTAAGTTATTTTAATTTTTGAAAGTAGGACTAATTTTCTATTAAAATAAAAAAAGGATTTTTAAATACCCCTTTAATCAAGACACTGAAAAAATCATCCTACAAAAGACACATGTAACTGTATACACTCTTGTGACAAAAGACCAGTCTGCTGATATTTCTCTCACCAGGAGAAAAATCAGATGGCGTAAAGTTTTAACACTTAGGACTGGGTATAACCAGCATTGAATTCTCTCTTGTAAATTTTGAAGTGCAGTTCTAGCAATACAGAATTAGACTTAACTCTGTATTATCCAGGGTTAAGGTTAAGGGGCCTGGGAAAACGCAGAAAATGGAAAAATAATAACAAGGGAACTATGAGACATGCTGGGGAGGATGATGTGTAGCTCTGTAGGGCATCAGGTCAAGTTTAGCACAGGGTGGAAGCAATTAGTTCAGCCCTCAAATAACTGTGAGTTTGCTCATATAATTAATCCTGAATTCCTCTCTGTAAGTTCTCCCTTACCAGATAAAAATTTCAAAAACATCTGAATGACTCAGGAGACACTGTTTTTTGGTGAAACTTCACATGTATCTCCAATCCAAAGAGATTAGGAGAACAGTACTGAGATCTCCAGTTATACAGCAAGGTGTCAGTTCCACTTTATGAGGCACAGAGGTGACAAGCCCAGCAGAGATGACTGCTTCACTGGCAGAACTCAAGTGGCACGAACACAAAAACATAATTTATCTTTCTGGGGCAATGAAGAACTCTACCTGTCTTGCAAGGGGATGGACTTTCTGGTTTTATGTCTGCTTTCATCCTTTACTTTACCTCAGCTTGATTTCATAATTTCAGTGTAGCACTTTATATTTCAACAACATTTTAATTGCTAGCAAAATTTGCAGGGCTTTTTTTTTTTCTTGTGTTGTTCATTATGTGGACATGAGAGGGAAAAATAAACAAGAAGATTTTATTCTAAATTTTCATGAATTATCATAATTTCTTCCAATCCCATAAACCCAAAAGCACCTAAATGGCCAAGTGTTTAACAGCATCACGCATCTCCATTGTAGCAGCTTTGCTTCTTCCTGCCATGCAGAGATGTGGAAGCACAACACATTCCTTATTTTCCTTACTTGCTTGTAAGTAGCCTAGGTGATCTTTCCTATCTGTAATGGCCACAGAAATCAGCAGTGCCTGTGCAATTGCATAAAAAAATCTCTAGGCCTCACACTTAGTGACTGCAGAATATGCCAAAGAAAAAAAAAAGAAGACCCGGGGTTCTACAGGCTAGTCAGTCTCACCTCTGTGCCTGGCAAGATTCCTCCTGGAATCTGTGCTAAGTAACATAGAAAATAAGGAGGTGATTTGAGACACCCAACATGGTTTCACCAATGGCAAATCGTGCCTGAACAAATTTGGTGGCCTTTTATGATACTGCCACACACTTGGTAGACAAGGGCAGA
>JAOXJM010000001.1:182705532-182716859 GCA_026413425.1 Tringa solitaria
CCCCCCGAGAGGCACGGCCCCGCCCCCCCCCCCCACCCCGGCGGGCACCCCCAAAAGCACCGGGGCGACCCCCCCGAGGGGTACGGCAGCGATGCCCCCGAAGGGCACCACGACGGGCCCCCCCAAAGGCACCGGGGCGACCCCTCCGAGAGGCACGGCGGCAACGCTCCCGAAGGGCACCACGACGGGTCCCCCCAAAGGCACCGGGGCGACTTCCCCGAAGGGCTCTGGGGCGAGCGCCTCAAAAAGCACTACGGCCGCCCCCCCGAAAAGCGCGGCGGGGGGAACCCCGGGCAGCAGAGCCCCTTCCAGCTCTGCCCCCCCCGAGCGCGGGCGGCTGAAGGAGGGGGGCACCGGGACCAAAGGTAGGAGCTGCGGGGGGGCCAGGGGGCTGCCTTAGGGGGGCTAACGGGGTGCGTGGACTGTGAGTGTGTGAGCACACTCGTGTGTGCACAAGTGTGTGTATGCATGGCTGGGTGTGCAGGGATGTATGTGCACAGCTGTGTGTGTTTATGCATGGCTGGGTGTGCAGGGATGTATGTGCACAAGTATGTGTGTGCGTGCACTGCTGTGTGAAGAGGAATGTGTGTGCACAAGTGTGTGCGTGTGTGGAGGGGAGTGGCTTAAAGTGTGTATGCACGGGGGTGCCTGTGTGAACGTGTGTGTGTTTGACCGTGTGAGTGTGCCTGTGCGCAAGCAAGTAGGGACACACGCGTGGTTTGTGTGTGTATCTGCGTGTCGGCGTGTGTGAGTGTGCACTCCGCGCGTGTGTGTCTGTGTTTGTGCGGTTTCTGTGTGCGTGTGATTTGCGTGTGTGTGTTTGTGTGGTGTGTGTGCACACGTGCGGGTGTGTGTGTGCACACGCAGGTGTCTGTGTGTGTGCGCTGGGGGCTGTCCACACCTCTGGGGCAGTGCTGCAGCCTGTGTAGGGTGAGGAGACACCCCGGGGTGTCCCCAAGAGTGTCGGGAGCCATGTGCAGGGGGCCGTGGGGGGGTGGGGTGTGTGCATGTGTGTGTGGGGGGGGGGATGGGATGGAAACGTGCATGAATCCCCAAGGACCCCACCACCCGGGGGGTCCCTTTGCCCACCTCCAGCCCCAGCGCCCAGGAAGAAGCTGGTGCGGGTTAAAGTCGTGAAGAAGAAAGTGGTGAAGAAGAAGCCGAAGGCTCCAGCCAAGGACACGGCTGCTCCACAGGAGCCTCGTACGTACTCTCAGCACTGGGGGAGGGGGAAGAGGGTCCTGGGGGGGCTGCACAGGCACACATGTGTGTGCACACACGCCTCCACACCGTGCACGAAGAGTGCGTGCTCGGTGCACACCTTCGTGCCTCGGCACGTGCACCCATCCACAGCCCTTCCCCTGCGCTTTGGGGGTCACAGCCGCCATCCATGCCAGGCACATGCCGTCACACACGCATGGTCCCCGCGCTGTCACATGTGCACACCCTGCACACACACAACCAGCAACACTGTGCACGCACCCTGCGTGTGAGGGCGTAGCAACACCCCCCTGCAAACTGTGCACGCGCGTGCACCCACACACGCGTGTGCAAACACACACCCATCCTGCAGTGGGGATGGGGGACACTGGCAGGGCTCCCCTGCCCCCCTTCACTGTCTCCCCTGCCCCTCTGCGTGGGGTTTGCGTGACGCAGCGTGGGGTTTGCGTGACACAGAGTGGGGTTTGTGTAACACAGAGCGGGGTTTTCCCTGGCTGCAGTCAGCAGCCATGTGGCCTGGCTGCATTCCTGTGCCAGGGGCTGGAGTTTGGGGTCTCGCCCGCGTGTTCTGGCCCTGCCAAGCCTGGGAGCGGGGCCAGGGAGGGTGGCAGGCACGGAGCCGGCACAGGCAGGGCTGCTGCGCCTCGCCGGGCAGGCACATGTGCTGCGGCACAGCACGGCACGGCACAGGACCTGCCAGGCATTGCCCCTGGGCACAGGGAGGGACCCCTGCCTGGGGGCAGCTCTGCACGGGGATCTCTGAGCAAGCCTGTCCCCCTCTGCTTTGCCCCCAGAGTGTCCCCCCCTGGGTCTGGAGTCCCTGCGGGTGCTGGACTCCCAGCTCCGATCCTCCAGCGACAAGCGCTACGGCCTGGGTGCCCACCGCGGGCGCCTCAACATCCAGGTAGGACAGGCAGCGTGTGTGTGGCATGGCATGTGCAGTGGGCACGGTGTGCGTCGCGGCACAGGCGAGGAGCGCGTGGCATGTCTGTGTGGCCTGCGGCATGTGTGTGGCGTGTGGATGGCACCCGTGTAGCAGGGGCTCTCCAGCATGGACCCCTCCAGCCTCGCCGTGGCCGGTGGGAGCCAAACCTGCGGGCAGCACCGGACCCATCTCCATGTTGGACAGGGAGGGCTCTGCCGTGACTCCTGGAAGGGTCCCGTTGAACCCAGGGCTTGGTCCCCTGGTGAAGTTGTGCCAGGCAGCTTGGGGTGCCGTCCCAGTGCCAGTGCCATACCGCTGCCACAGGGGCACAGCGGGGCTGGGGACATAAGGGCGGTGGGGACATGCCCCGAGCAGGGCCCTGTGCCCCCCCTCCCACCCCTGACACTCCCAACACACAGTCAGGGCTGTACGACGGGGACTTCTACGACGGCGGCTGGTGCGCAGGGCAGGAGGACACGGAGCAGTGGCTGGAGGTGGATGCCCGCCGGCTCACCAACTTCACCGGTGTCATCACACAGGGGCTCAACTCCATCTGGACGTAAGGCACCAGGCAGGGCCAGCCCCTGGGGGGCTGGGTGGGGGGTTGGGACCCTCCTGACCCTCTCCCCCGTGCAGGTACGACTGGGTGACGTCCTACAAAGTCCAGGTCAGCAACGACACGCACACGTGGCAGCCGTGCCGCAACGGCTCCGAGGAAGCGGTAGGTGTCCCTGGGGAGCAGCTCCGGGCAGGGGTGGTGGGAGTGGGGACCCCCCCTGGGACACCCAGCCCGCCCAGCTCCCTGAGCAGAGCCAGGTCATAGGGATTAACCATGATGGGGAGTTACCCGTGCCGGGGGGGTTAACCTTGCTGGCTGGCACCTGGCTGCAACCCGGCTTTGTTGCCTTTGGCCTCTCCACCCGTGAGCATCCTCCAGTGCTTCCCCCTCCTCTGGGCACCAGGCACAAAGGCTGCTTGTCCCCGGCTGACGCCCCGGCTGCCTGCCAGGCCCCCCCGGTGCACGTGTGTGAGCGTGGCAGGGGCACGCACGGCACAGGGCTGGCGGTGCCCGGAGGTGAACGTGGCAGCCTGGTGCTCAGGTGTGCACCTGTGGGTGCTGCCCACACAGGGACATGTGTGTAGGGGAAGACGGAGGGGGCGTGTTGGGCACCCCAGTGTGGGCACACGTGTGTGCTGGGGGGGGTGTCAGATATAGGGGCTGCCAGAGCCAGCCACGCTACTCCCACGGCCAGCCCAGGAACCAGCACTTGGGGGCCCCCGTGCCAGGGCAGGTTTGGGGGTCCCTGTGCCAGGGCTGGGGAAGGGGGGAGTTTGGGGTTCCTTGTGCAAGGGCTGTGTCGGTGGTGGCTTTGGGGGTCTCCACGCCAAGTCTGTGCCAGGGGTGGGTTTGCTCATTCCTGGGGGGATCTTGCTGGGGACCCTCCCCTCTCGGGACTGGGGCGATGGGTTTGGGATGGCAGAGCAGCACAGGCACCCCAGGCCCTGTGGCACCACCAGGGCTCTGGTTCCTCTGTGGTGCTGAGCTCTGGGCACCCACCGCAGCCGTTTGCCTGCTCCTCATTAGGGGCTGGAGAAGAGCCAGAGGCCAGGGCCAGACATGGCCACGGCACCTGTAACCCTTTGGACCCTGGCGGGTGGCTCTGCTAAAGCCCCCCATCCCTGCGGCCCCTGGCTGGGTCCTCCCCCTGGCACAAGTACCCATAGGGGCTGTATCCATCCCTCCTCCCAGATCTTCCCCGGTAACAAGGACCCCGAGACGCCGGTGCTCAACCTCCTGCCCTCGCCGGTGGTGGCACGCTACCTGCGCATCAACCCCCAGACCTGGTTCCAGAACGGCACCATCTGCCTGCGGGCAGAGGTCCTGGGCTGCCCACTGCCAGGTGGGTGCTTGCTGCCCATCACCACTTGCCCCAACCTGCAAGGACCCAGGGTGGGCACACTCCGCTGGGGACCATCCTCGGGGTTGGGGTCTGGGCTGTTCCCATGTCGCAGGATCTCTGACTGTGTGTCCCCTCTTGTCCCCTCTGTGCCTGCCTGGCTCCTCGCAGACCCAAACAACATCTACGCCTGGGACAGCCAGCCCCTGCCCACCGACAAGCTGGATTTCCGCCATCACAACTACAAGGAGATGAGAAAGGTGCCTTCCTTGCAGCCCCAGCGCGGGGGTGGGTGGGACGGTCCACACCCCTGGGGGCAGCACAGTGTGGGGCAGTGGTGGTCTCTGCACCCTTGGGGGCATCCTGGCATGGGGCAGGTACCCATGGACCCTGCCCAGGTGCCCCTGGACCCTGACCCAGAGTGTTGTCCTCTCCCCAGCTGATGAAGCGGGTGAACGATGAGTGCCCTGACATCACCCGCGTCTACAGCATCGGGAAGAGCTACCTGGGCCTCAAGATGTACGTCATGGAGATCTCCGACAACCCTGGGCAGCACGAAGTGGGTAGGTGCCCTGTAGCTACCAGGTCAGGGAGGAGAGGTGACAGCTGGGAACACCCAGGCTGGTGCAGGGTGGGGATGGGGTGGCCGAGGACATCCAGGACGATGCAGGATGTGGACGGCGTGGCCAGGGATGCCCGGGCTGGTGCAGGCAGATGGGGACAGAGTTGCTAGGGATGCCCAGGCTGGCATGGGGCATAGAGGACCGAGGAGTCTGGGGCCTCTGCTGTCACCGTGCGCTGTACCCGGCAGGTGAGCCATAATTGCAATGAAAAATACAGAAATAGTACAATCAAAAAGGTGGTGGATTCAGTGACAATTAGATTGCAAACACGGTGTTTTAAATCTGTGTGCAATCAGGGTAGCTTTCTTGGAAGCAGGTAATAACTGGGACATGCCAGACATGCCAACATATACTTCAAATGAGCAGTAAATAAAGGCTACTAATGAATTCCACGATACTGTGCATTCTGATACAAATCTTGACCTCATGACCACACTTGATAGGCAAGCCCTAGCAGATTTTGCCATAGCAGCTTTAAGACTCTACTCCCCACACTGCCCACCCCTACATTACTGGCAGACCTCTAGCAGCGCTGGTGAAGCAGAGAACGTGTCCCTGCCCCTAAAACACCCATCCATAGTTCAGCATCTTCGCTTGCATTGCTACAGAGCTGGACTAACGCTGGTGTTACTAACACATGCATGCCACTCTGCTGACTCTGTAAAAAGGGAGCTACCTCTGGCAGAGGGGGATTTAGTAACATATTAAACCAACACACCTGTTTCCGCAGTAAATGACAGTCAAAAAGTGTTTTTTCAAATGTGGTCATTACTCTAGCAATCCTCCCACTATCTTCAAGAAGAGCTTAGGGACAAACCTCGTGACAAGTAGAGTCAGCAAGCAAGCTTAGATATATGCTAGCTTTTAACCCCAAAAGAGGGTAAACTAACAAAATAATGTCCATATCCTGGCCCTCACAAAAGTTCCTTTGCCTTGCTCATGTCCCAAGCGCTCCACTGGAGCAGAACGCTCTCATGTTGCAGAGGAACAACAGTTTCTACACCAGACCCTACCCTGAGCACAGAGAAGGTGAGGGTGGCCCTAGCACACACACATACATGACACCTGGCTTAAAACTAGCTGGTTAAAAAATGTATGGCAGTAGCAATGCAGAACTCGGCCTGAACAGCTGCTTCTAGGACTCCAGACTGCTTCTGCAGATCAATCAGAATTACAGAACAGTTTGGGCTGGAAGGGACTTTTAAAGCTCATCTAGTCCAAACCCCCTGCAATGAACAGGCATGTCTTCAAATAGATCAGGTTGCTCAGAACACTGTCCAACCTGACCTTGAATGTTTCCAGGGATGGGGCATCCATCACCTCTCTGGGCAACCTGTTCCAGTGTTTCACCACCCTCATTGTAAAAAATTTCTTCCCTATTATCTCGTCTAAATCTACTGTCTTTTACTTTAAAGCCATTACCCCTTGTCCTACCATAACAGGCTCTGCTAAAACGTTTGTCCCCTTTCCCGTAGGCCCCGTTGAAATACTGAAAGGCTGCAATAAGGTCATAGAATCATAGAATAGTTTGGGTTGGAAGAAACCTTAAAGATCACCTTGTTCCAACCCTCACCACCCACTAGACCAGGTTGCTCAAAGCCCCATCCAGCCTGGCCTTGAACAGTTCCAGGTCCCTCTGAAGCCTTCTCCTCTCCAGCCTGAACAACCTTATCTCTCTCACCCTGTCCTCAGTATTCCAATCCTCTGACCATTTTGGTGGCCCTCCTCTGCACCCACTCCAACAGGCCTATGTCTTTCCTGTGCTGGGGGCTCCAGAGCTGGATGCAGTACTAAACGCCAAGCTGAATCCCGAGCTGCTGTGGCTACAGTGTTATTGTTACTTGGTCCAGCTGGTAAAGTCAGTTCAGGTACCTCTCTGCAGTCATTATTCCACCTTGAGATTAGCCTGCTGTGATTTACACACAGTATCCATCATGAGTAGAGGCTTTAGGTATCCCTTGATGCAGCCCCAAATCATTTTGAATGTTCAAAACAGCTTTAGAGTTCAGTTTACCGTATCACCTTATGTAGAAGTGCAAAAAGATTACATTTTTTTTCCATGCAAAAATACCCTGGCTAACTGCACACTGACGTAATGGTTTCAGATACTCTGCTTCTCAAAATCATCTCTATTAAGCTGTAAAATAGCTCATTGCTACACTATTTGGGAAATTAGAAAAGCCTCATCACTGTTGCACATGAAAAATGTAAAGCACAATGATTTTCTGTGCAGTATAAGATTACGTTAGATTAAAAAAAAATTGCAACACCGAGCGCAAACACAAACAGGAAACTTGGCATGTGCCTGCATGCCTGTCGGTAAGCAGAGACGTCTTCTGAAAGAAACCTCCGGAGGCAACGTTTTCTTTGTTACACAAAAGGGATAGTAAAATATCAGGGTAAACTGGCATTTCTACAGACACTGCATGTCTGAACAAACATGATTCAATTTTTTCTTTTATTATAGAAACATCTCTGGATTTTTCCCAGTAATGTCAGAGACGGCAATGGACAATTAGTGACTGTAAAGGAGATCACACGAGAACAGCAGTTTGTACAAAATGAGACTGCTCAGAGCTTCTGTAACAGCAGGTTTTTTTTGCTCACTGAATTCTTCAATTTAAAATAAAAAATATATTTTGATAAATGTGAGTAATATTGATTCCCTCAACTCAGTTTACCTGGATCTCTGGGAGAGGGGTAAACCCTGTCCCACCTTCATGGGGCTGCCTGAAGAGCCTAACTTGGGCAGCAAAATTAAGATGCCTTGGTTGGGAGACCTGTCTCTATACCCTCCCTTGAAGTCCTGCGAGGAGAAAAAAGCTTCTTCAGTGCAAACTCAGGGTAGAAGCTGAGTATTCTCAGCTGCTTTCTGAAGAAGCCCTTCTTCCATGGCAGAGGCCTACAAGCTCCTGACTTCATCCCCAGCAGTAGAAAGCCACTGACTCTGTGCGAGATGGGAATCTACTTTGTCTTGACAGGCACAATACTAATAATTACTTACACAATGTTTTCAAAGCAGAAGAGAACATGTATACATTCTAGAATTCACAAGACCTTTTCTCTTTTCTTTTTTTTTAAGAAGAAACAAGCACAATTAACCAACTTTTGAAAAATCCCGTGGTACTGTCGTTCTCCACTAGCCTTTACCAAATCAAACACTGAAGCTCTAGTCTGATGACTTCATTCATCGTTCCCTGTATTGTTTTGACATCTCAGAAGGAGATACTGTTCCAATAATATATTCATTGCATGGGTGTCACATTCAACCCAATAATCAAATAGCTGATGCGAAGGATGCCATTTATTATGGTAGAAGGCAAGATACAGCCAGCTGGATCTTTCTATTGCACAAGTTTTATAGGATTATAATGCCAAAACATATAGGTGCACAACCCATCATTTCAATAATCAAACTGCATGTCTCCTACAACACACAAACCACCATCTTGTGTAATGTACTTAAGATCTTTAATCCACTTTTGGTCTAGTGATAATCAATTTGCAGCACAATGTTCCTTCCACAGGAGCAATTAAGTTATATTTTCATCACTTGTTACCTCAATTCCAAGCTAAATCCATCACCAACATTGATGCAACATTCTAAAGAAAATCAGAAGTTTCCTTTATTGAACAATTAAAATGATTTAAACTTTTAATAAAAATGTTTAAAATCTGAGAAATTAGAAGACATAAAACTTATCCTATTTTATAAAGTGTGTAATACGAAACGTATTTTTTTCCTTATGTACAGATTAAGATTTTTGCTCATAAATATTACAGGTATCTGTATAATTTCCACCTTGTTTTTTATTTTTTCCATTTTATTCATCATTTTCTTCTTTTTATTTTTGCATTACTATGCAAAAAACATACCATCTTTTATGGCCCATTCAAACCTCCAAGAAAAATTTGCCTAGGTGCTAATGGAGATGTCATGCCGGAATGCCATTCTACAAACTAAATGGACTCATAATATTTTATAAACTGTCTTTTCTCTGCTTTTAAACCACCAGTCAGTAAAATCTATAATAAAACTTTTATAACAGTAGTTAGAGAGCTGTTTATTCGCTTAACTATTACGTCTTCTCAGCTTGAGAACCCCAAGAGCATGGGGTTGCATGATGGTCTTTGACTGATTATGAGATGCTGTGGATAGGGGGAATCCCTACCTTTGTGTGTGGCTGCATCGTTGCCAGTGCCAGCAAAGAGCAAACAGGTACAGCCAGACACAAAGTGGAGGTGTGACTTCCCCTTTGGGAGGCAGCACAGTTTCAGGTTGCCTCAAGCAGTTTGTGAAGCCCCATCTGAACCAAGTGTGAAGCAGGGTGGCTAGAGCTGAACCAAGCCAACAGCTCAAATCCCTCCATTGGGGAACCCCCATTTCTCTCTCACCTGGTCTGGTCCCCCCATCCCCAGCTGTGTGGTCTCCCTGATCCTCATCACTGCCTGCCTGGTAAACCAATGCAATGCCCTACCACCACTCATTTAACCAATGCTATAAACTGGTGTAAGATGAGATAGGATGGGAGAGGGAGAGGGGCTCTCTTCTGGCAGCAGCAAGTCATCAAGTTAATTTGACTGTACCATCAAACCACATTTTAAGGGAAAAACCTACCTGCTCTAAACTCTGTAAATAGATGGTGGAGAGAACTCAGTAACTCGAGAGTACTACTTGGCCAGCATAAGACCTGAAATGCCCTCTAGAGGTACCTACATTTCCTAAATAAAGCTCTAGAGGCATCACTTCTAGGTTTTAAGAACTATGCATCATAGATTATGGATTCCCTCTCCCGCTCCCCCTTGCCAAAGAGCATCCAATTCATTAATCTGAATTAAAAATTAGGGATGGAATTCATTCCAGCTGTAAAGCTGTACACTTTTTATCTTAGTTCAGATATTTTCAGAATATCCTTTCATACTCCTTACATGATTATTTTGATGTCCCCCAATTTCACACAGTTAAATTGAAAGAAAAATTAACACTGTCAAGTTTGCCTCCCAACTCTGTGATTCTTCTAATTCTACCAGCCACTCTGGATAGGAATGTCTATGCTCCAGCATATAATGCTCATCTCTTTCTATGAGAGAAGAGAAAAAAGGGCAGCTTGCAGCTGCTTCAGCATGAGCCAAGGTAATAAACACTAATAAACCCTGTGAGTTTCTGACAAAGTCTTTTAAGTGATTTCCCCACAATCCCACTATGAGATGGACTTTATTCTTATAGTTTGTGGTTACTAACCATGCTCCATTTTTATGTTGAATATGGAAAGCAGTTGCTAGCCCCAACTCAGCTATCAGTGATTCAGGCTAATTTGGAAATTATTCTTGCAAATAAAATTTGTAAGCCACTTACATTCATGGTAGTTTGCATACTTGAAATATGACAGTCTTGCTTCTTCGCATCTGAATGAAGTAATGGGGAACTGATTTTTTTTTCTTACTGCCAAAATAAAATCTTTGGGTTTATCTAGACTGCTGCATGTTATCGTGAACATCAACAGCATCATAGACTGCATTAGGATGACCTGTCAGCAGGTCGAAGTAGGTGATGTTTCCCTTCTACTCAGCACTGGTAAGACACATGTGGAGTGCTGGCCCAGCTCGGAGCTCCCCAGTACAAGAGAAATATGGACATACTTGAGTGAAGGGTGACAAAGATGAGGAACCGAAGCACCTAATGAACAAGGAGAGATTGAGAGAGCTGGGATTGTTCAGCCTGGATAACAGAAGGCTCAGGTGGGAAATTTACCAACACGCATAAATACCTGATGGGAGGGTATAATGAGAGGGAGACAGTTCTATCTCAGAGATGCCCAGTGAAAGGACAAGAAACAATGGAGACAAATTGAATTAAAAGTTGCATTCAAACATGAGAAAAAACTTCTTTATTGAAAGGGTGTTCAAACACTGGATCAGATTGTCTGGAGAGGTTGTGAAGTCTCCATCCTTGAAGATATACAAAACCTGACTGGGCTTATTCCCGGACAACCTGTTCTAGTTGGTGCTGCTCTGAGCAGAGATATTGGACTATATGATCTCCAGATATGCCTTGAAACCACTGGTTTTCTGTGATTCCATGGCTTGCATGAAGACACATACTAAATGTGAAGAATTAGGAATAAAATCAATTTTAACAACTTCATCTCAAAACCATCCTTCCTCCACTTTAGAGACACAAAAAAAATGGGAAATTACTAGATTCTTTTCTAATCATATTATTTATTTGTGCCTAAAAACTGAGAATATTCAGAATATTCAATATAATTATAATGTCTTTGTTTCCTTAACTTCACAGCTGATAGTTTCATTGCATTTCTTGTATGCACATGTGCATAAATGACCAGGACACTCTATACACTCTTGTGTGTGTATGGTTGGACTCGATGATCTCAAATGTCCCTTCCAACAATAAAGATTCTGTGATTCTGTGATACTCACACAAGTATTTAGAAAAATGTAGCCAAGTATTTATAAAAATGTGTTTGCAGTATTTTGGTTTCAATTTTGTAATCTTCAGTGCTCAACTCCCTATTTTCTCTAATCACTTGGTGTATTAAAGGATTACATACAGGAGATAAAAAATTTGCTTGCATCTCTAAGCATTTTCTTTTATCTGAATCGCAACTTCTTGGTATTTCACTCCACCAAAAATTATCT
>JAOXJM010000001.1:182719076-182732566 GCA_026413425.1 Tringa solitaria
CCAGAGAAGCTGTGGATGCCCCATCCCTGGAAGTGTTCAAGGCCAGGCTGGACGGAGCTTTGAGCAACCTGCTCTAGTGGGAGGTGTCTCTACGCATGGCAAGGGAGTTGGAACTTGATGATCTTTAAGGTCTTCCAACTCTAACCATTCTATGATTCTATGATCTGGGTCCTTTAGACAGTTTTAATAAAGAAAAACAAGTGCCTGGAACCAAACCCTAAATCAGTACAAGTTAAAGACAATGAGTTAATTCCTGAGATGTTCAATGACAAACTAGAACATATCAAGGACATACACATTTATGCCCCCAGTTACAGAATTACAAAGTTATTTTTCCACAACGTCCATGACCAAGAGCACTGACTGATCAATCACTAATGCATTAGAAGGCAAGTTGACAAATACCGTTATGCTAGTGAGCATACTATGAAAAGTGATAAGGTCACATTGATATCACTGTAATCAGACACTTAACAATAGAATGCACAGACCTAAATATTTGGCAAAGGAAAATTACTGAGGAGATCTTATTACACTCTAATAGAGCTTACAACGGTTTGAGCAAGTACTTCAAATATTTAAAAAAAGTTGCTTCCATCTATATATACTACATGGCTAAAAAACAATTTGCTTATGTTTCTATGGTATTTTTATCCAAATTTAGATGATACTTTAGAATTTGCTTCTAAATGTTATTTTTACAACCTGCATCCAGAGATAAAATTGAAGAGGAGTGGGATTCATCTTTTTCACCTTTAGATGTCTAAATTTTTTATAGTTGTACCAGGCCCCCCCCTTACCATAAAAGCAGAAATGACACCCCAGCAGAGAAATTCAACTAATCTATTAGCTCTTCTCTTAGGTTGAAATGAATCACCCTTATTTAATTAGATGAACAAATCCATTATTTATAAAAGGATCCAAAAATTAGCATTTGATTTGGAACCATATATTTTTTTGACATCTATGTTCAAACAAATGACTCCCATCCTTTTTATCTTCTGTCTGAATTTGAAAGAGCAAAATTTGGATGTACATTGAGGAGCATAATTTTTTGTTTTGATGTAGTAAATGAGCAGACTACTAAAATATATTGTCTCTTTAGATCTTCTATTTTTACAAAAAACCTGCCCAAGGAAGCATGCTACAACCCCCCTAAAAACTTGGCCAAATCTTCTTAAATAGAAGAAGACATGTCTACAGAGCAAAATTAAGATACTAGTACACGTACATGATAGTGTACCTGTTCTAGCTTGATCTAGCTAACACCCGAACATTAGCAATTAAGAGATTGTAATGGGGGTTTTAGCAATGCTTGTTATTTATTTAGCATGTATATCCAGAATACATAGAGAGTTTGTGCTTGGATTAACATGTGCTAGAATTCATGCTGTGGCTTCTACTTCTACTCTAAGCTATGCAGCTAATTTGAAGTAAAACAAATATGTTAGCACATACAATTAATCATACCTTTGTTCCTCCTGTGTATCCTATTCAATGCCATTTAGCACACAGCCTTGTATTTTGGAATGAACAACACTGCCCAAAGGGGAATTCACAGAGGGAATGTATTTATGAAGGGAAAAAGTAGTGATTTTTTTTTTTTACCTTAGCAAGGAATAAGGCAAGGACTACTAAACTGCATGATAAGTAATTAAAGGATTTTAAAACAAACCCAGAGAAAGAGCTACTTAAAAATACTTCAAACAAAAAGATAAATTCTGAATTTACTCGTGGACACCACTTTGTACAGAAAGCCCATCCCAAATATTTCATTTTACTCTTAATCCTTCAGCTTGTGTTTATCAGCTTCTTGATGATCTCTTATCAATTTTACAGCATAAAGGTGGGTTGGGCCTGAGAGCTGTAGTTTCAAATACTCTGAACAGTAAGAGCTAAAAGTTGACCTAAAAAGTATTCTGTACAAGTGTGAAAATATCTCCTGACAATCTTCCTCCTCCCCCTCAAATAATTATTTTTCATAAAAATTGGAGTCTTTCCTATGCAGAAGAAATGTGCATTTTTTCTATATTTTAAAACTGACTGCTACTTGAAACAGTGAGCTCTGTCTCCTTCCAGTGTAGCTACCTGACTGGATAACTATATCTATAAGCAAAGGTCAGGGTAAAGACCTGTTTACGCAAAGCCAAGCACTGAAAGAGGAATACTTGCTTTTCTTCAGGTAGAAAGCCAGTTCAGGCATGTCAAGAATTCAAAGTTCAAGACAACTGTGAACCATGCTATTCACCAAAGCAACCTCAGCCTAATATGGGAAAAAATAGGAGCGAAGCAGGAAAGAAAGATATCCCACTAGAGTATGTACTTGCTATATAAACTCAAAGAGGCTAGCTGGCTTAAGAATTATATACAGTTTTTTATATATATACACACATATATATAGTCCTTTCATAGCAGACTATAAAACATTTAGCTTCTGACCATCAGTTCAAGTAGGTGTAGTAAAAGTGAAGTAACTATGCAGGGGCCACTGGAGAACTATACGAGTGGGTAGTTACACTATCTGATCACAGCAGTATATAATCCATATCCCCCTCATTTGCCATTGTTTGACAGCCATAGAGATGCCAGCAGTGTGATGAACATGAAATCTCACTCTCTTCTGAGCAACACACTAATCAGGCAGGACATATGTTGGATAACCTCTACAGCAATCGTTTTGTAGAGTGGGTGGGGAGGAAAGCTGGCTGGTCTTGTTCTACTTTTATTTTTCATTTACATAAGGATGGAGTTATTTCACCTGATTATGTCAGAATAATCCTGATCTAGCTAAGAAGAACAGGACAAACAGTGGAATTCTACAAAGTATTGCACCTGCATTTATATATAATATTATTTAGCAAAAGCTGGCACATGATGTGGTTTTGAACATAAAAAAAAATAAAATACTATTTGGCAAATTTCAGCTTTTTTGACTGTTAAATGCAAAAGGTTATTTTAAAATTCAGTGAAACTGTATAATTTTTTAGGTTTGGGTGTTCTTTTTGGTTGTATTTTTTTAGTGCTGCTTACTTCTATAATTTTTTGTAAAATCTTCCCTGGGGTGAAAAATGTTAAGATAACATTAAGATTAACAAGATATACATCACAAGAATGTGCGTGGGTGGGAGAGGGAGAAGACTGTATGTTGACATACTAAGCAAATAATGTTACTAGTGGCTATATGAAAAAACATTACAATCCACATACTTTGAGGGCTGTACCATTCAGCTTTTGTTCTATCTTCTTTAAATTCCTGACTTCTCAGCTATGTGATTTAAAGGTCCTTCTACCAGTTTCACAACAGCACTTCTTAATTTCCTTAAGGATCTTGGAGGGGGGTCTGGGAGGAGTAAGGATTATTTCTTAAATATACAATTTGGAAGTATGGCACTGACAAGACTGTCCTGCTAATGATATATTCTCTTTACAGTTTTTCCTCACTGAGCTCCAGGTGAGCTTGGCTGCTGATTCTACCTGCATGGAAAATCAGTAATAGTTGACTTTCTATAAATTCATGCTTCATAGATTTCAAGGCCAAATGAAGCATTTATACTTATTTAGCTTGATCTTCTGTATTAAGAGAACATAAAATTCCATCCAGTAACTTTGTTTTGGATATAGTTTCACAGTTTTGTGGTGTTTTTTTTTTTTTTCAGGAAGATAACTGTTCTTGAAGATACCAGGAGAATTCAACGCTTGCCTTGAAAATCTGTTAATAGTAAAGAGCATTCTCTCTTTAGAACTACATTGTCATTTGCAATCTGAATTGTTATGCATTCATCTACCAGCCACTGACCATTTTTATGCCACTTCCTACAACAGGTGAAACATAGAAATAAAGCATTCAAAAACTGCCAGCAGACCAGAAGCAGCTTTAGACTCTCTGTTTAGCAAAATCACCATTATTGTTAAGTTTTATGAAACATGGCCTCTCAGGAAACTACACTTCCCAGCTTTTGTGAAAGTTGACAAAGTCCATGATCCTTCAAACAAAACATTTCAAACTGTCCAAACTGCATTTTATGAAACTCAATGTTGGCTAAATGTTTAAGATCATTTTGTCATGTGTTGATATGTCAAATGCTGTGAAAGAAAGCCTCTATTAACTCTTTGTGATTATCTTCATAATTAAATATTCAACCCTACCACAGCTATACTAATTCTGGAGTCTTCAAATAGCCAGTGGCAAAAAAACAATGCAGAAGTGGACTTAAGCTGGAAATATTTGCAACTCAGTTCACTGAATGGATCTGAAGAACTAAGCTACATGGTCAGCATCCCGTAAAAAAGTCACAAGTCGAAATGAATACTATGAAGAAAAAACTAGACTAACATTATTATTTTTCAGTAGTACTCAAAAGATATGAAAACATGGGATTTAACCAAGGAATCTATAGATATATTTTTGCACCAATGTGCACAGAACAAAGTAGAAGTACTGCAGGAAAAAAATGATCAAAATAATACATTGCCTATTGACGACAGTATAATCAAGCAAAGGCATGTATGGCCAATTCTGATTATATATGCATTCACAAAATTATGGCCCAGCTGGGAAATGCAGCTCTGTCCCAAAGAGGTAACATACACTTGCACAAACTCTTACAAAAATGTAATTCAAGTTCATATAACATGGAGATTTATTCTCTTTCAGTTGTGGAAATCAAGACAATACTGCAATAAAATTGTATCACACCAACAAAGAACAGATTCTTCACATATAAGAGCAACCTCTGAGGTACTTGAGTGAGGTTTCCTTCTAAGTGGGCAGCTCCAGAAGGTAATGCAACCACTTGAGATCTCAACAATTCAGTAATTAGAAGTAGTACTGGGCTGGCTAATAGGTTACACTCCTCAGATGCTTAGATGAATCTGGATCTTCAAAACAGTGAATAAGGTCTGGTTTACATGTGTAATTAAGGGAAGTGTAAAGAACCGTGAAAAATCAGAAGTTACATATTTAGAATTGTTCGCTTTAATAGGCAGTAATAGTAGTAATCAAGAGGAGAAAATAACTTTATTATACGATTTCAAGCAGAATTCCTATGAGTGATGAATACGAAACTACTATAAATAAATAGCAGGAACTACATGGAGACTAATAGACGAAAACTACATTCGCTTATTAGTCAATATGTTGAAATTACTACAACTGTAAGACGAATATTTCAATTAATGCATGTGTATTTCTCAACTGTAGATTTTTTGAGGCCTCTTTCAATTTGCAAGCACTCTAAGAGTAGCGAAGAACGCTTTCCCAGAAACAACTCTCTTGGATGACAGAAAAGGGGGATTAGTAAATATAACCAAGGCTATTGCAGGGGCTGTAGTGGGGAGACTCAATAAAGAAGTAAAAACAGACTGATCCCATAAAAAAAAATTTCTCTTCCTTTTCTTATCGTCTTCCCAAAAGTTTTAGTAAACCTTTGCTGGTCATTAACCAGAATATGATGCAGATATATTTTTGAAAGATAATCAAAATAAATCACATCATCTTAAATTTACTTGTGCTATGAACTTATAGTTCAGAAAAGGAGTTCAAGTTCCAGTGTAATTCAGGCCAGTGGAGACGTGACACAGGAATCACTGCAGGCTCACTACCTTGATGTAGAGATGTGAGTTGGTGAGTGTGTGTGCTGAACAGGGAACAGGTACACATATGATAAGATACTTGAGAGGTAGAAAGTGCATTTGTACTGAGATTTTTTTTTTCCCAAGAGATATTTTCCCTTAAATAAATAAATAAATAAATAACATTTTTTTTTGTGCTGTGTCTCTGTTCTTCATAAGCTGAAATCCAAGAATTATGCATTATATAATTCAGGGTAGAGCTACCGCTGGTGAAAATTGCCCTCCTTATTTGAATCTATCTCAATTATGATCCTTCTGTGGATCTGAAGCAGTATATTGGACAACAAGCACAAAGCATACAGAAACTGTGCATCTCAAAATGACACACAGGACTCTGCTACACTCTTGCTACAATACCTGCATGGCATACTACTAAACGACCTTAGGCCTGTCTTCAAGTTGGGAAAAAGGAAGAGCTATATAAGAACATATGTGTTCACGGCTGGCTGATATGTCTCAATGCTAAGAATTAAAATCCTTCATTTTCAGGTCCATTCAGCCACTGCAGTCCATAGCTTCAACTTAATGCCCAAGGCCTGTCTATTCCAGCTACCCTGAAGGGTGAAGGGTTCTTCCCCTCAGAATATATTCAGGAGAGTTGAGCTTAACTCTTCCTTTTACTTTGCCCAAGTTTTTTCACTGGTGGCAAAACAGTGCCAAAAACAACGCTTTGCTTTGTCTCATTCCAACTTGCTACCCGTGTACAAACAACAGGATCCTGCAGGAGCACAGGCTAACTCAACTCTTCCCGGTCCCTGCCAGGAAAAGGCATCCCTCTGTCCCTAGCAGATCTAGTCATCTGATAACCATCTGATTAGCTCTCAATGATTCTTGGTACAACCAGGCTATGGCAGCAAGCAGGAGGCAGAAAAAGGACAGGGGAAGGGAAAAAACCCACGTTTGATTGAATGGAAATGGAGGACAGCAAGCTGAACAAAAGAGGAAACATTTCCACCACGCTGGATGGAGCAGAGAACTCATGAGGGTTGAGCAGCAGCCCAAAAGGGCCTGGTTTTAATACAGTGGGACAGGAAGCCTGACCTGTTCTCGACAGTGAAGAGTTACTCATTCCACACAAAATTACTCTCCTTCAATGAGAGGGTTTCACCTCACATTTCCTATAGCCTAAAGGCTACAGCAGTTGTGTAGGAAAAAATTATTTAAGCTTCCTCAGGCAACAGAGAAAATTGAGCACACGTCTCAAGTATCAGCAATGAATATAAATGCAGTGACTTACTAAGTAATAGTGAGACACTGGCTATCTCACACCTATTTTATGTTTAGTGTAATGCCCAAATCACTCAATATACTTGAAAATGTCCATTTCACAAAATAACATATAAATCTTGCCGTGGCTGAAAACTGCCCTGTTTAATACTCACAGGATTTATGCAATTCTAAGCACACACGAAAAGGGAAATATGGGCAAAACCGGATTAGAATTCAGAGCAATTGCTCCTGCACCACATCTAAATCTACTCACGCTCAAGGTGTCTGTCATTTTGTCACTGGTTATGGAGGGAACCTAAATTTATCATGACTATAAATTCAGCACTTTAAGGACTTCCACTTCATTAGGATGAATCCGGGACATAATCCCACTCAAAGTCACCACTGGAGAAGTTTTGCATCACCTACTCCTGAGGAAGAAACGAAGAGTGATGCACTCATGCCAGAAAAAAATAATAGTAGGTAATGACTAGTTTCCTCTTCATTAGGATCTTATATCTCTATCTGAAAGACTCTCAGTGCAGTTCTCTCAGGAGGGATGTTTTTGAGCACGCAGTACTACAAATCTTCTACTGCAGTGATGAACTAGTTTAAAGGGCATTACTGAGATTATAGAGTGTAGACAGTGAATGACTTCAGCACAAAGCCCAGGAAAGTCTTAACATAATATGACTGGTTACAGTGTCCCAGGCTCTTGAGCTTACACGCTCTGCCTAAAGAAGAGATGTCAGAATAAGAAATCAAATACTTTGAGGCCCTAAAATAAAAACTCTTTAGGGTAGAATAGCTTTAGGGACAACAAATAATAGTATGCTATAAGTCCTGGGAATCTTCTCTTCTACGACCTGCTCTTGAACACCAGAGTAGTAAGTGAAAATAATATTCTCACAGATTTCACTGATGCGGGATCAAACCACAAACCTCTAGACGCAAAAAGCCTCACTGGAGGCACTGGGCTTTGAATTAGGCTTCACATGTTTCCTTAAAGGTATCCTTACAATTCCCTCTCTAATTATTATGTTCCACCCTAACCACAAAGCTCAAAAGCGGCAGCAAGGTGTGTGGTAACAGCATTCCTACAGTCCTGAAGAAAATGCACATTATACAGCAGAGTGACAGAAGTGCTATGCTGGTACTTAAGTTAAAAGTTACTGAGATTGGAATCCTGGCAAACATTCAGGGCAATGCCGTATCAAGCTGAATGAATTAATGTTTTACTAATGACTTGAACTTGAACAAGTTAAAATCCTTTTTCAGAAAGGGGAAAAAATCTGTCTTTTCAAAGAGCTTCCTAAGGGTCTACTGCTATATGAAATTCTTTCTATTACTAAAACCAAAAACTAATTAATTAATTCTGTAAAAGAAAGACTAGCTGAAGAAAACCCCAGGGAAAACAAGCCACAATATACTGACTTCAGAAATTCCCATCTAGGCCAAACCCAAGCAAAAATCAACACAGGTCAAATTAATTCATTAATTTACTGTAACAGGACTTTCAATCTGGTTGTATTAGTACCAGAGGCTCTTAACTTCCTCTTCTTAAATTCTTCAATGCCAATTATAAAGAACAGGTCATACAACTTCAGGGAAAAATTGAACATCATCCAAACAGAGTTTGGGCTTATGAAATAAAATTAATGTCTTCCTTTTCCCAGAAGGTACACAAAGACATTGATAAGGCAAGAATGGTTTTTATATTGTAAGATTTAGCAAGGCAAGCAGAATAAATTAATATACAAATTCTTCTGTTTTCCAGCAGACTTCCTTTTCAGCCTGCACAATCTTATACATGTCCTGCTTTGCAAGACTAGGTCAGAAGAGATATCTCCAACTACACTGCACTTTTTAAGAGTAAGAGAATTCCAACTTTCACAGGAAAACTCCAAAGAAAGTTCATTGCCTTGAACTAGCTCCCCTGAAGCAATGCTAAACTAGCACCCATCTAAAATCTTTGTTATGATTGTTCTTCATCGTAACTGTTTGGTACTACAAAGGCTACGTACACAGATTGGATCCCTTTTATTCAAGCAGGCTTCTAATTCCCCATCACTCAGTAGTTATATAAAGTTTCAGTTTTGGCACATTCCCAATGCCTACCAGCCCACAGTAAAAATTTGGTAAATGTAAGTTAATTACATAATGTAATATAAATAAGCTTTTTATTTATCCTGAACAGGCAATAAAATCCACCATGTGTTTGCTGATACATGGTTATATTGCTATCGAAAGTGTTTCTTACAATAGTGGGAATGTTGTAAATTAAGATGCACAAATTGCAAAAATTTAATGACAAAGTATGCCTTAATTACCTTTTCTCCATTTTTAATTTAACTTGATTCTTAGTGGATTTCCATAGTTTAAGACTCACTACCTTTTCTTGGTGGAAAACTGTCACATATCTGAGTTTATTTCAGATGTCTTTATCCCTCTTGTATAAATAATAATCTGTTTTTTAAAGAAATCAAGAAACATGCCAGAAACATTTCATCTACTGATCAAATGACCCTTTATGGGAACTCTACATTGTTAACCAGCAAGTGGAGTAAAAAATGCTAAACTCATCCTGAGGGCTATTTAGAATCTTTCAGTGAAACCAGGTTGGGAAATCAAAACAAGCTGAGCTGCTGTGCACAACGTTCCTCGACAGCAACCACTGTCCCTTCCCCCATTTCATTCTTCTCCAGACCTCTTTAGTCTGTCTGAATCAAAAATATTTGCAACCGACAACCAATATCATTTCACAGGCTTATTATAGCTCACTGTAGGAATTAGTGTCTTTCTACAGGTTCTCATGTCACTGGCAATCAGCATTACTCCTGAGAGTTCTCAATTCTTCCCCTTAAGCCTAGTGCATCTCCTTAATCTCTTTAACTCTTGCATTTTGACCTAATTTTACTGTTCATTGTCATGCTTCTTTTGCTGCTAGCAATGCCTTATTACATATCATAAGAATATAAAAGTTAAATTGTGGACTACTTTTAAGTAAACAGCCTGCTAAGTACTCATAGTGCTATCTTGAACATGATTTTCTTTGCCTCTAACCAGACCAGGTCAAATGGAATCAACAGCACTATTCAGCTCGGTGAAGCCAGAAGGATTCAGCTCCAAATGCTGAGCTGGTCAATTTTGTTGCAAATACATTGTTCTTTGTATGATTATTCAGCAAGCTATCTCAGCTTAGAACTAGAAAAATATCTATCACCAGGTGGTGGCGTAGAGAGATTTCCCTTCTATCCAATGAACCCAGCAGTTGCGATGCTCATTCTACATGAAGACAAGACTATTGGCCCTGACTTCAAGGAGAACTGGAAGCAAAATCTCCTCATCTTAAACCCTGATCTAAACCCAATGGCCTAAAGGTTACTCTGGAATGCACTGCTCCTAATTGGTCTGTTCAAGCCATTTTATTCTGTGGCACATACCAGGTATAAGCAGAAAAGGAAAAATATAAGGGAAAACAAAGAGGGAAGAAGCACACAAAAAAATGAGAATTTGTTTGCCCTGTGGTAACAGTACTTAGTTAGAGAGTGGAACATCAGAGTCCAGGCTATGTTCAAAAAAGTATTTAAGAATTCATATACACAGGAGGGAAACAGAAATTGAATTAAAAACTGGCCAGAATAGAAGTGAGGGCACATAATGGGGACCATGGGTTCAAAGCCTCTGAAATAAAGGAATTGCATCTGAGTCTTCCACATTTGGACGAAATGCCTTAACTTCTGTGTAAAAGGCAATTCAAAACACAATTGCCCCTCCTTTCCTAATTGGGAAGAGTACCTAAACCCACCCCTTCAATTACACTGCTTTGGTTTTGTTAAAAATGACAAATAATCCAGGACGGGAGGCAGAGGAATGCTTTACTTTTGGCTAAAAACCACGATTTGAACCCAAATAATTAAAAACAAACAAAAATTCTCTTGCCAAACCAAACAAGTACCTTTTTTCCTCTCAAAAATACCATTTTGTTTATCCAGATAAAGCAGCCCTTCTCTTCTATCTATATATTTGGAGGATAAGGTAATGTTCAAGTTCAAAACGGAAAATTCAGTCATTTCCAGCAGTCAGTCTAAAATGTCAGTGTAAAAGAACTAATGTAACTGGTATAAAAGACAATGAAAATCTTTCCACTGAGATTAGTAAGGCCTATAGCAGACTTTCTATATGTTCCATATAATCATCTCTACACAAAACACATAGCTACTCCTGTATACAGGTATTAATTTTGCTGTGACCTCGCAGCCACGTTCACAACAGCGCACCCATGAACTAAATTTATATTTACAGAAAGGTTTATTTTGAGGAGTCTTTTTTGGTTTGGGTTGCTCCTTTTAATAAACTGTAGTGTCAAACTACTATTTAAATCCCTTGGTAATACTTACAGTAAGAAATGTGACATGTGGAAAATTGTTTGGGCACCAACCTAGCGTATATCAAAACAGCAGCAACGAGCCTGGCAACAGTTCAGAATCCAATACTTGGCAAGTGATGGCAAACGTACCACCAACACGTGATGCCCTCATTTTTAAGCCAAAGATAAATGTAGTTGATGTTTCTTGCCAAGGCTAGTGTGCCCAAATGCCACATGTGAGGTCAAGCAAGGATGCTGCAAATAACTCCCAATGATACTTTACCAGTCCGCTTCTTTAAGAACTGTCAGATATTGAGTCAAAAATGTCTGTTCCTACACTATTATTATAGCTCACCCAGGAAAACATATCAGAGTTAAGGCTTTGAAAAGCAGCACTGACAACTGTTTTAGTTTGATAATTATACTCAGGACTGTAATAATATTCCCTTACAAATGAGTAAAGCCCACCAGAATGGTGAAGTTCCTAAAAATATATTTTAATTTGTATAAGGATGGATGACAGATTAAATTATATTTCACAAACTTAATGATTAAGTTTTCTCTAAGCAGCAGAACAGTGCTTCTTTAATTAAAATAATTTCTTGCACAGAAATATTTAGGAAAAGTCTATGAAGCTTTCCCAGAAATTAGGTTTAAAGGCTAACTACAGGGAATTGTTTTTGAAAGACTCTTGCTTCACTGGGGATTTAAAGAAATGTGAGTATAGTAAAATGCAGCACTGTGTTAAGGCATTTAGAGATCTGTAATGAAAAGTTTAAATGAGATTTAGCTAATGATGTAAATCACCACTTTCAGTGAGCCTTGGCTTTACAATGCTTTGGCTTTAAGTCAGAAAAACTGCCCAAAGAGCCTGAAATTTAAAAAAAAAAAAAATAATCTTGTTTCTTTCCTGCCCTAGTGATCCTCACATTCCCAAAACAGCCACGACAATCTGTCATTACTTCCCCTTTGAAACCATTCTACCCTTGAGGCTCTCTGCTGCAAGATACCACTTAGCAGCCCTAAAGAAGCAGTTTGGATGACTCCAATTAACTGAGCAGAGAGGAAAGTTAGGTAAGGCAGGGATAGATTATGGTTCAAATTAAGGCTGAACAGGAAATGGGCTTCCCCCTTGCACGTTTTTTTATTTTTGTTTGTTTCCTTAAAATGCTCCAGGCCCAAATCAGCATTATTTTATTTTTTCCCTCCAAACAGGAAAATTTAATGGAACTTACTCTGTCATGCAAAACATTTTTAGTATGGCACAAGCCTCTTGCAACAAAAAACACTGAGGGACATAACATAAATGTCTTCCATGGGTGCTGCAGTCCCAGTTGATGGTCACCCAAGCTTCAGAAGACAGGGTAGGAGGAGGAGCAAGCAAGGCAGACTTCTATGATGAGAGCACTAGCCAAGCAAAAAGCAGGTCAAGAACAAGGTCATATTTTAGAAATATTTGGAGTCAGATCACTATTTAGAAGAGATAAACAATCCTTCACTGACTTCACTTCAGAGTTATCCATAGCACTTAAATAGAATAAAGAATATTTCTTATGTGAAGCAAAAATGAACACAGCAAAAGGCTTTTACAGAAAAGCTCCACTCTTCATCTGGCATTCCTGCTACCCCAGACCCAAAACCCACTGCTGGGCAAAGGAATGTATTTGACTAATATTGCTTCTGGAGGTATGGGTTCTGAGTCAGGGTTTGAGTTTAGTCCCAGCTTTGGTGTATGTTTGTTTTATTATACACAATCATCAGAATCTGGCCCAAACTTTTCCTTAAACCAGTTCAGCATTCACATTATTTAAAGCTGCACATATCATGAGAGAATACCTTCTACAGATTGGATAGGTGGCCATTTAGATTGAAACTCTTTCAATTACTATGTCTTACTGCAGTGACATTAAAAAATCAGACAAGGAGGGCATAAATTGAAGGTAAATGATGGATTTAAGTTTTAACTGTGCATTCTCAGTGCTAGCTTCTCATGTAAGGAGTACAAATGCCTCATACAACTCATACCAGAAGTAGTGTGAAATTGTACTGTGCAGGTTTCTGAAACGGGCACAAGAGCTCAACATACTGGAGCTAATTTCTGTGTCAACTTTCATTCCACATGAATTAGTGCCATTTTGCACAGCTGAAGCACCAACTCTATGCATATATTGGGCTGCGCCATACATATCCAGTTTCACCAAGCTGTCAGGAATACGAATTTGCTGCAGACAAGGCAGTTTTTCACTAAGTCTATCAGATTTAAGTTACTCTGTGAGCCTGT
>JAOXJM010000001.1:182732666-182765200 GCA_026413425.1 Tringa solitaria
GTTTTTCACTATTTAAAAGTCTCAAGTGTTTTCAGCTGGAACTTTTTCTTCAGTCTTGTGAGTCTCTCAACAGTGTACAAATTTACATACCACAAATACAGGAGTTCAACTATCAGTCTAGATTTCCATTTTTTTTACCTCCTCACAGGGAAAAAAAAAATCTGTTTTCACTGCCTTCTGGTATTATCGGTGCCTTTACTAATCACTAAATTAAGAATTTAATAATATAAACATCAGGGTTCACCACTGTCACAGACTTGCTAAGAAGAGTTTTTTCTCCGCCTTGTTAATGGAATGTGGAGGCCGCTTCTGAGGAAAGAGATTCAACTATTTTGCAACTTTTCTGAAAAACAAAATTCCATACTTTCTTCAAGGTTTTGCTAAAATGGACTCATACCACTTTTTAAGTATCAACAGATCTCCACATAATCACTTTAAGATCAAAATTCAAAACAAACCAGAGAGCAAATTCTTAATATCAAATACGGTAGTTTCTTTCAAAATGTCACAGAGATGCCTCCTATATTCTACAGGCTCTTCTTGGTTTAAGCTTAACAGAAATGCAAGGGCTCACCCACTTTATAGCAGATCATCTTGAGGCTAAATCCCTAAATATGAGTAACTAAAACCTTTTCTACCTTTAAAAATATCAGTGCTGATAAATAGCTAAATTGTGTTCAATTTATTTCACTAATTACTCTTATGAAACATGCAATTTAAAACCAGGAAAGCACTATAGCCATACATGTGGTAATTGATGGTGATAATAAGACTCTTTTAGAGCTTAAAATCACAACCGATTCTTTCTGGCGAGACCTCTAATTTTGGTTTGAATACAGCAGACCTATGCTCTCACTTGTGAATTACAGCCCTTTCTCTCCTTTTATTCTTAAATGGCCTTCCCTTCTCCTCACATTGAGCAGATTTCTGTTCTCTTTAGTTATACATGGAAAAAGTTCTCATGAGACAGCCATAATCCCATAGCAATTCTCCATTTGTCTAGGCCACAGGTTTCTCTCTTAGCTGGTATGTAAAGTTTCTCTCAGTATCGTATTTCATGCTTTCAGACACTAGGTCACAATTTGGTACATAGCATGGAATCATAGATTCATGGCATGGCTTGGGTTGAAAGGAATCTTAAAGGTAATCCACAACCCCTGTGCCATTGGCAGGGACACCTCCCGCTAGACCAGGTTGCTCAAAGCCCCATCCAGCCTGGCCTTGAACACTTCCAGAGAGCCTGTTCCAGTGTCTCACCACTCTCACAGTAAAGAATTTCTTTCTAGTATCTAATCTAAATCTTCCCTCTTTGATTTTAAAACCCTCATCCTATCACTCTACTCCCTGACAACGAGTCCCTCCCCACCTCTCCTGTAGGCTCCCTTTAGGTACTGGAAAGGCGCTATAAGGTTTCCCTGGAGCCTTCTCTTCTCCAGGCTGAACAACCCAAACTCTCTCAGTCTGTCCTTATAGCAGAGGTTCTCCATCCCTCTGATCATCTTCATGGGCCTCCTCTGGACCCATTCCAACAGGTCCATGTCCTTCCTGCGCTAAGGACTCCAAAGACGGACACAGTATTCCAGGTGGGGTCTCACAAGATCTCACAGGTCTCACCTGCTGGGAAAAACAGAGCAGGCAACGGGGCTAAGGGCTGGCAGAGTGCTGACGTGGATCTTTTCTGCTCACTTACCCACCACCTAGTCTGCTGTTGCCCCAACTTGCTTACCACAAACGCCAGCCACATATAAGAAGATAAACAAAATTCCAGATCCACAACAAAATTCAAACCAGAGCACTTTGATGACTCCTTATACTTGGCCTCTGTGCAACTGCCTGAGATAACAGACTTGGGCCCCAATTAGGCTATCATCATTTAAGAGGTCGACAAAAGAACTTCTACATTTGTTCCCTTAAGTGACAGTATAATGAGCAAGGCAGATCAATCATGGAAAGATGAAGCTAAAGAAAGTCATGCTCTTCTTCTATTTGCAGTTCAGAGATGATGAACAAATATTCCAAAACACACAGAAAAGCATTTTACAGGGAATACTAGAGGTGTCTGGCAAAATCAACTTTCTAATTCATGTTATTTGAAGAGAGCAGTGATTGGTGTTGTAGGTTCCCCTCACTGAGGCATGAGACAACTGGAAGACATAAAATACTTGGGCCACAAAATGTGCCTTATTAGTGGTTTTGGGTTTTTGTTGTTTGTTTTTTTGTTTTTTTTTTACTTCTTCGAAAGAACATTAGCTGAGTAATATAAACAAATACTCATTCATTGAATCACATTTTGAAACCCCTCCTGATTTCAACCGGATCATATACTGACTATGGCAAAATTCAGCTTCAGTGAAGTCCCCACTTACTAAATTTACAGCATTAGGCACTGTGTGGTAGCCATCACAAACTTGTTACTGCAGCAAAATTCCTGATACAGGAGACAAAAGCCTGAAGCGTGCCATTCTATTGCAGATATTGGTAGTCTGTGCATCTTTCATTCAGATCCTGTGTTTAGTCTCCTAGAATGATCTGGCTTAAAATCAAAACCACTAAAACAATAGTCTTGGTAAAACTGAAATTCTGCCAAAATACACCTGAGCTGTAAAACACTGGTTTTGATGTTTTTCTGAAGAGGGCGGAAATAAATCTAGGTTAAATTGATGTATTTTTCACCCCTGTTACAGATTTTAAAGACACTGCTAATAAATTTGAGTTATTTTAGACAGACAAATATTAATGTTTTGATCACAACTTCAACTCTTTTAAATACAGTTTTACCATCTTCAGTCAAGCAGAAAATCAGAAATATTCTGAAATGCAGCACAGCTCATTTTTCACTGTGTCAACAGCCCCAGGATGGCAAAGACCATCTAAGTAAGTAGTCTGCAAGATGATAACGTTGTCACAAGTTCCAAAGGGTCTAAAAAATCAGCAAGCACCTTGTTATCATAATGATTCTTTGTATTATGAAAAATAGCATGCTGTTACAATTGACAGGCTGTTACAACCCTGCCAAGTAGAAGCAGATGTGGCAGGTCAGCTTTCCATGAAAGAAAAATTCTTGATAAAGAGTTGGAATATATTAAGTGCAATTTGCTTTAACTACACATTTGCCACTAGAAAGTGTTCAGAACTGATGTTAATCAGTTTGCTGAGAGTAAACTTTCTTCAGCTTCTGTTACTCCCATCACAAGAAACCTTGAAATATCTCAGGGCTGAGTATTTGTTCACCTACCAGAAGAACAACTTGAAATTGTGAACAATGTCACCATGTGGTGACACCTGTCATAAGAAAGTGATGGTATTCCTAAGAAAATAGAGCACCCTGTGCTCCGTTAGCTTTATTTAGTTGTAAATTTCTCTAACCTATATCTCAGTTAAAAGAAAAGATATAAGGAAAATAAGTCGTGTTACAAACTCTTATCTTACTACTTGTTCTCTGATGTAGCAAATATTTGCAAATAAATTTTAAAAATTTCTAGAGGTACTGTCTCTTCTGTGCTCATCCAGCACAATGAATAGGAACACATGCTTTAATATCCTACCCTCAGCAATGGCAGAGAGTGACAAAACTGTTCAATCTATGATAGACAGGACAAATTCCTATACACTGATCTTAATTCCATTAATTGGCTGTGCTTCTTGTGAAGCAGTAACACAAGCTGAGTACCCATGAGCTGAAAATAAACTAACTTGGAGGATTTTTTCTAAGAAGTTTATTATTAAATCAAGTAATAAAATTCATTGCCAATTACTCATAGAGCTATATATCACATATTAAAAAGGGTATTAAAGTAACATAACCTAGCCACCTGTTACCACACAGAGGAATGTCTACATTTAGGGATATCCACATTAAGTACAGACCTTTGGATGGGAAAAAAAAAGGCTCATTAATGTTTTCCGTTTACCCCTTAAACTGTTCTTTCTTTGCTCTTTAAAAACAACACACACACACCCCCCAACGTTTTTTTCTCAAGCAAGTATATGCCAGTATTCTCAATTTGTTTTTATTCTTTCCTTCTGCATCCTCCACAATCCTTGAAAATAATATGTTAGGAGCATTCACATCAGTCACACAACAAAGGTCTTTGACAAGCCATTGAGGATTCTGATAAGTAGGTAGAATCAGAACTTGAACCCTACACAACATGTACATCAGAGATAATGCGTCTGTATGAACAGTCTTATAGCTGGAACCTTTAAACAGGCAGGCAACCATAACTGTAAATCAAAATTTAGAACGTTTCTCAAGACAAAAGGCTTATGTAAAAAGCCTGAACAGGGAATACAAAGATAAAACTACAGAAAGCCCAGGTATCTGAGCAGTCTTAGAGAATTTCACTTTCTTGCGAGACTAGTTTTTTTTTTCATTAGATGCAATTACCGTATCAACATCTCTTTTTGTAATCACCAGAAATAGTCCACAATATGGGAAAGTCATCACAAAAATCGTATTCCAGGAGGTAACTCGGACTTCCCTCAATTGAAGTCCCCAAAGTACACTTAAACTCTCTCACTTTGAAGAACAACAAAAGTATAGATATGAGTACTCACCACCGTCTTCAACCATGAAATGAAAAATGTCACTGGTGGCATTGTCACCCCCTCGTAAAACATAGCATATCTTCATATCATCGATATCAGCTGGGAAGAGTTAGGAAAAATAGATTTTATTTAAAATGCTGAAGAAATGCAAGAAAAACTTCACATCTATTAAATAGTTTCTCTTCAACAGAGAGAGGTCAAGGTTCTCTAGTTGAGCTCAGGAATTTCAGTATTAACAGTGCTGAAGTTTTACAGATACTATTAATTCTCCTTCCCTTTACTTCCCCCTTCCGCAGTGACCTCTTCCTTTTAAGATGTATTTACAAAAGGAAATGAAAGGAAATGTAAAAATATGGGCTCAACAGTCAGAACTACTTCATATTTTTAGTGGTGCATTTTCTTAAACAGAGGTGCATCTCTACTAAGACACCGATACTTTCATTCTTCGTCCTGAGATGTATCATAGAGGCCACAGAAAATCTGTGGCTGAGATGGGACCAAAACCCAGGGTATTTTCTATGCTAAATTCTACCCTCCATTCAAGAAGTGAAACAAATTAGCCCACACAACCTCCCACCACCACCTCTAAAACTAGATTACTTCTGGCATACGGTCTACCTCTAGGAGAGGATATCTCTATACATTCTGCAGTAGAGAGGTCTCAATCTCTTTAGTCCCCTAAAAAAATGCGTTCTTCACCAGACCATCCTTTCTATCATCATGTTTTCAAAAGATATGGCATTTAATCTATATGAACTGTCATAAACAGTGCTCAAACACAGTGATTGACTGTTTAAAGAATCCAAACAGAGGCAAATAAAGTAGACAGACAAAACTAAAGTAAGAAAAAACTCAGTGCACAATTTTGAACCATCAATTGCAATAAAGAATGTAAAAGGTAAAAAAATATTTGTTGTGTTTTCTGGTTTCCTTGAGCAGTGATGAGAAACATGCAATACATAGAAACTAATCTTTGTCACTTTCTTTGAAAGACTGCTGTTGTTAAATATCCACATCTGATACTTTTTTTAAGAAAAAGTTTTAGAAATTAATGGCATTAAAGTGGAGCTCAAATAACACCCAAGCTCTCCCCCCACATTAGGGTATATGCATTAGTAAAAAGAAGCCAAAAGCACTTCTGTTAGAGCTCCTCAAAATTCTCAGTTCCAAAAGTAGCCAGACATCTTCTAGGGCAAACAAGTTAAGAACCTTATCAGCAAATATATGTCACTGAAGAATCTCTTCCATAAATGTCTGAAAGTTAAAGATCAAAAATTCATGGGGCTGTAAAGAGGATGCAAACAAATACCTCTTCATGCCAGTGGAGAAAATAAATTTTTCATCCTGCAAACACTTATGCAAGCACTCAGCTCTGCCCCTGTGGGTAGCCTTATTGAAATCCATGGTTCCAACATATAAAAAGATAAGCACTTGAGCCAGTGTTTGCAGGACCAGGACCACCTCATCAAAAGAGCCACTTGTCATCCAAACATCTTAATTTTGTCAAAAGAATTGCAAAGGAATGACCTGTTTACTATTCACTAATATCTTCAGAGTCACTTCTGCAATTCTACACTTTCCTTCCACAGTTGAGTCGATTATGATTCAGTAAGCACAATTCATTACTGTATTAACTACAGTTCCTAATAAATATTAATGTGATATTGGAATTCTTCAACATAATTTTGAAATCCATCCAACATAATTTTCTATTAAAAATATATATATTTGTCTCCACTAAATCAGGTCACTGATTTCACATTTAAAATTCTGCAAAACTGATGTGGTTATTAAAGGCACACATATATTAATATGTATTCTTTAAAAAACAACATCATTCACTCATGTCTCTGAAAACACTTGCCTGAAAAAGAAGATAAAAAGTATGATTGGGGTGAATACTGAATAAAATCATTGCTTGCAAAGTCCTGAGTATTTGGCTAGAGTAGCCATGTAGACACCTTTGGCCTCAGGAGGTTACATAGAATACTGAGATATCAAACAAGCTGTATTATTGACAAGCCAAGTAACAACTATATTTTGGTCATCTGACATATGTACACCTGGCCACATGGCACGAAACAGAATGGAATAGGTACCTATCCTGAATGCCCCTCTCCTCAAAAAAATGGGGTATCACTGTGCTATGCAGTGCTCTGCTTTCAAGGAGCAGTAATTCTATATTCTCCAATGCAAATGAAAACCCACTAAAAAAGTGATAATATCTTTATTTGCTCATTCCCATTCTCTTCTGTTTCTCACTTACTCTGACAATACTCTTAATACTACTAGCAGTCCACTACTGAAGCCTTACATTTAAGGAGATGTGGTGTTTTCCCAAAGCTTAGACATCGTTTTGTCCCTCCTTGCCTCTTTTTTTGCACTAAAACCACAAAACTCAGGGCACCTCGGCCATTCAAAAGTTCATCAGCCCTGTTTGCAAGATGTGGTATATCTGACAGGAACACCACTACAACTAAGACTAACATGGGACACATACCAGTATGGGCTCTGTGAAACGAAATACAGAGAACTACAAGTGTTCATGTCTAGCCTTACCACCTCCAAAGCCCAGCCTGTCTGGGCCCCCATAACTTTGATTCTCCATTAAATTGTGCTGTCTACTCACTTGACAGCTGTTGGAGTCTCCAAGAAATCTCATTTCATTTTTAATTAACCAGCTATTAACTCATTGCAAAGTAACACGGAAAATTCTTTGGAGAATAGCTAATGCTCCCTTTTCAGTTAAAGCTACTTCATAGCCTTGTGTTGAGGCTTTTTTTCAGAACCTACGGCACATGTGGTTTTCATCCTATTTATACCACCTAGTATTTAAGTTTCATGTAAAAAGTAAGTAACGCTGACATAATTTTAAAACATTTACATTAACTTTTAATTTACCACAAACACCCTGTGGGTAACATTTGTGTAATTAAGGCAACAAATGTACTCATAACATATTATTTCTCCATGTTTGGGAAATAATTTTGCTTTTACAGTTAAATGCACTCAGACTGTATGGGAACTCATACCCTAGCCATGGTATGACTATTAGTTAATAATAGCTTAGGCACTCCCATAGCATTTTCTAAGTAAAACTGTTTAAAGGTGGCACTCAGCCTCTACAGATATGCAACCAAGTGCAGCCCAAATCTGTTATCCAAATTTTTAACACTGACAGAAAGTCCAAATCACAGTTATTTGGACTGTAAGCTCTCCACAGCAAAGACACTTCTTTATTCAGTGTTTATCCAGTAGACCCCCTTTCCTGTTTAAAACTGTCACAGATACAAAAAATAATAAACAGAACTAAAAAAATATAAAGCCATTATAAATAAGCTCACAGTCAGAAAGTTTCTCTGATTAATTATTATAGAGTTTAGTGCAAACAAGAACGTTTCCAGTGATTTAAGGGAAGCATGGAATACTGTAATACCTTGGGTAAACTGGCTGATGCTATGGTTGCCTTTCCCCAGGTGAATCAGGAAGCCATGGCGAGGACCCTCTGTGATTCTGATCTTGAGAGTTGCGTGTAAACTGTCCCTGTCTTCCACTTTGAGCACCTTGTTGGTAATCAGAAACCCAATGTGACCTGTGGCCAGAACACGGAGAGTCTGAGCACCCTTATTTATTACAATTTGAGGTACGCTGTTGTCCACAGCCATTATTCGAATCTTCATAGTCTGAGGTTTCCTTGTTTCAAACACAGTGTTGGGGAAGACATAGAAATCAGTATGGGTGCCATCCGTAACAGTGAAAGAGAAGCTATCCTCAACTGATTCTGTGCCATCGTGTTTGTAGCTGATTAGATTTTCATTTAGATCTTGTTTAGTGAAGGTGGTGACTGGTTTGGAGTTATTGAACATGATCTGACCATGAACTGGTATTTGAGTGAGGATAAATTTTAGCAATGCATCAGGTGTATCTCTGTCTTCTGCAGTCAGTTCAAATGGGGTTATCAATTTATATTCATTTTCACTCACCACCAGGTTATGGATGGTGACGACAGGTTTCTTATTGTCCACATCACTGATAGAAATTCTGAAAGTCCGAAATACAGGGTTATAGCCATCAGTCACCTCAAACTCAAAGCTGTCCATTTTCACCTCATCTTCTGATGTGTGAATGTAATAGACCTTATTCCCTGCTAATAGGAGTTGAGTAAAAGTGGAGATGGGTACCCCAGGCTGATCTGTGCATTCAAGATGACCACGAACAGGTGCTCTGGTAATAGTGAAAACTAAGTTCTCATCTGGACTATTCAGGTCACTGGTGCTAAGCAAATCAGTAGTAAGGGTTACTTTCCCTCCTTCCTTCAAAGACACTCCTTTGCTGATTACATCTGGGAAGACAATATCAATACTACCTATTGTCACATAAAAGTAGCGGTCAATGAGAGGATTTATTCCATCTGTCACATCAAACTTGATAAGATCACGAACTCCTTCTTGGCCAAAATGCATATATCGAATTAAATTTCTATCCACTTCATCTTGGGTGAAGTTCATCCCCAGGGTAATATTCTCAACTCCACCTGAAGGCTTTATTCTCTGCAAGAGGCCTTGTCCTGGCCCATATCTTATAATGTACGTCAAGGTTTTGTCTTCAGAATCTAGGTCAGTAGCCTTCAATATTCTGTTATTAATAGTTCTAGTTTCTCCTATTTCAATCTCCAAACCATCATTGATGGCCATTCTGGGTGTCTCATCATCTACAGGAATAACCATAATGAGTACCATTTTCCTAACGGTATGTTTCCCATCTGTGAGTTTCACCTCAAAACTGTCCTCCTTTGTCTCAGAGTCATCATGTTCGTAGAGTATGTTGGAGCTCTCTGTTATCTGATCCAAGGTGAAGCTCTCCACCAGGACAGTTCCATTGACCAGCTGGTTCACAATGTGGCCATGTCTGGGAAGTCTGGTGATTGTGAACACCAACTCATCAGCAGGGATGTCCGCATCAGCTGCGTTGAGGATAGGGGTATCAATAACCAGGCTCATGCCTTCCATCACAACAAACTCTCGTATAAAGATTTCAGGCTCTTCATCGTTGATTGGCATAATGACAATGGGGAACACATGCCTTTGGGAAAAGTTAATGCCATCAGAACAGCGGAAAGCAAATCTGTCTTCAACAGGCTCCACACCTTTATGTATAGTTTGGACATAAAAAATATGCCCTTGGCGGAGGTCTTTCAAGGTAAAAGCACTTATTGCTACACCTGCTCTGGATTTTTCAGATCCTGGGGCTGGGGAGATGTTCTCTACGTACCCAGACGTGGGCTGAGCAACAATGGTGCAGAGTATATCATCATTAGGTGTATCCACATCTTCAGCCCTGAGGTGAGCAGGAGTAATGACCTGTCTATCACCTTCCATTACCAGGAACTGCTCCCCCACAAAAATCTCTGGGGCTTGACTGTCAACAGGAAGAATGGTCACCAAGACTGAAACTCCTTGTACAACATTGCCTCTGACACTCCACTCCTCAGACAGGTCAGACAAGGTAAGGTTGAAGGTATCTTCTTTGGGCAGGCGGCCTATTTCCCCTCCAGTGTGAGCATATACCACAGCGCCATCCAGCACATCTCTCTGGGAAAATCTCTCTGCAGGCACCCCTTGGACCAGGATATTCCCATGCTGAGGAGGATCCTCTACAATGAAAGTCAACATTAAGTCATCTGTATCCTCATCTGTGCCCTGAATGACATTAGCAGTGATTTCAGCAGCACTGTTCTCCAGCACATCCAGGTAGGAACCAAGAGTGCCTGGGGGCAACCGTAGCATAGGAACCTCATCGTCAACTGGGTGCACATTCATTTTCAGTGTGATGGGCACAAAATGAACTCCATCACTCACATCAAGCCTGCAGGTATCACTGTTGGTTTCAGCTCCACTGTGAACATACACCACCCTCCCTTGTCTGATATCCTCCAGGCCAAAGACAGCTCCTGGAATCAAACTGTACCCAGAAAGCTGCAACTGGCCATATCGAGGAGCTTGGGTCAGGATAAATCTGAGATGGGCAAGCTCAGTGTCCGTGTCACTGGCATCCAGCTCAGTTGGACTAAGGACATGGCTGCCTCCCTCAGGCAAAGTGAAGCCAGTATTAGTGATTTCAGGAGGCTGGTTATCCACAGGCTGCAGGTAGATGGTGAAAGTCCCTTCAGCTGCATTGCCAGCTGCATCTTGCACTTGATACTGAAACTGAATCAAATGAGGAGCCACCCCCAGCTCTTCCTGTGGGGGACGGTATGATATCTTGTGATGATTGATCTGGGCTTGGGTGAAGTGGGTAACTTCCACAGAATGATCCTCAGTCAGCACAAGGGATCCAAGACGCGCTCCGTACACATCTGGAGGGTGGTTAGTGTCAGTGGGGGGCTGGGTTATTGTATAGCGGAGTTCACGATCCCCTGAATCCTGATCTGTGTAACACAAGTGCTTCCTCCGCAGTGGGGTCACCTGCTGTTCTGCAACTATTAAGTGCAGGCTGCTGCTACTATGCAGCTCTGGGGCTAATCTGTCTACGGGATGTACCCGGATCACAAAAGTCTGTGGTCCAGAGCGGTTGGGTGGGTCATTGTCATCCTGGACTCTGAAGACAAACTGGTCTAACACAACACCAGGGCCAGGGCTGTGAGGGCCAAAGTGGTGGTAATAGAGACGCCCTTCCACAATGTCCTGTTGCAGCCATTCTCTCACTGGCTTTTCATATATTAGGGAGCTCCCTGCTAAACCTGGCACCCTTGTCCAAGAAAAGCCTTCATCTTCTTCCTCCTCTTCCCAGCCAGGAGGTGGCTGTGCTTGACGGAGGAGGAGCTGTCCAGCAGTGGGGCCAGACTCCACTGTGAAGAGCAAGATGGCATCCTGTGAGTCAATGTCAGTGGCGCTAAGAGCACGGGTGGTGATGGGCACTGTTTCACCCTCAGCCATGGCCAGCCCTGTGTTAGCATTGAGTAGGGGTGGCTGGTCATCAGTGGGCACCAAAGTAATGGGGAAAAGGAACTCAACACGGTGGCGAGAGCCACCATCTTCCAGCCGCAGAACCAGGTTGTCACTAAGTGGAGACTCACTGCCATCATGCTGGTAAATGACCCGGCCTGCTGCCAGCTCAGCCACTGTGAAGTGTTTACGAGGGGCAGCAGGTACTGGGGTGTCTTCCAGCAGAGTAAGGTGGCCATGCCTCAGCCCCGCCACCACACTCACCCGCACCTGCTCAAGGTCATCCTCATCACTGATCACCAGGTTGGGGCTGGGACCGGGGCCTGAGAGAGGCCGTGACTGCCCCTCATAGAGCACGAGGCCAGTGTTGCGGGTCACCACAGGTGCCAGGGTGTTCATGGGCTTCACCACAATCACGAAGGCAAAGGGCTCTGAGGCAGCACCCTCAGGGTCCAACACTTCCAGCTCGAGCTCAAAGAGCCGCTCCCGATCCGAGTCCTCTGTGGGTGGCTGGTAGGCAATGCGCAGCTCCCTCACGTCTCGCTGGCTGAAGGAGGAGACAGGCAAGCTCCGGTCATCTGTGCTGACCATGTGCCCCTGGCCAGGGCCAAAGGGTGAAGTGATGTTGAAGAGCAGCAGGTCTGGTGGTGACTCAGCATCCTCGGCTGCAAGCATGTCAGGCGTGAGGGCGGTGAGGACAAACTGGTCAACCTCCATCATGAGCATGGCCAAGAAGCTGGGTTTGGGAGCCACGTTCTCAGTCCCGGCACGGATCCGCACCAGCACCTGGAAGTACTCGCGCTTCAGCAGTGCCTCACTGCCAGCTGCCTCCCGCAGCTCAGCCACCAGCGGCACCAGGTCACGGTTGGGGGAGCCGCCGGCTGCCGTGTGCCGGTAGCGCAGACCCAGGCGCAGGAACTCCTCGCAGTCCCACATGGAGGCGGGCACCGGGCCGCCCCCCGCCGCCTCCCCGCCCGCGGCCACCGGAGCCGCCGCCGCCGGGGGGTAGTTGAGGATCTCTCCGTAGCGGGGCAGCCCGGCCAGCTGCGGCAGCAGGCCCACCCGGCAGCGCTGCCGGCCCGGCTCGAAGGCGAACTCCAGGCTGCGGGCGTCCAGCGGGTTGCTGGTGCCCCGCAGGCGCTCGACGGTGAGGGGCAGGTTGCGGGTGACGATCTCCAGCTGGGTGAAGAGCACCTCCACCTCCAGCACCAGGGGCAGCACCAGGGCGCGGCTGGGCGAGTCGTAGCGCAGCTGCAGGCGGACGCGGTCCCGCGCGGGGCTGCGGCCCCCCAGGTGGGAGTACTGCACCTCGCCGGGCCCGAAGTCGCAGGGGAAGCGCCTGGGGCTCAGGCGGCCCGGGCGCTGCCACAGCGGGTCCTCGTCCAGCACGGTGAGGTGGCACCGGTCTCCCGGCTGCACCTGCAGCACCAGGTCCCGCGCGGGGTCCAGCCAGGCGGAGCGGCCCAAGGGCACCCGCAGACCGCGGTTGGCCACCACGACGGGGGCCGCCTCCGGTGCCCATGGCGAGGAGACCGCGGCGCTGCCCGGCGGCAGCTCCGGCGCTCCCACCCAGACACAGCCGGCCAGCAGCAGCAAGCCGGCCAGCAGCCGCCGCGGCGCGGCGGGGAGAACCTGCATCGTCCTTGCCGGCGGGGCGAAGCGCCGGGAGCCCCCGGCAGTGGCGGCTGCGCTCCGCTGAGGGGCCGAGTGGCGGCCCCGCTCCTGCCGCCGGTGCGGCCCGTCCCAACCCACTCGCCCCACACACACGCTGCGCTCTGAGGGGAGCGCGCCCCGCTCCGGAGGGGAGCCCCGCGAGCCGCGAAGCCCCGCCCTGCGCCTCCAAGCGGCCAATAGAAATCCGCGGAGGGGCGAGGCCTTCTAGCGCGATTGGACAGAGCTGTGTGCCAATCTTGCAGGCTACAGCAGGGGACAGCCTCCCACTCTCTCCCCCGGCCCCTCAACAGGTTGCTGAGGGGAAGGCGCCGAGGGAGCGGCGGGGCGATCCCTGGCCGTGCGGGAGCGGGGAGGAAGGGGGAGGCGGGGGGACCCTGCCGGCGGGGCTCGCCTTGCCGGCAGCCACCGCGGGGAAAGGCGCCGCGGGCCCCCCCCCGAGTCCCCCCGTCGGGTGTAGGGCGGTGTGCCGGCCCCACAGCGGAGGAGCGCACCTCAGCCAGCCGCGGGAACGCACCGCCGTCCCCCGCTTCCCCTGCCCCGAACCTCCCCGCTCCCGCCGTAAATCCTGGTTCCCTGGGGCGGGATTAGAGCGGGGCTGCCCCCCGGGGAGGGCTCGGGGTTTCCCTTCCCCTCAGGGTACGGGGCGGCAGGTGAGCGCCGGGCGGCAGCGGTGGCGGGTAGCGGCCCGGTTGCCGTCGGCGGCGGGAGCAGGGCTGCCCGAGAGCCGAGCCGGGCTAACGGGGGGACGGGGAGGGGGGACAGAAAGGTGCCTGAGGGAAATCGGGGCGGGCCACGGCAGGAGAATCGCCCCGGGGCTGCCGGCGGGGCCCGGGGAGGGGGGTGTGTGTGTGGGGGGACCTGCCCGCCGGCACCGCCTCTCCCCGCACCAGAAAGGGAAGGGATAAACATCTGCGGGGCAAAACGCGTTAGTTAATGCCCGGTTTCATCGCTCGTCGCAGCGGTGGGGGAGGAAAACCTTCGCACTGCTTCTGCCACCTCGCGTCCGCAGTTAAAAGCGTATTCAGAAGCGCCCGAGCTTGCAAGGAGTTATTTGCCTTTTAAAATTCCCGGTTTTTTTGGCTTCTGGTTTTTTATTCATCTTCTCTCACAGCTGCTGAAATTCTTCCTTGTTAATGAAATGTGGTCTGTTTTTTTTTTTTTTTTTTTTAAAATTTCTAACAGTAGAAAAGCAAAAAACACATTTAAAGACAACCCAATGCTGTTTGGAAGTGACTTTGTGTAAATTTGTGATGCCGCCTTTTAAAATAATGTTTGAAGTTATCCTTCAGAGGTGGAGCAACATTATGGCGTGTGATCTTGTTTTCTGTACAGAAAACTTGAATTTGGAATTTCAGGTGTGAGCACCGTCAGCTGCGTTTACACATAAGTATGGGTTCCAACAAATAATTCAGCTTGCTTTGGGGTAGGGGTACATCAGTGGACATCTGTTCTGCAACACTGGATTATTGTAATTTCTGAGAAACTTTCATATTCTATTATTGACATAGCCGTGGAAGACTGCAGAATGCTGTTCTGTTAAACAAGTCTGAATTATGGACTTGGATGCTGCTGCAGGAGGTAGTAATTATGGTAGTTTGACGTCTAGTAAAGCAACACTAATACCATTTCTCTACACTTATCAGGCATTCACCCTTCATTTCAGCAAATTAATGTCCTATTTCTAAGCCTCAAAGGAATAGAATTCAGTAGAAGAAGTTGAGTCCCATGACCAAGGATCTCCCATATTTTTACAAACATGGTGTTAGTAAAAGTCTTCTTGTCAGAGATGACAATATTCAGGAATTCAGGATGGAGTGATTGGAATTGCCTAGATACAATGGTCTACTGTCAAGTCCTGGGTTCTGTTTCAAAACAAATAAATAAACTAAAAAAAAAAACCAAAACCCAAACCACAAAAACCCAACCAAACCCAAATGACCCAGCACAGAGATTTGAGGTAGCATTCAAAGCATGTCTGTCTGCACGGGCATGAATAGCTTAACTTATTAAAGATATGTGTACTACCGAAGTTTGATTACAAATTTAGGCTGTAGTAAAATGGAAGTTTTGAAGAACCAATGTTCAGTAGAAATTTTCTCATTTATTCGAGGGAGAAAGATTTTCCTTATTTCAAAATAAACTCCCTTGTGCAGTTTGCCACTCAAACCACATGTGTATGTGCATATGTGTATGTGCGTATATGCATGAGTGAAAAAGGGTAATAAAACTTAAAAATTTAACCTTAAAAATATTTTGTCTTTAATGATTATGTTTTGAACCACATTTGTAATGAAACAATCTCTGCTCTGTTAAAGTTAGTGCAATATTTGTTGTGATGTTTATCAAGAGATCCTATCTGGGACATCACTTTCAATTGGTAAAGAGAGTTAGAGAAATCTGGCAGATGAAAGAATAGCTTTTGAAGTACCTATGTTGAAAGTTAAAGAAGAAGGGCATTCCAACAAATACATTTTTGAGAGATTTACTTCTTAACTGAGAAAAAAAAAATCAAGGAAAGTGTAGTGAAGGACTAGGGTTGACCCATCTCTGATACAGGGTTTTCTTATTTTCAGTGGATTACAGGGTCAAGTTCTTTGATCTCTATTATCTCCATCATCAAGTAGTAAATCTCCATGTACAAACAGCAGAAGTCCTCTTTATTTTTAGCAGTTGCTGTCTTGTCAAACAAGTCAATGAGCTGTTGTGCCACTGTCCAAGTACAAAGTGCAATAAGTGATTGTTGGTTGTTTCTTTTCACAGCACAACATAAAATAAAAAGTGTTCCATATTACAGAGTTGATAAAATATTTGAAAGGATTTTCCTTAGCTTGCTGACTGGTTGGCCTGTGCCAACATTTGTGTTCAAATCGTACTTGAAGAAAATTCATCTTGGCTAAATTCTGACCTAACGACATAGCTGTAAATCCAAAGCATTTTCCTACCAATTATCTCTGAGGTCCAGGTAACAAATCAGAATTGGGCCCAATAACAAATCCATTGATCTTTTAAAATAAATTTTTGGCCAATAAAGTCACTGGTGAAAACATGACTAGGGAAAAAAAGAGCCTACATATCCTTGCATGAAAGCTTGCAGCTCTGCTACATTACTATACTGTGTTTCTGAGTCTAAACATAAACAGAAATCTTTAAGACAAAGAAGACCTGCTTATTTAACAGAGTATTAATAACTAAAAGTGCGCTCATGTAAATCTAGTGATGAACATATTTTCTGAAATAAATTACGTGTGAGGTTTGGCAGGATAAATCTATATTTTAAGACATTTGTTTATTTAAAAAATGAGAAACAATCAATTCTGATTTTAAATGCAACCCTTTCTGAGGGCATCTGACTTTGCTTTTGATGATGGATCACAGATTTATATTCCTTATTGAAACTTACACAACTCACAGTCCTTGTGTAAGGAAACGTAAATTTACCATTCACCAATTCTGCATATAAATTTATAATTATCAAAGACTGCCCTCTGTTGATATGGTGTAATCTTAACATCTTAATGGTAGCAAAGCCTGATTCTTGTTATTACGTTATTTTCTTAGGAGTTTTGTACTTAATGATGGAATTAGCTCCGGAGATGCTCTTCAAATAAATTAGTAAAAATGAAAGAATTTTGATGATTAAATACTGGGAAAGGAAACCAAATGTGACATACAAATGTCAGGTGTTTTTAACATTTTCCAAATAGATAGCCTGAGTATTTCATAACTTAAAAGTGATTTGCCACCTCTTGCCAATATATGTTAACTATCTTGCCAAGGAAATTAGGAGAGCAGCGGGAGAGAATGGAGACAGCAAATGAGATTCATGGGAGCATTTGGACACTTATTGGTTGTATAAGTAATTTTGCTATTATAATTCAAGTCTGTAAAAGAAAGGTCTACAGTACCTACTGTGGCACAGAGAAAATCTTCATCATTCACAATATGACAGGTGATTTGGTGTACAAAGACCAAAGAAAAATCCTATATAAACAGTTTGCTGAAACAGTAAAAATTGGAAAATGTTAAATCAGCCAGATGAGAGAGTGTCTTGGTTCCCTGTGTGTAGCTCTACTTAACCACCAACCTTTCTGTTGCTTCCATACTCAATTTTTCTTCTCTTATTTCATTAACGAATTATTACACAAGTGGGTGTTTATAAATTATTAGGTGTAGTGTTTTGCCTGGTATATACAAGAGTATTGCTAAACTATAACTTACAGCCATCCCTTTTCTGCCAAGTATCTCAAGAGGCAGATAGCTGACTCAAGAATCCTGTCTCTTCCTCCTGAGTTGTCTTCTTTACCATCACACCCTGTAAATAATGCACTGTCTTGAACCTGTTTCTTTTATGACTTCTGTTTCAGCCCGAGTATCTGTTGCCCTGCAGGCAGAGATGTTCCTGAAAAGTCCAACACCACTAAATCTTGCATCCATAATTTATTCCCCCTTGTCTCAGGCAAACCTTTCCCTGGTAGTATGAAGAAACTTCACTGGCTTCTGTCAGGATAAGGTTTCCTTCCTTGACTGGGAATGATGCTGGGATGAGTGTACTGATGGTTTCTACATTTCATGTACCTACAGTAAATGTGACCACATGACCCAGCCAACATTCACTCCAAAACCCAATCCAAAATCACCCTCCATGTTTCTATAGCGCTTCGTAGGCTTCTGTCTTAGTGCCTTATGAGGTTTCTTCTCCTGCTGCCCCAGTAATTGTTTTCACCTGCCTAGGACTGGCGCCCTGCCCACCCTCCATGTCTCTAACGCTATTTTTACTTCAACTTTGGCTCTTTGAAAACCTACTTTTCAAGTCAACTTTCTCCAAGCTCCTTCCCACTTTAGATCTCATCAGAAGCAATGTGTTTCCCTTTACATTTTTTCTCCTCTGCCTTTTGATCACTCTTACTCTTTGTTTCAAAGCCAAAATGCAACTTCTTGATCTCCTGTTAACAATGAGGGAAGACTTGGTAATTTACTTGAGTAAATAAGTAGTTCCATCGAGATTCCTTACCCTATGGTTTATGTCTTGTGTTTGGACTCTTTGAAGTTTTTTTTACTGTGATTATGGAATTTATAACATTACTTTTAAATGTACACTCACACACACATGTTCTTTGATGTGTAATGAAGGCAACAATAAGGACATCATAAGCAACATAGCTGTTTTCAAAAATTATTTAGGGACAAGGACTTCTTAAGTCTTCTCTCAGATTTCCCCTGGATGAAATTGGCGAATGGTTGGAAATGTTCTTGGCAGGAACTGGCCAAATGCTGTCACCAGTGACAATGACAAGTCATCTCAACATGCAATCCAGAATAGGTACATGTTGGTATGGGTATGCATCATGTTAGAATATATTTATGTAAATTACAATTGTAACTGAAATTGTGTATCAACGAGGAATTATTGTTAAGACATTTATTACTAATAGGTAAATACTTAATAGCTGCTGGAGGGCTAGACAATCAAATCTTTACACATTTATCTGAAGTGCCAATTTTAATTTAATTTAATTTAATTTTATTAAACTTTAAACTGTATATACTGGTTATCTATTGTAATTTATATTGCCATATTTTACTTACCAATCACTGAAATTCCAATACAGTCAAGTGCTTATATATTTTATTAATGAAATAAGTAGGGAAACATTCCCGACACCACTTTATTTGAAAAAGAAAACAAAATGGAAGCTGCTTAGTGGGTAAGAGATCAACTCCAGGTTAAGTTCTTTGACTCCTCTGTCCCACAAATACCCTAGAAATACATATTTTGTTGGTAGGACACATGCAACTTTTTTTTTCTTTTTTTCTTTTTTCTGGTAACACATGCCTGTTATAAAAAACTGCAACAGAGATTTATTTCCCTTCCTCTCTCTCCCTGTTCTTATAATTCCCAAAAGGATGAATAATGGCTTCTCAGTAAAGCTGGTTTGTGCTGTGGCATATGTGCATTTTGACATTTGCAATCCAGGCATGTTATTAGTGCAACCAGCGGAAGACATCAAGGGCTGAAAGAACAGGGATGACCTAGCTGGTGCTAGAGTTAAGGTTATTCAGCTGATGGTGCGATGTTCTCAGCGGGATAGAAAGCGAGAGAGAATCAAATTCTAGTTTTCATGATAGAGTTGTTAACATTTGATTTCCATGTTAAGAACTATGAGTTTAAAAAGTAGGAGTTCAAATTCATTTAACCGAGGTTAAAGGTGGCTGAGGTGAAACTTCAAATTTGGAGTAGTCCATTCCTCTGCATTGACTACAGTTTAGGATCCTTGACTTGTTGTGGCGGTGTTCTGGCTATTTAAGTATTATCCCCTTAAATAAGCAAAGGAACACATGTACATAAAGGATTTAACAGAAATTACTGTGTAAAAATAGAAAAGCCTTTGACCACATAAGCCTATCTTATCTCCTGGACTGCCGTAGAAACAGAGAATTAAGAATATTTGCCCAAAATTAACTTTCTTATGATAAGACTATGAATTAACTTGAGAGAGAAGTTGGGCAGTTCCTGTAGAATGGAGCCACGTGTTGCTGAAATTTCATTCAGAGGATGATCTTCCTCCATCATGGGTTACAATGGTTAATAATTTGCTGCATGTGTTTCATGTTTAGCTGAACGATCAGTGATGAGGACAGACCGTATTTCACCAAGTACTTATATCGTATCGTGTTAAGGTAGCTCGTTCAAAGACCCAGTCCATTTTTCTCTAGAGATGCGGTCTCAGTGGTCGAGAGCCTTTTCTAACATGAGCGTGATATTCTTGTTCTCAGAACAATTGCAGCAACATCTAGGTGTATGTTACTATCTTTTTGATGTGTTTTGGATGGCTGCTGGTCTTACGGAAGGAGGTATGTTTGCCCCTGGGTGAGTAAGTTGAGTTGTTGACAACAGTGCAGTAATTCTGCAGCTGACAGAGAATTATATTTAGTAATAATATTTATAATTATTTGATTTTATCTGAGCTGAGATGTTGGGGTTTGCTTATTAACAGAACTGCTTCCTATCAACTAAATATTTTTTATACACACCTATACTATAAACATGACATACTGCACATTTTATATAGTATACAGTCACGTTCCACAACAAAGATTGTTAAACTAGGTCCAGAACTTCAGTCAAACAAGCTGTCAGGTATTCCCAAATTGAATGCTTTTAATGATTCAGGACACTATGGTATGTGTCATAAAATGAAACAAATTCTTTTGAAGGATGATCCTGCCATCTCTGTGTTGACCTTGGATAACTATTAAAATTACATATCAAAGGGTGAAGAAACTGTTGTTTAAGCACTTAAGATGTCCTTCACTTTAATTTTCTCTCTCCTGCTTTGTAAGAGAAATTTTACCTAATCTTTGTAGCTTCAGTTGTCATAACAAAACCACCCCACACAGGCAGTTTGATCATACTATAATTCAAACAGTACCACTGCCAAATACACATTTTCCTGTGGCTATAAACTACTGGCCTTTATGTTAGACAGCCACAGGCTGGAAAGTAAATGAGGACTAGGCCTTAAGATTGTGAAGAGGACGAGAACCAGCCTCCCCCTTCCTGTTTCATATCCAGGTAGTGATGTCAACCACTTAGGGTGTTTCTTTCTCTAATTTAGAGATCTCCCTAAATTAGCCAATGTTAACTGTACTCCCGTTTTGCACACAACTGGGGTGAATACACAGACATCTTAACCTTTTGGCTCTGATCCTGTGACTTCCACACAAACAAGCCTCATATTTTCTTCAGTCAGTTTTGCCAAGATAAGAGACACAGGCATCTTAAAATATGCCAGATGAGGATTTTGTTAATGTGCAGGTCATATGGATGCAGGTGTCTGTTTCACCTGCACACCTGTTAAAGTTAGGCATTTGTAACGTTGCAAGCTGAACTCCAGGCACTTCCTTAAATTTATTTCAAACCAGTTCTCTAGACTTTTACTCACATTCAAATGAGCCATCAATTAGTGTCAACATACACTATGAAACAGGAGCTATTCTGGAGCAACAACTCTAAAACCTCTGGATGAAACTGCTTTTACCTTACCAGTAATGCAGGAGGCGTTTATCGCAGACAAAAGCCAGCAGTTAACAAGTAAGGGTCCCAATTTCAGGTTACAGCTCATTTTAAAGGGAAGGTTTTTGAAGGCAGAGATAAGTACTTGATGCCTAACTTCATCTTTCAAGTGACATAGACATTAACTGGAAGTTGGACAACAGCTAGGACTTGTGTCTGGAGAAAGGTATCTGCAGCACCCCTGGGTACAAGTGTCTTTGAGAAAGGGGGCACCAGGTACGCACCACAGAGTTGGGACATGGCAACTGGCTGTCCTTAAACAGAACCCCAAAACTTGGGCAAGGCAGTTTCAGATTTCCCATCTCGATACGTGTGTGAAGAGTGCAAGAGGCAGAACATGACTGCCTTAGGCTGAAAGATCCTTTGGTCCTTTCCCCTTTTTAACCTCAATTTGGGAGTAAAATGAGTTTGTGGCATTTCAGTAAGGAGACAGTCTTTCAAATATGCATTCAGTAATGAATATGAAACCAGTTTTCTGTGTCATTCATCACCGCTTTGGACTAAAAAAACCTGTATTCAGGCCATTTATTTTAGGTGTCTGACTTAGACCTTGTACCTTACCTTCTCCATTGACAGTATGTTAAACCAGGGTCTTTCAGCCCCAGTAGGAGGAGATTTGAGTCGCTTATTGCTGTCTTCATATTAGAAATAAAGACATTTTGGCATCTGTCAGGCAGACACCACGCCATAGTGAGACTCCTCCTATAATCGCTGAAAGGAGACAGGGTTTAAAGGTGTCTCATCCTATGAAAGATGTTTGAGAAGTGCTCATGTCCTTCCATCGCTGCTACGGGGAGGCTTCAGTTCCTGATTTAGACTAGGTGCTTAACTCCTAGACTTGCAAAAATTAGGTGTGATAAATGCCACTCCAGTTTATCAGGCATTCAAAAGCCCTAAGCCTTTTGGCTCCAGGGCTTCTAGTATTAATTCTTTTTTAAAAATGTTTTTAAATGCACTTCCACAAGTTCTTCCATTTCATATGTATTCATATTCCCAAAGAAGCCAAATCTCTTCTTAAGCATCCTCTGGCTTGCATGCGATGCAGCTCTCTTTAGTGCTCTGATATGGAACAGGATCCAAAGCGCAGGTGTTGCAGCACATTCAAAGGCTGGTGCTGTGACCTTTGGGATTTCTGAGGGGCTTGTTTACAAGAAAGTAAAAATAAGTAACTATCAGTTTCAAAACACTGCCCACCATTTTGATGTCCCTGTCTTATGTGACTCGGAAAGCCAAATTCTTCCCTGACAAGTCCACTGAAATCAAAGGCACTCCAATGGGAATATACTTGGCCAAATGGGCACAAAATAGAGAGAGCAAATAATATTTGCAGTAAGAGTTTCTGGACCCACTTGATGACAGCACACACAACGTGTGTGCTACCTTCCCCACTCTTAAAAGCAGTTAGCTATAAAACTTCTTTTCCTTAAAAAAGCCTATTTGCCGTGAATAGCTCAATTAGCAAACATACACTCACCAAATAATGAGGAATGGGGTCAGAGGCCACCAGTATCTGACCCACCATAAAGATTACACTTGCTGCAGCACGTAAATCTGCAGCTAAGCAGGTAAATCAAGATCTCTACCAGGGGATACACAACAGCATCTTGAGAGACCTCACCAATTGCCTTAGATAGCTACATAAGTAGTTGCAGTCAAATAACCTTAGTATTTGCAGTATTTATGGTATTTTCAACTACATACAGGAAGTACAATTGGCAGCTTTATCTGAAAGGCTCTCAGCTGGGAGGTGAGGTGTATGCGGCTGGTACACATGCATGATCCACAGAGCAAAGAGGTTTTTGAGCTGGGTCACCACCAGGCCTCCTGTGCTCCCTGTATTTCTGTAAACAATTCTGGGATCCTTATAGGGGGTGGCTGCTTGAAGCACAGCCTGTGATTACCCTCTACCCAGTCAAGTACCTCTGTATCTTTGCACCATTTCCAGACTTGGCAGACTTCCCTGTTATTGTTTAAACCCTTTGTCTTTTGTATGTGTTCATATGACTCAAGAAACTATCTTACTTTTTTTTCTTTTTTGAATGTTCTGTTCAGAGCCCATTATGGATTAAATCCTACAACGAAGATCTAAGTGAGGAGTGAATACATCCTATATATCCAGTGGAGAATTCTCCTTCCTTAGTGTCTCTCATCTGTGATATCATTTGAATTAAGCAAAATCTTCACAAACCAAGTCACCATTTCTGCATGCAGTATTCCAGGCCATTCATTTATATAACAAGCTTAATCTCTGTAATGTGTTACTCTCCGTTACATGTCTAGGTTTAGATTTGCTTTTCTGCACCTTACTATAGACTGATAAGAGGTCAGTAAAGAATGCAACACGATGTTGCCCTGAGCAGTCACTCTTAATTGAGAACCCATTTAAATGCCCCAGAAAGTTTACATTATTTCATCTAATGAAATATTTTGGATTTGTGGGAGTTAAATTTCTTCTATCGCTTTAGCTTATCATATTTCTTAAGTCTGTAACTGCCTGGGGATTTTCTTGTATATCTGTTTTTCTGTGAATACACCAAGACTTCTCAGCCTCACCGGTGAAGTTTTCAGCTGAGAAACAAATACATTTCTTTCTGAGATCTGAAACCAGCCAGTCCAGAATACTGTAAAACAATGGAAGCAATAACATAAATTTACAGTCCAAAAACACATGAAGAAAAAGCACATGTGTATGGTATCTAGTGAAAAACCTCCCAAAGCATATACAGAGATCACTGAATCCCTACAGATCTCTATAAAATGAAATGTCATAGATTATGGATCATCCCCTGTGACTTCCAAAACAGTTATTACTATTTTTTTATAAAGGTGTGCGGAATAGACAGTGAGGGACATAGCTTAAAGATCATGAGTCTTCTTTGTCTGATTGTTTTAAGGAAAAAGTTATGTGCAAATAAACTAGTGGTTAGAGCACTTTCTGAGGAAGCACCAGAGGTGGATTTTAGGCTTTTGACAGTCAAAGAGCACTTAAAATGTTTCTCCCTCTTACCTGAAGTGCCAGGCTACAGAATGGTTTTGAGACACCTTCCATCCTTCCCAGTAATGCTAGACTAGCAAGGGGCCTAATGAAAGGAAGAACCTGTTACTGCCCAGTCTAATGACTGAAGACTTGGCTTCCTTGACCTCAGCCCTGGCAATTAGATGAGTCACAGAAAGGAAAAAAGAAATACTTTGGTGAGCTTTTCTTACTGTTCATTTCAGAAAACCCATCAATCCTCTACAAGTGAGCATGATCCCACAGGATAGCCCTGGATCTGAAGTAAATGAAAGCATCTCATTACACTTAACTTCAGGTGCCTACAGTGGAGGTACTTTACTGCTCATCACTCCAGGCTCCTTTTGTTATCAGTGGAAAGAAAAGGTGCTTTAATTTGCAATTCATCTGACCTACTTTAGTATCACGTGAGACCACTTCAGAATAAGATGAATAATGATCTGAAAGCCTCTCTATCTCCGTTTACCACAAGAAAAGTCTAAATGAGTAGGTCAGATGCAGCATAGTGATGAAAACAGACAGACACCTCTAAAAGAGCATCCTTTCCCTCCTAAAGATAGGATCATTGAAGACATGAGGACTGAATTGCCCTTTATCAGTGCCTAGCCATATACAATGGGGAACCTGAAAACATCATTTGTATCAGATGCCTAATGTTTACATGTCTGTGGTTATGAATCTCTTCTGCTATCTGCTATGAAGTGGGAACAGTAGCACTTCATCTTTGAAGAGGGATAATACAGTAGAAATTCTGAAGTGCCCTGAAATTATAGTAGTCAAAGTAAATATTGCTTATGAGAAGTAAAAATGGTTTTGGAAGGTAACTGGTGAAATACAGCAAAGCGTAGTACATTTCATGTTTTGCCCATTACATACCAAAAAAAAGCACACAACTGCAGATAAACTATGTTGAATATGGAATGGGACAGTTTACCCTATCTTGTCATAAATATTTTCTGATATATATATATACACACATATGCATAATATATATACACACTTATATACAATTCTATTAGAGCTTATCCAAATAACCTATGAAGCTGTAGGGAAGTGGGGCAGGTTAATTGTGTTGCCTGGTTTCTGGTGTTTACACAGCCATCTGGCTTAACAAACCTACTCAAGTGTAAGAAAAGAAGCAGAAAGTATTTTAGATTTAAAGGTATCTCTCTTAGATCAACAATGTACTGAAATGAAATGTAACAAAGTGTAAAAAATTGACTTCATAAACAGAAACATCGTAGTGACTGAAAGTCCAGAGCTGAAGCCTATCTATCTAGTTTAACCAGGATGCATGGAAAAAGGTTTGACATTCATAAAAGTACAATGGCCCCAGTTAATTTTTGTCTACATTATTACTGAAATTACTTAGAGATTGCATTCTGGCACTTGTTAGAAGTTTGGGTTTCCTTTGTATTTCCTCCATGGCAGTTGACATTGTAGCACCGTGGAGCTAGGTTACATACCAGAAACTGTAGCAATATGGATCTTGACAGAAAATAATTTAACCTGCTTCTCGGATAATTAAGACAATAATCTCTCCGTACTGTTACAGCTGTAATGCTACTAGAACCATAGGCTGTTTGGCAATCTCTATGTGACTGTAAAATAATAACAGAGACAAAAGCACAGACTGAGCATCACAGTTAGAGGGAGCAGGAATTGTAGAAAAAAGCATCTCACAGAGAAGGAGATGCAGTACCCTGCAGCAAGAATTGAGTTACCCATGGCGGAAAAGGTAAGAAGGAAGAGGCACCATCAGAGGGACTTGTCTTCATGCTACCACTATGAAATTGAGGTAAGAAAGCCACTTCCCAAGACTTTTGGTAGCTAGTGTTTCACCCACGGTGAGCGGGATTTGTATGATTTCAAATTAGCACTCTTTCCTCTGCTCCTGCTTTTTCCTCATTCCTGCCCCAGCATCACCTCAGCCCTCAGAGGCCTCTTCCCCAGAACTGAATGGTACTGGAAGGACCTTACATCTGTGTGGTACAGTCCTTACATTTACCATACTCTAGTTTGTTTTGTAAATAGAATTATAAAATAAGAAAAAGTTGCCATGAATACTTTAAGAAGTACTAAATCGTAGACTAACTTAAAACAGCTGCTGAAGGGGCAGATGCAACAAAACAAATGACCCATCCATTTTTCTGCTATTATTGGACAAATCTGAGGAAGAGCCTGGATATGTGAAGATGCTAGTTCAGAAAGGAACATCTTAAATTGCATTTAATATCCTAGCTGCAATGTAGTCAAAGTGCAGGTGAAATAGCTCAGGTATTGCAAGGTTGTAGAGGTAGATCATGACTAACTAACTCCATAGGTTTGTAAACAGATGAGTTTAAAAAGGACTTTCCAAAGAGCTCGCCAAGTCTTAAGATTTCCACTTGAAATAAACATGCTTGTTAGTATCAGAGTGCTGTAGAAAAAGTGCTGTTCTATAAGAATACTATACAAGCAAAATGAATTTGGAAATTCCACTTTACTAAAATACTTTGATTCATCAGTGATGCATTGGCCTAAGAAAATAAGATGACAGTTTTTGGCAGGCAAATTTCCGGGCAGTGGTTCATTCCAGGTAACATTTTCATCTGGTCAAATCAGCATTCTCTAACTCTGAGAGACTGTCAACCAGATCTCCCTTTTTTTTTTTTTTCTAAAAAAAAAAATAATTCTGATTTTAATCTCTTTATACCAACTCACAAGACAAAGAGGAAGGGCTCTGAGATATACAGACAGAACAACATGTCATGATATACGATAACATACCACACTTGTTATGTCATGCTAAAGCAAACTTCTTCCTTCCTGGTTAATCAGTTCCTGAATCTAGGCTTAGAAGCTGTGCTGCATACACACATATTCTTTACCTGTAAGATCCCAGCATGCTGTAACCTCTCTGTTTCTGAGTTCAGGAGTGCCCCTTTTTCTGCTTTTTCAGACTTGATTCATCTTCCTGTGTCTGGGTGGCCTGATACTTTAATTGAGAATGTGAATTAAGGAACAGAATTCATCTAACTGTATATAGGTGTCTGCATTTGAGAGTCACTTCAGGATCTCTTTAGAGACAATACAACAAATGTTCATAGAATTTGCTTAATTTAACCATGAAGTTGAATCTAAAACAGGTAAAATGAAACTTAAATTTAAAATACACATTTTTTTTTCATTAATTACAGTGAGAACTTAGGAATGTAGGTACCTGTGCTGCAAACATCTAAAGGGAACTGATGTTTAAGCTCACTCAAAGCACTCATTTCTTATTTTACTTAAAATGATTTTAAAATTACTTTAAAACTCCCTCCAATGCCACTATTGTGTTGGAAATATGTCTTCTTTGTACTTCTATAGATAAGATCAAATTAGAGCCCTAAGCATAACATTTGAATAAAGAAGTGGAAGCCTTGTTATACATTGCACATGAATATTTAACAGGAGAAAATGCTCAGAAATTAGATACTAAAGATTGCAACATGAGACGGCCCTGCACACTGGTAAATTATTTCAGTTATTTGTGAATATACAGTAAAATTGCACTGTAACTTTTCTGAATAGTTGAAATATATTTTCTGACTGAGTGAATTTCAGTATTTTAAATGTTAACATTTAAATGAATCCCTCTAAATTATCAGATCTTCATATTAAGAACATTTCACTTCTTTTTTTTATATTAAAACCTCTTTGCTAAAAGGACTTTATTTACAGAGCACTGAAGCTCAGAACACGTGATGTAAGTCTCTTCCCATGCCAGGTAACTGTAGATGTGAAGTGACCTTGGGAGGGCCCAGTTTCAAGGACCAAAGTGTGGCCATTTCATTGATAGAATGGTGTTCAGTCTGAAATCAGTCCTTCGGAAACTTCCCCCGTTTCTGAATCAGCAGCAAAGGAAACCCAGTGGGTTGTAACTCCTTTAATAGTATTCTATAGGAATATGATCCTTCAGGTAGCTTGCTGCCAGACGTAACTCTCCTTTGTAGATTATAATGTACATCTTAAATTGCAGCTGTAATATTCAGAGGTCAAAGCCTGCAAGTATTATTCAGGAAAGATTGTTTACCTCTGCACAATTTGTAGTCCAGCCTTACCACAGATAATTGAGTTTTCTGCACCCTTTTGCAAGTTATGGCATCATTATACCAAAAGGACAAGGACAAAATAAAGGGAATTCTAATAGTGACAAGTAGATTTATAGGATATATGAAAAGATTTATAGGAAAGTACTAAAAAAGCAGATTTTGTATCTCTTGACAACCTTTGGGAGTATGGGCTAAAACACATGATACAGTATCATTGTGGAGTGTAAAGAGTTTATCAGGAAAAAGGAAGGACTAATTAATAAAAATAAATATATTTTGAAAACACAGATGGAAAGTTCCTAAATATGATATATTTCCTGTGAAATAATTTACCAATAGGTAGATTGGAATGATTATTGAAAGGATTAGATTCTAAACCTGCAGCATAGAAAAACTATTATATAGTAGGGATGTATTAATAGCTGTAAGTAGAAAAGATACAGATAGTTAATGCAAAGATTTCTGATAATTAAGCTTAAGGGAGTAATATGTCACTTAGTCTATCCACTGTTCAGGGCCACCCAGGCAGGAGACATGGTAGTGATGGCCAAGGTGGGCACCTGCAATGGGTAGTTTGTATGACTTGGGCAGCTCCAATACTTAACTAGTAACTGAAATCTTTGTTTCAATAAAAGGTGAATCAATCATGACATGGAGACTATGTACTGATGGATCTGGTAGAATATTAAGCAAAAAAATTAAACTGGCAAAGGATGGATACCTTTAGGAAAAGGATCTTGCACAAGTCTTAGGGGAGTTAAGGGATCCTAACATGAAGTTATTTTTTGTCTTTTTATGTCTCTCTTATTTTGCCCAGGATAAAGTGATAGTTTTGGGCTCAATCTGTGGTCTACAAAAGTATTTAGGATCTCAACTTCCATAGAAATAAATTAGTTTTAAACTTCTGAGCACATTCACAGGTTCAGCCTTTGGTCCCCATCTTTTTCCAGTGCCTAACCTTGTGAAGAGCCCAGCAGCCTACTTATCAGGAAAGGATCAGAAAATTGTAGGAAAAAATAGGACTAAAAAGGATGTCAGGTGGTCAAGTAGTCCACCTTCCTGCCCCAGGGTGGGATTAACTCAACCTAGACCAAATACCTATTTGTCTAATACAACAAAGGAGATTGCCTGGGGAGGCCATGCAATCTCGGCTAGTCAATCATAAATAGAGACAGTGCAGATCAAAACCTCTTACTCTGCCTCCGAGCAACCACGCACACATGGTGCACTCAAGGACGGACAAGCTAAATCCCAGAGGATCTTTAATGATACAGTCTAAAGGCTGAGATGTCAGTTAAACTCTCTTTGATGGCAACAGATCCACCTGACATGGCACAGGAGAGACTACGGTGATTCAGAAGGCTGCCTATCCTAGAACATGTATTTCTACCATAAACTCTTAAAGGACATTTCTTTGCATAAAAAACAAAGCCAAGGCAAAAAAGAATGTTCTTTTCCATCACTTGCTTTTAAAATAGTCGATCCATCTGAAAATAAGAGAGTTAGTAGAACGTGTGCTGCTTTGGGAGTGAGTCTTTCTATAATATTTTGGCTTTGTACATGTGCATGAAGGATCAATATCGCCCCTAACTGGACTTTGCAGAAATGAGTATACATCTGTGTTGACACTAGCTAAACTGTTTTGCTGCCTTTTGTTTGCTGCTGTTTCTATTTACTGGTATGTTTCCCCATTTGCTACATTTCATGCCCACCCTCATTGCTTTCCAAACAGGACTAACAGGACAATTAGCAATATGGCTTTCTGTTCAGAAGTGTGCTCCTTGGGTGGTTTTAAACAGGTCTCATGTATTAATTAAAGGCTTTTGCATAGGAAAAAAAAAAGTGGCAAAATACAGGATCTTAAGATGCAAAGGAAATAGAATAGATAAGAAATTAAATCCATTTTATATGAAACATTACTTTTATAAGCAGTAGTTATACAGGACCCACTACACACATGGAGTTAGATTCATTAGCAAGCAGGGTTTTGTTATTTTTCCCTTCAAATTCTAAATACAGTTATCTGTATCAGTGTTTCCCACTGAAAAAACAACATTAGAGATAGAAGAGTAAACAAAGGTTTCCTAATCTTGCTGAGCTTCAGTGCAAATATGTGGTTCAAGCTGTATTCCAGAAGTGTTGTTTAAAGCTCTTAGATGCATATCTTAGCAATCCTTGCTAAACTCTTGCATTACATGCCAATTAAACAGTGACATCCTGCTTTTTGGCTGGAGGGGTCAGAGACTGTCCTGGAATCATTCCAGGGCTGTACTGCCTCATTTTCCTGTAAAGCATCCAAAGTGTGCCAAATCTATGGCCAAAAGGCATAAATTCTGGGCTTTGTTTTTTTTTCCCCTGGTTGCCCACCAGCCTGAATACATGCATGCTCATGTCACAAGACTGATTATTTTAGTCCCCTCAGCAAAGAGGATTGCTAATGCAGTTAATTTTGTCTCCATAGCTGAAGAAAAGAGTGTATCCAGGAAAGAGGTAATGGCCAAAATAGAATATCTTCTTTTACTGAACCCTGACTTGGTAAACTCCTTTCCTCTTTTCCCTTTCACCCAAAGGCACACACGTAGAAACATCCCTCACACCGACAGTTTGATCTACTTTTACTCCAAGCAGTAAATTCTGCCCTAACAAGCAGTCAGACAGAGGGAATGGTGATATCCGCAGCTGATCAGACCACCCTCAGTTTTCTCTCAGGAGCGGGTCTATCTGATAGATGTTGATAGGACTTGTGTAGCCTGTCATGCTGGTAGTATATGACCTCTCTGTAAATGTTGATATAAAATGTAGTTTACTGTAAAAAAGAAATAAAGCAAAAATGCTGGAAAATCAGCTATTTACCACTTAATATATGTACTCCATGTCCCCTTTCCTCCAGAAATTTTGGTTAGAGATCTTAAGAGTGATTCAAGTGCCCAAGCATAGGTGTCTAGCGCTATGTTAGGTGCCACATGGTATCTGAGACATCACACTGAGCTGGTAAATATGACACAGGACCTATGGAAGAGCAGCTACAGCCTTATGGAGCAGCAGAGGCACAATAAAATACACAAAAGCATCTAAAAATATGCTACTGGGCATGTTTAGGCATCTGAATCCCACCCTTCGTATTGTCTCAGATCCTCCTTACCTGTGTGAAGTATAAGTCAACTATTAGCAGCCCCCTCCTAAATATACACATGCCAGCCTTCTTAAGTGATGAACATTCATTAGCAAAGCTCAGCCCAGGGACTAAACTTTTCTTCACTACTATCAGATTCAGGAGTCAGCAATGTTAGCTGACTGTCCCTCCTGCCTCAGTTTATTACAAAAAAAACCTCTAAGGACTCCCCTCATTAGTGTTAAAGCAAAGACACAGCTCAGCTGCCACCTTGCCCTGCGGCTCCTTCTCCTTTCCCTGGTATTTGACTTGCTGCAAGTACCTGTTGCTCTCACGGTCTTACCCTTCCTTCTGTCCTTCGCTCTTACACCACTATGGGCTTCAGCTACTCTGCTTTGCCTCTGGCACAGTAAAGTAAGAGCTGCAAGCATTCCAAACTGAAAGAAGCAGAGAAGTGGCATTTCCAGGCATTTCCAACCTCAGTCCAGCTCGAGCCTGATCCGTGGGCTCAGGCACCTGAGCTCTCATGCCAGGGGGATGCAAAGGAGCCCTTCTAGCATCGGAAGTTGTCCCAAGGATAGAACCTGGAATTCACTGCAGTTTTAGGATAAGGCTGCTTGGGCCTGATGAAGGTCAAAGAAATAGTAAAGAAGCATTATAGGTAATTTCAGCAGGATCTAGGATTTGGTAATGCCAGAAATGCCTAAAGATGCATTGAAATAACTCATTCAAATCTGACTGGATCACGGTCTTTTGATAAATCACACAGATGCATGCTCAGTGGAGATGTATGGAGTTTCTGAAGGCTGCCAAACAAGGACTGTAAAACATAGATCTGAGCACTGCCTGAAGAAAGTAATTTCTTCAGAGCTGCATCAAGACAAGCATGAGGTGAGGAGCAGCTACCCAGTCCTACCTTTGTTGCTCTCAAGGAGCAAGGGCCTGAGGTCTGCATGAGCAGAGCTAACGGTGGTGGGAGGCGGAGGGATAAACAGCAGGGCAGGTCAATGGGTAGGATCGAAGTCAGGGCTGGTCACCCCAAATGTTAACAGCTCACGTTTCCCTTAGTCTTGTCTAGGAAATGTTGAAAGTT
>JAOXJM010000001.1:182765300-182776938 GCA_026413425.1 Tringa solitaria
AACTGGGGCCGGGGCGGGAGGGGAGAGAGGCAGACAAAAAAAAAAGCAACAGTGGCTAAGAATCATAGAATATAAAAATGGCCAAGGAAACTAATAGAAAGTAGCTCTTTTCGTGGAAAAGAGTTGTAGTGTAGGTGGTACGAGATTACGATTTGAATCTTAAGTGACCGTTTATATAAGTCAGATTGTTTCTACCGCACTTTTTTCTGTTAAGTTAAAAATGACTATTTTAGAAAGTCTCTTGCCAGCAGAGGGCTCAAAAATAGCACTTACAGTGAGAAGTAAGTCATTGTGCCTGTTTTGGGTGGAGGCTTTTTGGGTTTTTTCTGATATATTTTTAAATACAAGAGTGACTGGAGCTATTAAACTTAGTCACTAAAGCTGAGGGCTTGCACTTTCTTTTACATTTGCAGGCCAAGCAAAGATAATGGAGCTTTATTTCTACATGTAATTTGACAGAATGAGCATTAGGGTTTTAGTGCTTTAGACCAATTTGGTGAAATGGTTTGGCTGTTCCTGCCCACGCTATTACTCCCAACTATTCTCTTCAGAAATTCTTTAATAGTTGGGATTTCACAGTAACTAAAAGTTATGGTCTATTTATGGGTACAAGAACAAGTGGAGGGGCTGATAACCTTAGCAGTGCCTTTACAGTAGAGTGAAGCTCTGTTCTTTCTCGTCTGCACATACATGTTGGCCTGCAGCCAGCCATAAATATATTGACATTTTCTCCTGCACAGACACAAATATTCAGTGACAACGACAACAGTGAACTGAGATAGGCTTTCAGAGTTTTTCATTCCATTTGGAGAGGGAACAGACAGGTCATCTAATCATGATCCTATAGGTGTTAAAAAAGGCATTGCAAACCTTTTTATCATCTCTGAAATACTTCATTTATTATTCTCAGGAAATGTAGATTCAGCACTTTAGAAAAATATATTCATCTCTTGTAGTTTGCCAAGTCTTTTCATTTTAGTTAGCATTTTTTAACTTATTTGTATGCTAATTGTATTTTAAAATTCAGAAGCCTTAACCCTGGAGCAATCCAGTTTACATGCATTTCACTTAACACGAGAGAGATTTCATCTGTAGTGGACAAGTGCCACAAAGGAAGGTAGAGATCCACCTCACCACATGTTACCTACAGGAATTGCTCCACACAGAGCTTCCTTCCTTTACCCTGGGCATGCTGAGAAGGCAGGGAACTGGCAGATGCTTTCTGATATGAGGCGCCGTTGCCCACACATGGCATGTACTGTCAAAACCAGTATCAGTTCCGTCTGTCCCATTCCTGGCACCACAAAGGAATGGGGAAGGTATCATAATTCACATTAGATACCTGAAGCATGCAGCAGGAAGCAATAAAGAGTTATTTGTGCCACTGCAGCAAAGCAACCTTTAGTGCTGGCACAGAAAGGTAGTGTCCTCGTGGTCACTGTCCTGTCTGTTATTAAGCAGAGTTAATTCTCTCAGCTAGATAGTGAGCTTTATTCTGCCTTGCCACAGTAAAACACCAATGGTGCTTGCGGATCTGAGCTAGCATGTCCACAGTACTCTGTGCTATACATCAGCATGCTCTGGTCAGGATTAATTCCACTGAAATTTAGCCATTTACTTGAGGGGATTAAGTTAAGAATGTAATAATCCTAAACTCGTTCTGCTTAATGAAAGAGGATTGATACCTCCAGAGGGCAATTCATTCTACCTGTTTTCAATACTTAGGATAGGATTAACTGCGTATCGAAAGTATCTGTCCTTCTCTATTGGCTGTGCAGGAACCTGTGCACCTAGCTTAGATGGGAAATCCAAGTTTTTAGGATTCTAAAGTTTGATAAAAATGAATCCAAGTGATTTTCAGACAAGTTTCTACAAGTAAGCTAAGACCAGTGCCTGTCTTCAGCATTGCAATGATTGCTCTCCATGCCTATTTAAGGAGTCAGTGTCTTTTGGGGGGAAGAGTAACAATCGTTTACAGAAAGCAATTCAGACCTTAACTTTGTTCTTTGGGAATGCCTACCACTCTTACTTGCTTCTGGAGAGACCAAATTAAGTTTATTTTCTTAGTTTAGAAGCTTGCGTTAAGTCCCTCAAATTAAGAAGTATCAATAGAAACCATAGTGCTAAATCAAAGACCTCTGTCCTGTGCAGTGGTGTGTGCCATATCACCCCTCAGATATCACCTTTCTTCTCAGCCATACCAGCACCATTCTCCTATTTCACCAGTGCTGTGAGCTAGAAATCCTGCTGCTAACAGGGAAAATAACAGTTGGGCCAATACAGGATATACAGTTGGGCCAATACTCGTCTGTTGGCCTGTGCAGCTGGTTCTCGGGGAACCCTGCAGGGCCCAGCCCTGGTGCCTTCTGCCTACCTGGCTGTGCCTGCGCAGCTCTCTGATTTACACATAGATACACTTTAGGTATGTATATTTAAATATCTGTGTGTGCTGCATTTACACACAAACACATATAAAGATACATAAATTAAATATAATAAAAAACCAAGCACAGTAAGGAAAAGTCTCAAAAGGTTCCCCCCAAAAGACAGCACAAACAAGAACAACCTGCCAATGGATGCATGAATCAGAATTATTTTATTTATAAACTTTTTTTCATTCTATGATAAGGTTGTCAAAAAGTGGATGAGTGCTGCAGAGCTCCTTTTGTCCACAGCTATGGGCACCTTTCAGCTGCCTGTAGGAATATGACGCTATCTATCACAGGATACAAGGTAAGGTGTAGAGGTACAGGATACGGTGTTTCTTTATCCTTAGGTCAATATCCTTGTAGAAAGTTGCAACACTCCTTGGATGTGTGGTGGAGGAGGAAGGGGAGAGAAGTGTGCCATGACCTGCTCATGTCCCTGTCTGGGGCTGCAGCTGTCAAAGTCAGGAGAACCACTAACTGAAGCAGTCAACCCCTGTTGCCATAGGCAGCTCCCACATCCCTGGCTAGGGCTCTCACAGCTTCACACCAAAGCTATCTCTTTCATGCCTCCCTGATGGCCGTGAAACATCCATTCTGGTCCAACCATGCTGGCCACCAGCAGCATTATGCCCACTGTGGCATGGCCACTACATCACTAGGACTAGTGCCAGGAGCTCAGACCCAGGATACTCAGTGAAAATGGGCTCAGAGCTCCCTTTCTTCATGGCGATTCCAGTGCCCTGTAAGACTATCACAAGGTAGGGCTTGGCCCTATCTCATCAGTCCTGTAGACTGTTGACAAGTCTCCAGCTCAGTGGCAGAGGAGGGAGATGACAGGAGTGTGCCATGTCACTTCCCTGTTTGGACATCCAACTGCAGTACAAAGCAGCCACCCTCCATCACCATGGGCAGCCCCTGCCCCTGTGCCCTCCCTTCCTTCCCCTAGCTCACGTGGCTGCTCATCTGCCAGCCTGAGCTGGTACAGCCCTTTTTATATCAATCCTGGGCTGACAATGTCACCAGCTGTCAGTGCCAAGGTTCTACCTGCTATGATACCACCATGACATCTGTACAATTTGTACTGTTCTTTGGGTAAAAAAATGGTTGGATGGCAGGGCCGAAAGATTTGTGGTGAATGGAATTAAGTCCAGTTGGTGGCTGGTCACAAGCGGTGTTCCCCAGGGCTCAGTACTGGGGCCTGTTCTCTTTAATATCTTTATCGATGATCTGGATGAGGAGATTGAGTGCACCCTCAGTAAGTTTGCAGACAACACAAAGTTGGGTGGCAGTGTTGATCTGCTTGAGGGTAGGGTGGCTCTACAGAGGGACCTGGACAGGCTGGATCAATGGTATAAGGTTCAACAAGGCCAAGTCCAAGGTCCTGCACTTGGGTGACAACAACCCCATGCAGCACTACAAGCTTGGGGAAGAGTGGCTGGAAAGCTGACGGGTGGAAGAGGACCTGGGGGTGTTGGTCGACTGTCAGCTGAACATGAGCCAGCAGTGTGCCCAGGTGGCCAAGAAGGCCAACAGCATCCTGTTTTGTATGAGAAAAAGTGTGACCAGAAGGACTAGGGAAGTAATAGTTCCCCTGTACTTGGCACTGGTGAGGCCCCACCTCAAGTATTGTGTCCAAAGTATTTTTTTGTGTCACCACAAAAAAGACATTGAGGTGCTGGAGTGTGTACAAAGAAGGACAAGCAAGCCAGGGAAGTGTTTAGAGAACAAGACTTATGAGGAGCATCTGAGGGAACTGGAATTGTTTAGTCTGGAGAAAAGGAGGCTGAGGGGAGACCTTATCGCTCTCTACAACTATCTGAAAGAAGGGTGTAGAGAAGTGGGGATCAGTCTCTTCTCCCAGGTAATAGGACGAGAGGAAATGGCCTCAAGTTAGATCAGGAGAGGTTTAGATTGGATATTAGGAAAAATTTCTTCCCTGAAAAGGTTGTCAAACATTGGAACAGGCTACCCAGGGAAGTGGTTGAGGCATCATCCCTGGAGGTATTTAAAAGATGGGTAGACGTGGTGCTTATGGACATGGTTTAGTGGTGGACTTGGGAGCATTAGGTTTACGGTTGGACTTGATGATCTTAAGGGTCTTTTCCAGCCTCAATAGTTCTATGCTTCTAATTTGTGCAGGTTGTTCTACCTGCAACTATGAAGCAAGTGATGAACCAGGGGCAGATCCTATCTAGGGAGCCCAGTCTGAAGCAACAGCAATTGGGGATTGAAACAAGCTACAGCATACATATGATAGTCCAATCCAGGAGACAAGTTATGAATAGCATAGGTGCAAGCTTGATCCATGAGACAAGACCAGAGGCAGGCACACCTGTGGAGCTCCTGGGGCAGTGGGAAAAGGGTGGATGAATGGAGGTCCCACGCGAGGCTGGACAGGGCAAGTGAGACCTGTTGGTGCCCTCAGGCCCCTGGCAGAAGCTGACAGATAACATTTCTGAAGGATTGCCTAAAGAAGCATTGAACTTTCACTGTTCTATGTGACAGGATGGGAAGAGGTGGGGGAATTTGTCTTCTTAAAGACCATGAACTGAGCCAGGCTTGCTCTACAAATCATTCCTTGGTTGCTAAGAGCCCTGTGGCACCAGAACCATGACATGGCTATCTCTTTTTTGCTCTTAGCTGAAAAAAAGCATCAAAGTGACTAAAGTAGAAAGCAGTGAGGACTGAGAGAAGAGCAAGTTATTGCCTGCAGGTGATAGAATAAAACCATAGTGTGGAAAGAGCAGACATTTCTGGACGAGGGAGAAAATGGAGCAAAATGTGGATGTGGTCAGAAGGGTCTCCAGCAAATGGAGCCTGGAACTAGTTCAGGATTCCTGAGCCTCCTCTATTGTCAGCTTTAAACAGTGATGGCAAAATGTGTCTCTCCTCCTTCATCTTGATTTATGCAAAAGTTGACAAATATGCTACTATTAACTCAAAAGGATATAAAGAGCTAAACTCTGATGATGAGCTGTATGGATCACTATCCTGCTACATAATGGATTTCTTGAAGGGGGTCATTTTCCTTTTTAAAAAAAACGAGATTTTCCATTAACATTCCCTCTCTCCTCCCTTTACTCCTTCTCCTGCTAGATTAATAGATGAATAAATCTGCAAAGTCAAACATTCACATGTAAGTAAATGTCAAGATGGTTGCTTTAGCAGGAGAGGAGAAGGAGCCTCTGCTGATCTTGCCAACTGCCCATGCACTCAAAGGCAAATAGCTTTGTTGTTCTCCTAACCAGTGGGAAACAGCTGCAGCCAGCCCCCATGTGGTCCATATGGAAGGCTGCCCATACTCCCACAGAACATCTTTGCATACAGACCAATCACAGATTCATCCAAGTTAACAAGGGGAAATATATACAATGTTTACAGCCCAAATGATCTCTCTGTTTCAGTTCTTTTTCTTCTTTCCTTCCATTTTCCTCAGAATTGTCCTTGGATGAATCCAAGAACTCCAAAAGGCTACTGCTCTGTGCTTTGATAGATGTGTTTCAATACTTAAAATATACCAGTCAAACTCCCCAAAGTCACTTTCTGAAAATGATGGAAAACAAAATCTCTTCTTTTTCACTTTCTTTATGTTCAGTTTTCTAGTAGATCATGTTAAGAGTGTTTTGGTATCAGGTTGTATATTTCTGAAAAGAGGAGAGTTAAAATACATCATAAGATGGATGGGATGTATATCTGTGAGTGAGGGGGAACCTTTTTTGTATCTTTGTGGATATACCAACTGCCTTTGTAAATGTATGCTGCAAATCTCGTCAAGCAGGACTTCAAGTAAACTTTCTGGTCTCTGATCTCAAATGAAATGTTTTAGTGTGGCATTACATGTTGTTAATTCATGACTAAATATTTAACAAACTCATAAATTGGGAGGCCCAATTTCCTGGGCAGAAGGATGTTACTCTTAACCATAGTTTCCATGTCAGTGAAGCAAATTTGACTTGTAGTTTGATATAACTGGCCTGTGGGTAGCTTAATGCTTTTAGTCTAGACTACAAGCATTTAAGTTAAATCCTTACTGAAGAGACGGCAGGATGTACTGAGCCTCTCAGAAGTGGGAATTGACACTTTGAGGGACTGGATCTTTATCTTTCAATAAAACTAGAAATTATTTTTACTGGCTACTTTTGTGGACTTCCTTATTTTAATCCCCAAATGAAATTATCTGTTCCCAGAAGTTTTTTCCCTGTTCACATCAACAAATTGTTAAATTACCTGGAAATATGGAAACAGTTAATAGGTTCTCAGAAATTAAGTGTTTTTATGGTACAACAAATGTTCCTCTTCAGTGTGGATGTTCTTATAAGTAACAAAATTAAATGCACTAGCAAATTAAGGGTTTGATCTGTCCTGTTCAAATGTGGATTTCTGCAGCACAAATAGCTGCACCCAAACGAGTTAACAAAATCACAGAATCACATGGGGTTGGAAGGGATCTCTGGACATCATCTAGTCCAACCGCTCTGCCAAAACAGGTCCACATAGAGCAGGTTGGACAGGAACATATCCAGGAGGGTTTTGAATGTCTCCAGAGACAGTTGTGCAAGTTTCTTTGATGGCCAGAGGAAACGAAGCTTATTAATGAAGTTGAGGGTGAAATTCATCTCCTCTTAAAGCAGAAAACTACATTTGTGTAGATGAACCTCACTTCAATGGTTACATCTTCTCCAGCTGCATTAGAAACTTAAATGTATCAGATACAGACACCCATAATCAATTAGATGGATCCAATGCATGCTGTCTTTAAAACATTTCCTACACAAGCAGTGGTATCCCAGGGATTTCTTTTTCTCAAAAGACATTGCTGAATCAAGGCTTCATGGCTATGCAAACGTATACATTATTTATCAAAGAGAAAGATGGAAGCTTCCCACCATGTTTAAGTGCATCTAAAAACAGAAGGTAGGATACATCTGCTTCGTTTCTAGCTATCTGGAAATTAACACCTAGACAATATTAGACACTTTGCCTCCTTCAATGGAAAGGGACACTAACAGGGGGTAATTCATCTTTCCTCCTCTAGCGCTTGTTCTAGGACAAGGTGAATCTAGACAACCTACCTAGATTTCACATAAAACTGCTAGATAGTCTGCATTATGTGAGATATGTCCCTGTTCTTTCCTGTATGTATCCTATTCTATCACCTAATTGCATGTGGTGGCATTTTCAAAGTCACCACCTGTGCATGTCTTATAAATGGTTTACAAGTATTTTGGTTCCTGCTGCAGTCTTTACAGCTTTCATCCCTAGCATATTGTCTGTCAAACACCTGCTTAAGACTTCTTCCTTTGTTCAGTTTTTCTTTGCAACCATACTCTCAAATCTACTATCCTAAGTATACAAATATCTGAATTTTTCTGCAAACATTTGAGACGATATTTTTGCTACCTACAGGGATTCAGCTTTATAAATAATATTCATTGCTGTTTGTTTAATTTTACCATGACTCTGGAGTTAAAAGGAACATGTGCACTACAAGAAGTGGTGAGGAATATCATGCAATAGAAGTGCAAGCGAAAGAAAAAGAACTAAGTGGTGGGAGGGGATCTCTTCCAGTAAAAGGATACATGGGAACAAAAGACCCTTAAGTGGGAACAAAAGATTATATTCCCAAGATTTAGAGATAGGCAAATGTAAAATGCAATGTTCTGAAACTTGGAGCTCTTATTTTGATCTTCATAATTGCTTTCTTTAGACTGGAGGGGCAGATACTATTGCTGCCCAACCTTAACGGAGCCCTTGAATACTTTAGAACTCTTCAGAAGTTCATAACGTGATATGATTAGCAAACATTTTCTCAGCTGCCTTGCTGCATGTACCACACACACAGACCCCATTCTCAGGCCCACAGGGTGATGGCAGAAATCAAAGAAATTCAAGCACAATCTTTCAAAAGACATTTGAAAGATAAAATGAGATTACTGTCTGGCAAAACATTATAAAAGGAATTTTATATGATCAGAGAAAGATGAAAAAAAGTGTCAGCTATAAAGACCAGACCTCTCTCTCCTGATGGACATATCAGGAATAGGATAGTCTACCTTGTCCTATAGTACTACCCCGCTTTCATGCTGATGTGGAAGATGTAGAAGACATCCTTAAGAAAAAAGGGAGAAGCTCATCCCGAATGGTCAATAAGTCCTTGTAATCTTAGTGGAAATATTTGGCAAGGATATTGGGGAGCTCTAACATTGCTCCACATCATGTGGAGAGGGCTCCTGGTAGCCATCGGCCAGCCAGTCAAATGTGACTGGGTCTAAAACAGTACCTAATGCTGAAAGAAAGGAAGCAATCACATTAGTCAAGATGCTATAAAAGACGGTTTGAAACTAACTGGTTTAAGTTTATGCTTCTAAGTGAAATGAAAGGATGCCTGAACTTGCACACTGTCGTGCCTTGTCTTCTACAAGACAAGATGGCTACATGGCTCTCTGGCTCCATATTCTACACTCAGAGTAGATATCTCCAAGGAGAAGTTTGGGTCTGGTTTTGGAGGCAGTTCAGCGCCGGGAACCCTTCCAGTGGACACCTTTGCATGCCCTTCAGCCACACTGCAGGCAGTATAGCACCAATAATACAGAAATTTTGAACAGGAAAAGTAACAATGACCTTGTTCATTTGAGTGTGGATGTCTTAGGACCATAGAGGAAACTGGTGGTGTTGCGTACCCAGAGATAATCTGTTGTAAAGGGGGTTAGCCCTAAGTGGTGGGTATATGACACATCTGAACCACTCAGCCTGCACCCAGTGATCACCCCCCAAAACTGATGCCAAAGATGCAGCTTTGCATGAGCAGTGCTGGTTAGAGGGAGATGGAAATGAAGGAAGGATTCAGTCATCTGAGCTCCACGCTGTAGCAACAACTCTGTTTCCAGTATACCAGGTGCTCAGCCAAAAGTGCAGACATACCATTGGTGCTGCAGCCAGTGTCCTCTGAACAGCCACATTTTCCAGGCTAGAGTAATGCCTTAGGCAAATTCTTTATTGAGCAGTGCAGTGTAGCTATTGGTCCTACTAATTCTCAGCAAATAAGTTAACATTCCAAACATAACAGGTAAAAATAATGAACCTAAAGTTTGTCAGGCAAAACTTAGCTGTGGTTTTGCCATTTTTTAGAAAGGATGCTGCCTCATTCTGGAAGATAAAATCCTTTACTAAAGTAAGAAAATAAATACAAAAGCTAGCAATTTCATTTTGAGATCTGCCTACAGTGACATTGTGAGATCATATGCAATTACAGCTCTTCTCATTTTAAGGTGACATTTAGAGTTATTAGCTGGTCCTATGGCTACAAATTCTTACAGGGATGAAGATTAGATGCAACTGCTTCATAGTAATGTGCTCCATGTGTGCTCCTGAGTCTATTTGGCCTCATACCCAAGTGTCTAGTTTTCCTTGCACACTTAAGCATGAACTGAAAGTGCAATGCCAATAATAGAATGAATAAAGTAGTTCTGCAGTCCTGCAAAAAGAATTTAGAGAACAGAGATTTTCCTTCAGTTTATAATGTAATCTAGCATTACATTTTTGCCTTTATTTCCAATCTCTTAAATGCTCAGTGTTAGCCATCAAAGCTGGAAAGGTCTTTCCACTTGACTGCACAATTCTAAAAATCCAACATTGTTTCATGCAAATCTTGGAGTGAAATGGAAATTTCTATTTTCAGTAAAGAAATTTAAAAAAACCTACCCTATTTGCAGCCTGTATTTTGTTTGAACTATTTTTGTTTCAATTGTAGACTTCTATTTTATTTGGGAATAAAAGTGATATCCTTAAACACTTTGATCATACAAATGTAGATAAGCTGATTTATCATGTAGAAAAATTCATATGGCTGAAGTATCAGTTTCAAGATATTAAAGTTCATAAGCTAATGCAATTCCTACTCGCTAGATGAAGTAGAATCTATCGGTTTTAATACTCTCTCCTCTCAGGGCCAAGGAAAGCTCTAAAGCCTGTCCAGGATTTTTTTATTTAGATGACATAAACATATATATTCTGAGTACAACTGCTGTTTCTCTCTTACTGATAATTTCACCCTAATTCAACCTAATAGAGCTTCTTTTATTCTAGTAATAATTCAAAGCTTTCTTATTGTTCATAAGTACACTGGCAAACTCTTTATACTCACCTGGCTTTGCTTCTCTTGGCATGTTCCCACAATGACTAGATTCTAATTTACATTCATGCCGATCAACTTTCTTTATTTTGCTCCATTTTTACATTTCCATTTCTCTTTCTTAACTATATAATTTTCTTCTTGGGGTTAGCTGCTGTTGTGGTTTGGTTTTGTTTTTTTTTTTTTTTTTAAAAGAATGGGATAGTCTTTTTCTTGCTTTTCCAATTCTTGTTTTTAGAATAGAAAATAATTTTTTTTTCCAAGTTTTCTTTTTTTTCCCCTTTCCTACACCTCATTCACAAGGTTCATGATGTTTTTTAACTCTGTGAGTAGTATTAATCATTGTGGCTTTATTGTTTTCATAGCTGAAATTAACCAAGCAATGTTAATTTTTGCTGGCTGACTGTTAGCTCAGGGCCTCCTTATCTGTCCTGAAGAGCTCTCACTCAGCATTTGCCCTTCTCAGGTCTAGGACTTTGCAATTAGGAGACTGTCATCTCTACAGTTTGAAAATTCCAAGGATGGTTTAATATTAGCAGCATAAGGACCTTCAAATATTTCCTTTCAGCTTCAATTCCCTTACAGTGCCATGAGAGATAGATGCTAAAAAAAACCCCAAAATGAAAAACAAACCAAACAAAAATCACAACAACAAAAGAAGAGTTGCATTGTTCTTTTGTCTGACTTGGATGCACCTGATGGGACTACAGATCTGTGCATTTGTTAGAACTGTAGTGTGTAAATATTTGGGGTAACTTGGTCCTCAGTTAACTTTGCCTCGGAAAAAGTCCATGATGTGCTACCTCTGTTCACACATTTTGTCACCGAATCTTTTCCTAAGCAGATCTTGGGCACTGGATGTAACATTCTAATCAACAGAAAAGCTTGTTATATTCTAGTACTACTAAAAAGATTATTTTTTTTTACAAAACTCAGCTACTCCAGTTGTTCATTTTCATCACCTAGATTCCTTGTCAAGCAGAAAATGAGAACCCCATTATTATTTTTTTTTTATTTCATTTTATTTATTTATTTATTTTCATTTTTATTTTATTTCTATTTCGTTACTTTTAATTTA
>JAOXJM010000001.1:182783786-182801038 GCA_026413425.1 Tringa solitaria
GTTGGACTAGATGATCTCTAGAAGGTCACTTCCAACTCCAACAATTCCATGATTCTGTAATTCCACAATTCCGTGATTCTGCATTCCATTGTAACATGTGGTAACCGCCATCGCTCCTGCTGATCACAACACTTAGCTGACTCTATGTTTTAGTATAAGAACTGATGCCCCAAGAGGACAGTTCAGTAGCACGCATAAAATAATTTCCACAGACAAGGCATTAGGAGCCCCTTATCCCACGCTCTGTCTCACAGGACTTCTCTGAGGGAGCCCATACTACAGTTGTCCCCCCACTGCCACTATCAGCTATGGAGAAGAAGGAGAGAAAGTAAAAGTGTGGAACAGACAGAAGTATTGAGGTAAAACCTGGCTTCACAGAATAGGAATGGGGTGAATTTGGCCTCCTATTTTAAGTTGTCCTATTATTAACATTCAACAAAGCTGTCTCTAATAAGATCCATACAAAAGAACTATAGATAACTTGAAAAAGTTATGAATGACTCAGAATACAAAAAGAAAGACTTGTACATTTAATTAGAAAATACTAGCTTTTAAACAGATGAACCATTCCTGAAGTTATTTTAAAAGACATTTGAATGTCTGAATTCCTTAGTCCTTATTTTTCATTGTCAGTGGTGAAACATCAGCCTTCTCACATGCAGCTATTAAAAGTAATGTCCCATCATGCTGTGGAAAGGAAAGTCTTTTCTTACATATTTGTTATCGGATAACCTTTGACATCAGTTACGAAAGGAAATGAGTAAATTTATATTATCATAAGAGAGACTGGGAACTTCTCCAAGATGTGTAAAATACAGCAAGCCAAAATCCTGTTCTCTCCTACAACAGCAGCTTCACGACTCTGATGGAGCACATTCAATCACTGTGGTTTCAAACAGTGTTGGCCTGACAGGGATATCTAGCAGATGAATATCAGGACTGGCTTTTTTATTTGCTCTCAAAGTTGCTTACTCTTTTTTAACCAGTGCTCAAAATGACTTTGAGAGCAAGCATAACACTCATTCCTAACATTCACCTGCTGGATATTTCTGTACTACTAGCAGCATTTGAAATCCTAGATGATTCTTTCCTATCAGAAATATTACCATGTTGTTTATATATTCTCATAAAATCTTTGATACATTATTTACTGATGAAGTCAAATATAAACCAGAAGATATTTCTTGCCTTTATTGCTTGTAGATCACATGTAGCTTTGTCCAGTCTTAGCCTGAAGGGCCAGCAATAGCTCAGCGTAGCAGTGTTGTGAATCAGACACGTTATTTTATAGAATGCAGAAGAGAGGAAAGCTTCACTGTTTTAATACACAGAAATACTTTTGTTTTCTGTTTTACATGATAGAGTCCGGATAAGCACTACAGACTCTGAGAAAGAGTAACAAAACAATGTGTGCCCGTAAAGTGGGCTTCTGGATGCCAAGAGCTGCCAGCCCTGCCTGGGTGATCCCTGCTTGTGTGTGCTGTACTTGGCCGAGCACACTACAGTAATCACAGCTGCTGCTAAAAGCAGGGTGGAAGAAGATGGCTGGCAGGGTACAAGGGGGAGGCAATGGAGACCAGGCTCTTCTAAAGAGAGAAAATCTTAGAAGTGCCTTGCTGGGCTCAGGGGTGGGGCAATGCAGCAGCTGTCCTGCATACCAGCCTGACCTGTGCCAAAGCATTTTGTGTCACCCTGTGGCTTCGTTGACAGTAGGGAACAGAGCCATGGTAAACTTGGCTTCATGTGAGCAGACAAGTAGACAGCTGACAGTGAAAATTATGCTGGTAGCAGAGCAGCCCTGTGGATTTACTGGGCTCTTGTCATTAGGACATCATTTTCTTAGTTCTACCTGCCCCCAAGCATCCAATTTTCAAAACTTCCATAAATACTTGGCATTAGGATTCAGTTCACCTAACTGTAACTTTTCAAAATTCTGTTGTCAAGGCTAAGCCATGGTTGTTTCCTTTATAACCAGCAGAGGTACCTCTGTTTTGTTTTGTGTTTAAACCCTCTGTTTTTAAGAAAAATTGAATTAACTCCAAGAGGATCTTCTCTATCTTTATTTGCTAGAGAAGACCAGCTAAGACTACGAATGGGACCAAGCACCTATATTTCAGTGTCTGTGTATCATTGTCATTGTGTACTAGGAGGCTAAGCGCTCATCATAATCAAGGACAATCTTGTCAATACAGTCACTGAAGCCTTGGGAACACATAAATTCATCCTGAAGTAGTGTCTACTCAGCTGAATCACTCTCTGGGTTGCACTGATGGTAACAACAAGGTGTCCTGTACCTGTAAGGGGAGCTTAGACACATTAACCTCTTGCAGGTACGTATGTATCTTATTCTGTGAACTCGTTAACACCACAGCAGCTTTAACTTGCAGATGGCCATAATCATATTAAATGAATCCCATCTTAGTCACTTGTATTGCACTAATAAAAGAATATGAAGAGAAATGCAAAAAGTTTCTATCATCTCATGTGCATTCATTGACTTGAGTGAAGTTACTCTGACTCACTCAAGTGGAATTCATAAATCATTAAATTTTACTGTCACTACATGCTTGGGAGTGAAGGATGCTTCCCTGGTCACAGGATGGTGTCCTTGATTCTTAGAATGAGAAACAGCAAGGCCAGTGAAGTTCCCTGGGTCTGAGATAACCTTCTGTCATGGAGACTCAGTGTCTTCTATAACATGGCCTAAGCAAACACCCAGTGGAGAAGAAATCCTATTAACTTCAGACAACTGTGGATGAGATTTCTAGTTTGTATGTGTGACCTATGGCAAACCAAAGTGTTTGTCACCTCAGTAACTCAGATAAGTTTCTAAGAAAGGACCGAAGGAGTATGTCTGTCTGAAGGACAAATTATCCTATATCAGCTTTATTTTTTTGGATGAAAAATTCTTACCCCACAGGACCTTTGGCCATAAAACAACACAAAGGACATAAAACATGAACTGGATTTCTTTGTGTCTTTATTGAAACATGATCACTTTGTTAATAAATCTCTCTTTTGATTGGGAATGAAGACACGCTATGTGGTCTGTAATTACCATGATCAGGCAGTTTTCAATCTTCCACAGAGCTAGAGGTTTGTTGGTGGGGGCATTTTTTACAGATACTTCTGTGTATAGTTTGAAGGTCATATTCAACAGTGTAGGGTATGGGTACAACTACATTATCTTCAGCTTTGTCTTTGGGCATTTGACTCTGAGCCTGTATAGCATAACCCTGAACACTTTCCTCAGCTCCGAGTGGAAATAAAGTTCTTTATGGCTTCTTTGCAAATCACACCCTTCTCTATTCCATGGTTTGCTTCTTAAGAAAAACTCTACTATCATAGGAAATTAAGATTTTTTTTTACTGAAAAAAGTTGTGATTTGAAGTCAATGTAAGCTCATTGAAAATGCTAAGGTTTAAAATACATGTGGTCTTTATGTCTCTAAACTGATTTAAAATGTTTGCTATAATTGTGTTTTCTTTAACATTGTATGGATTGTATTAATGTGTTTCAATATGTTTATGGGTTCCCAAAGATCTGAGCAGTCAGTGGGAATGAGATGCTTGAGTTCCTTTCTTTCTCATGAGTAGGACAGCACAGTTGTGGGTCAGAAAACACAGGGCACTTCAAGCATATTTCCTCATTTGACTAGAGACAGCATCAGGCTGCAAAAAGTAAAGATAAAATAAGTCGTTTAGAGTTGCTGTGAAACAAGATTTGACCAGAGAGAGGCACAGATCTCTCATTAAGGCCTTTCAATCAGCTTGATTCTGCATTTGTCATCATCATTAGGGCCTGTGGGCTGGATGCCATTTTTGAAGAGGAGGAGGCTCTTGCCTGATGGGGTCCTTTGAACACAGGGCTAAGCAACGTCTCAGAGCTGCCATCTCCAGCCCACCACTGAAGCTTCTTTCCCCTTCTCCATCCCCACCAAGTCAGACAGGGCTGAGGAGTAAGTCTGAATAATCTGGCACACAGCTGTATCTGTGACCAGGGGACACCAAACAATATTGAGACTATGAACTAATGTCGAACTGCACAAACACAGCGGAGAGCCTGGGCTGTGGGGGAGGTGGGAATGGGAATTAATTGTGAATCTTGAGCTCAGTGTGCATGCATGAATGCTCAGGCCTGAATGACTTCCACGACCGCATTTCAGAACATGTCAAGTGAGAAAGGAAAGACTTTTCCTCCCCAGTTTTCAATGTACTTTAATGTTTTTATTATCATCTGACAGCTCAGTTACAGTTTGCCATTGAAAAGCTTTGCATTGCATTACAGAGAGCTGGCACCTAAACGTAACAATTAGCCTTATTCAGTAAAATACCTACATTCCACAGAATCGCAGACAAGTCACAAGCAAAACCTATCAGCAGTTTTAATCACATAATTCATGTACCTGGGCTGTGTTTGCAAATAAATCTCTCCTGAAAAGATTCTTCTGCGAGAAAAGAGCATGTTTAAAGTGGAAACAATGAATGAGGAGACACATGTTGAAGCAGACTAACTGATTCATTTCTTTGTTGTCAGATTTTTGCGTGCTTTTTTCCTCAAGTAAAACTTCAGTGTTGCAGAAAAAAAAGGGTTTTAAGAAATATTACTTTTCCAGCATCCATGTAGAGAAAGAAAGAAAAATTTCCTTGTCTCTAGAAATCCATTCACACATTTAATTTTTCCTTTGTCCACCCAAGCTGCTTGTGATTATGCAGGCACAGGCTCTGAAGTATACATGATAAAATGCCTCTGTTTTTTGGCAAAAATTTATATTTGCACAGGCAGAGAGGTGAGGAAGGTGGTAAACACTCTGGACTATTTTCAGACACTTCATGTGAAGATTAAATCTTAGAAAACTGGCTTTTCTGCTTCCCAAACTGCCATTTATCAGGATACATTTTGAACAGAGCTCCCTGGACTGCATTAAATATTTATTATTTAAAAAAAAACCCACAGAAGCTCCTAACCACATAGGCTGTGTACTGAGCGGTGGGATGTGGGGTGGCATATGGGACCATACTTGTGGGTACAGCAGTCAGGTGCTGCATATATAAGGTACTTACTGTGTCTTATGTATCTGCTGGTCCCCTTTACTAGTAGCACTTGAGCAAACTAAATTTAATAGTTTCACATAAAAGGAAAAAACTCCCAGAGAACCATCAAATCCTTTGTACTACAGGAAAAGTACATTGTAACCATGACAGTTTTACCTCAAGCTAACCTGCACAGTGGCATAGTTGTACAAATCCACTCAATCCACCTTTTCTTGTGTAGTTACTCCAGGCTGAAATCTGTCTGATTCCAGATTTTCACTAATTTAGCATAAGAGCTGAATGGAAGCAAGCCGAAGAATGTCTGCATGTGCTGCAAGCCCACCTCTGGTTGTCATGCTTTTCCTTGCTGCATTGACCCAAATCAAACATAACACAGTTTATGTGTCAGCTCTTCTGACTTGTGAAAACCTCTGAAAGCAGACTTGCGGTATCTGAGTCCATTACTCACAAAGGTCCTGCCCCCCGTCCCCTCCTACCTTCCCCTTGCAGACACAGTACAATACAGAAATAGAGATGAAAGCAGGGAGAGAAATATAGATTCCTTGGGATACATGGAAAACCTGTTGGTTTAAGGCAGTTTTAGGTTTATGGACCTTGGTTTAAAGCCTCTTTGATGATGAGATATGCAGAGAGAGAGAACGTCCATTTTGTATGGGAAATTTCCATAGGCAGGGTTTGAGGATAGGACAAAAGCACCGCTTTCTCTCAAATAACCTGGCAATTAGAAAATTCATGTGGCTATATTCTTTACCTATCCAGCCTTTGCTACCCCTTCCCTTTTCCTCCTTTTCACTTAGGCCTGCCTTTCAAATGTATTTGCCTCCTGTGATGGCCTTTTGCTCACCTGTTCCAACCGCTAAAGAGATTGGGAAAGCCAGAAAAGCAATTACAAAATGTCAATTGTTTCTTTATCTACAAGAGAGCTATTTTACCAGTGGGGAAGAGAGATGACCAATGTATGCAAATAGCCTCCTACAAGAATTCAGAGCCCCTTAGTGCCTGATGGGATGGGGGTGCCCTGCCTTGGCTCTGCTGGCTTGAACACTGCGGGGCCAGGCTGCTGTTTGGAAGAACCAGACTGTAGACTGGAGTGCTTGGGCTTGGCACCTTTCTCTCCCAGGACACTCAAGGCTCACGGGACAGAGAAATTTTCCCTTTTAGACTAGACTAAGAGTGCCCTAAGGGAACAACAAATGATCGGTTTGCTGGCCATATGCCACATGCTGATATTCCTCAGGGTCTGGTCTCTGTGCCAGGTTTTTTAGCAGAGAATACAACACAGGGCAATCCAGGCACTTTTGCAACACCAAATTAGATTCTGGCCTTAGCCATTTTGTAGCATCTGTGCACTCAGTTACTATTGTAAGAAAAACTCTATCCAGTACTGGCAATGAAACACACTTTGAGGAGGCTCTCAACTGAAAAATACATTTAATACTCAACAGCTTTTTATTAAAACATTTTAAATTTATGTTATCTGCTCACTAATTATGAGGCCTTTAGGCTATTCTTCTCTCACATTGTCAAGATTCTCTCTCCACCTACAAAGTTTAGCATTTTTTTTTTTAAATTTGGATTTTGAACAGTAGAAGGGAAGGTCCTGAAACAGTAATGGCTAGCATTACATCAACAACATCAAAGAAGCAGAAAATAATCTGTATAAATGTATGTATAATATCCTAATTAATACACAAACCTTACCTTCATTCATCAACAAATTAATCTTTCCTTATTCTGGTATCCTGTTCTAGCCAATTTAAACCTGTCCCAGTTTTTAGATCACAGAGGGCAAAGGAAAGGCAAATAGGTAGCACATATGTCAGAACTGGCATGCATGCCAGAAAATGGCATTTCATGTGACATGAAAGATTTTGCCACCACCGGCTTAAAAGCTCATCCAGTCCTACTGGTGTGCGTCAGTGGCTATTACTGCCTTCTAACAGTGGAAGGTAACACAGAAATGAATACAACATACATATACATTAGAAACATTCTCACAAACTGAGACCTTATCTGAGATACTTACAGTTACCACACACTGGGAAGAAGAACAGACTTGTATAGAATTTCTTTGCTGATCTACTGCAAACATTGGCACAACAAAAACCATTCCTCCCATAAAGTTGGTACCATTTTTGCTAACACATTTCTGCAAGCAGAAATGTTATTAATGCTTCTTGAGTCCATCATCCTTGTGCTGTGCCTTATCTCTGAATCTTAGTTTCTTGGAGGCTGCAAGTGTGTTAATGCACTAGGTAATCTCAATAGTTGCTCTTGACTATCAAAGTAGAATTTATTTAGCAATGATACAAAAATATTCTGAGCACATGGAATTAAGTTCCTCCATATGGTGATGCTTTTAAATGCTGAACATGATCCTTTATTGAAATAAGGAAATTTCCTAACAGCTCTGTTATTTCTCTTCTTCATTTCAGAGTTTCTGACTATTTTTTTCTCTGATTCCTGCTGCCTTTGATCTTAATATGGATTTTAAAACAAGACTTCATGTTAAATGTTTCATAATGAGCGTGAAAAGACTTAAATTCTCGTTCCTCTGAGTTCTTGGGAGTTTCCCACAGAGTGAAAACAATTATCTTTTGGCTATCCTTAATCTGCAGTTTTTAATTCTGGTGGAGCAATAGAATAAAATAACAGGCTCAAATTCAGACTCTCTCTTTCATCATGTAACTAATGGTCGGTTCTCTAAGAGTGTATGCCCAGTCTGCCTGTATCCCATTCTGCTTGTGCCATGCCTATAGGTAGGAAGAAGCAGTCTCATATGTCTCAAACATTCAAGTCCATTGTGCTGTGGAAAAGTCTGTGGCCACTAAAAACATTTACATTTTTTTAGGGTGACAGCTGAGCTTCATAGACCAATATATTTATATTAGAGCAGTACAAGTGTTGCCTAAAACAGAGCATCAGCTAACATTTGCTGGGGTACCTGGAACTGGCTGAAAAGAAATTAAAATAATTAGTTCTTGTGCAATTTAAGATGCGTTTATTACACCAGTGCATCAGTTCAGAAATTCATACAATTGATTTTATTTTCCACTCAAAAGTTGGTTAATTTACAATTTCTTGGTGATTTCTGGAATTTAATGGTATTTTAATTTTTACTTTTTTTTTTTTTTTGGTCTCTCAGCAAGTTTCTAGGGGAAACAACCTGCAGTTCTTGGTTTTAAAAGATTTTTCCAGATTGATTATGATTTTTTCATTTTTGTAAAAATCAAACCCCAAAACATTGCAGAAGCAATTCTTTTTAGATAGCAGTCTTGGCTGTATAAATTCTTTAAGGTTCTTGTTTGTTCTTTTTTTATTTATTTGACCATGTAAGTCTCTTGCATCTAACTAGCATCCAGATACAAGTCTATGTGTAAACACAAAGCCCAAAAGAAACCCTAATAGAACAGGCTCACTGGCCAGTATGTTTTGTCCAGGTCTCTGGTCTGGACAATCAAGGGACCAGGACTGTGATCATGCACATTTGCACTTTCTCCTTTTAGTCCACAAACAGATGAAGACACCACCAAGGTTTACTGTGCTTCTTACAGTTCCTAAAACACCTTTGGCATGTTATCAGACAGAAGGATATGCTAGTTCCAAGACAAACAGTTTCTGTGATCTTGTATATAATGGAAAAAATAGGAGATTTACATGAGCTCTGATATGGTTATAAAATCTTTTACAAACACTTAGAAGTGTGTGTTGGTTTTTTGCTCACTCAGCTTGAAAACATGATGGCATTTAAAACACAAAATTAATCTCTGGAGCCCGTGTGAAAGGAGATACCTCCCTTCTTTTGGCCAGGAAAAAATATCCCATGGGACATGCATATATTTTGACCTTACTTGAACTCCAGATAAGCAATCGCAGAGTGTGGAAGTATATGCAGTTTCCTCTTGTGTGTACTTACAGGAATTACTGAATGTTAGGTAGGCAAAGCACGCAGTCACTGAGGTGATACATGAATGACATTATTTAACCAAAAGAATGCTTGTTGTGGTAGAGTACCAGGAAAAAAGAATTGATACCAACTTAAATCTTTCTAACAACTGTAAAAGCCTGTTTAAAGGCATCTTTCCTGAGACTGTCAGTGCTATAAAGAGAAAAGTACCTTTGCTATAATTCTTTGTAAGTGCCTCATCATTCAGTAGTAACGTTCTGCATGTTTGCTCGAAGGGAGCAGGCGTACAGGTGACTAGGAGATGGATGACTCTCCTCAAACCTGTTTTCATGAAAGACAGATGAAGGCAGAATTGTAATATTTCTTGCAGGGTTGAGTGTTTCGGAAAATGATCGATGAGCGTAATCACACCAATTTCAGTGAGTTTTTTGACCCGGTGCAAAGCTTAATTTGATGTTACTGCAGGGTTTGGGGCTTTATGAAAAGGACTTTCCAAAAATAAGGGATTATTTTGTACATCTCAGCAGACCAAGTTGCTGACATAATTGTCCTAAAACTGCCAGATGGTATCAGCTATTCATCAGTGCTCAGTTAGACAAAATTAGACCCCAACATATATATACAACCCAGAAAAATACCAGCGTGCTTCACAGATACCAAGAAGGTTAATCCCTGCATCCCTGAAATGGCTGAAATAGTCCCGTTGTTACCAGAAAAAATGATCTTTTCCTTCAGGCTGCTTAAATATGAGGGAGAGGAATTTCCAGGCCTGGGAAGAAAGCAAGGGGATGTATGTCAACAGCTTTGTTATAATCAATTATTTGCACTTCAAAACCTATTACATTCTTTCACCCCTAGTAATTAATGTGCTGTAAGATCCATTTTTCAACCTTTCTCCTCTGTCCATGGCTCTCGACGTCTCAGTTCATCTTGTAATAGGGTGCTATCACTTCGCTTCAAAGATAAAGTGATTACATCAACAAACACTGGACAGAAGTGAACCATAGAACAAAAGGTTCCTGTATTGTCTAAAGTGGTTGTTCCAAGGCATAACCTCTGAAAACAAAATGTAGGCCTGTTTCTGCATCTGATATACACTGGTTTACAATGTGTCATGCTCAGAAGGCAACATTAGCTTATTAGTCTTTGTCTGGTTTTTCTTTTTTTTTTTTTTTCCTTTTTTCCCCTTATTTCCTATAGCTCTTGGTTGGTTTGCACTGATCTCAGATTTTCTTTGCACAGGTCCCAACAGTACAAATTTCTAGCAAATAGGTGGAGATCCTATGTATTTCAATAATACTGGTAAAGTTACTCTTACTTAACTTACTTAAATGGTGTTAATCGACCTCAAAGAAGGTAATTCTATCTTTCTGAAGAATTATGCAAGTGATGAGATTACTTCCTAGAGTGTCAGCAATTTGAGGGCCTCCACCTTTGCTCTGTTTCTGTTCTTTATGTTAGAAATAAAGACATTTTCTACCTGTATTCTTTTAAAAATAAAGATATTCAAATATTTACAGGTGTTATTCAAATTACATAAATTTGTCTGTCTAGAGGTAAAGTTCTTAGTCTAAACTAATTGTCCAAAAGACAACAGAGATATAGACCAGCTGCAAAGAGTTATCCTACTAATTTTAGATGTTTATCTTAAGGTAGGATAAATGGCTCTATAGAGATATAAGGCTCTGTTAATTGTAGAGGCTAACTTAATGAGTAGTTTAGACTAGATGGTTAATTTCAATTCATGAAGTTCAGAGAAATAACAGTGTGTCTCCCTGTCTCCTGCCCCCTGCACACTTGACTGCATTATTAAAATCCATCATGGTATTTTCAGAGAAAAATTTTAGAAACTCTACAGAATTTACATGGCAAGGCTTTGGTAGTGGGAGGGCTGCAGGGGTGGCTTCTGTGAGAAGACACCCGAAGCTCGCCCCATGTCTGATACAGTCAGTTCCAACCAGCTCCAAGATGGACCCACTGCTGGCCAAAGCTGAGCCCACCAGTAACGGTGGTAGCACCTCTAAGATAACATATTTAAGAAGGTAAAAAAATGTGCTGCACAACAGCAGCTGGGAGAGAGGAGTGAGAAAATATGAGAGAAACAACTCTCTAGACACCAAAGTCAGTGAAGAAGGAGGGGGAGGCAGTGCTCCAGGTGCAGGAGCAGAGATTCCCCTGTGACCCATGATGAAGACCTTGGTGAGGCAGGCTGTCTCCATGCAGCCCATGGTGGAGGTCCATGGTGTAACAGATATCCACCTGCACTCCATGGAGGACCCCATGCTGCAGCAGGTGGATGCACCCTGAAGGAAGTTGCAGCCTGTGGACAGCCCATGCTGGAGCAGGTTTTATGGCAAGATCTGTGACCCCATGGGGGACCCACACTGGAGAAGCTTGTTCCTGAGGGAAGGCATTCTGTGGAAAGTACCCACGTTGGAACAGTTTGTGAAGAACTGCAGCCTGACAGAAGGACCCACATTGGAGAAGTTAATGAAGGAAGGTATTTCATGGGAGGGACCCCACAGTGGTGCAAGGGAAGAGTGAGAGGAGGAAGGAGTAGCAGAGCAGAGACAATGAGTGATGAACTGACCACAACCCCCATCCTCCATCTCCCTGTGCTGCAGAGGAGGTAGACAAATCAGTAGTGAAGTAGAGCCCGGGGACAAGGGAAGGTGGGGGGGAAGTGTTTTTTAGGTTTGTTCTTATTTCTCACTATCCTACTCTGTAATTAATTGTCATTAAAATAAATTAATTTCCCCAAGTCAAGTCCTTTTTGCCCATGACAGTAATTATTCAATAATCTTTCTGTCCTTATTTTGACCCACGAGTTTTTTATTGTATTTTCTCACCTGTCCTGTTGATGGAGAGGGAGTGACAGAATGGTTTGGTGGGCACCTGGTAGCCAGCCAAGGTCAACCCACCACAGTAACTCAATTGATTTTCTTTCCTTGAGAATGGCCATCATAAGTGAGCCAGCATTTATCGTTGGTAGCCATACATTGGTATCTGATCTCAGAGAGACATCCTCACGTACTCAGAGAAGAAATATTATTTCAGATATTGTAGTGTAGGTCTGCAGGTGAAGAAAATATTGGTTCTTTACTGATGATATTCTCTGTGTTTAAGCTCTTCATGAAATGTAAGGAGAATTATAAAAGTATCCAGTAAGGTCAGTGGGTTGCATTTTTGCTGACAAGGGATTTCAGAAAACTACAATACAGTTGGAAAAAGCTGATAATCCAAAAGAGACCTGTTTGAAAAGAGCTGAACTGAATGTTTCTTTTAGACCGTATCACCAAACTCAGACTTTTAACACTAAAATTGACAATACCACTCCTTCAGTTTTTCTTGAATGGCTTCCAAATAATTACTTCATAGACAATATTATATTTCACTACCTCATCATTTCATGCCTGTTCCGAAATAATTGCAAAAAGCATGCTTTACCACATATTATTATCTGATGATATACTTAATAACTGACATGCAAGTGTGGTGCCTGTTGCAGGGTAAGCAGGTACTTGCCTGAACGAGCTTTCTCCACATGCCTGCTGAAGAATGGAATGCAGATGGCCCTTTGCTTCCTCCCTGACAGGCTGCAGCTCTCTAATCCTTGCATTTCAGCTCTTTACATGGATGCACATGAGACAGAGCAGGCAAAATACACTGCCCTAAGTAACTATGCACCTAATACCACAGAACCCCCTAGAATTACGAGGTTTGGTCCTGAACACCGCGTTGCTGAAAAGACACTGAGCAGCTGAAGATTGGTTAGAAGAGCAATATAAAAATGAGAGAGAGTTGTTTTATGGTGGAACACAAGAAGAAATTTGTATAGTTTGGCTAAGGAATGACTAAGAGTAGGATATAATAAACAACTCAAAATATCTAAATGCTGCTAATATCAAAAAAAGGCAGAAGAATTAATATGGTGGTATAGAGGATAACTGAAAGTAAAAGGATGAACTTAGAAAAATGAGCAGGCAGGTGACCAGCTTTAGTATTCCTTTCAATAAGTTTTGCTTAGGTATGTGTCGGTCTTTAAAAATCACAAAAATAGAGTGAATAACACACCCTAGAAATTGCATTACATTTGTAAAATCTTCAGTTAGAAAAATCTTCCAAGAAAAATAAAATAAAATAAACTTGGAAATTGCAAAACTTAAATATCTATTTTACACCTTATGCCCCCTTACACCTCAGACAGCTTTCTATTTAAATTTTATGAAGTAATGTTAGGACAATTTCAAAAATTCTCAACAGTAAATCAGGCAGCAGATGAACACAGCTTGGAGACATGGGATAGATCTGAGGGCAGAATCACCAGAGAAGTTATAATGTGATAGATGGTACTTCAGGATAATCACAGATTAATTGGGTTATTTATCTTCTGAATTTGTGTAAAGAAAGAAGAAGCAGAAACTGTAGCTTTAAAGCCCACAAGAGTCAAAAGCAGAAGTAGAGGAGTACAAATAAGTAACTATCAATGGATTATTTAAGGTGTTAAATTAGGTTTATATTTAAGTTCATTTATATTATATTTGAGTTCAGTGAGGTGACGACACAAGTGTACACAAGACTACAAAGATGAAAGGCAGGTTTAGGATTCATTGTGACTGGTAGCACAATGTTGAGGAAATGAGTAGGTTACTGCACCTCAAAGAAAAATTAGAGGAAGATCTTCAATACTGGTTTAACTGGCTTTGCTGAACATATTTGAGTTCTTTTATTGGCCAGTAGAAAATCATCTAGTTTTCCAGAGTGGGGAAACTAGGAGTATAAATACTATGAAAAAAGCATAAAACATTATTTGCCAACACTGCAGGAAAGTTTTCTAGTTGAGAATATTTTTTCAGTAGTTGATGACATGAACAAAACATCTGGATAAGGAAGGCAGCTGAATATTAAAAAGGCAAACTGCTGTATTCTTAAAAAAAGGAACAAAATTTGTTTTACTATGTAGAGCATTACTTTAGGAAAGGTTGTTCTTATGTAAGAAGTTATTTAAACCCTAAACATTGTATGAATTTTAGTAGGCATGTCATAATATGCAACTATTTTAACTATATCTTCTGCCAGCACGCTAACACCACTGCCTTTCACAAAATTTACCAGTTTTCACTTGGCTCCCTTCACCTCTGTCCTCACTGTGGCATGCGTAAGCAAGTAATCCTACCAGTGCTCCTCACCCCATGTGCTTCTCCTCTTTCACAGGTCTCTAAACTTTGGCATCACGAGGAAGATCAATGATATTCTCTACAAACGCAATCCATTCAGTTTGCTTCTAGCACAGCCTGTCATAATCAAGGACAGGTTGACCAGGTGCTATTACTGAGAAGGCACTTTGCCCTCCTGTGCTATCCAGGAGTGAGACAGAGAAGAAAATCCATTTGAGAAGTGATAAAACCCCAATTAGGTGACTGATAGCCAAGATAGACAACACCAGTGAAACACAGTGTGCATAGATAATGTATATATTGTTACCTTTGCCAGGATGACTAACTGAACTCTTACGGATAATAAGTACATTTACTGATATTAGGACAGGATTATACATTTAACAGTCCCAAACAAGCTGAATTATTCATAATGATTCATATAAAATTATTTATCTGGGTTGACTGAATCATAATACTTTAGATCCTATCTCTGGACAGATTTCCAGAAATCTGCCTAACCCAAATTCCTAACACTAATAAAAGGCAGTGACTCCCCACACTTACATTATTTTATCTGACAGCAAAAAATAAAGGTTTTCAACTGCGTGCTTCCAGGCCTTTCTCCTGCAAATGTTAGGCAGTCTTTGATGCCATCTTCTGGTTTTAGTAAATATGTGTAGCTCCACACCAGCTGAGCCACACAGTGTAGCTGTCAAGTTGACGTACACAAATCTTACCAAATTTTCATGTTTGTTGCACATATAATACAGAAATAGGTTTCTAACCATTACTTTTGTTTTGGTCATCCCTTTTTGATAGAAAGTGTCTTTTTCACATAGTATAAACACAGACAATGAGAGAGAAAAAAACCCATGATTTTCAATCTTAGCAGTCAACTCAGAATATATGAAGAGTTTAAGCTAACTTAAGTTAAAGTTTTTAACTTTAAGTTTTAACTTTCAGTTTAAACTTACTAAGCTCGGAGATGCATCTGCAGGACAAAAATATGTGGTCATTTTTGCAGACAAGGATTTGCGTATCTAATTTTAAGCAGAGTTTTCTTAATTTGAAACTTTACTTTGAAAATATCCTTTAAGCAGATAAGAAAAAATGCTATATTTAATCAACTGTAACTGCCATAAGCAGTGACCTCTAACTGTTATATGAAGGTAGAGAAGAAGATAGTACAGGGCCATCTCACAACTCTGTATTTCACTGATCTGGACACTAGTCAGTTGCTGCATTTGTAGCTTGGACTATGTGAACGACTTTAGTATGTAAAACACATGCATTTTAAAGGACCTTTTTGTTGCTTTAGTTTTGCTTTATGCCAAAATACTAATTTCTAGTAAAAAACCTCACAACTGTTCATAGCTGAGGAATACATTTTTGTACTAACAAACGGGTTTTGTAATTTAAACTGTCCCTAATCTGAGCAGCAATACATGCCCAAAGCACTCGAAGTCTGGGATCCTGATACTGATGCTCTGGCTCATGCTGTGCCTCTGGAGGACTGGAAGCAGAGTGCTACTCCCTGTCTCACACTATGTTGATATGGCATGTGCCAAATCAATTGCTAAACTTCTTTTTCTACTGAAGAGAGAAGTTACTACAGTTGTGCATTCGGTTTGCAAGACAATCCAGGCTCAATTTATTGAATGGTATATTGTTGTTGATTTTTACTGTTCTGCCAGTCACCAGAGCGCTTCCACAGTACAGACAAGAGCCACTACAAAATTCACCCAACACCAAGCAAATTGTTACTGCTGTCCACCTAGGCTTTCTTCAAACAATATAGCTAATATCTTTAATTCTTAGAAATTATGTGGAGTCTTAAGAGTTATAGAACTACTGTATATAATCTAAAAAAATGTGTTCATTTTATACTGGTTTTAGAGGGTTGCCTCTTATGCATAGCAGAAATACAGAACAAATTCTCCATGCCTCACACAGTATGAGTGAAAATAACCATTTCTTAAAGATAAGGGTGTGGGATTCAAGCAACATACTACAGAACTATAAAACAAGGTAGATAAGAGTTTTAAAATTCTTGTACTTCACTAGGATTTGTGTACACTTAGAAGGCAGTTTATCTCATCTAACCCTAAGCATCTTACAGTTAGGTATCTGGCCAAAGTTGAATGCCTGGCCTTTGGTTCAGTGCGGATAGACATCTCCAGAGGGCAGTTTACTTCATTCTAAAATATATGTTCAGATAAAAAGGTATCCCACATGTTTATGTCAACAAGCCAGTGCAGAAGCCTATATAGCAAGCCTACACTACGCACCTGGGTTTTATATGGCTAAAGGAAGAGAATATGGAATTTATGATGAAATTTATTGTATTTTTCATTCAAAAGATGATGTTACTTCTTTATAAATAAAGATTTCTTTACTTTCTGCCCTTCAACTATAAAAAAAATTATTGTCAGGATTATATATAATACTGTTACAGGACAGCATACTTATTTGCGTTTAAGTTTCCTCGTATGTGGTGAGAAAATATATGTGAGGTGAGTCAGAATAAAGTCAAAGTCCTAGACCCATCAGATGTCTGTCTTCCTCTGTGTTGGCCTTAGTGCTTTCACAGAGCTGTGCCTTAGTCTCTTTGTATTCCTGATAAAGAGGTTCGTTCCTAACACCATAAGGATTAGATCAGCCATTTTAAAGTGTTCTGTAACCATATAGCATTCTGTCATCATATGAAAAATCATGAAATTAATTTCCTCTCTTACTTTCCTTTTAGAAGCTACACTCAGGTACAGTGCATCAATCACAAGTATGAAGTGAGGCAGTCACAGAAGAGACAAACAATATGGCCACAGCTTTACTGCCAAGAAGCAGTACAATAATGCAGTAAGGAAGCCTCTTTGTTTTCACTCCAGTCCCATAGGAGGATTTTTTTTTCCTTCCTTCATGACTCCTCTTGCCGTATTTCCACTCAGCATCCCCCATCTCCCAAATACCATAGAATCATAGAATCTTCTAGGTCGGAAGGGACCTTCAAGATCATCTTGTCCTACCATCAACCTAACTCTGAAAAAAATAAACAACCACACAACAAACAAAATGCAACGCCATCACTAAACCATGTCTTCCAGCACCACGTCAACCTGTCTTTTGAACACCTCC
>JAOXJM010000001.1:182801138-182812514 GCA_026413425.1 Tringa solitaria
ATCTGCGAACTTACTGAGGGTGCACTCAATCCCCTCATCCAGATCATTGATGAAGGTGTTAAAGAGAACGGGTCCCAGTACCGAGCCCTGGGGGACCCCACTCATAACTGGACGCCAACTGGATTGCGCCAATTGGATACCACTGTGTTCTCCTGTGTCCTCTACAAGCAGTACCTCCAGTGTTGTTGGGACATGTTGCATTGAGCTGGTGCTTGGATATAGGATGTTCATAACACCATTGGTTTTATCATGCCTGAGCTGCTCACCATGGGCAGAACATCCCTGAGCTGCTTCCCTAAAGTTTAGTTCCTACTGCACAAGCCCCACGGAGCTAACATGAGTGTGAACAGTGGATGTGTCCAGAACCTCAGGCTGGCTGGTTGACCAGTCTGAACTGAAATTTTGACTAGGTTGAGGTATGACATAAAGACTAAGAAAATTTCCTCAAATACCATCTATATGGAGGAGGAAAAGTGTCACTGGAGAATCCATGTGCTGACTCTTAAATTCGCCCAAACTTGGTTTTTGGTATTCATTACAATACAGGACCGGGAGGAGGAATGAAAAAGATAAAATACTACTTCTGCAAACAATGTGGGAGTTCCTTTTGTCCCACAGCTTTCCAAAACTCAAATGTTTGAAAGCTGTATTTTATTTGACTCAACCTCTGCACTTAAGGAGGTATTTCTGTTTCAGAAGAAAATAGTTTTGCACTGTGTAACTTTCCAAAGTCACCAGAGAAAACTGTAAAGAAAATGTGTTTAAATTGCCTTTCTTTATGTTCAATCATGTCATATTAAAAACACCTCTCACATTACTAAGAAGCTTCATATAACATAGGCCCCCTTGTGTTTGTTTCTGCATACTTTTTCCAGGACTGTCAAACTGTTTTTCTCTTTTTTGTATACCACAGCCTAACCCTTGAGAGGAGAGGGCTTTGGAAGCTGTCTAGGGCTCATGCTGTTCTTTCTCTATTACAGCACACTCTTTTTTCAACAATGTTAGTCAAAAAACAACCCCACAGAGCCATGCAGTATAATACATTTTATATGTGCTATTGTTAGATGACTTGGGTTATGATCAATGATGCTGATACCCTCATGAGAAACGAGAGCTGGAAATCCAGACAGGAGCATCTCAGGAAATTCTTGTCTAGGAGCTTCATGTCTGAACACACTGAACTGGAAGAAATTAGTTGTGACAGGCATTGAATGCCTATGTGAGCTTCGCTTACCTATGGAGAGAGTGTATAAAAAGCACTGCTTACTAGTTCTGGCATTAAGGCATGACTCAGGAAATAAAGGGATGTCAAAAATAAGGATGATGCGTAGGAGATAGATGGCTCATTATTTCAATAGTCAGATCTGTCATTTGATTGAATTCTTGGGACAGAGGTGAAACCCACCCAACATTAGGTTCCACATGATGGATAATTTCCACAGTTGGGGAGATTTCATTAACACAGGCAGAGGCTGAAAAGGCGTTTCAATTGCAGAACAGTGTCTCCACTGCTTTTTCTCCTTTTCCTTTGGGGCCCAGAGAAGCCTCCAGGCCAGTCTTTTGAAGAGAGGGAGGTAAATCACATGCCTGTGGTTCAAGAAAAAGAAAGGTGAGGTGAGTTTTTGCAGTCTTGCCACACCAGGCATGGCATGTGGCCTAAAAATTTGAAATTATTTGCTAATATTAATATTTTTTTTAGCAAAGCGTGTGTTTACATCCATTGTTTGGGGAGAAGAAAGTTGAAGTGAAAAGCTGTAAAAGCATTTCTCTCCTTGAAAGGAAAACTTTTTCCTATAACTTTGGCTCCTACTTTATAATTATATAATTACCCCAATTTAAGCTAAGGGCTTGTCCATCCCTCCATTATGTCCCTGGAGGAGTCAGTTTCCAACTTGTTCAAAATGAACAAAGTAATGCCACATGATTTTTGGAAAAAAAATATCCTTAAGAGTATAATTCTAGTGTGTTTTTCACCTTGTGAAGCCAACCCTGAGCCTGCAGAGGGAGTGTAAAAGGCTACTCAAATGCAAATAGCTGTTTATAGACCAAATACAAGAACCAGGTGGCCAGAGAAAGAGGCTCTGGAAATGTTGTCCTAAGGAGCAGGCATGTATCCTTTTGACATCTGCAAAAGGAAACATGCAAAGCATTTAGTGCCCTCCATCATACAGAAGTGAACAGAATAATATGAATTGTCTTTTCCTGTGTTTTCTCCTTTTGAATCCTGTGACGTTCTTCAACGGTGTTTGCCTAAGAACACATTTTCTGGCATTCCTGAACATCAAACACATAAGCAGGAGGAACTTTGAGAAATAAACCTAGAAAAGTGAAAAAGTATTTCACTGTTGATCCTAAGTCCTTCTTCAAAACCACCTCCTTAAAAACAAAATATCAAAGAAACTGTGGTGTTATGGGAGTCACCAACTACACATCAATTTGCCAAATGTTTCACTTACTGGCTCTCGGTCCCTTTGATTTGCCCAGGCATGCTGTGGGAGAGCAGGGGAGTGCTTCCAGAAGGCTGAATTCTTGGCTGAATCTGGCTGAAGAGAGGTCAGACCACGATAACAGAAATGTAAATCATTAAGTGTCACTTTTTCATTGCTTTTCACCAATAAAATTTTGCGCTTTAAAGTCTAGAGATAAAATATAATATATCCTTGCCCAGTCAAAGAAAATGGAGATCAAGAAATCTAACATTTAACAAAGGGAGTTAACGTATGACTTCAAAAAAAAGCATGGTAACTTGCATGAGAAACTATTAATCTTTATCTCAGAGCAATGTCATTTTCTGAAATTTATTGTTTAAATTCTTCTATTCAATTTTTGAGTCAGGACTTCCCTGAAATGTAAACCTTTCTTTGATGAAACTGTTATAAAAGACACATGTTTTCAAATTACCTTATTTTGTGTAAGTTACTTTAAAAATACCCGCACTAAACATACCAACTTTTTTAAGGGGTTAGTAAGAGCAACGACACCTTATAAAAACCTATGAGTCAAAATTTGAATATAAATTTCATGACCTTATTTTTGTGCTGTTGAATGGTCAGAAATAAGTATCCTTGGAACCAATGGAGTTGGGCCGACTTGCACCAACAGTAGCTGGGTACCATTCCTCTGCTCAGGTAGAGAGATATGTTAGGTTTTTTAAAGAGCAGCAATGTGGAAAGAAGAGGTGTGATACTGTTGACATTTATTTTAATTGTCTGCTCTAGCTACTGCTTCTCTGCTGCAGACCCATGTCTCAGTGCAGGGCTTGGACCAGGTTATGGCAAATCACAGCTTGAACATGGTCTAATTGCTTTTCTATCACTGCAGCATATGAAACTGCATTTTGCCTTGCATTTTTCAAGTGTCTTTGTAAGACTAAATCCCAGCCTTTTATTCTTGAGGAAGCAAAATTTGTTTCTCCCTGTCTTACTCAAAGCTTTGAGATGGCCACAGCTGCATCCAGCTAATGAACCTGGCAGAGGAGCTGAGATTACTGCTGCAGGCCCATTGCTGAATGAATGCTGGTGTATGGCTTTCAGAGGAGAACTGGATTTTATTTAGTCAGCTAAGAGCATGGGCAGAACAAGGTCCCTTGCCCAACTGGGTGGACAACTTCAAGTTTTAGCTCTGTGATGGAAAGAAATATTTAAATGAAGGGTAGGGTGGAGTCAGAAAAGAAGAAAAGGTGAAGGAGTGCAACACAGCAGGATAAGGAATTAATTTGGGGATAAAATAGGAGATAAGACATGGGAGAAATCAGGAGATATTTTTTTTCCAGAGATTTAAAGACAAAATCCAATCTGGAGGATGAGACATTTGAAATTTGACTTGTATTTGAGGCAGGGCACTGCTGAAGAAGGAACAAGTGGATGGAAGAAAGAGAACATAAAAGTGGGTGGGGACAAAATATTTTGTAGAAAAAGAATTGTGTAGATAGGAGGGCTGTTTCTTGTATATCCTGGAAAAAATAGTAACACTTAACTTTGCTGTGTTCAATTTAATTTTTTTTAAACATAATTATCTAATATAGTTATTTTTATACACTTGAATACTCATGAGATCAATGTGAATTAGGTACCTAAACATCCCTACCTCTGGCCTTACCTGCCTATCGGAAAGGATTGATTATTATGTTACTATAAACCAAGGATTACAATCTGATTTGGCATATCTCTAAAAATGATTGCTTTGCAAATGGATGAGAAAGTGCCATGAAACCTGTGAAAAAATATTGCTCATACTGATAGACTCATGAGGAAATAACACCCTAAGAGTGGATGTTGGTAGTGTAGGGTTGGATAGAAGAACAGTTATTGTTTATATAAATCAGATGAAACAAGTCATATCAAAACCCTAAACTCAGTCTCAGATCCACATTTGAAGTGCTCCCACTTCTCTGAAGCTTCAAACATCAAGTAGAGTGTAAGGACGAATGAAGCCTCTTGACAAATGGAGGACAAACATTCCTCTTGATTACAGAGGAACAAACCTTTCATAACTGGATTTAACCAAGGATCATACAGGCTTTATGTTGTACCTGAATATGGCATTATAAGAGTAACAACTCATGCCAAGGCATATTTCAGTCTACAAACTCAGTGCTCGCAATGGAAACACTCCATTCCTTATTTCTCTGCATCCAATAAATCTGAGGAATGCATGATGACATCTCAGAAGTTACATTCTTCCTGGAGGAAGCAATAACTTTTAAAAAAGTGTTATATGCCTTGACAGAAGAAGGAATTTAAACATATGGAAAATGGATTCTCCAAAATTGGAAAAACTTGCAACTATTGTCCCTCTCTCCTAACACTCTTTGCCCAAAAAAAGAGTGGGTTACAGTGAAGGGTTATAACACTGCTTGACAGCTACAGCAGCGATAAATGATCTCACCTATTTTCTGTCAAATAATGAACATTTTTGTCAATTTAATGTGGTAACTGAATAATTCCCCTGGAAACATTAGTAATCAAAGAGTAACTCATTTTGACAATACCTCTAAAACAATAAATGGCTTGGACACTATTGTGTATGTAAAGTATGAATAACTGCAACAAAGTCACACATCTAGTGTAACACAATGTATATCTTGAAGTAAATATAGGCTGAAACCAAAATACAATCTTGGCACCTTGGCAAGACATTAATTTACTCTAAGTGACACATAAATTTCTGTAAAGACTTTAAAGTTTTTTTCATTTTACAGTGAAATCTCTGACGTGTCCATCTTTATGTAACTCTACGTTTTCAAAAACATTTTTTGTGAATTTAGATGAGAGGAAAAGCATTAAATGCTGTAGGTGGCTTTTAGTAGCAATTCAATATGTGCTATTATGGTGAACTGATTTGAAGATTAAATACGCCTTGCAGTGGTATGAACTGATCTCGCCTCAACAATTTCAGAAGAGCTGGTACTGCCACACTAAGTTAAACAAGGTGCTTTTGAAAAAGGCCATGCTATTCTTCAAGTCCTGAAAAAGGCTGAGCACAGGGAACCTACACATGATTAAGGGGAATTGTTGTATCCAGCTATTCAGCAATAGGTCGGTAATCTCAGTAACAAATTTTGACCTTACTTCTAATCCCCATGTCACATTTGGACTTAGTCACTGGGTGTCTTAGTGTTGAGAAGGAGACTATGATGTGGTCATTTATGGAAATAACTTCAGTGCCTTGGAGAGTTTTCTTGTTGCTGCAATTGACATGAAGACATCATTGGCAAGGATTTGCCTCATATTGGGGTAAAGAAATTACCAAAACTTTACAGTATCTTCTTTCCAAATAGGTCTATTGTGGCGATTAACAAGCAAACCTTCCTTTTATCCATTGAAAGAAAGGAATAACTGGGTTCAGAGTTAGGCTACAGGCACACACATGAAGACTCAGAATGCAGGTTCATGAGCAGTGTAAGCCAGTCAAAGGCTACAAGACAACTGAAAGGGTCATCTTTCCTCTCCATCTTCTGTTTTGTGTTTCTGCACCTGTCCACCCCAGCTGTGGTGTGGTGCAGTGTCTTGCTGCAGAGCCAGAAAATCAGCTAGCTTTCCTCCCCAGATCCTTTTTAACCAGATCAGTGATGTAGTCCCGCTCACCACACAGCAGCACCATCATTAATGCTAACACAAAGGGGTCAACAGGGATATGTGGTCTAGGGCAGGACAACTTCTTGCAGCAACAGCATGGTTTTCATCTTCAGAGATACAAAGAGACTAATATATTCTGACATTTCCAAACTTAGAAGGGTTTTATTCTTAAGATCTAGGCTTAGAAAAGCACCAAAGACTCAGGTAGCAATGAATATGCATGTATTAAATGCCAGAGAGAGGAGTGCTACACATCAGAGAAATGGCGCAGACCGTATCTTAGGATGAAGTTCCTCCACACTGCTGGCTATCAATGCCTGTCACTGACACAAGTATCTCAGTATGACTGAGATAGAAAAATACCAGATCTGCTTCCAGTGGCCTAGCCAAACCCTGTGATCTCATCTCCAGTATACTGTTTGCAAATGCAGAACTAAATCCAGGCCTGCAAAGTCCCTCATCCCCTTCTGATACAAGTGCGGGCAAGGATACACATTTTAGAAAAACTCTGGATTACTGAATGAAATTCTAATATGAGAGAAGTCCTCTTTTCTTCTTAAGTAATGTAAAAGAGCAGATTTCAAGCCTCATGTACCTGGAATGATTCCCAGACCCTGGAAGAGCTCTGAAATATGGCTTCCTGCCCTCCTCTGTTAAATTTTTCTGCCCAGAATGTATAAGATGCAGAAAACACCATGTCATCCCAACTTGTAGCAGCCTCTAACTACTGCAGTAGCAAAAGAGACAATGAAACCAAGTTCTTTTCCCTGGACATTACTGGTGTCAGATTCAGCTTCCAGGACCTGATTAGACTGGTGTCTTTCTTTACTGTGGAAATCTCTGTGTCCTGGATAACACAGCGCCCAGGGCTGCAGATCAACTCTGCCTCCTCTCTTCCTGCACACAATGGGCACAGTTATCCCTCAAAAGAGCAGCTTCACCACTTCCAATTCAAAACTGAAATGCTTTTCCAAAGTATTTCAATGAAGGATAAGCTATGAATCTCAGGAACGGAACTTATAATAGAGGCGAGCAATCATTACAATTATTTATTATCTTTATTATTATTTTATTTAATGACAGACCCTGTGAGCTGTCTAGCAATTGACCAGTAATCCTCACAGCAGGGAAATTTTAAAGAAGAATTCAAAAGAAAATAATATTGTGTTTGATACAATGTCTTCAGAATCGATAAATCATTTTTCCAGCATGAGATTTACTTCAGTTGAAAGTTGTTTCTCTCTCTTCTGTTCTCATAAGGTCATTTGTGTCAATTTAGGCTTTCTGGTGATCATACATACCAGCTGCACTCTGTCACAGGCTTCTTATGAAGAAAATTCACCTCTGCAGCAAGCAGCTGGGGTATGACTTATGGCTTCATGTTTGGCATGGACTAAAGGAACAAAAGGTATTGTACATACTCTGTATTTAACTTTACTGGAAATATTCCTTCTGGAAAACAGAGAATATATTATGCATAGTCGCAAACATGAATGGGAGATTTGCATCAGTCATTACAGCTTTAAGCAAGTTTAAAACACAATTTTTCAATTGCAAAATATTTTTTATTATCGACATTGGAGATGCCTGTGCTATATTAATTTATCTGGTTGAATTTGATGGAGAAAAATAATCAAACCACCCAGCCAGGTGGTGGCTTTTTCTTCCTAGGAAGGAGATTTCTTAAGGGCATGATGCTGAAGGCTGTTCCTAGTCTCTAGTACGATTATTAAAATCATTGTCTGTGACAAAGGTAATGCTGTGCAGGCACACAGCAGAGAGATAATTTTGTCTAATGCTTCTATTTGCATTGGCAATAAAATTTTGGACCATGACTGTACAGAGGCAAACAAATGCCAGTAGCTCAGAGTACCTTTGCTGCCAGTTGTCCCTAGCTATTCAAACAGTCTATGTTTTTTTCTCTGGTGTCTTGAATGATGGCTGTTCAATGCCCTCCTCTTTGTGCAGATGCGCACACTAATTTTGCTGTAGTTTCCACAGGTGCATTGCCCGTACCCATGTAGGTCTGATTTGGTTACACCATCTTAGGTATAGCTTTGTGAAAAGGCTTTTTTTTAAATCACAAACAGAATAGGTGAGTTAATCCAAGGTAGATACCCTGACTTCTCTCTGGAACACTGAGAGGACCGCTTTAGAAACTCTTATCTATTAATCTCCTATCTTTGGATCTCGTCTTTTCTGATAGTCCTTTTCCTTGAGACATGACCTCCCTTGTGACCTAGTAAAACTCTCCATAAATCAGAGGTGTAGCGAAGCATTTGAAACTCCTGCAAACCAACTCTTAAGATGGAAAAGCACACATTCAATCAAAAGAAATTGAACAGTTAGATGTAGCTGTGATATAAACCATCACAACCCAGTTTTCAGGTACACTCTGTAAATAACCCTCATCTACAGAACAAAGACAGTGTTACTGATAGTAATTCGCGGCTGAAATCCAACACTGTCAAGTTTTTTTTTTCTTCTTATTCTTTTCCAGCACTGATTAGTTGGTGTGCATTCCTCTACAGTCTACTTGGAAGATTTAAATTACACAGTGTTTGCTAAACCTGACACTTGGCCAAAGAAGTACTTAAGAGAACTAATACAAGGACTAGTGATCAAATGTCAGAGTCTTGCCAAAGTGTCATTATCTATTTGATGAGTGACAATTTAAGCCACAGTTTGCTGCTGGTCCCTTTTGAAGACCAGAGGCTCCAAAAACATAGTTCAAACTTGACCATATCCTAAAGACCTGTTAATTAATTGTTCGTGTAGGCATGGGGTTGTTAAATATCACTCCCCTTCAAGTTAAGTGCAAAAAAATGCTCCATTCCTTTGATGCAAGGAAGTGTGTGGTTCACAGAGAAAGATAATGTTGCACTTATATGGCAATAAGGAAAGGTCAGCAATGCGGACTCCAGGTAATGTTTAGGAATCTTTACTGGAAGTAAACATTTTGATCCTGAAGGAAAGATTGTCTATGGATGGCAAACATAGCACTATAATACTGGCCTTTTTTATCTCTTCAACAACAGAAAAAGCTTAATTTATGATCAGTCAGGGTGTAGGAAGAGTCTGTAATTCTCCCCCATTCCTTCTTGGTGATTAGTGCCTGCCTTTGGCAGCTGACTTCCAATCGTAGGATATTGCTACATGTACAGAAGCAAGGTGTATTCTTCTGTAAACTCCAGCCATTATAATGTTTTCTAACCTAAAATCATATGCAACACTAGAACTAGGCCAGAGAAGCACAGAGGGATCTTAACAGCAGGTCTCCTGCTAACCTGCAGCAGGATCAAAACTTGGATGTTCAATAAGCAGTACCCTCCTTTTGAGTCACTATTTAAACTAACTGGAATTGTGGTAAATAGGGTTTTTGGTAGCCCGATTGTCATTTCAGAAGAGCAATTGGGAGTCTTGGAAAAACATTTGTCAAGATAAAGGTAATACTCTGGCCACATTCCAGCTACTTCCCCTTTTGTTTGGACATTCAACAACAGGGAGCTATGAGAAGAGGTAGAGAAAAACTCCAACTAAAATCAACATACATCTTTCTTAAGGCCCTACAAATGATGGCATGACAAATTTGCAGTGTATGGAGCCTCTTATATCTGCAGTACTGCTTCTGTGCCCTCTTTTATCTCAATTGCTGAAATTTGCCCTTTTGCTCTGACCCTCTGGCTGAGGGATTGCCTCCACCACCTCCTGTCATCAGCATTGTTTTGTTGACTCCCATCTACCTATCAAGGAGCTGTCTCCATTTTATAGTCTGGCTTTATGCCCTTGTAGTGCCAAACCTAGCCAGGTCCCAGTCTGCAGCAGCGCTTCCAAGCAATGATGGTGGTGAGAGGAAGAGAGGCCTTGCCCCTCTGAACCCAAGCCACAGCAAAGTTTCCGTTCCTTCTAACAGACCTCTTCAGACAGACTATGTAGTTCACACCCAATTTGCCCGAGGAAGGCAAATGGCATAGCCAAGGCTAAGAAGACACAACCACATGAATGTTATCACCTCAGCCTGAGGAACAGTTTTACCTTCCCTCTGTCACTCTCTTCCAGCATTTCTCTTGTCCAAAGACATGCCATGTCACAAGCCAGATGAATTTTGGTTTTTTTCTCATCATCTCACACAGCTATTTAGGTGAGCTGCTTAAAACACAAGGTAGTCATCAGATTTATTATTTGACTTTCTAACCTTCTTTTTCCCCTCTAGAAAGTTTTCTCACTGTGCTATTTTGTGACATTTTAAAGATGGAACATATGAACCTAAAATAATATAAATGATGTCCTATCTCCAAAATGCCCAATTGCAGAACATAGGCAAACACTACCAAAGCTCTTTCAGCTTGTTTTCTTAAACTAATTTCACTTCAGCACTGCAGCACCTTTTTTAAGAGCATGAGCTCTTGCTTTCCCTACTTGGTCAGAGGCCAGGAGTTCAAAACACAGAGAGCTACTTCCCTCTGCTGGCTATGTTTATGAAACGGTGTCCTCTTCAGCAAAATAGAGGTTAAAAAACAAACAAGTAGTCTTATCCTGTGTTTGACCCTGCAGGTTCCAAGTAAATAATCACAGCATAGTCTCTGTGCATCTGAATTTAGATGCTCCCAAGTACCTCTGGAAGCATCTACCTTTCTCCAGTGGAAGGAACTGGACTCCCTAACATTAGCTATTGTAGTTGGATGGCTCGCGTAGCTAGTGCAAGTGCCATCCCATAGCACACAAATGCTTTTTTGCTAGTCAGCTTCATCAGATATTTCAGATAGATATAAATATCTGATGTTCAGATATAACATGTTCAGATATAAATATCACTGAACAATTTTATAGGTTTACATTATTATTTGCAAATGTAAGGTAGACATTGAGTTTACCTCACAAGCACAATCCTCTGTGCTCAAGATTACTATACTGAGAGAAATACTGGGAAACTGGGACATGTTTTCTAGGACACGCCACCAGGTTATAAGGAAGATGTGTTGCTATGTTGCATTTTGAACTATTTGCAACTCATTGTTGGGAAACTATATCATTGCTCAGGGGAAGGAGGTAGAGATGGGCTGTATCAAAACAAGCATGGCAGCAAGTTGAGGGAGGTGATTCTGCCCCTCTACTATGTTCTTGTGAGACCCCACCTGGAGTACTGTGTCCATCTTTGGAGTTCTCAACACAGGAAGGACATGGACCTGGTGGAATGGGTCCAGTCGAGGGCCATGAAAATGATCAGAGGGCTGGAGCATCTCCCCTATGAAGACAGGCTGAGAGACTTGGGGTTGTTCAGCCTGGAGAAGAGAAGGCT
>JAOXJM010000001.1:182862400-182901145 GCA_026413425.1 Tringa solitaria
CCTGACCACCCTCTCAGTAAAGTAATTCTTCCTAATATCTAATCTAAGCCTCCCCTGCTGCAACTTCAGACCGTTTCCTCTGGTCCTATCATTATTCCCTTGGGAGAAAAGGGCCAACACCTATCTCTCTACAACCTCCTTTCAGGTAGTTGTAGAGGGTAACGTGGTCCCCCTTCAGCCTCCTCTTCTCCAAATCATTCTCTGATTAAAAGAGACCAAGCTGTTCTGTGTCTGAGATCTGAACTTTTTAAAAAATCATTGAACAAGAAATAGTGACTGGAATAACTCTTATAGAACTTACTTATTGTTCTTCCTGTCTTATCTAGAAATATAGTGGTGTCTTGACAGTAACCAAGATCATACTTATTGTGGGCATTATAGACTATGGAACTATGCAAGAGTCTTTCCCTTTCATTTCTGCTACCCTGAGAAGTGCAAGGAGACCTCTGTAAGGATCTATTCACCTTAGTACCCCCAAGACCCAAAGTGGTCAGAGGAAACAGAAATGGATTTGGCACAAAAGCTGGGATACATCATTCCTTCTGGCTTTATCTTATTAATGATATTTCTATTGAACCAAAAGTATAAAATAGGGAGTCCCAAATTACATAAGCAGAAACCAATTGTGCATCATTAGAAGCAAGTGCAGTAAAAGAAGTCTAAATAACATTTCCTTGAAATTAAGTCTATCAGTCTATGGAAATCTCCCCCCCCCCCCCAAATTATTGTAGTCCCCTCACTTGGGATATTTAATACCAGATTAGATAAAACCTCAAAATCCTGTAAAATCAATCCAACATTCGCAGAAGAATGAAAACAGTAATTTGGCAAGTCTATCCAAGACTTTTCCTCTATACAAGTAAATGCTGATCCTAGGTCTGACCCTTCAATGTCGACTGCTTCTTTTATCACTTCACTTTTACTCCTTCCATGTATATATTACTTTTGGTTTGCTTATGACTAGGTGTATTCTGAATTTTTTAAAGCAGATTGTGTTGACCATCATTCTCTCTTTTCCTCCACTATCTAAAGCCTTCTGCACTTCCCATTTGAAGCTGCATGGATTTCAGTCTTCATTCTGAACAGCAAGTTCAAACTCTGACTTTTTATTTTAAGGTTTACGATAATTAATTGTAAGGGGAACTGGACTCTGCCTTTTTTTTCCTCTCAGGAGTAAAATATGCAAGCATAATTTATTAGTAACATAACAGCAGCTCTGACAGCTTGCTCCAAAAGGTGATCCTTATAGTTGAATATAAGACAGTAGTTATGTATACAATTCTTACCTTCTGATCTAAAAGCACTTTAGAAAGAATGAATAAATTCCATACTGTTTTAAAATACCAAATTACTTTTTCTCTTGCTTCTAACACATTTTTGCTTCTTTATGCAAATGTTTCTCCAGTTCTGACCTCCAGATCTCTGATTCACAGATAAAAAACATTTTCTTTTTTGAGGGCACAGATATGTTTGGCCTCCCAGATATTTTTGGAATGACTCATATTAACAAACATCATTGCAAAACTGCTCCAAGGAGACCATTACACAGGATGCAGCTCTTCCCCCAGCTGTCCATAGAACATCACTTTTCCAGTCCTCAGCAAACTCACATTGCAGTACCTACTTGGTTTGCACCACCTTACAGGTTTTCCTTTAGTTCAGTTTCCAGGATTTGATCCAGAGCTACTCTACACACCCTGAAGACACAAGAAAACACTTTCAACCTCAGGCTCCTCCAACAGGAGACTCAATCCTCTGGAGAGCCTACAGCTTTCTCAGTTGCTCCCTCCCTCTACCTGGTCTCTGAGTCAAGGAAAGCAAGAGGAGGTGATGGAAAAGAGGGAAGGCAAAGCAAAGGGGACATGATGGCCAGTGTGGACTAGGGGGACCATGGGATACAGGATGGAAAAGACTGGGAGCTGGAGCTGGAGCAGGACCAGTAGAGAAAGGAAGAAGGAGATAATGACAGAGGAGCTATGAATAGCTGTGAGTGATTTCATAGGACTAGCTAAGCAGGTAACTAGCTCCTCTCTTCATTCGTTCTTCAATAATTACAATATGAATTGTACTCTTCAAGGATTTTTTCCTTATTCTTTAGATTCCTTCTGAGAGATTGGACTGATCTATCTTGTTTTTAATTTCTGCAGTAAAGCCTAGCAGTGACACTTTTATCATTTTAGTGATTTACTATATTATATGTGAATATAAACTGCCTGGGTGTCAATTTTCCCTACAGCTGTTTTTCAATAACACAGAATTCATCTTTTTTTTACCATATTCTTTTTTATAATAGTAAAAAAATATGTTTCTTTTTAATTTACTCATCTCTCACCTCTCTCCCAATATACATAAATAAATAAATCACCCCCAAAATATAAATAGAACCTCTCAACAAAGCAGAATCCAAGGAAACCATAATATTTTTGACAGCTTTTAAAGCCTGTAAGCAAGCACTTCTCAGAAGTGGCTCCAAATAGCTGGCTTACGCTTCCCAAGTATTTTACTAAAAATGTGAGCTGGTAAGAGAGAAGAGGTTTCAGCAACTTGCAGTGCTTAATGTTATCTATAGAGTATCTTGAAACATCTTCAATCCTTTCCAACCTGTCTTCCTCTTGACAAGATGTGTCGAGCCAAGGCACAAACACAGAGAATACTTAGCCCACGGACATAAAATACATTTATAATTGCCTGTAAAACCTAGCACAGGACCTTGGATCAAAGAAACCTTTTCTGTTTCAGGCCCTCAGACCTTGCAGGGGAAAACACGTACCTTTGTGGTGGTGTACAGTGGAGACCAATGCCTGTTTGCCCCTCAGTTTCTGCTCTCCTCATCTGCAGACATCTTCCCTTGCTGCAGGGCCATTGAAAACATGAAACCAGGCGTTGTTTATGATGCTGAAGAGCATTCTTAGCTAATAGCTTTCTTTTCTTAGCTAATAGCTGAAATAGTGTAGATTTTTGGCTAACATGAGATGTTCATGGGCATAGCTGGGAAGGTTTGGGCTACTAAAATTTTAGGTAAATGTTTCAATATAGTACGTGTCTTGGATGTTACATTGAGGATTGCCCAGTTCAGGCATAGAAATTAGTACAGTCTGTGGAGACACATACATAACCCAAGAGAAGAAAAACTTCTATGAGTGACATAGAAATAAACACAAGACATTTTCCAAGACTTTGGACTGTTGCAGAAGGCAAGAAACTGTTTGGGGAGCATATCCTTAGGAATTGTGGTTGTTGCTTTGAATCTTTAGAGCCACTGAGAAAGAAAATTTCTCTGAATCCATTGTGACATCTAACCTGCATTTCCCTCTAACCAGATTTGCATTCCTTTTTCTTTCTTGGTTGTAGAAATACATCAGGTCATCATAGTGCTGTTCCTAGAAATATCACAGTACAAAAAGAAACATAGGTATGTGGCTGAATTAAGTTTTGTGAATAAACAGTCTTTCTTTCCAAAGAAAATTGAAGCAGGATACTAGAAGTATGATGTTATTTCTCTAGTTTGTTGCCAAGCAGTCTGTGCATAATATAAAACCCAATTGTGTGAGGAATTGTATTTTACTACCATGATCAAGAAACATCCTCCATCTTAGAAGCAGCACATCAAAACAGACTGCAGAAAGTGGGAAGCTCTGCTCCCTCCTGTGTGAATATTATGCAAGTACTAACTAGTAATGATTTCCTAGCTCCAGGCCATAACACGAAGAACATCAAAACCAAAACACAAGAATTATTCTTGATTTTCCCCCGTATCATACAATTAGGTCACGACAGGAAATACATAGCGTTGTGTATGATCAGCTCTGTGTTCTAGAAATTACAGCCCTCATGCTGGGTATGTATGAGAGTAGAGTGACTGGCTTGGGACTGGTCTGCTGGCGTTTTGGATCAAAATACCAGTGTGTGTGAGACTATCTGTAGTCTTTCTTTCAAAAAAACACTTTGCCCTTCTCACTGTTGAACTTCAGGAGGCTCCTATTGGCCCATGACTCCAGCCTGTTGAAGACTCTCCAGATGGTAGTATGATGCTCTGGTGTACCAGCCACTCCTCCCAGTTTGGTGTTCTCCACAACCTTGCTGAGGGTATGCTCTGCCCCATGATCCAGATGATTAATGAAGATGTTGAACAGGATCAGACACGGTAGTGACCCCTGGGGTACACCACTAGTCACTGCCCTCCAACTAAACTTCAAGCGACTAATCACCACCCTCTGGGTATGGCCAGTTTTCAGTCCACCTCACTGTCTGCTCATCCAGCCTGTGCTTCATCAGCTTCTCTATGAGGATCTTACAGGAGATAATGTAGAAAGCCTTGCTGAAATCAGGGTAGACAATACCCACTGCTCTCTCCTCCTCTACCAAGCCAGAACACTACTTCATTGTGAAAGGTTGTCAGGACTTCACAGACCCTAAAACTAAATGGAAGTTTTCTTTGCCCACCGTTACTATTTTGGTATATTTTAAAAGCATTAGAGCCACTGAAAAACTAAAAATAACTAAAAACAACACAAATCAAATGCTGGGTCATTTTGCAAGAAAGATTTGTAAATATTTAAAACGGTAATTAAAAAATGTGATCAGCATGACGAATCTAGTTGGATGTGGGTTCATAATTAATGATGGTACTTTTTGCACTGACTAGTTATCCACCAGAAAATTAATTGAACTAATATTTACAATGAAACAATACACTGTGTAACATTTGGAATTACTGTAGTGCTGTTATTAGAAATACTAAAGGGATATTGATTTAAATGTCTTGCTGCTAATAGCTTAAATTACAAATCCACAGCCTGACCTAAGAATTATGCCAAGTCTATAGGATTCTATAGCAGTATAAACTAATTTAAGTATGAAATCGTTTTTCAATTATGTTTGAGAGAACTGTCAGTCTGTGGAGTGGACTCGATCCTGTGCAGATTTGGTCAGGGAGCAGTGATGGGGATGGGGAGCCAGGAACAGAGGAGGCCTCTCCTGGGGTCTGGCAGCCAGGGCCCATCCCGCCGCTCCAGCCAGGAGCAGGGCAGGCTGAGGGTCTCCCTGGGCCATCCCAGCCCCAGGCATCTCCCCAGGGATGGGCCAAGGCCCAGCTAGGATGCAGGGCCATGGATGGTCCCAGCTCCGTGGGGCCCAAGGCCAGGCAGGGCTGTGGGGAGCTGGAGACCAGAATGGCTGTGGCATTGCTGGGGCAGGGACTGATGGCCCTGGGGGACCAACAGGGGGTCCTGGGCCATGGGCATGGCAGAGGGAGCTCTGGGACAAGGGCAGGGACAGGCAGGGCTGGCAGTGCCTCAGGGCCATGACGGATTTTGTGAAGCACTAAATCCTAAATCACAAATGAAATTCCATTTTGTGAAGGGATCGCTCATGGGAGTAAGGCATAAAAATTTCTGAGGTAGGAACTGGACTTTAAAAGCAAGAATCCAGAAATATTAGCTCCCCAAAGATCCCCTAGTATTTAGCATGCAAGGTCCCTACTTCCACGCATGCCACAGGGACAGGACAACCTCTTCTTTGATGTCGGGCGGCAGGAAACATGCAGCATACTACACAGAAACAGGGGATGGACAAAGCTATACTAGCAAAAACAGCCTCAAGTGAATTTTTATGAAACTTTAAGGACCAGAAGAAGGTTTTAAGGTTTCATCCCAAAGAGTTTATTTAAAAAAAAATATTTTTTGTCTGGAAGTTTGAAGCATCCTGTCATCTCCACCACACACACAGAGGACATTTCATTTTCATTAGATTAGTCAAAATATAATGATTGAAATGAACATAGCAAAGTCAAAGTAGGGTGTGCCAGAAGTAAGACTGTTTATGCTACATCTTTGCTTCTGCTTGCACACGTGCTACAAGATAGCCTTTGCAGGAAGGTAAACTCTTCCCTTCATATATGTCTGATTCATTTCCTGCATGGGTGAGGGATCCAGATTCCTGCTTTCCCATCCTGGAGAGAGGGTAAGTTTGGACCTTCCAAGGAGACCTACTGCTTGGGTAGAGGGAGATGTGTTGGGTGGGAGAGGCACGAGCTGGAACAGTGAAATGAGGAACAGGAAAATGCCAGGCTAGTCCCCCAAAGAACTAAAAAGCCTCCCTGAGACCAGAGGGATGGAGCAGAGATTTCTGCAACTCAGAATGTCATTGAGCTGTCTGGAAACAAGGACCTGCCCCACTAGGACACAGTGGACAAGCAAGACAATTATGTACAAAGCCTCTTTTAGTTTTCACTAATTTACTTAGTGTCTATGTGTTTTCAGTATTTCAAAAATAAACTGTTCTATTTTATAAAAATTAACTATTCTAGCCTTTTGAGTTTAAAAGCTTTTCAGTCTTACCTAGGAAACTCCCAAGCACAAGAAGGTAAGGCAAATCTATCTCAGAGCTCCAGCTACTTGGGTTCCTTTCATACAAGGTTGTCCCAAACCTTCTCATTCCTCTGGAGATTAGAAGTCACCTTCTGAATTCTAATCTACATTTATTCAGGGCATTTTTGTATCCATTTGTTCATGTACCAATACTTACTTGCAGCTTAAAGACCTCATTTGCTCCCTAGCGTTAGTCACTTTCATGTATTTATAAAAAGAAATTATATCCACTCCTAGCCTTCATTTTGCAAGAATGAACAAGCCCAGTTTTTAACATTTCCTTTCATAAAACAAGCTAACCACTTCCCTTATCATTTTAACAGATGTATTTATATTTTTTCCTGTTAAGATTCATCTTCTACAATTGCCAAAACCTGCAGCAGTAGGGAGCAGTCTCAGCAGTGTCCTCTATAAATTCTCAATTGCCAGATGCTACATGCTAGATGACATTTCTTTTCTCATATGACGGTCTATGATCCAGATGTTTTGTGATGGACTGCTTAATTCATGTCTATCTCTGTAGTATTTTAGATTCTTTAATGCATGTCTTGTATAGGAAACAGGAGTCTGAAATCTGCCCTGGGGTCAGATGCCCAGACTAGTGTGGTGGTGTCCCAGTATCTTATAAGATCATGTCCTGAGATAATACCCTTTTCATCAGCGCTAGGTGACTTCATATGTCCCTTAAATTCAGTCTTCCACACCCAAATGCAGGCATTCAAACAAGTAATATGTTGGGGTTTTGTTGTTTGTTTTTTTTTTTTTTAGTCCATACGCTTTGTAGAATGCATGGTATCACAAACAGAGCGCTTGCTTTTTCCTTGTTTTCTCTATTTTTGTCTGGATTTCACCATATATCTGCATGAGACCGATCTGTTTAGGGCAATTAATCATAAGGGAATGATAGTGGGGAGGTCTCATGGCCTGCATGAATGTATCATGTAGCCTAACATATGTGACAGAAGTAGCTTGCCACCGCTTATCTCATGGACTATCACATAGCAGACATACAAGATGAGGCCTTGGGCAAACAATGATGCTATCCTGTTGCCTATGGATGCTGGCAGCGAGCTCCCTTCCACAGCTTTAAGAAACTTTTCCATGTTTAGTGCTTCTGCCATCAAGACTGTAGCGAGCCCTGCGCTTTTAACAACTTCAGGAATTAATTTGTGTAAACAGAATTAAATTATTTTGGATTTCTAGACATAAAACACACTTTCGAGGCAGCTATAACTAATAATGCTGTATCAGAAAGTTTCACCTTGTCCTTACATATGCACATTTTGCAATTCTTGCTATGTTTGACTTGCTTAGAACTGTTATTTTACATAGTGCCAAAATGCAGAATTTATGTTTTTATGAGACAAATGAAGCAGCAGAGGTGTACTCAGTTTGTAGCCATTTAAGGCATTTTGCTTCACAGAGAGCTGCAGCATGAAGCATTCATTTAAACTCTCACCTGCCCTCTGCTACATGCAGAACTGTACTCAGAAGACAGGCTTAATAAATCAATAGAGTTTGATTAATTAAATTCTTTTGTCTTGCTTTTTCTTAGGAATGTAGAAATGCACTTTTATCCCTTTCTGGAGTCACAGATCTGTATAAGTAAATCCCAATATTTCCAGAGAAATAAAATAAGTTCTTCCTCAACTACTTTCCATCTTACAATAACATGACATACATTCCATACACTAGTGCAGACACAGCAGTTTTTGTCATTTGAAGCATTTTATTGTGTGGAGTGATTTTATTTCCGTCCCTTGCCCCACCATCATGAGATTTTAAGAAAAAGGTCTTTCCATTTCATCAACTTTGTGCTTTTTCTGATGGAAAAAAATATAAATAAATCAAAACTGCTCCCAAACCTTACCTTAAAAATGTATGAGCTGAGAGGATATGCTGAAGAATTAGAAACAGGATATTACTGTAGTCTTGTTGACTGATGTACATGTTGGACCAGAATGGTAATTCACATTGGCTTCATACATATACTGTTCTGCTTCTCACCTCTATATAAGTTACATCTATGCTTTCATTATTGCAGGCTCTCCTACTGGGTATTATTACCTACTTTCTAAGTAATATATCTATGTACCTAACAAGTTCCTAGGGCTTCCACTACTGGTAATAGACATTTTGCCAAAATAACCTAGCTCTCATTTCTAAAACAAAAGTGTCTGGCTGTAGCTCAAAAGAGGAAATCTTCCCATGTTATCATATCTTTGGAGTCAGAGAGCCCTTAATATCACATTTACCTCATTTTCTGGGGGACCACATATTCTCTTGGGGGGCGGGACGAAGTTTTACAGTTTACAATCCTTTCTTTGTGATGTGCAGAAGGGAACTGCATTGGAAATACTACAAGTTGGAAGGAATAGATTTAGAAAAGAACCAGCTCTAATGTCTCCTCTCTCTTTCCTTATCCCACCTTGTGTTGTTTTATGCACGAGACAAGGGCAGGTATTCCAAGTGTGGCAGATTGAGAGCAACCGTATGTAAAGAGAAGACCTGTGTATTAATTCTTTTTCCTGTAAGTTGGATCAAAATGTTAAGTTAGCATTTCTCAGTGGCAGACAGTTTAATTGCTAGGGAGTCTCCTGCAACCTATCAGTCACTTTCAGTTTGAGCTAGTCAGCCATAAAGCTAAAAGTTAATACTGCCACAGGTCGCTTTCCACAATCCACTAATAGCAGGGATGCTGCTATTCAACTGACTGCACAGCTTTGCGAAGTGTTTTTGTTTAACAATAATAATGTGAGTGTGTTGCAAAGTGGCAAGATCAAACGTAGTAAGAATCCAGTAATTTGCACGTCCCTGCAAGGTGCACGCTGGATGAAAAGCATGGGCTGTGCCCTCCAACAACACAAACCCTGCATTAGCTTCCACAGTTTTGAAGGAAAGACAGATTTGCACTCTATTTCAGGTGGAATGGTGCCAATCTACCAGATTCTGCTCCTCTTATTCAAGATCCGTGGAACTTTACTCAGCAATTAGTAGATGGAGATGCTAATTAACAGGAGGAAAGGCACTGTATGGGGGTGGGGACACTTTAGCAAGAATGCCAGAAGTTCACGCAGTCGTGTTCAGAGACACCAGTATCCAACTTCAAGACACGTAGTCACTTGGGAGATATGCCCCCTTGTATTTTCACCTCAATCAGTCATAAACATTGATGTGAGCCACCCTGCCTAGTTGGAAGAGGGCACTTCTCCTTATCTCCCAAGAGAGCCCCTCAGTGCTTAGAGAAGAGCTTTTTTCATAGCCTCCATTAACAAAATATCCTGTTACTTAATTGAGTACTTTTTTTTTTTACCTGAACTAATTCCTCAAACAATGTAATTTTTATAGTCTCTTGCTGCAGTTAGGCTTATTTTAAAATGCCTGAAAAAGTTTCTCATGCTCTGTTTATTGTCTCTCTCATCACTCTGCATGAGAGCTGGCCATACTGATTATCAGCTGCTGTAGGTAGCAATAGAAATAATAGTCTACGGTGGATTTGTAGGATAATGGGCTTAAACTATGCTTTAAGCACTATTCCAGAAAAAGATAAAAATAAAAAAAAGAAGATAACCAGATCAAAAAGCTAAAAACAAAGAACAAAAAACTACAGAGGAAAAATAAGGCACAAAAGCAGTTCATGGGTTGCTTAAAGTCACTTGAAGTAGCTTTGGCTTGCTCAAAGTAGCTCAAATGCAGATTCAAGAATTAGAGAATTCTTGAATCACCTGAGTGGTAGTGTTCTGGCCAAAAGATACTACTATTCCTTTATCTCCCTGTCAACTATCTGCAGCACTCTTGGTCTACAGCACATAAACGCCTAATCCAAAGCTTACCCAGCTCAAGGACAGAGTTGGACTTTTATCAGCAATAAGCAGATGTAGCTGAAAAAATATTTTTTTTTAATAGAAAAAAATAATTGTACACTTCATTATGGATGTGAAAAAAAACAATGTTTAGAAGAATACATATTTCCCAAACCTCTGGTATAAGATGAGCAGTGGGTAATCAATGACCTGAAACAATAGGATTCTCCAGCAAGCATCCAGTAAACCACCTTGCAAAGGGATGGAAAGCTCACTTTGGGTTAAGCTGTTTGCCAGATGCTTAAAGGGAAGCTTTTCTGCCTCAAACTACTTTCCTACCTCACAGAACTGCTTTTCAGCTCTGAATCTTTTGAGTAACACATAGTTCTACTGAAGCAATGCGGAGAATATGAAAAAGCAGCACGCATTAAAAGAAAAGGACAAAGCTAATTTCATGACTGAGTTGTCCAGACTGATATATTATGTTTCCAAAATACTGGAGCCTGTGTTCTGCATGCCAGATGTTTTTTGTTGGGTTTTTTTTTTCTGTTTTTTTTTTTTTTCCCTTTTTCAATGAACCGGTATTTGGTGTAGAGGAGACTTTTCCAGCTATACACATTAACATTTCAGCATCTCCTCACACACCAAATTAGCTGGGACTGGGAAGAGAAATAAATTACAGTCAAAGCATCAGCTAGACTGGGGATTAAGAAAGCAAAAGAGGCAGGAGGGTTGTTCAGCAGTTCAGAATAAGCCAGCAACATGGACTGCTTTAATTGCGCTACATTAAATAACAGGAATGAAGACTGTGGAAAGGTTTCATGAAAAGAAGAGGGGAAAAATGGAATTCAAAGAGCTGGGATGAAACAAGACTCAAGCTAAGGACAGACAATCTGACTTGGATTAAAACAAAGGAAGAAGGCAACTATAAAAAGGTATATGGGAAGAGAATTCTGAGGAAAAAAAAAGAATGAAGTGTGAAAATGGCAGCATTGACTCAAGTGAAAAAAGCACCTTCGTGAAGAAAGATGAACACCTTTAAATGTATGATGCAAGAAATTAATTGAATTGACAGAGCTATTTATAAGATTCCAAATTAATTTATTGCCTGAATACCTCTGACAGGAGTTTAATTAAAGCAGAATCTAGAGAGGTTTTTTTCAGCTTAGTTTCAAACAGCTTTTTAAGCTCCCCAAGTTTATGACCAGCAACACCGTGGGCAGCCAGGAAGCTAATAAAACCAATGATCTGCAGAGAACAGGAAGCATCATCTCCCACATCTGTGCTGTTCATTAGATTCATTAAGGACATGTTTGTTTTCTGTAAAAGCCTCCCTGACTAGAACCCATCCTACCTGTGCTAGTAGTCCTAAATTTCTTGACTAGGCTTCACCTACACCCTGTAGAAATAGGCATCTACAGTTGTTGGTTCCATCAGTTGTTCTAAATATACACTGGGAAGAGAGGAAGAAGCAGCAGGCTTAATTTTCACAAATTAAAATGGAGTTTAGGAAAACTTTCTAAATATAAGTACAGTTAAATGCTGGACTAGAAAACCTCCAGAGACTGCAGCACCTTTTTTAAACAGTACTTTAAAAGAAGAACACATTTGCAGAAACACTTTCTAGTACAGTTAGACTTATTCTTGCCTTATTTTTTAACTATTGCAGGACCAATAGTTAAATCAGACCAATTTTATTCAGCCTTTTTTCAACTTTAGACCTCTAACAACTTTCCAGAAATGTTGCAGATCGCTTTGGAAATTCCACCTATGTAGAATGTATGTAATTCCTGCAAGCCTGTTAACAACAGAAATAGTTGACCAATTATTGTATCAAAAAAGTTACAATTCTTTTTACTTACAGTATAAAGTGGCAAAGTTACGCATTTTCTTCTAATTTTATTTCAGAGACCTAAAAATACCTGTTAACTATTTCCAGAGTAGAGCCCAAACACTTTATGTATTTGTTATGTTTCCTTAGCTGTGCTTCCCAGTGTAAACTGCATTACTTTAATTATTTAGAGATAAAATAGTCTACACTACTTTGATGAAAAAAAGACATGGTGTCTCCTATGGAAGTATAACCGATACCAGACATATGACTGATCGTTTTGTTCAGGACAGTCCTATATGGTCAGAACTGAAAGAAGTTGAGAGTTTTTTTAAGAGATGCCTGGAGACGAGTTGCCTCTTCAGTTCATATTTGGAAGCATCTAGAATCAGGGCAAAGGAATAACCACAGGGCAGTGGTCACCAGTGGAAGTTTGGAGAGAACTGCAACACTAGATGATCTCCAGAGGTCCCTTCCAACCCTGTATCTCTCATTTTTAAGATCCTCTAGAGATTTTTTTTTTAACTCTCCCTAAACATTTTTCATGGCTGCAAATTTTTCTGCCATTATTAATTTCCTCTGTCATGTCAGTAAGGCAGAAGAAATTCAAAAGTCACAGGCTAATTCAAGGAAGCACATGGTTAAAATTGCTTTCTTCTGCCATTTGCAGATGTTAGATATGGCGTTTAAATCTTCAGCAATCCCTGACTCTGAAGGTTAAAAATCAATGGAAGATCTCCATCCTAAGTTTCTATGGCCACAAGATTGCAAATAAAAATGGAACGGGTAAACTTCAGACCAGCTTTTGAATAACAGATTCCTGGACCTGAGGCTACATGGCACTGACTGTCCTGCAATCCCTCCCTAGAACAGGTCTCTCTTGGAGATAGTTGGAGTTGTCCAAAACAGAGGCCATGAAATAAGAATAATCGGTACCTGAGCTCACTCTTACTTTGTGCTACAGATGTATTCATCTGGAATAATTAAATGAATCTGACATAAATAATTGGGCCATTTTGATTTGATGGATAACACTGACTACTGTACAGTTGGAAAGACATGCTGTGCTCTTGTTCATGCACTAATAGCCTGCTCTGCACGAGTGGTGCTTATTGACACCTCTGAGTGCTTGTACGATCTTTCACGACTCATGCTGGGGGTAGAAATGCCGAGCTGCTGGTATTGTTAGCCAGCATTATTTGTATCCTACTCGGGAGCCCACAGCAATAGAACAGAACCCTGTCACAAGTTAATGGGCCTCTGCTGCTAAATCACTACTGCTAACTGGAAACGTCAATGTAAAACTGAATTGAAAGTTGTTAATTTTTCAAGCAACATGGATCCTGTGACAGCATTTTATTACAGTAATGCTATTTACATTCCCTCCCCCGCCCACATGAGGAAAATGTGGTTTAGAAAGCTACTGCAATAAACATTAGCTGATTAGCTACATCCAACATCATCTTTTTGTTTTAGATTCAAACATAAAAAATGTAATTTACAAAATGGCTGGTGTTAACACCCTAATGAATACATGTGCATTTATATTTCTTCTATCAGACTCCAAACTTCTCATGCAATTGTCACAGCATCACAGCTTCTACACAACAGTAGAGGATACTAAGATTTTGACTGCTCCCCCTGGACAAGCTTACTGCCACTCCAGCAGGAGGCCAAAGACTGTTAACCCTTTATAGGTATTCTCAGAAAGTAGATATATGTGGAGGGCAAAAAGTGGTCAAGTAGGAAGAGCTGTGGCTTTGCCATGTCACCACTATCTGGGCAAATACCTAAGGTAAAGCAAGATAAAGCTTTTTCTCTATCAAGAAAAACTTGTGAGAGGGATTAGGGAAGGAAATGGCCAGGGACTAGCTTAGGTTGGAAAGGATCTCTGGGGTTTATCTGGTTCAAGCCCCACTCAGACCTGGGCCAGCCTCAGTTACATCAGTTCTCAGGGCCTTGTCTAATCATCACCACAGATGTATCACCACAGATGGACACTCCACAGCCTCTTAGCGCCAGTTCCAGTGTCCAAGCCCTCTATGAATACTTCCTTCCTTATAAATAATCAGGAATTTCCATGCTGCAATCTACATCCACTGCTTTCACTGTCCACCTCTAACTCAATTTTGTCTTCATCTTCTATACAACCACCCCTCAGACGTCTGAAAGATTCCTCCTCACCTTTCTCTGCTTCAGGCTGAATAAAGTCAGTTCTGTCACTCCTTCTTCCTACATTACGTGCTTCGGTGCCCTAACCACTCTGGTAGTTCTCTACTGGACTTGCTCCAGTTTGTCTATGCCCTTCTTTCGTACTGTAAGCCCTCCAAAACTCTGCTAAACACAAAGATCTCACTCCCATGCTGCCAGTTTGGAGTCAGGGCATTCCTCCTGCCTCCTAGGAGTTTGGCTGCCTGGGCTCACCTGCAGTATTAAGATGAAGGTCTTCTCCTTATCCTGAAGATCAACCTCTCTCATTTCTCAGGAGAACGCTGAAAACAGCAGGCTACACGCTATCCTGACATGAGGGCAGTCTGCTCATATACACAGGCAACTGTAAAGAAAGATGCATACCACCAGGGAGAAAATGAGCAAACACAGATACACATCAGTATTTGGAGTTCTCTCTCTGGATTTGTCTTAGAAGGCCAGTGTTCTCCCTCTATTCATGACCTCTTCCTTGTTAAACTGCTGGCTGTTGGATGGACAATATAGACACCATTCCCAGAACAAGGGCTGGAGTTCCCCCAAGTCTGGTTCGAGACCCTGGGTTGTCGACCCAGACATGGTTCTGTATTCCCTGTTTATCATGCAAGAAGCCATACACACAGCACAGAAAAAAAAAAAAAAAAAAACAAACCAAACTTTCATAAGGAATTCGAAAGACTAGCAAAAAAACCCTGCAAGTCAAATTTGAGGAATGAATCTGGTCCCATATGCAAAACTGTCTAGTTGTTAGGCCCAGTCCTTACCACCACTAACAGTAACCCCCTTCACTTCAGCAGCATCTTTCCTGTGACCTGGTTCTATGTTGTGCGTATGAGAGCAGCAGGCCATATTTCCTAGATTTTATTTCAGTGCTCTCTAAAGAATTATCAACCATAGAGTCAGTAACTTACAAGCGGGCAACATCAAAAAGTGTCTCAATTGACTCCATGGGGGGCAACATGACTTTTCTGGAAGTCACTAACCTGAACAGGTCTGTCAGTTCAATGCCACTGAAACTATGGCAGCCCTAAGGGTGTGTTTAACATAACCATGCAACAGTAACACTAACCTGAACAGCCAGGTAAAAGCAATGAACTTTGGGCAAGAAATCAACACGCTTTTGTGACATAGCTTTGAAATAGCTCTTTTGCCTAGCTCTACACAACAAAAATGTAAAGAATTAGAAAAATAAATTAGCAGCAGACACATCTGAGTGGCTACAAGACCTGTTTAAGCCACTCTCGTGCAGCAACCTGCTGACAGTTATCTGCTTCGTTTGCACAGTAAGTACCAAAAGTTTGCAGAATTCTCACTGTTTGCTCCCCAAGACAGACCACAAACAACATCATTGGGTTTTTCATTGGCTTTTAGTAAGTGGCTAATAGCCAATGATACTTTGAAACAGCCATTAAAAATTATTTTTTGCCAGGACATAAAATGAAGTCTAAATTATCAGAAGACATGACAACCACTTACATGACCACACCTTTGATCTTGTTTTGGTAAATGAGCAGGAAATGGGTACCGTACTTCTGTTTACTGTACTGCAAAGGTTTCTTTTGTAGACAAATAAGGGAAAATTATTGGGAAAAATTATGAAGAACTCTGTATCCAGTTAATTTGAATTCAAAATAACATTCACTACTTTATTGACTCCTGTAATTAGACCTCAAGTCATATATAAAAACAATCTTTTAAAGCAGCACTTGTGAAGAACTGATACAACAGCTGAATCTCACGAGCAGTGAAATGGACTGCAGATAGTGATCTTCTCATTCCCACCACATGAAGAGTATTTTCAAGGTCTATAAATAGAATTTGATTGTAGGACAAATTTGAGCTATTGTTCCAAATCAAAGAGCAATTTTCTCCATTAAAATGATCAAAACCCTATGAGGTTTGTATAGTTCTTACACACAACATCTGATATTTCACATCAGTGAAAGCCACTGACAGTTCCCACACATTGCATCAGGATTTTCCTCATAGTAATCAACAGGAACACCTGTACCTGATTCTCCATTAGTGGCTATTTGTATGCACTCTAAACCCTATAAAATCTGCTTTCCAGGAATATTTAACCTTTTCAGAGAGGGAAAGGAAACAAATTCTATACTGTGAAAAAATGAAGTAGTAGAATCCTTTGTTTTCTTCTTCAGTACACACATATTCTTGTTTGTAGACAGAACTAATTTCAACCTGACAAAGCTCTCTGTAAAGAACAACAAGCCTTCCCCACACTCCCACCAAGGCTGCTGAACCTGCTGTAAAAGGAAAAAAAAAAAAAAAAAAGATGCGTTCAACGAATGATATTACATAAAAAAGCAGGTTTGTTTTCATCCAAACAAGCTCTTGTAATTGTGGTTTTGAACAAGTCCCTGGGAGCTTTGTATCATGTGCTAAACAATCAGATGAAACAACAGCAAGTCAGTATGCCATAACGTATAATATTGATAGGAGGGGCAAGTACCTGTTGGGGAAGGTATTGGCAAAGGTTAACATTAGCCCCTGCTGGCTAAGGCCTCAATGGCTTTCTCTGGCCAGTAAAGAGAGAAGGGTCCTCCAGAGGGCGATTCAGAACTGAAGATTCATTTAGCTACTCTGAATCTCTCTCTGGAGGACTCTCACTTCCATTAACTTCAGAAACAGCCCACAGAGATTAGCCTCTAAAAGACCATGCTAGCCTTTGTGAATACTCCCCAGCATTTACCTTCCAATAGCAGGAACAGTGCCTGAAACTCACTACTGAGCTGTACAGTTGGGTATACTGTATTTAAATCTCAACACTATGTATTGCACATACACTGAATTTTACCCAGCTGGAGCTTAGTGCTCCTGCCAGAATCACTGGAACAGTCTCCACAGCACTTCTAGGATGACTGCAGGATTTATTTTTTTCCACTGGCCCATTAAAGTGCTCCATTTGATGGCCACCCGCGTGTTGCCATACAAAGGACTGCTGTGCCCCCAGCACCTCCAGAATCCACTAAGGCTGTGCAGTTGTACTGGCACAGCTCCTTCTCTCGCCCCGACTGCTCATTGTATCACTGGAGCAGCAGCAGGAGGTGGGTTTTCACCATCAACCTAAACACAAAGAAGAAAAATTCTCAACTTTTGAGGCCTGCTTTCAACAATTTTTACAGTTATTATGTAGTAGCAACAAGAGAGGAAAATGGTGTTTTAATCTCAAACAGAAGAAAGTTGGATTTTGTGACCATGGGAACACAAGGAAGAAACCCATTCTACTGCCAGAACTATTTTCAGGGTCATTTCCTAGCTCTTCCAGTTCTTCCATACTTCATCAGATCCTTGTGCTTCCCTCCCTGAAAAGTTTCGATGATATCTTCAAATTCTATCAAGTAATAGATTTGAGAAAAATAAGACTAATATAAACCTGTAGAAACCAAAAGAATGATTACAGCTCTTTAAAAGTTTTGCTGGGACTTTTAAAATTTACGACTCTCCCGAAATTTCTCTTCACAGAATACCCTTATGACATAAACCAGCCATGCTTTCACAAATGTAAAATACAGGAAAAAAAAAAGACCCTTTAAATTGACTTCAGCAAAGTCACGACAAAGTTAGTAAAAAATAATGGAAATCTTTCATTTAACACCAGTGGATTTATAAACAAAGACAATACAAACTTCAGGTAGAGTTGACTTCCAAAGCGTGGTTAGACAAACCAGTACAATTTTGAGAGTACAGCACTTTCCACAACCCCATGACAACTCCCGAGCCCTAGGAAGTCTGGTTCTAAATCTAAATTTACCCTATACAACCATGTCAAACACAACTTAAGACATAACAAAATGAACTTGAAAACATCAAATCAACTGTCAAACATCTGCTAAGTACATTTTACTACTAAAATCAAGCCTCTTTACCAGACAGAAAAGTTAGGTTCAGAGTTTAGAGACCATATAGAGACAAAGGTGTAGCGAATATGGGAAGTACTACGAAGACCAGTTATTGTTCCAAATGAACAGATCCTTTGCACATTACATAAACTACCTGCAATGCAGTATGTCAAACAAATACTTTGTTATCCCTACTATTACCAAAGTAGCTGTGTGAGAAATGTTAGTCACCATCTGAAATTATTTTTACATAAGACTCCTTTACGTAAACATCAAAGCATCTCAGTTTAAAAATGAATTTAACCATGATGGCCTTTCGAAAACTATATTGTACCTTTAGACAGGAGAAAAAAAAAAAAAGAAAAGGTTCCTGTTTGTTATATTCCAGGATCAGGAGGTTTTTTAGGAATTCAGTAAAGGAGATTTGCAGACAAAAATTATGAGCAATTAAATTGGCTCACGGTAATTATACTGTGGCATTGGATTAATAGAAACTACGCACTCTGCCCTTTAAAGGCAGTGTTCTGTAAAATTCTGCATGTTAAGAATCTTTTGGCTTAAACTGAATCTCAAAGCATGTTGATTAGAAGGTTAAAGGGCAGAGTTTTTAATTATTATCAAAATCTAATCAAGAATATGAGAGGAACAAAGTTTGCACTTTTTTCATGTAATTGTTTATTAAAATAAAGGAAAATCCAGAATTTTACAATTTATCTTAAGAGAGTTGGAAAATGTTTATAGTCAAATACCACTTTCAGAAGAGGTTTCCTCTATATACTCCATTTACATTCACTCAGAAGGGCATTTTGTACTTCTGCATTATCGGACACGTTATCCGAACATCTTTCTAGAGCACGACTATTGCACAGGATAGTTTGTATTTGTAACAATACTCATTTAATGAAGCACTACATTGCCCATTGTTCTTTCTATTAAACCTCAGTAGGACAGAAAAAAATGCAATAGGGTAAGATTTTGCCAAATATACTGAATCACAAAGTAGATTACCAGTTCAAGAGAAGCAGCAATTTGTCTAATTAAAATATATAACTGATAGCTTACCCTTGACAATTTATAAACAAGAAGCATATAATCTGAACACAAACATTTCAGTGAATTCTATGCTTTTTTCCCATGTAATACACCGTAACAAAGCAAGACTTTCAAAAAGAACCAATATTAGTTTACTGAAAAAGGAATGACATATTTGACCAGTACCTACACATTCCCAAATTACGCTGCAATCCTTCTCAGCTGGTGACAGTTCCATATGAAGAGATTAGGTCTCTCAAATTCTCTAAAATTGCAATTTAATTTAACTTCAAAATAAGTCAAATGAAGTTTTAACACATAGAAATGTCTGTTTTCTCCTTTATCTAAAATATTTGCAGCAAGGAAATTGTACAAGTACTTTGGAACATTTGGAAGTTATTTACTTATTTGACTAATAAACCACTGAAATGTCCCTTCTATTTGAGATTAATACTTAAATCATGTGAAAAATGTTCCTCTGAATATGGAAGTTTAGGAAAGAAAAGGAAAAAAGAAAAAGTTTTAGCACTCAGTAGGAACAATTTCTTTGCAGCAAAACAATAACACAGTTCCCCCTTGCACAAGTAGGCTCAACAATATCCAATATTTTAAATATCTACTGATCTTAACTGTGTGTTCACCCTCGTGGCGTCAGTAACACCTATAGACAAGACCCATCTTTCTTTCAGGAAGGCAACATGCAACCAGTCCACTCTTCTACTAGTCAGGGAAGAATCAGTGCATGAGTTAATGTATTTTAGCAAGAAAATGAAACCTTATCTCTGTTTCAAAAAAAATCAAATCCTGGGAAGTCATTTTTGCTAGCCTTAAAAAAAGGTCAATTCCTTAGTTGCATTTTGAAGTTCCAAACTAAATCGACCTTTTCTGCATGGCAATGTCACTTATTCCAAATCTTTCAGGAGATGTTAAGAACTCCCAACTCGATCTCTGGGGATAATCCGTAGATCTGAACCATGCTTTAGAAATACATTTCCTAAACAAACAAACAAAACAGAATGTGTTACCAACCAACCAAATAAAACGTTACCAAAACAAGCATACACATTTAAGGGATAATAATCCTCAGTGTTCAACATCTTTGTAGTAATTCCTCTAATATGCCAGAAATATATTTTCTTATGTGTCCATGGAATTTTATCTAATCCCTCTTACTCCAAAGAGCTCGTTTTTAAATAAAAAGTCATCTAATAAGACTAGCAAGCTATGGCCTTTCAAACTTTGCAGTTCCACACTTCAATGTCTGGTATCGCTTATACGCCATAACCATTTCAAGACGAGGAAGTTTTACTTCTCTATAATTTTTTTTTTTATCTTGAGGACATTCATGCATATTCTAATTTTTAATTCCCTTCTTGGTTCAGTACTTTTTCTTTAGGAAGGCTCTCCACATATCCAAGCAGAAGTCAGTCTCATTTCAGTCTCATTTTCAAAAAAATCTTGAACTTCATATTTATTACTGTATAGTCTTAATCATGATAGTCTTTTCAGGAGGACATATTATAACTATTAGAAGTTTCTAATACTTAGACATGTAGAATATTTGCTGCATGTATTCAGGATTGTCATTCAGGTTGCTATTTTCTTCTATTAAAAGTAACATTTGAAAATGAAAACATTGCTAAAAGTGACGCGTTATTTAATTACTATAGGGAACTTTTTTTAAAACTTCTTACTGCTACTGCATGAAACAGACTATATACAATTCTACAATATCAGGTTTTAATAATATCTATCTATTTTTATTCATCTTTGGGTTGACTTGTAAAACCAGCATAACTGTATTTCACTCCCAAGCACCCTATTTCATGGATGTAGAGTGCTCTCATACAAAAGATTAAGATATTTAACATTTGTTCAAGTTATCAGCAATCTGACATAGTTAAAGATGTCCCTGCTTACAGCAGGGAAGTTGGACTAGATATCCCCTCCAACCCAACATATTCTATGATTCTAAACTGGAACAAAGCTACCCTTTTTCTTCACTTTTCTGGCACATTAATCAGGATCAAAACCATTGTACTTATTCAACAGAATGAGTATTAGCAAATCAGTTCAAGAGAATGTATTATCAGAAGACATTCTGTTTTCAGAGATCTGCCAGGACTACATACTGAAGAGATCTATAAAACCTATTGAAGGCAACTCTACCACACTGGCAAACCAGAGAATTAAGTTTACTAATCTAGATGAAAAGTACCCATATTGCAATTGCCACCATAATACTCTGAAATTTTAAAACGTGCCACAGCTGCATCTCCTGTAGACAGCAATTCATCCCACCTCTCAGTCTGTTTCCACCATTAATATCACAGGCATTTTATTAAAGTTATGTCATACTATTCCCCGAACTATCGAGGATTTAAAATTGAAATCAATACAGGAATTAAGTGCTAAGCCTAGCCTTTTCTGCTTTCATTTCTCCTGCTCCATGGAATCATGTAGGAAGAATAAAAGTCATACTTGAGGAGTACTTTTATTCAGAAAGGTGGGGAAACAGTGGAGCAGTACAAAACCTCCGAAATCCTCAAGGATTACTAAGATTTTATTCCTAGATCATCTTATTTTGGGAAGTTTTTGAAGACTAAAGTTGGTGTTCAATCTACAGGAACTTTAATATTTATTAAAAAAAAAAAAGAAAAAAAAGAAAAAAAGTACATTTTACCCTAACAATTTCCAGAGATATCAATTAATAAGGCTGAACATAAGGTTATATCTCAATTATATATGTTTCCTTGTAAACTGAGGAGAGGTTTTGGTCTAGGTAATGGGTTTAATGCAGATTGTTCTTTGCTTGGGCTTTTTTTTTGGGGGGTGGGGGGGACGTTGTGTGTTGGCTTTGTGGTTGGTTCTTTTTTTTTTTACCCTCCAGTTTAAGGACAACATCACACAGCACTGTCAGGGCAATGATACCTTCTATGTTAAAAAAAAAGTTATCCAGGTGCAATCCATGTGCTTAATCTTACATTTGCAGACAAGATTAAAACTGTGATGAAAACATTTTGCATCTAGGGACTTTTGATTTACCTGATCCTTGATTATGAGATGCTGCCTTATACTACTACTGAATAATTTCTCTCAAGATTTTTAAAAACTTAGGAATGGTAAAGAAAATCAACTGGAGATATGAATTCAATATGCACAGCTGCAAGCATGATGAACTACCCTATAGGTATTTTCATTCAAGAGTCAAATAGTCCAAAATACATTTACTTTGCAGGATTAAGCTACAAGTAATTTGAACTACATAATAGAAAATAAAAGTATACTTTTGAGGAAGAGAAACAGCGTAAGTATACCTTGATTTATGCAACTGACTTTACCTGTTTTGCCTAAGTTTTCTTGAGTGGTCATGTAAAAATGTGGCTTTAAATGTGGGTGATGATCTCGTACCTAAACTAAATTATTAGCTTTATTATGTGTTTTTAACACACTTGGTCAAGGATCGTGATGAGGACAGCACCAGCTGAGGAGTCTGCCTGAGGCCTAACACCTGTCAAACCATAATCCAGGTGTCCTAAGGCAAGCCCGGGAAGAAGAGAAACCTCCAGCGGAGCAGCAAGACTCACTCACTTAATCTTAATTTTCAAATGTTGTTAATGCAATTGCAGACCTCAGAAATGGGTCACTACATTTAAATGCTTCCTTTTACAAATCCAAGAAACTCCCCACACTAAAGTCAAGCAACCGCTCTTCTAACTGTCAGATACTATTATTATGTGCTCTGCAAGGATTTACTTTATGCTATTTATCTTACATAGCTAAGTATGCTGATAATACCTTGCTTTCTTATTCTCTCTTTAGGTCTGAAAAAAAAAATACGGTGTGCTATGTTCAATAATGACTGGCAGACAGAGGGTACAAATGAATGAGACCTGGCAGAGATTTCAGGCAAAAAACAGAGAAACAACAAATCTCTATCCACCGTTCATCACGTTTGCAAGCAGAAGTAAAATTAGATTCAGAGTTTTCACTGGATGACTGGGTTCCACAAGCACCAAAGCCATTTTTGCTATTTCTTAGTAGAAAGTTATGAACATTTCTTCCTTAACAAGATACTCCACTGTAACTTTTGTCTCATGTGAGTTGAGATTAGATCACTGTAACAGTTTCCAAATTAATTTAGAAGTATAGCTTTTCAAAACAAGTCCACAGAAGCAGACCGTTATCAGTGTAATTCAGCATCTATAATACTTTTCCATGTATTTCAGGAGGCGATGGGAAAAATCTTTACACTTTTCTGTGACAGAGATAAACTCTTGTCTCATAACAAGCCTCCACAGTCGAAATCAGAGGTTTCTCATATGGAATCCCTTGGCAAGAACAAGAGGGGTATCGGCAAGAAGATCCTCTCTTTTTGAAGGCATGCTTTTCAAGGCACTCAGAGGTCCTGCTCTAAGTATTATTTTTTAAACATAGCTCATCAGAAGTGCTGCTAAAATAGCGTATACTACTGAACTAGTTATAGAGGGGAAAAAATGTAGCTATTACTTGTTGTTTCAGTAACATGTAATACAGTGTTGCTCTTTTAAACTACACACTAAATAGCTAAGCTCTGAAAATCAGAAGTGCCTCATTTTTTCACAGTCCTAAATAAACAAGCGCTGAACAACAGTTCTGTGGATTTAGCCTTTTACACAATACACTGACTGTAGTTTCCAGCTACTTGGTAATGCTTCTCCCATTTAAGAAATCAAAACTTAAAATGGAACCCCGAGTGCTATGCATTAGTTAAAAAAAGAAAAATAACTGAGCTTTTAAATACTAGGCTTCATAAATAATAACTTACCTGCTGTCTGTGCAGGGTTTATTCCTATACCATCTAAGGGGGGGCGGGGGGAAGAGAAAAAAGAAAAAAGGGGAAGATGAAACAGGCATATTACAATTTAATACACTAAACTTACAGCTCAAAAAATATACCAACAAGATATAATTATTACATCAGGTCTTCATGCAGCTATTTCCTATAACCAAAACTAGCCTTCACAGGAGCTAATAAGAAACCTTCAGCACAGAAAATCCAAACTATATATTTGGAGAAAACCAAATTAATAATATTAGTGGTTCAATACCTTCATCCCATGCATTAGCGATTTAATTAATACTGCAATATTATTAAATTCAATTTGCAATCTGTAGAGGGTGTGACAGAAAAGGTATTTCTGCTTTTATCAATATCCCTTCACTGAAACTACAATACAAAAACTATTTAAAAAACCAATATAAACTATATACTTACCATTTGTTATAATGGCACTTGTTGCTGCAGGAACTTTGAACTAAAAGACATAAAAGTAGGACAAAATAACATATGAGACATAGTTAAAGCAGAAAATATATGCGGGATATTCAAAGCAATGATAATTTTAGCTGGTTCAGGTACAAAAAGATTATGAGAATAGATTCCCCTCAGATTTACAGATATAGTAAAATAAAGGCTTAACATCAAAGTTGATTAGAGACCTCAATACAAAGCGTGAAATTGACAGTACTAAACAACTAATTAAATCCAATTATTATTGCCCATTGGATAAAATATAAAAGTTAAGCATCTGCAAAGTTGACAAATATTACGTCCTCTTATAGTAGATAAAGGATTAGCTAAAACATGTACGGAAATTGGAAATTAACTTCTAAGAATCATACTGGTTATGTCTAACAGGAGTTAAACAAGAATCAGCTTGAGCTAATCTTGGTTAATTCTGACCAATTTCCTAGCTTTCTCTAGGCTCTACTGGGACCTGTCCAATTGCACTGCTCCAAGAGAAGTGTCCACTCCAGGCAGGATTTGCTTACAAAAGGAAGCACTAGGAGCACTACATCCGATCTGGCTCCCTCCTTAGATTTCTGATACCAGCCTATGCAGCTTTGTACCCTGAGTCACCACCATGGGTCTCCACGGTACCCCACCTTCATACACAACACATCCATTCAGTTTTACAACATGACAAGCCCTACTCGAGTAGGGTTGTATTGCATACAGGCTTCAAACTATTTCAGAAGATCTTAGCTGAGATGGGGAAGACAAGAATAATTATTTCTCAGGCTTACAAGGAGCCAGGCAGGGCCAGAGAAACATTCTGCACTAGGTAATGTGGCTGGGCCACACGGGACAGAAGACGTGGGTGGAAGTCAATCGGTGCTACTTGGTCTGAGGATCAAAGGTTCCTCCATTGGCTCCCCATTCATTAGCACAATGAACTACCCCTAAGGTAAAAGACTGGTGTCTCAGCAATAAGCATCTATCAGTGAAATCTCCTCACAAAGCACTTCATCCTCCTCACTATATTGCATAAGAAAAAAGGCAGCTAACTATGAATGCTAACATCGAGTGCTTCCCTGGAAGAACTGCAGAGCTCTCCCAACTGCTGAAAAAGTCACTTTGGCCATGCCTTTCAATGGCATCCTCTAGTTGTGCCTTCCTCAGTTTCCAACTGCTCAACCTAAAGATTTCCAAGATTTTCCTGCTAAAGCTCACAGAAACCATGCTTAAATACAGTACTTAATTATTAATATACTCAAAAACTGGCAGTACTTTAATTATTCTCTCTTTGCTTTTCATCCATAGCAGGTAAATCGTGTCACCTCCTCATCTTGCAGGTTGACATGAAAACAGTAATTTCTGCAAAAGGTACCAGTGTCATTGTAAAAAGGCCATGAGGAAAGTAAAAATCTGTCTTCAGAGCAAGACTTGAATAATGAAGTTGATAAAACAGGAGCTACATATTTAACAGTAAGAAAGTAAAAAATAATATGCGATTTCATACAGCTAATGTATACATATCATATGCTGAAGAAAGCAACCCTTCATTTTCAAGTTCACTAACTTTGGGAATCTTGATTTAGTAGTCTAAGGACAAATATTTTAAATGGTTTGTGCTTTGTGTTGTTTTGGGGTTTTTTTACATAATGGGAGAAAATGAATTTATAAGCTTTGAACAGTGGGATTAATGTCAATCATATTAAGTCCTGCCTCCTGAAATGAGTCCATCTCCAATTCATACAGTAAAAGAATAAACACAAAAACCCCTGAACAAGCAGATAATATTTTTAACTTAATGCTTGTTATTTTTCACCAAGCAGACTTCCATTGTAACTAACTGATCACCCTAAATCATCTGAAAAAACCCAAAAATGTAACTTCTAGAATGTTAAGTGCCTCAGTGAAGGGATGGATCATTCACAGGAGGATGAATGCCTCTACTCACTTTGTGTAATTTTGCTTTTCAACAGAAGAATCTATCTGATGCCTATACATCAGATGCATGAGTACTGTGTAGCAACCAGTCAGTGAAGCACTAGTCAATATTCTTTTATTACTTCATATTGTATTGTGTTAAAAGAGAGGAAAACACTTTATCTTAGCCCAAAATACTAGGCAAACAGAAATAGTTGTCAGCTACACAGTCAGCACAAGACTATCATCACAAGTGTAATACAGGAAGGGAAACTAGCATTGGAAATAATTTGGTGCCATATGGCTCACTACTTAAATCAAAAATCATTCCTGTGCCTGCTAAGCATATGTTTCCCATGCTGCAAATGTACAAGGTTTCTGTGATACAAAGTCAAATGGATACTCAAGCAGCAAAGAAGTTCTGTAGTCAGTAGATAATCCCTGGCTTGCTTTGAAACCAAATTTGCCTTATACATTCATAAGTGAGGCTGCCACACAAAAGCGTATTTCTCCAATGATAGGAAATACATTTGTCAGTATCCACAACCAAACTAAAAGGAAAGTATATCAATCATATAGCAACAATTATATCCCCTTCTCACTTTTTACAACAACAACAACAAAAATCCTCTACAGCAATAAGCTCATATCCTTTTGGCAGAAAGAATAGCAGATAAGTGCATTAAACCATAGTATTTTAACACCAATCTATCAAGAGTAACATTAAAAATCCAAAAGAATACTTTGAAATATATACATGTTTATGAAAGAATAAAATTTAACTTTACTTAATGGAAATGGATGAATGGATGACTATTTTAGTAACAATTCCACAAATGTAAGAGAGTGGATTTTTTTGTAAGTATTGTGCAAATGTACACCTGAGGTACGTACCAAGTAGCTCTAACAGATGAAGGAAAAAACCCAACAGATATCACACATTGTAAAGAGAACATTAACACTGTCACAATAAACTGTGACAACTGTCGAAAGAACTATAAATAGACAAAAAAATTGAGAAGGTAGTGTTTCCAATGCTCTACATTTCAATTTACATTTTCATATATAGTCTGTGAGACAAACCGAAAATAAACAATAAGGAAAGAGTTCAATTTGCATTATCCAAATTATCATTGCCAAACATATAATTGGGAAGGGCTGAGACTGCTACAAATGACTGAGACTTCCTGAGACCTCACCATTTAATGACCCAGTTTTCACTCACTTCCATCTCTGTCAATCATTAATTGTGTACAAGGAACTTTCCCATGTTATGTGATGTGCTATAGATGACAGAAAAAAATCTGTTATGTATTTCAGTTGTTTCCAAGAAAAAAAAAAAAAAGGAACACATCTTATTTTGTGCAGTGAAAGTAATTCAGAAAACTTTGCTTGGAAAAACCATAACCTTTGACAAAGCTTTGTGAATGAAACTTGATATATAAGACGACTGTCCTACATCATGGCCACGGTCCTACTGTTTCAGAACAAAACCCATTTATATAAGAAAAAAAAAAAAAAATTTCTTTCTCATTCTTTTCAATGGCTGTTCACGAAGGATCAAAGGAGCTTCATGCCTGGGGAAGAGTCTAACAGTCTTTTTTGCCTTCTATTTACAAAGCATTTAGTTCTGTCTGGTCTCATGGAGATGTAAAAAGCTTCAGTAACACATTAGTGATGGCAACTAAAAACAGTGCCATATTCTGAAAAATCAATCATATGTTCATGTTATTAATTTCTATTTATCACTAACACTGGCTAATACCAAAGTGCTTCACACTGTTCTGGGGGGAAATTAAAAAAGTGTTCTTTGTATATTCTATTTTCTTTAAAAGAAAATGTTTATTACATAAGCATTTAATGGAGTTCCTCTAGTGAGCATTAACAACAATGGGCTCTTTTATATTCCATCACACATTTTCATTTTTTCTTGTGAGCCTCCAAAACACATCTGGAATTACCCTATAAAATGGTGCTGATCCAGAGCAGTCTGGGATCAAACACCAGAACTCTCATGGATGGTCAAAATATTAACATCAACTAAAAGAATGGCTTGCTAAATGTGAATATTTAAGTAATTAATTATTTTCTAAACCCATTTCACAGAGGACCCTATCACCAACTAACACTGTGGTTCCACAAGTAGGCAAAGCTAATAGTTTTCACAGCAACCCTCCCACCACAAGTGGCTTCTCATTCCTGGTGTCCAACAACTCAGTCCCACCTCAATCTTTCCTGGTCCCTCATACTGGGCTATTAGACTTTTCAGTCCAGGTCTCTATGTATGGGTTGTGTGGACATGGATGCGTTAGTTCAGATTAAAAATAACTGGGGAAAAAAAACAAACCCACAGTTGAAACCCCAGCAATTAAATCAGCAAATATCTTTAACAGCATTTATTATTCTGTATGTTGTTCTACTCAAGAGAAATTACAAGAAACAAACAATACAGAACCTCTGCCCACAAGCTGTGTTTCCACAAAGAACTTGTCACATAGCGGTGTAACACTAACAACATAAGGAGACCCATGATACGTAGGCCGTTATCTTTTCTAATTATTTCTTTTATTATTATTCCAATGCTTGAACAAATGACATTTTTCAATAATTAAAAATTTTCCTTGTTTTCCTAAAAAGACAGAAAGATAATTGCAAGAACAGACTTGCTGAATAGACAAAAAAAGCCATCATGCTTTTCAGCACTTTATTTTACTGTTTACACCCCGATGAACGTCTCTTAATCTTTGTACGCTTAATCTGAAACAAGCAGGAGGCATCTTTCCAAATTCACTATACAGGCAATTTAGGCACCTATTGGTTTTGAATCTTATGTGAAAGATCAAACACTCAGAAGCCAAACACCACATTATCCATGTCTTGTTCACTTAAGTCTGTTTTTTGGATCTAGCCTATATGCCTAATCTCAATACCTTCTAGAATTAAAAATTATGAGATTATTGAAACTGACCATAAGAAGTTAAAAGAATTTCCTGAACAATTCCAAAGAAAGATTATGTTCCCTGCCAGAAATTTTTACGTTATTTCTATAAAATGATTTCATTTAATTGCAAAGAAGACCAGGACGTGTGTTGATATCCACTGTTGATGTGTAAATTGTGCAGGCATTGCTATGTTTAGGATTCTAAAAGTTTTGACAGGCCCCCACTGACACCAGTAAAGCTTGTGTCCACAAGTATATAATGAGCATTATTTGTGCTTAATTAACCATTTTGGTTTATAATTAAAAAGCTTTTGCTTCCAGGAACATTCAAAAAGTTAAAAAAAAAAAATCACAACGTCATCACTTTCTACTTACTTCTTCCGCAGCAAACTTCAAGACGGCTGTGAAAGGTGTACTTTCTGGCACACTTAACCTGAAATTACAACGTAAGCAAATATATGACGGCCAAAACAAACTGAAAAGCAATCTTGCTATTAAACTACTAACTAAAACTTCAGTTTAACCAATGGCAATACTGTTGTATTGTGGTGTGTCCTATTTAAGCTCTAGATCAAAGCCAGGCACAGCAGAGGAACAAAGCTGAGAACTCCTGACAGGCGAGTTAACACCACAAAACCACCTCTCTTGAAAAACACCTTTCCCACGCGAGAGGAGGCCCCGTCAGGATGACCCTTAAAAGCCAGGCGGCTCAGGAACGCGTACGTTCGCGCTGCCGCCGGTTTCCACGGCCTCCCCGCCTCAGGCAGCGACACCGCAAGGCTCGCCCCAGGCCCCGGCTCCGTCCCGCCACCCCACTCACACTTTGTAGGGCAGCCGCGGGTCCGAGGTGAGCGTCACTTTAAAGGTGACCTTCGACCTGGGGAGAAAACACCGGGTTAGGGCCGGGGGCGAGGGAGGGGAGAAGGAAAGGGGGAGGGGGGCTCTGGGGGCTGCTCACTCACATGATGCTACCGGCCGCCGCCGCCGTTCCCTACCGACACGTCAACCGCTGCCCGGCGTCCGAGAGGGGCCTTCGCGGCCTTTCTGCCGCCTGAGCTGCCTTCGGCGCGCCTGACTGAAAAGGAAAACTAAAAATGACCTGCTGACCGCTACAGGGGAGGAATAGGGGGGGTCTGTCTCGGTGCTCCACTTGGGCGGGGAGGGGAGAAGATGAGGGGTGGGTGAAGTACATCGGAGAACGGCGGTGAGGATTTTCAATGAGGCAATAGCTCAGGTGTTCCCCGACAACGGTAGGACCCAGGTACTGAGACCCCTGCGCTTCCGTAGGCGTCGTGGTGAGACGTCGGGGCGGCTCCTGAGGAGAAGCGGCGGCAGCGGGGCCGGGCCGGGAGGGATAGGGGGCTTGGCGGGTGGTGGGCCCAGGGTTGGGACCGGCTGAGGGACATGGCAGGTAGCGGCCTTCACGCCCCGGACTGGGCCGGCGGCGTCGTGGGTGTGGGTCGGCTAAACGAAGGCTGAGTCCTTCTAAGCAAATGCCAGCAAGGGACTGCTGGATTTAAATGCGTGCTTATATGTATATTTATTTGTGTTTGTATATATATTTTATATAAATGATCAGAGGGCTGGAGTGCCTCTCCTATGAAGACAGTCCGAGAGAGTTGGGGTTGTTCAGCCCGGAGAAGAGAAAGCTCTGGGGAGACCTTACAGCAGCTTCCCAGTACCTAAAGGGAGCCTACAAGAAAGCTGGACAAGGGCATGCAGCGATCGGACAAGGAGTAATGGCTTTAAACTGGAAGACGGTACATTTAGACTAGGCATCAGAAAGAAATTATTCACTGTAAGGGTGGTGAGACACTGGAACAGGTTGCCCAGAGAAGTTGTGGATATCCCGTCCCTGGAAATGTTCAAGACCATGCTGGATGGGGTTTTGACCTAGTGAGAGGTGTCCTCGCCCATGACATGATCTTTAAGGTCCCTTCCAACTCTAACCATTCTCTGATTCTATATAGATATATGTGTGTGCACATATGTATGCAAACATATCTGTGCAGTGTGGGGGTGGTTCATCATTGGGTTTGGTTACTGAGGTTTTGAGTCCATGTGTTGCTCTCAAACCAAAATGTTATGCAGAAGAAGATGGATACAAGTACACACTGGTTCTTATCCTAATATTCAAAATCATTCATGTCTTCCTTGCAATGGGGGAGCTAGAGTTGGAGGTTGGTCTGGATAGTGATGGATACTTTTATGGCAGAAAACCAGCAGTTTCCTGGTTTGTTCACACATAACTTTTGACAAGCTAATTTATTTTAAATGCTAAATAAGGGTGCATGGAAATGCAAGGTAATTTTTGTCTTTCATGCTTGTTCATCTGTTAATGCAGGTGATGATCATGTTTCCAACTCTGGGTATGTCAGTACTACCATTGTAGAAAATACATCACCAAACTGCTTTCATGTTTTCTCCAGTCTGTACCTTCTGCAGGTGAAAAAAGAACAAGGAGAAGTTGCTCAGTAGCAGCTCGTACTTGTATTTCCTAATAAATGTTTTCTGAGTTGCCATAATTCATTAATAGTAATTTTAATTGTATGTGACATAGGGAAAAAAACCTTGATAGCATTTTCCACCTGCTTTCAAGGGAGTAAAGGACAATGTAGAGTACAATATGCTGAAGAACTGTGTTTAAAGCAATATTATTTAGTCTGGTGTTTCTTCTTTCTTTGTTTCTTTTTCTCCCTTCTTGTAGTCAATGTTAGATATGATCTATTGGTGAGCATTTAATTAGAGCAGCTTCATGATACAGAACTGGGAATCACAATTTCCTGTTAATCCAGCAGCAAGTAAACATGGCCACAGTTCAGTCTGGCCACAAAAATCCAGGTGCAGTGTTTCTGTTTTGGAAAGACTTCTTTGCTTCTGGAGCACACCATGTGTCTTAAAATCTTTTAACCTTTGTAGTTCTAATATTCATGAGTGCATGTGCTGTTTGAAGAACACCAATTTTTGAAACAAGTTCCCATGCGGAGGAAAGTTACCACACAAGCATCTGTCCTAAGAACTCTCTGGAAGTATCAAATCTGGAATTTTAAGAAACGCAGAAAATATCTTACACCTGCAAAACACGCTTTTAACTTTGGGTTAAAACCTCAGTTTTGGGCTGAATAAGGAACTTCCAAGAATCGCTACTGAAAAAGCACTGAATTAAGACTTTTAGCAGGTACCCATAAAATTTAATCTTGGCACTCAGCAAACTTTTCTTCTGTGCTCGCAAACAGTGAATTAAAAAAATTAGCATTGCCAAGCAATGTGTTATAGGAGGGTGAGAGGGGTGCAAAGGAAACAACAGCATTTTTCCAAACAGCTAATTCCATATGGAGCACACAGATAACAGTTCGATTCTTTCTGCTCTTAGTGAGGCTGTGGTTTCACCAGATGGATCAAGCAGTGCTAATCCCTATGAAAAAGGAGAGGTCTTGTTTTTTCCCTCTGCTTCTGCCTCACTCTCTGTTCCTCACCCCCTGCCTGCTCGCTGCTCCCTGCTCTGGCTTTGTGGATCCACCTATGAGTCATTTCAAATCAGCAGAAGACAGGGATATTTCCCTGCTGGCTCAGAGCGTTGAGTCAGCTTGGAGGGAAGCCTGAGCTGACACAACAGAGGAGGAAAGGAGATCTTCCTCTTTTGTCAGTAGGAAAACATGGGATAAGGCTTCCTCGTGATACCATTTCCTACAGTCAATAGGCTGGGGTCCTCCTCTGGTAGATACATCCCTTTAACTCTCCTTTGCCTCACCATGATCGCGGGTCTCTTGGCTCTCCCTTATCCAGGTCAAGCTCACCAGTGATAGCCTTGTGACTCTTCCTGGTGGGCAGAGGTACCTCCTCAGCTGCAGATTCCTGCTGTGTTGGCAGGAGTCAGCTGCCTTTCTCAGGTAGAGTCTGGTCCTGCTTGCTCTGGTGGGATCTTTCTGTAGGAAATTCTGTTGGTACCTTCCAGTGAGAAAACTTACCTTCCTTTAAACAAGGAGTTTTCCCCTTCATAAGCCTGCCACCCATGTGAGACAAAAGCAGTTTTCTATTAAATACTGTGTCACTGGGGTTCCCTTTAAAATATAGGCATATATAGGATTTTTAAAAAGTGTTGTTAAACCAAAGGTAGAGGAAGATTGTAACACTTTTGGAATGCAATGCAAAGTTAATCAGACAAGTTAAACACATTCATAATCTTCCTTTAACAAAATAATAATTAAAATCTATTACAGTTCTCTTGTGTCACAAATGTTTTACAAAAATAATGTGTCAAAATGAGATCACATACAAATGTCCTATTAGTCATATAAAAATCACGATGCTAGATCTCTAGACTTCAGAAGCTGTACTGTACGTGTGTTAGATAGTACACATAACTGTATACCAAACCAAGGATTAGTCTTCTGAAGCACCATCACTGGATGGATTTGTCAGCTGTAGATAAGAGTTTCTTCCTCATCAGGTTTGTTTGGTTGGGTTTTTTCCAACTGCTTTGAAAAAGTAGTTATTAAAAATCTTTAAATCAAAAGTATAATAGTCCTTTAGCAGGAAAAAGTGTCTGGAAGAGCTAAAAGTCAATATTCTTTCTTCTTCAATCTGACATGTTTTTGTCAGGGAATTTGATTTATGTAAGAGGTGGAAAACACTATTACATGTATATTCAATGTCCTTTAACTTTGAATAATTTTCCAGGTTTCCCATTCATCTTTTCTGTATCTTTTGTCATGCTAAGAATGATGACATTTTTGTTAGTAATAGCAATGTTTATGTGATACTTTGTTTCTATATGCAGGAAATGTTTTTAGTTTCGGTAAGATACATATCCTTCATAATTATGTTTTAATAGGGCACTAAGAAACAAAACTCCATCTTTTGATTTTAGAGTGTCTAATAAACTGTTGTTCTTCAAATCTGGAGGGCTTCCATCCCTCTGGTGAGGAAAGGAAGACAGTATTTGGTCTTCCAAGATGGGATGTGTGGATATAAAAAGAGCATGTCCAGATCTACAGATTTAACCTTTTTCCATAATTGTTAACTGTATCAAAATCCTTTTTGCTTGTAGAGTCAGCAAATGCAGTTATCTTAGGGTTTTATAGAATATTTTATTAACTGTGTTTTGGTAAATTATGAAAAGATTGTATTTTGTCAGCTAGTCAGCAGCCTCAGAAAAAACATGTACCTTTATTAACTGCCTCCTGCAAGCAGCGAATTCTGTGATCTGAGCATGCTGCTCTGAGATGGCCCAAAATGTATTTCCATCTAATTATGCAGATTCTTTATCCATTAAACTTTCCTGTGTGTTGATTTCATTGCGTCCATCATCAAGCTGTGCAGTTCTATCGTTTATTTTTACTGCCATTATGCACTACAGTGGGCTAGATTGCTACTGGAGATAAAATCACCTTGTTTACAAGAGGGTTCAGAGAATCGGAGAATATACACAGATGTATTGCAGACTCCTAGAATGAAACTTAAGAGTGTACAGAGGCATAAATTCAGGCTGATAATGTTTTTATTGTAGTATCCTTTTCTTCTGTAAAGCAAAAATACAAATCCGACCAAGGTGCTTTTGCAACTCCAGCCAAGGTAGCTTTCTGATGTTCTGTTTCATGTCTTAAGCAGTTGTGTGTTATATGCGGAATTAAATTGTAACTAAGTCCATGAAAATTAAATGAGAGACCAAAATTTCATCCTTTATGTGATAAAAAACTAGGAAGAGTCCTGATTCAGCTCCTACTGCAATTTAATTATTCATAAAGCACCTAGCCTGTTAGTTTTTTTTAATGAGGGATGCTTTTTTAAAAAAACTTGAAATAAATTAGGTTATTCAAGTGACTTCACAGTTAACATTTAACTAAAGAAACTGCAGAGATTCTTGCTGAAGTGAAGCAAGAAATTAAGCCAAATTGTGTTTCCTTTTTTGAATGTAAAGACTGGCAAAGAGAAGGAGACTAAAGAAGAAATTAATTTCAGGTCCAGGAAGCTGTGATTCCGACAGGCTTAGTACAAGATGTCAACTGCGACATCCCTCACAGTTCTCTAAACAAGGTCATCTTGTATGTATTTTCTTTATTCAGTCATTTGTTACGAAAATACCTCTCATATTTTTCCTCCTCTCCTTTTTTGTTCTCTTTGATGGCAAGCCCAGAAAAGAGATTATGTAGTCTGCAAGTACTACTGCAAGAGGACGGTTTTCACTGACACAGGGCTGAGGTTACACAGATCCCTAGTTTAGTGTTTGAAGGGATTAAAAGAGAGATTTACTGACGTGGCAGAAGGTGGTGCATCTCTGTGGAAATGAAAGAGAAGTGAAAGCCTACGTTGTGTTCGCAAAGTCTGGACCTTTAAATTGGTAAAGCTTTGTCTGGCATAAAAGATAAACATGACCTTTAATTTTCTTCATCTAGAACAGGCCTTTCTAACCTGCTGGGGTTCAGGACAGCAGCCTTCAAATCTTGACTGTGTTTATCGGGCTTTGCCTTCTAATTTCTTTGGGTACAAAGCCAAGAATTTCTCTGTGTGTTGCCTTCCTGTGGGCTTCTTAATGGATCAGAGATTTAGCTGGAATGTTCTGACCTGGGAAATATGCCTCCTTGTTCAGTACTTGCTGTAGCTCAATGCGGATGATTTGCCTGAACATTTAAGATGCTTTTGTGTTAGATGTGGTGTGGAACTTCTTGTTTCTGGACCATTACCCATAAAGCAAAATTAATTCTAGTAAGTGCAAAATTATATTGGCGCAAGGGATTTTTAAGCTTTAAAGTGTAACACTGTTAGAAATAATCGAGAAAGAAGCAGAGAACACAAAATGACCCTTAAATAGCAGATGAAGACTTCAGCTGTGTTGTGCCAAATGAGTTTCTGAGTAATGTGTAATTCCTTTCAGTAACTTTTTGTTTGCTTTCCATTGCAGGGTTTTTTTTATATAGCGTATTATCTTGTTATCTTTATGCCATCTCCTAAATGCTATTGGTTAGCAAGACTTAAGTAAATATATTAATACCTTTAAGTCTTCTGATTGCAAGAAATTTTAAGTAGGGATCCAACACTACCAACTGAAGGGGTTCTGATTTTTGTAGGTCAAAAAGGAAATTATTGCTGGGACCTTGTCTTTATACAGTATCCTTAAAATACTACAAAGTATAACAGATTATGTCAATCTTAAAGAAAAATCTTAGTTAACAGTCATGCTGTGCACGAAAGTAAAATCAAATTAAGATCTGGAAGAAGAAACTGCAAGTAAAATTTCAATGGATAAATACAGTAATAGTTACCATTCTCTTGCAAGAGCAAAAGAGTAAGTACATTTCACATTTCAGGAGAAATGTCAATTGAGGATAATGTGGTTTCTTCACAGAAGAGGGCATCTTCCATCTATCAAAAGCTTGCATAATGAAACCCTTAAGGTTTTCCTGCTATGAAAAGAGAAAAAAACTAAAACAATTGTTTTAGTGATGATCTAAATATTCACTTAGTAGTCTGTCCTTCATGCCCTCTATCCTGCAGTCCTCATCACTCATACTGGGCTCAGTTGTCTCACCCCGTGGAGTCAGTTTGGGCTCTTATAACTCTAACTTTAGCAGACAGTTCTCTTTTTCTGAAAACTCCATTGTACCTATTTCCTTCAGCAATTGCTTTGGGAACACTCCCAAAGAGAAATCAAGATTATGCATGTTAGAAGAACAAAGTGATATACAGAGAATATAAAAGAGAGCGTAGCATATGCTGATAGCATAAAACTGAATAAAAGAAATTAAATGGAAAAAAGGCGAAAGGAAGATTGAATAAATTCACTGGAAAGAAGACATCACAGAATTACAGGATAGTTGATGTGGGAAGAAACCTCTGGAGGTCATCTGCTCCAACCTCCCTGCTCAAGCGGTGCCACGTAGAGCAGATGGCACAGGACCATGTGCACATGGCTTCTGAGTATCTCCAAGGGTGGAGACTCCACTATCTCCTTGGGCAACCCATGCCAGAGCTCAGTCACCTTCACAGTGAAAAACTGTTCCCTGATATTCAGGAGGAACCTCCAGTGTTTCAGTTTGTGCTCATTGCTTCTTGTACCAGTTCAATACTAATTCAAAGGAAATGAGCTGTACAGGAAAGTGATGACAGAAAATAGGAAATGCAGAGCAGACTGGAAAAGAATGGAGAAAATTTGTGGGTATCACCTGTCTACTGCCCAGATGAGTGGAATGAAAATAATAAAACCACAAGGATTGTTAATGAAGTAGTAAGATAATTGAAACTACATGGGAAAATGAAACGGGCAAGTGTGAAAGAACATCAAACACATTGTTAACTAGCAAAATCTACCCAAAACTCACATAGAGGGAAAAAAATTCTCTGAATTCACATTTTTTCATAGTGTCATTCTTGATTACATGTGTAATATCTCCATTTGGAAACTCATTTGTTGTCTGGCAAAAAACCTCTGGCACATACTGTAGGGTACTTTTATTCCTTTTCTGTATCAAGTTAAAGTTTTTTTTATCCTGTGTAATTCTGGCACTATTTACATTTTCTCTTTGCTTTCTAGTTTCTTTTGCTGATCCCTACCTTATTTGCACTCCGTGCGTATTTTCCTCTTATCTCTCTGCCTTCTCCATGCTGTGCTTTCTGTACCCAATCACGTTGTTTGTATTTCACAAATTACCAGTTCTTCACCCGTTCTCACCTTCCATTTGTTTTCCCTTAATATATAAGCCAAGAGGTGGCTGTTCCAAGATGGTTATGTAACCTTAAACTCATAGTATTTTCTATTATATTAAAATATTTTAAATGTGCTCTCTGTGGTAGATAGTTAAGCTCCTGGGTCTGGCTTGTTTTCCCATACAGAGTAATCAGATACAGATTCAGACAATGTGTTCCAAGTGAATCACCTGCATGGAGGAGCAAATGTAAACATTGCATAAAAAGAGTATTAGTGTCTTTCCTCTGTAATATACAACGTTCAACCTACTGTAAAAAGAGCAGATTTCCCAACACAGAAGACCTACTCTAAAATTCAAAAATACCACATGGAAAAACCAGAACCTAGACATTACATAATAAAATATATCATATTGACAAATTTCCTTATTTTCATATGATGCACAAAGGAACTTTGTGTTTTTATAGGAACTTTAGAAACTACAATGATAATGTGACATTCATTATAACATAATAACTAACCTTAATATACAAGTTGTAACAGGAAACATATTCTGCAGAATTAAGCATTCAGAAGTGAGTAGGTTCCAAAATCATAATAGTATAAATAAAATAGTATAAAAAAAAATAAAGACAAATCCCCTCACAAATAAATAAAACTAGTTTGTTGGAATTACTCCTCCTACTGGATCTGTACCATGTCTTTTAATCCATATTGTCTCTATCTATACCACAAGCTGATCATCTTCAGCTGAGAGAGCTGGGACTCTTTAGCCTGGAGAAGAGAAGGCTGAGGGGAAACCTTATCCATGCTTATAAGTATCTAAAGGGTGGGTTGAAGGAGGAGGGAGCCAGACTCTTTTC
>JAOXJM010000001.1:182916392-182930691 GCA_026413425.1 Tringa solitaria
AGATGGTATACAAATGTATTATCAGCAGCCTTACCTTGTTGCAACAATAGTTTCTCTTTCTAATAGCTATTTTTATAACTTCCAACAGTTCTTTGTGAGTTCAGAATTTCTAGTATCAGCTGCTGGATAAGAAAATTTCATTGATTTTCCACAAGATGGCATGTAAGAATCAGTCTGGCTGTATTTTAATTAATATAATTCAGTTAATATACACTTTGTATACGTCAAATGCATGTGCAAATGAAGAAGGAATACATTCATAGGACAGAGTACACTGTGACTGGTGATTTAAATACAGCATAACAAGTAATGCTCTATCACTAGCTAAATTATAGAGTTGACTGTTATTGCATAATTTACAGAATAATATATCAAAATAAAATCCAACCTAGTCACTTCACAGTTATTTGTATCTTGAAATGAGATTAAAACCTGATTCACAGAATGAGATTCTGTGTATTTTTCTAGTTACTTTATGAGAAATTTATTCATTATTGTTTATTATTTATTCATGTTTACATTTTATGAAAGACAAAGATCAGTATCAATATATTCTTCTTGAATGTAGATAAATAATTTTTAAAGCAGGCATTTAGTTACTATTAAAAATTCTTCATGCAGTCATTCAGTTGGTGAGTTACTGAGCAGTTCCTGTTCAAGAGAACTTCCTACTCAAAACACGAAATAGTTCTAACCTAAGTTGCCTTAAAAGCACAAACTAGTCGTGATTTTTCAGATATAATAATGTTTAGCTAATGATTGGTCTCTTCCAGAGAGATCTCCACAGATCTTCCTGCAGATCTCCACATTCTCTAAATGTCCTAGTACTGCAGTAATCAGAGAAATAAAATTTGTTAAACTACTACCAAAAAGTTGCTATTACTGTATTTTTTTCCATCTTATTTAAAAGCTACGTGGACAAGAAATCTGAGAAACAGACCTTATAACAGATTTGAAGCAAAAGAGACTTTTGGCATCCAAAAGGCACTGATCAGAACTGAGTAATCTCCTGCAATTTGAATGGGATTCATCCTGGGCTCTGTCATGGTGTAAAGCTTTTTACATTATTCCAGGGATATAAAAACGGCTATATATTTGATATTGTTGGTTAACAAGGAGCATCTTGTGTTCAGCAATCTCCAGGAAAGCAGGGTTCCATCATGTGTAATAGTTACTTGGTATGACAAACGCCATCACTCTGAACATCCCCCATCTTCCATCTTCTTCTCCCTGAGTTTTATTGCTGAGTGTGGCATGATATGATGTGGGATATCCTCTTGGTCAGCTAAGGCCAGCCACCCCAGCTGTGCTCTCCCCGCAGCCTCCCGTGTCCCTCAGCCCATCCACTGGCAGGGCAGCAGGAGAATCAGATAATGCCCTGATGCTGTGTGAGCACTGCTCAGCAACAACTGAAACATCCTCCTGCCATCAACATCTTCCTCATCACAAATCCAAAGCATAGGCCCATACAAAGAAATTTAACTCTGTCCCAGTCCCAGGTCTCAAAATGACTGTTTCAGAACCGAAGACAACCCAAGGTAATTCAATGCTGTGCCTTTTTTCACCAGTCTCTGCTTACTCGTAGGTAAACTCCAATGTCAGAAGGAAATTTAGTGATCTAAAACCATCTTCTGGTTTTCATATGGTTCAGCACTGATCCCTGGTGTTCAAAGACCTCCTTATTCACCCTAGAAGTTTGGTGACAAAGAAAAACCTTCAGATATAGGCTCTTTCCTGAGATTCTTACCAATGTGCCTGAAGTTTATTTTTAAAGATTGAAAACTTCTGAATATTGCAGTAGACTCCCAGATCAAGAAAACTGGAGGAAAAGTCATTGGCAAAGGCTGTATCTCAGCCGAAAAATTTATACATTTTTTAACAATTGATTATAATGTAAGTTACTGAAGAATTTATTAATGTAGTTTATTGAACAACTAATTGCAATCTACTCAGTTTATGCAATAGACATAGGTGAGTTTTTCACTTCCCTTTAGTCCTCATTGCCTATGATTGAAAACTTCTTTATTACAGATTTCACATAGGCAAATATGTCCAAGAATGAAGAACAGCTTACAAATATTAAAGTCAAAAACATCTCATCAATTTCACTTCAGCTTCAAAGCCCAGTTGGTCATCTTATGTTAGTAGATTCACTGGCAAGTAGTAAACAAACTCATTCTCTTTTCTCTTCTGTGTTATGGCCCCTACTCCAGCTTCCTATAAAAAGACTCAACAAACCAAACAACAAAATCCAGGCTTTTTCTGCCCCGCATTGCTGTTTGCCATGCAGTCGAAGCCAGAGAAGATTGCTGAGAACCTCTTAATCCACGTCTGCCATCAAGGCAAACATGCCAGGGAACTGTTATCTAAAGTAGTCTCACCTCTGGCACAGCTCATTACTTTTTTCTCCTCGTTTCATCTTTTTGCACCTTTTGTATAATGCAGAAGTTGTGCTTTTCAGCCTGCTGAGGCATTTGGCCATCCTGCAGAGAGCCATATCTGCAGAGGGAGAACAACTGCCTTTAGAACTTGCCCCTCACAGTCTGTCTCTGGACTCAGGGTGACAGATAACTCGTTTTATCCGTGGCATTGGAGGAAAAAATACATTCCTGCCGTAGAGAATGATCTCATTCTTCCCACAAATATGTAAATTTTGTGGCCAATGTTTTCATAATTACAATATGAACCAACTTTTGAGACATTTCTCATTTTTAAATTTGAGGATCAAAGCAATCCATACAGCAATCAATACAGTGAATAATAAACTGTAGGCTCAGATAAATCATAACAAGAAAGAAAATGGCATTTTAACCAGACTTCAAACACTGTATACAAGACATCTAATTTTATAATCACTCTGCAGTGGATCTCTGCCTCTTTCTACAAATGTGAAATACAATCTACAGTACATAGCAATGTTCTGAAGTCCAGATCGAAGACATATAATTGTTTGCCATCTGCTAGGAAAAGTTCCTTGAAAAATAGCTTGCCTTTTAAATTACATTACTCAGGAAGATTATTTTCCCATGGGTGGTGGAAGAGCATCATCATTCTAAGTGAGCAGTGGACATCTATAATCATATGTATGCCAAACGTGGCTTATCAAAATATGTACAAGAGATAAGAAGGAAGAAAATAAACAATATGCCTTTGGCAACCAAATTCTAAATTCAGAGTCATAAGCAACAGAGATAATTGTTTCTTTTTGCTTTGGAAGGGACCTTAAAGATCATCAAGTTCCAATCCCCCTGCCATGGGCAGAGACACCTCCAAATAGACCAAGTTGCTCAAAGCCCCATCCAGCCTGGCCTTGAATACTTCCAGGGATGGGGCGTCCACAGCTTCTCTGGGCAACCTGTTCCAGTGTCTTGCTAGCCTCACAGTAAAGAATTTATTCCTAATATCTAACCTAAATCTCCCCTCTTTCAGTTTAAAACTGTTACCCTTTGTCCTATTGCTCCACTGCCTGATAAAAAGTCCCTCCCCATCTCTCCTGTAGGCCCCCTTTCAGGTACTGGAAGGCTGCTGAAAGGTCTCCCTGGAGCCTTCTCTTCTCCAGGCTGGACAACCCCAACGGTCTCAGCCTCTGATCCTCTTCGTGGCCCTCCTCTGCACCAGTTCCAACAGGTCAACGTCCTTCCTGTGCTGAGGACTCCAGAGCTGGACATAGTACTCCAGGTAGGGTCTCCCAGAACAGAGTACAGGTGTAGAATCACCTCCCTCAACCTGCTGGCCACTATTCTTTTGATGCATCCCAGGATGCAGTTGGCTTTCTGGGCTGCCAGCACATATTGGTGGGTCATGTTGAGCTTCTCATCCACCAACACCCCCAAGTCCTTCTTCTCAGGGCTGCTCTCAATCCATTCTTTGCCCAACCCATATTTGTGGTTGGGATTGGCCCAGCCCAGGTACAGGACCTTGCATTTGGCCTTGTTGAACTTCATGAAGTTCTCATGGGCCCACTTCTTAAGCCTGTCCAGGTCCCTCTGGATGGCATCTCTTCCCTCCAGTGTGTTGACCGTGCCACACAGCTTAGTGTTGTTGGCAAACTTGCTGAGGGTGCACTCTATCCCACTGTTCATGTCTCTGACAAAGATGTTAAACAGCACTGGTCCCAGTACTGACCCCTGAGGAACATCACTTGTCACTGGTCTCTACATGAACATTGTGTCTGAAACAGTTTTCTTAACCGAGAAGAACGTTAATACTGAAACTTTGAAATTGATCCTTGATGTGAGATTGGTTATCTCTGGAATTGATCATCACTGGAATTAATCTGTTGTCAACTAAAATTCTCAGAAAGCCACAGTCTCTACTTTAGGCTCTAAAGGAAAGGACTTTCCAGGTTAGATGTTGACATTTTCTCTACATTTCAATACAGCAAAAAATAACATTGGAAGTTCCCACATGCTGCCATTTTAAGAAACAAACTTTTCAGGCAATATGGAAGAGAAGAGAGAAGATGATAGAGGGATAAACAAGCAATTAAGATCTGGAATGAATGAATGAATTCAGGCATTGCACACAGAGTCCTATGTTCACATACAGTGACAGTGAAGAGTATTGTGCATACTGCAGCTACAGATCTGCTGATGTTAGTGATATAGACACTTTACTCTTTACCCAAGCAAATCATATTGACAGCTGAAGGACAGTTAGCAGCATTGGTGGCAGAAAGAATTTATAATTTTATGCCTGAGATGACTGATGCTCGCCACTTTTCACTAAAGTTGCTCACTTAAGCTGTGATACAGAATTTGAGCTTTGGGTGGTTTTTTCTCCTGAATCAACCCCTCCAACCCCTGCAATGTGCCCACTTGCACTTCTGGAGGTGAGGAGCTACTGGATTTCGTCAGCTCACGGAAGATTCCATGGGATTATTTCTTTTCTTTTGAGCAACCAGCTCAAAAAAAACTTAACTAGCTGTCTCAAGATTTTTGCAACTTTAAGAAGTGAGTTAAGAACTGTCAGGGGTTGTGCTTTTAACCCCTTATATACTCCCTTTCTCTGTGCACGAAAGACTGAAACTGGGGCAGCAGAACTGTGTGATATTGCAAAGCACGAACCGGCTGTTTTTAAAGCTCTTTCTCCACAGTATGCCAGAGTCTGCATATGCCTCTTTGGAATGTTTTTACTACAATAACCATGTACCTTCTTTGAAGGAAGGGATGAGTTACTTTCCTGTTACTATTGCTAAATCAATTGCAAGCTATTGCTGCTCAAAAAGGGTTGGCTAGTGGGCAAAGCAGCTCACTATCTTTCTGAAAAATTGAAATTATATGCAATTAAATAATTAAGAAATTCTTAGGCCTCTTGAGTTGTTGTTTGTAATAACTTATATAACTGTATTAACACTGCTCTTCAATCTATATTAAAGATTTCCATCCACTTAATGATTATTCCAAATTAACTTCAACAAAAACCATACTACTAAATATGCAAGTATAAAAGTCTAGTTAATGTAATTATCTCAAAATATTTTTATGGTACAATCGAAAGATTTGAAATAATATTATCCATTTTTATGCTGAAAAAGAAATCCAGGTTTGCAGTTTAATTGACTATTTGTAATTAAATAGAAGTACAGTGTGCTGAATAAAATTTAGGTGAAAAAATTTTAAATGACTAAAAAAGTTTTTCAATTTTCTGTCTCCGTAGAAAAAGGAAAATTCGTTATTCTTAATAACAGTTGCCATTCAGTGGATGTGTAATGAGAATATAAACAAGCTTACTTTTTTGTACTTTATTATTGCTACTGGCATGGCCCCAAAGCAGGTCAAATATTGTTGACATACTCCCCTGAGTTTATTCATCAAACAAGCTGACTTGTTTCTTTTGCTTTGAAGAGACAGATTCTCTTGGACTGGAATGTAACGCCCATTTGAAATCTCAAACATACTAACTAGAGATAATGTTTGTGATGTCAAAGTATTGTTACTGCTAACCCACCAAAACATTAGTAGAAAAGTGAGATTTCAGAAAAAGCAATTTTGTTTCTCTCTGCCTTTTCAATAGTCCTATTAGTATCTTTATAACTGATTTTAAAGGCTTCTAAGCCTGAGAAAAAGAGATTTACCTGTCTAGATGTGTACAAGGCAAAGTTAGTATGTTTATTCCTAATAAGATAGCCTTCTATTGACATACAGCATGCTTTTAAACAACCTGTAAATTTCTGCCTTTGTGTTGCTAGTGGCTTTCATCTGTGGTTCCATTTCAAAATATTTTTACCTTTCTTTCACATTTCACCAGGCTTCATCAAGAAGCTGGGATAGGAATTCTGAGACTGATCCTTTTGCTACGTTTGCTACATCTGGTATCTGAATTTTATTTGCCTTCCTAACACTAAGATAGGGGAACGGAGGTGATTTTGTGAGGTCCATCCATATCTTCTTCCATTCTCACTGTGCCACCCTGACAACATTTGCTTTGATTTAACTAAATTTAACTAAATTTTAGTACAATTGTACTGGGTTAAACCACATTCTTGGATTTATGAATTCATAGCCCTCATGATTCTGACCAGGAAATTATATTAAAATGTTGCCTGCCTTGATATCAGGGATCTAAAGCTGGTTGTTCTCTCCTTCTATAACTTAATCTACACAATGTTAAAGCTTTAAACTGGGCTGATTTTAAGGTACTCTGTCTTTGATATTGATTAAATAGTTTCTAGTAGTTCCCAGTCATGCATTTACTGAGTACACTTATTGAGTTTTTAATAAAGTTCAGTGTGTTCCTAATGGCAAAGGCTGTAAAAGTCATATATTGATCCAAACCTTATTTTGGTGGACTGACTTTAGGGATTACTAGAGGTACATCTGTCTTTTTTCCAACCAGTACTCCAAAATCAACAAAACAGAAATTCTCCACTTCAGTAACTGCACATTTCTGCCTCATGTTGGAAAACACAATTTTTATTTTTCTTACCTCTCTCATTCCCATGATGGTCAGTGAAAGTAACCTGTTATGTCATTCTTTACATTTTATTGAGAGGAAAACGTGTATATTAGAAAAAGGAGATTCTCAGAACAAAGGGTTCAGATGGTAGGATTTTTTTTTAAATGGTCTCTTTATCATATCTTTATCTGGGTCCCTATAAATCCTTAAATACCGAGCTCTCTCCTTTTCTGTTTATTAAAAAAATTGACTTTTGCGAGTTTTTTCACTCAGAGTACGTTTGGCATCCAACTCATCCAATCATGTCTACAGACTAGAGGCCAACATCTGAGATACCACGTCAAACTGCAATTATTGTCAAAGCAGAATAACAACCATTTTCTAAGCCAAATCTGGCCTGTTTCAGAAGGTCATATTAGAAAGAAATAAGCTACACCATTAAAAAGCTTATTTTTCTCCCTTGTCTATAAGAGGGACCTTTGATGATTCTTCAGATGTGGAGGTCTACAGGATGGTCTCATCCTTTGTATTAATAGCCTACAGCTATGCCTTTACTGTTTAAAGGAAGAGAATTTGACAGAGTCTTTAGGAATTGCAGACCATTGACTTACATGGCAGTTAGACTTGATGTGTTCATCTTTTATTTCTGGGCCAAAGTCTCAGTCCTGCACTGCAGAAGCCTGCTAGCAGATATTTCATCAGAGGCACTGCAGCTTCCTGGTCTAGAATGTCTCCTGAACAGAGCTCCCGTGTGTATCAGTGCTCTGAGACTGAACAGCTTCCGTGTATTTTGTCTTACCTAAATGTAGATTCTATGTCTGAACCAGGTATCCCTATTGTCAGAGGAGAAAAAAAAAAGGCATTTTCAGGACATGATTCATCAGATCTAGTTAAGTGTTTACGTTAGGATGTGAAAAATTCCCCAGAGATGCCTGTATCTCCCCATATATTAAATAGTTCAGCTGTGAAGGAAGTCCTGTGTTCCAGATGTCCATAAGCAGGTGAGATGAATCTTTCTTCTGTGATCTATGCAATACAGTGAGACAGATATCATCTTGGCCTTAGTTCCATTGAAATTTTATTTTTTTGGACTTTCTCTCATTGTTTTACTACATCTTCACTTTGCCTTATATATACCCTATGAGTTTTGACTCCCTTACATTTCTTCCTCCAGGATACCCAGCTCATGTGTCATGGGTCCTATAGGAACTATAATCCCTCTATAGAACCTTTTGTTCTCTCCCCTATGACAATTAAAGGCAAACTCAGTTGAAACTTTACCTTAAAGATGCAGTCATTTGAAAGAAGCAGTAATGTGTGGTAATGTCTTCTGTTTATGAGTCCTCCACTTACTGGGTGTGAGGAGGCTACTGACTGCACAGGCAGCCATGGACATTGTCTGCAAGCCTTAATCTTAAATTCAGACAAGCCATAAAAATGCACTTACTCCGTTAATGAGATACTGTCTATGAGATTGCAAGCTTTTGAAACAACTCTACAGTGCCCTTGCTGAGGCAGATTGATTGCTTTGGTTGCTGGTAAGAAAGGAACGTGAAAGGTGACTCTTCATTGAAAATGTTCAGCAAGTATAAGAAAACCTCTATTGTTACAGGTATTTTACATTAGTGCATAATCTTTTAAAATACATAATGGACAATCAGTTATAAGATCCATATTGTTGAAGGAATGAAAGTTACTACCAGTTCTAAACAGAGACCTGACAATTTTGGAACTGGCAATATATTTGGATTTATTAGTACCCAAATCTCAGCGTGGTGCAGGTGGTGCACACATTTCTCAGAAGTAAGTTGAATCTTTTGCATTGCATAATCTCATTCTTTCTTTTTTTTTTTTTATAAAAAAAAGCAGCCTCCTGATATACGTATTCACACTGAGTTGCTACGTGCTATATCAAAGAATTTCTAGGCCAAATACTCTTGATCATTTCTAAGCTCACATGTTGTGCCTCACCATTCCTGTTTTTCAGCCGAAAGCTTTGAAAATAAATCAATCATAAAAGTGTAGGTATGGCTTATTTCTCAGTGACAATTACTCTAGATATGCAAGGTGTTTATTTTTGAGCTTACCAATAGCTTCAGTTATGGTAAATATTAATTAGTGCCAAACCTACTGATGTAGTAGCATTTTTCTTTGATTTAATGTATTAAATCTAAGCTATTACTTTTCTGCGCAATCCATTTCAAATGACGCTGACTGTCTTTCTATAAAGACAAATAGCCTTGAAGAACATGTTTTAGAAGTTCCATCATGACAAGAAAGATGTGATCAGTACTGGGGTAATTACATTTCTTAAAAGCTTTTCCATTCCAGTATCAATTAGAAATATTGTGACTTTCTTCCACTATCTCATAACACTTACCCAGAAGGTGGTTTGTCTTTTTAATGCTTTCTGCTGTAGAGTTGTGTATTTATGATTACATTCCTCAGTGATTAAGTTCTAAGAATTATCTGGACTCCTTTGAATACTTGAAAACACACAAAGTAATATACTTGTTGAAATGTGGAGACTGTGATCCATCTTGCCACTCATTTCCCTGGCATTTGTAATTTTCAAAGGTTAAATTTCTAATTTATGAACTTGGTAAAATCTATTTTTTGTAAATAAACAAAGGACTACTATGCAAATATATGCATTTCCAGAGTCAGCTCCTATTGCTGTCAACAGAGAAAGCTGAATTGCCTGCCGTAGAAATTAGACCACTGAAACAATAATATCTATGAAATGCTAATTTGTATGCAGCACCTGCATGGGTTGTAAACCCTGAATCCTTATGGTGAAACTCTGTGGAAAACTTTATCCTTACATGATACAGCTTTGGACCAATGTCTAATTTCCACCAAAAGCCATCAGTTCTACATTCATTCCCCAAAGCAGGCCCAGGTATACTTGTATGTCGCACAGAATCTCTGTACCTTTTGTAAAGCCCGTGAAATGGCAATATCAGAATTTTGGCTTTCAAAGGTACTATTTACTCAGTCTTTTGTGAGGACATACATATGTTGCCTCTGTGACCCATATACTCCCAGATCTCTCTGTTCTTAGCTGATTTATAGTGGTAGCCTCTAGGAGTAGATCAAAACAATAACCTGTGATGTGTGGACTACCAGCCTCAGGAGCAGACCCTTAGGTATACAACCTTGCTGTAGCAGTAACACCTCTCATTCTCAAAAGTGAAGACAGTTCTGTGCACTTCAGTAACAAGGTTTGTAGATCAATTATGCATTTTTACAGGGCCATTCTAATGTTGCAGAAGTTGAAGACATCTACCACAGTTGCCCCTACCCAGAAGGTCAAATATCAGGGGCAGGGGTTAGCACTTATGATGTGATCACCCAGCTGAGCAACAGCCAGGGTTTTGTAGAGGTATGAGCTGTGGCAATGAGACACCACTCCTGATTTTTACTGGCAGTCCTTCCAGAGTATCAGGGGGATGTAAGGAGGACAGACTATACGAATATATTGAGAATTAAGACATTAACAGAAAACCTATGGAGGCCTCTTGCAACAGGATCAAAAGGTCAGGCTGACTGAGAAATGATGGAGATGTGAGGCAGCCAACCCTCCGTATCCATAATACCTCCAGATAAGCTTATCAGAAAAGGCTGTCAGTACATTGTATTTTAAATTAGCAATGATTTATCAGAGCAGGAGCATGGTTTTGCATGTACTTTGTCTTTTTGGAGTTGAATATTATTTCTTTATTAGTTTTCACCCATATATTTAAGTAGGTCACTAGTCATTATCTATTTATGTTATGCCAGTCCAGAATAACTAACTACTACATTTCACTATGCTTCAAATACTCTAGAGTTAGATACATGAAAGTACTTAATTATTTGGGGAAGGAAATTATCCATGTCTAATTGAACTGTCAAACTGTCCTGGATAAAACGGATCACACTTCCGATAGATCTAATTTCTTTAAATACACTGCTGTTTTTAAAGGTGTAAACCCTGTCTTTTTTACTGCCTGTGTTTGTACATACACTCTGCCTTTGCTAGGAGGCAGGTCTAGTGTTCAGTTGACCCGAGGTTGATCAGCATTTGCTATCGACACTGTTCAAAACCTGAACCCAGGTTCAAAGACCCCCTCAGTCAGAGTTTAAAACTTGTAATCCCTACTGTGAGCTGAGCTTGGCAGCTGAGTGTGTGTGACATGTAAACGCACCTGGGTGTGACATGTAAAACAAGCTCCAGTGTGGTAACCAAAGGCTACTTTAAGTCATACATCCATGTTTTGGGAACCTTAAGGCTGTTTTGACTGTGAATTTTCTCAGCTGCCACGCTAATATGTTTAAAGGTAATACCTGTTTCTCAGCCTCCTCTGCACTCACCTACCATCTCACAAGCTGTCAAATGCTTACTCAAGTGCTAAAATATGAAAACAAACCTGACATAATTAAGTTAAACTTGGAGCAATTGTTTTTCATCTACGTGCTACTTGGAATTTGCTTCTTGTGCATGAAGCCTGAAGACAGGCCTTGCTTGTCTGAAAGATAATCTGTTTATCTGCTCATATAACTCAGTGTAATAAAAGACAATATGTTTCCCTACAACACATACACTACTTAAAAGCAACTCCAGAGAGTTTTATTTGAAGTGTTAGCAGGTAGCTGAATATTAGCAATCACATGGTTATCACATGGTTACCTGTGGCTGTGAAACAGGTGATGAAAATCAGTATTTAACTAACTACTCTCATAGACTAGCTGGAAGGTTTGCTATTTGCTCTTACCCTGCTCCTCCCAATTTTGGTGGGGCTGTCTGTGTGGGGGCTGCTCCTCTGAGCTCAGAGATCCGTCTGCTGTCATGGCAGGTAGCTGAAGGGCACGGACTGGCAACACAAATGAACACCACCTTAAAAGCTCTTTTTTCTTTCTCTAGATTAGAAATTGAGCTAATTGAGGTTTAGGTGATGTGTGATATACAGTTATGGCAACCAACAGGAGAGTCAAAGAAGTTCACCAACTTCTAACAGAACCACAAAATGCATGTAGTAATCTTCATTTGTCTTTCCTTTAAAAGCCTAGTCATGCAGTTATTCAATAATTCCTGAAGACATATCTGACCTGAACAGACTTATTTGGTGTCAGAAGTCTTGGACACTCTGCTGCCAGTTTTGTTGCTCATAATATTGCATCTATAGAGCAGTATTTTGTGTTCTTCAACATTTAAAAATAGGCAATTGCAAGATGCATTACCTCAGAGTAAGTGGCAGATCTGGAATTCTTCATATTTAAACACGATGAGCTCTTTTTATACTCATGTGAAAAAATATGTAATTTCATGGATGTTTCAACAGTGCCAGTCAGTTTATTTCAGAAGGCTGAGGAAGCTTTTGATCTTGTCTGAAAATTAATGAACTATTGAACAGAAAAAGAAGCAAGCAAGAAAAAAAAAACCACATGCTTATTTTTACTCTGTTAACAGAATTTCCCATAAAGAAAAATAGGTGTATGTGGTGAATAGAAACGCAGATTTATTTCTCTACCATAAAATTCAAAGCCAATGAACATGGTGCGAAACACAGAACTATAGAACAAATGGAGAGCTGATGAACTCAGAGGAATGGGAGCTGGGACCAGCTTTGCTGCATCAAAGATTATAATGCTAAGTTAGACATTTGTTTAGACATTACTATAGTCATCTTCCACATAATCACTCTGTTTTCTTCCATATGGTGTTAATAACTCATATAATCTTCTGGTAGCTACCAGACATAGCCTCAGAATAACACAAAACAAGGTCTCTGTCTTACCTTGAAGGAACAACATGTCAAAGGTGTAACTTCTTGTTCTTTTGCTGAACACATTAGAGAGGTTTCCTTTTTTTTTCCTGTAAGATTTTGGGTGAAGACTAGTGTATATATATGGTATGTTCCACGTTTTCAAAACCAAAACTGACATTTCAGCAAACTTCAGAAAAACTTGGGTTTTTCTCAGCTCTCAGCTCTTACTTTTATGTTTTAATGAAATGTCAGAAGTTAGCTCACTCAATTGTCTCAGTCAGAGCCGACTGTTTTCTACACCAAAGGCATACAAAACAGACCTGGCAGCCCTTTCTTTCCTCCATTAAAGTGAATCAGGTTAACTGGAGAAGTATTTATTTGTGGCTTAATTGGACTAGCGGTGGACTTTCAGTTTTAAATGTGAAGCAGCCTGTTGAGCTGGAACCATTTTGTTCCTCACTGAAGTCTTTCAATTTAGCACTTACATTATATCAGCATTATGCATTTAACTCTAATTTTTACTCAGCCTCTGGTCAATACTCTTTTTCCTCTGTCTTTCAGCCAGTAAAAGAAGCTGATGCAGATTTTGGAGATCTTTAAGCCTGGTTGCAAAGGCACACACACTTCAAATCAGGTCTCCTCCTGGAAGATGACACTGGGAAATATCACTCAGTTCCTGTAGTCTTTTAGTGTCTTTCACACCCTGCCCTCTGAAGGGGTAAATAAGATTTCATGTGCTTGCTATAGCTATCTGGAAGAAAACCTCAGCTATCTCAGTTCTTGACTGTTCCTGTGTGGCTAGGCTGGGAGGCAGGAAGGTCATAGTGGTACATCCAGGGGTCTACGTTGGGCACTGCAGAGTAGATGCCATTGTTAACTGTCATAGAACAGGGCCAGAGTGATGATACCCAGGGACAGTGTTACTTCTAGGTACCACTGCAGCTTAAGTTGTTCAACACCAGTCCAGATCTTGGATATTAAATTCAAAGCCAACATTGTAAGATTTCTTACTCTGGTGGCATAGTCCCAGTAGTCAAAGACTATAAGTCAAAGAATAACTTTTTTTGTGATGATACTATCAGACTAGATAATAGTTAAGAAAAACTCCAAACAAAATATTTGTGTGTCTAAACCCTATCTGTTTTTACCAGCCATTCTCATTATTACCTCAATATTAAAAAATATTCTGTCTCTCTGCAACTTTTAGGAAAGATACATATTTGATACATTGTCAGTGAAATCAGTGGGATGCGAAAAAGAACATTGACAGGGCTCTTTTTCCCTCTTGCAGAACCAAATACAGGTTGGGTGGAGAATGGGTTAGAAGCGGCCCTGAGGAGAAGGCCTTCGAGGTGTTGGTGGATAAGAAGCTCAACATGAGCCGACAGCGCATGCTCGCTGCCTAGAAGGCGAACCGTATCCTTGGCAGAATCAAAAGAAGCGTGGCCAGCAGGTCAAGGGCGGTGATTCTCCCCCTCTGCTCTGGTGAGACTCCACCTGGAGTACTGCACCCAGCTCTGGAGTCCTCAGCACAGGAAGGACATCCACCTGTTGGAGAAGGTCCAGTGGAGGGCCACAAAGATGATCAAAGATGAACGGCTGGAGCACCTCTCCTATGAAGACAGGCTGAGAGAGTTGGGGTTGTTCAGCCT
>JAOXJM010000001.1:182945767-182975718 GCA_026413425.1 Tringa solitaria
ACAGAATCACAGAATGATATGGGATTGGAAGGGACCTCTGGAGATCATCTAGTCCGACCCCCAATGATTAAGTATTAAAATATAACAATGGTTAACCACTAAAACAAATCGTATATGGAAGTGGTGAATTCTGCATCTTTTAATACTTTCCAAATAAGATGCTATGCTTTCCTGGCAAACATAATTTTGTCAGATATGAATTACTGGGCTCATTAGGGGACCAAATGAATTAAATTACGTAATGTGATGTACACAAGATCAAATTAGGTGATATGATAGTCCACTCTCTGAAGACTCTATGCATTTTATAACTCCTTATTGAATAGGATTTATTTGTTGTGTTTCCTTGAGAATGTTACCATCATAGACTTATGGGTGATTTGAATATGAAATTGTTTACATTTTACACTGTTCTGATCTGTGAGTTTAAAGCTGTCAAACTCTTGGATACTTCTCATATTGCTATGCTTATTATTACATGCTTTGTCTGCAAAGCAAGTTGCAGCTGCCTGTAACACAGTAAAAGTATTTGTACTAGTCTTATCCACAACTTTTAAAAGAATATGGAGACAAAAATTGCCCATGGCAGAAGAGCAAAATTTCTTCTGTTTAGAGGAGTACGGATCTGATAGCAACTGCATGCAATATTAATATGTAGTTTATTGTCATAGTGGAGCTGATAAATTCTGAATCTTTACTTCAGCTATCCTTATGTTATCTCTCATAAGTGGGATTTCTGTTTTAAACCATTATTGCCTAAATACATGCTGGGGCATTGGCCAGGTCTAGGCCAGGTTGGGGTCATGACAAATTGTCCCAAGTCTTCCATCTTAGACCTCAAAGGTTTCTGTCACTGAAAATCATCATACACAGCAGCAGAAAAAGGATGATTTGGTAAGTTCTTGAGTCTTGCTTTATCACAAACCTAAGATAAACTTTGAGCATATATTTTCCTGGGATGTCAAAAGTATCAGGTATGAAACATAGATGTTAACAGAAAGATGGAGGCCACCTTCCTCTGACCATTAATTCTGCAACTATACAAAATTAATCCAGATCAGATGGGAGCACAAACATGCGTTCTTACCAATCTGACTAGAGTTCAGACCACTGTTATACCTTTACGCTTGCTTTATACTAGATGCAAAAAAGCAGAGGCCAAGTGGTTCTGGCATCCAAACTAAGTCTCTTGGTCACTGTTCTTTGAACAGATTTGAGTGACTAGACACAGCTTTTATAAATTAGACATTTATGTCATGTGACTAATGGCTTTTTTCTTTTTCATTCTCTGTTAGGGATTTTAAAATTAAATTTATTGTACAGTCAAACTGGAGATTGCAATTGAGATTCAGTGAAGGATTTCTATAAAGAGAATGGATTTGGGCAGATAACCTGCATTCATAATGTCATTGTGTACAATTTCAGCTAAGTTTGGAATTGCCTAGATGCCTAAAAGACCTTATATATTTATTGACTGATTGATGTATACTTTTTCATTTGCCAATTGTTTGCAGGTGTTTCTTCCACTTCTCCAGAATTGCCCTAATCATGAAGTAGCTCAATGTTTTGTTTTGTTACCTCCCCTAGATGAAACATACTAACAATAAAAATAGCCAGAGAAAACTATTAAATTCTGTCTTAGTTCTGAATCACGATAGCATTTTAGTAAAATATTATTTTACTTCAGTATCTATTTTTAAACTCCATTTAGTATTTTATTTCCTATTTGATTCTGCAGATTTCCAGGTTTATTTTCAAATTTCTTGTTATGATTTTGCGGAATGCTATTGTTTACTGTTTCCATACCATTTTTATCTCCCTCCATAATATTAGGTCAAGACTAATGAAACTTAAACATTCTTGCTCTACTATTTATCTAAAGGTACTAGAATAAATCAAATATTTTAAAATAAGGCAAGCCCTTGTTAACTTTATGGAGAAATGGGTAGCTAAGAAATGCACTTTGAAGTAAACGGGAACCAGGTTTTGAATTTGTTAGCATTTTAATAGAGTTTTGAAACCATGGGTATTCAAAAGTCAGGAAAACATCTTTGTTGATCAAGTGGATAGATAATACCCTTTAAAGCTTGCTTTCCCTCAGGATACTAAAAGGACAAAGCTCGTTATTTCCTGAAATTTTTTACACTAGTTCAGCATATCTTTTCTTTAAAAAAAAGGCATTTGTGTTTTAAAATGAAACCCAAGAATAGCTTAACAGACCAGATAACATGCACTTGCTATTAAGCAGAACTTTGCTTTAAATATGCTGCCCTAACTGAAGAACTAGCATTATCTGATAGAGTTCTATGCAACACAGGAAAACTGTGTTTTTAATGAAAGAGAAACTCCTCACAGGCATTAATAAGAAATATCTTTCAAGTTTTAAACAATGGGACTAAAAACTAAAGTGAAACAAAAGAATGCTAACAGTTTATTTACATTTAAACATTTCTACAAAGACAATGAGAGAACTTAGTTTAGGACTAAAAACCAAACCAAACCAAACCAAAACAAAACACACACCACCTCCCAGATTTACTTGAAAACAATTTATTGTGTATGCAGTGTAGAAAAGTGACTCCTAAATGCTTTTGATTATGATTCTCATTACAGGGAGCTGAATTTCTGTCAGGGTCCTGATGCCACATCATTGCCATGAACTTACTTATCATAGTTCAGTAGTAGCTCATCTTAAAGCATACGATGTGTTTGAGAGGTCAAAAGTAAGAGTTTTGTAGAAATGTTCACAATTACATTCTGGGGATGTATATACAAGGGGATTCAAATATGGACGTAGATATTTGAAGAGCATGATTCAAGAGAATTTGATGAAAGATGAAGAGTTTTTCTTCTCTCACATTAGCATTATTAACAACATAAAACCCGCTATTGGGTGTTTTTCAGTAAAGATTCTGTAGGATCTTCAACAGGCAATTGCAATTTTCCTTGTATGATGTTAGGAAATACTTGGTTGAAGTGAATACTAATGAAACTGAAAAATTAAAAATTAAGAAATTAAATAAAAGATGCTATTTGTTGCTTTACTGCTTATTTCCTCTTTGATAATTCATTAGGAAATGAAATAATACATGTAATTTGGTGCTTTAGTACTTATTTCCTCTTTACAAACACTCCTCACAAAAGACTTGTGTTGTTATTTCTTTATTGTTCTAACCAGATGGGTGAAAAACAAGAAAAAAAATCAATAAATATGAAAATTTGACCATATTTTGGTAGCCTGATAGCAAATGAATCACAGCTATCTCTCCAGCCTTTTAAGAGAAAAGTATAAATATCTGGGGAATTCCTTTGTTCTTACAATAGTGCAGCTAAAATATCCTTTGTCTCCAGCTGTTTTGTTGTTGTTGTTGCCATATTAATTTTTATTAACCCTCTCTGTAGTAAAGTAATACATATTATACAGTTATCTTTTCACAAGCCTGGGTTTATTTGCTAATATGTACTTATTTTTTGTTTCATACTACAGTTCAACATTGCATCACTTAATAGGAACTTTTATGGAAGATTATCTCCCTCTGTAATCCTGTAAATCTGTGAATTTTCTAAACTGAACCAAAATAGGATCAAAAGAATCCAGTTGTCTGTGTTAACAGAAAAAGAAGAGGACAAATTTGCAGCTTTCACCTTATTGTTTGCTGTGATTTATAATATTACCAGGTGTTCTTTTGTGTTAGGACTTACAGCTCATATTCATCCCTTGAGGTAGCACCTGAAGCTTTTTTCTTTTTTTTTCCCGATTTTGATAGGAATCAGAGTGGACAGCAAGATGGGTACTCTTCAAAATGCATGTAGAGATGAAGCAATGCCTCCCTTGTCTACAAAAGGCATTTCTCTTTTGTTAGAGAAATCACTGAGTATGCTAGAGACCTGAGTTCTCTGCTTGAGAGGTTTCAGAATCATATCAGCCTTAAATGTCAGGCTAATAACAGAGAAAGTGAAAGGGTGCTGAAGGCACTTACCATTGCATCCTACATATATGTTCCTAGCTGTTTTCTCCTTTTGCCTTGCCCACTGTCTCTTGATTCAACAGAAAGAATTGAGACCTCAAGCAGAGCTACGGACATGGTCTCCTACAAAAATATTTCCTTTAATGTTATTTTATATTATTTATATAAATGGAATTATGTTGTTACATTTAGGAAAGTAGAGTAATAGAAGAGGTGTTTATCAAAAGTTACCATTGCAGGAATAGCATTTCCTTTCATGTAAGTTGAATGTAGAGCATTTCATTACAATTTCTTCAATCTACACTTCAGACAGTACTGGACCTGATTTTGTAGTTTTCAGAGCTACTGAGGCTGCTTTTCCTTGACTGAATCAGCAAGTTTTTAAAAAATTACTATAATGAATTATTTTATTCAGAATCTAGAAATTACCAATTTTAAGGGAGTCTTCCTGCTTTCTGTTCACTTATCTCGTCTTTGACTGAAGTGTATTTTTTAGAAAACTGAAGTAGGGACTAGACCGGGAATACTCTTAAATGTAAACAGTATGTCTGTCTGTAGTTTCACATGTATTTAAGTTTCCTCATTTTATTTGGTTCTAATGTCTTTTATTTGAAAGAATATACTGGAAATAATTTATTGGAAAGAATTCTATAGCTAAATCCTTGTCAAAAGTTGCCTTATTTTACATTTATCAACAGCTTTTTGTTGGTATTGATTCCCTTATCACTGAAAATAATTACCTATTACTTGGGTCTGAATTGAGTCTCTTCTCACTTGTGAACCTGCAGATAATTTTCTAGGAAGAAGTTAACAGAAGAAGAGAAAAGAGATAAATGAGTTCCTACATCAAAATTTCCCATTCATTTGTTTTAATATGATAAATATGGCATAACTTTTAAATATTGACCATCATTATTCACCAGAAAATACAGTTCCTCTATTCAGATAGAAGAAACAACAGTCTGCTGAAATTTTTCCGAGTTTAACTTTCACTTACTTTTTTGAGGGTGTTTCTCTGAAGTTATGAGCTATGTAATTTTATTACTATTCAACTTTTATGTTACATTTTCTCTTTATTCATCTGAGACAACGTATGTGCAGTGAACCTTCAGGAATTCATCTACCCATTTTACATCTGTCTCTGAGAAATGCCAGATTTTAAGAAGCACCTCTGAGGTTCGTTCAAGCATGTAAATTAAATTAAAAAAAAAAAAAAAAAAAAGATTATTTTGTGCCTAAATAGTATCATAGCCATGAATCTTGTTACAGAGGGTAGATCATGGGCTAGATCTACCAGAGGGTAGATCCATTGGCTATTGGGTCCTAGTTTAACAGGAAGTATTTGATACCTGGTTCCAGAAATGTGTCATTTGAACATGGAAAATTAAGCACTTCAGAGCAGTGCAAACCAGCCAACCGCAAATGCTGAAGAGAAAAGTCCATGTGAAATCTTGTCACTCTCTTGGATGAATTGGCCAAAATCTCTTTGTAAGACCTGATCTTATATAAGACTAATTTTTGAAAAATAGAAATTAAAAAACACTCAACTATATCTGAGAATATATTTGTTTAATGGAGAAAGTGAATCTTTCTAAGGGCTTGCAAGAATTTCTGTTTGAAACAATATTTTTTTTGATATTTTTATCAGAAATCCATGTGGAAAAATCACCAGATATTTTATACAAAATTTGAGAAATTAATTTGGTTTTCAGGCCTCCCAATGGTTAGGTAGTATAATGTGAAGTCTAAACACTTTTTATGGTCTATTTAGCTTTTTGGGAATTGGGTTAAACATTGATTTGACTGTGGTCAAGAAGCTCTATACAGTCAGTCAATCTTTATACAATCTTATATAAAGTCTTTAGATATCCGATGGCTAGAATCATACTAGAAAGTCTAAAAGGAAAATGTTTTAGAAATGTATGTCTGGCTGTTGGAATAACAGGGCTGGGGCTGAGCATTTGTCTCGTGGGGATGAAATTACAATTTCTGTGTATTATCCAGAGGAGTAAATGAGAAATAAAAAACATCACAAATGTCCAACCAATTGAGAAACCCTCTAAGACCATTCTTTCTCCTGAGAAGTGGCACTAAGAACATACTGGGTGGAAGAATATGGGGAGACAGCAAATATCAGACATCTATGGAGAGCCTAAGGCAGTTTAGGAACCTGCCTAATTTAGATTTATATGTTATTTAAGCTATGTAGGAATTCCTTGTTCAGTTCAAACTGTTCAAAACAAAATGTTATGGTTCATGTCCTCCTTGGCTGAGTCAAAAGGTACAGGATATGCTTTATGTAAACCCTCAAATTATGTCTATATGTGCTCTAGATGGAGAGCATGGGTACTCTACTGTGCAAACAATGTACTGTGGGCAGCATTACTCTTATTGCTTCATGTCAGCAGCCAGCAGCCACTTCTCATGTTTGTTGGAGGGCTTTGTAGGCAGCAAGGCAGCCCTTGAGCCATGCACTAAAGATGCATGCAAATGTCTATGCAATAATGGCTGAGTGAAAGGTTCTGATTTGTCCTTTGCCGCAAGTCAGACTGGGTAATCAAAGCTGTCCTTTCTACCCTGGTCAGTATTCAGCATGCTAGCTGTCTTTAAACAGAAAAACGTCAGGCATTTTTTTTTCCACCAGATTTTCAAGATGAAAAATAAAGCAGTTTGCTGACGTTTCAGGACACCCGCAAATTGGTAATGTGTTATAAAAATTGATGAGGCAATGAAGGTCTTATTTCACATATTAAACAGTTCAGAAAAATCGTCAAGGAGTAAAAATTGGGAATGAGAAGCAGAGTTAAGAAATTCCCTTTAAAAGAATGGGCAAATACAAGACAGTAAAGAGTGGTATTTTACTTTAATCTTTTAAAAGCATATTGAATTATCTATCAAAACAGCAGCAACAACAACAACAAAAGTGAGAACAAAAGCAAAAGCAAACCAAAACCAATGCAGTGTCTCCAGAAAATACCTCTGGAATTTATTCTGTATTTGTGTATAATATATCATCCTGCCTTGTCAGATTCACCATGGAAAGTGTGAGAAGGACAGTGGGAAGGAAATTAGGTGCCAGTTTGGCCTTTTACTTTCATGCTTTAATTCATGTCATGGGGAGCATTTATGGCACTTAATATTTTCCTCCCCCTGCGATTTATTCAATGACATTGCAGTTGAGTCTGGAGTGAAGTTGTCATCCAGGACTGACAATCTAGATACAGATAGATCATAAGTAGTAAGCCTTAGTGGAAGCCTTTTTGGGTTTTGGATATTTTGGGTATGCTTCCTAGAAGCAAAGATATCTGCCAGTCAGCTTGAAAATGACCAAGGAAGGGGCAACTATAGAAACTTTCTGACTTTGTTTTCACCGGTTAAGGGTGACTCTTTGTCTCCTACCCACCCTTTTTCATGGTTTAGAATCAGACTATTCCTATGCCACTATATCACCAGGTGTCAGTTAAACAATAACAAAGTGCTTACCTAGAAAATCAGTATCATAACTGCTAGCAAAATTCTCTATTAGTCTGCTGCTGAGAGGCTCAGACTATTCTGAGCATTATTCTGACAAGGCAGAAATAACCCATGACTGGAAAGATAAACTGTGATTATTAGGTACTCTAACTTTCAAAGTAAATAGAAACTTGGCCTTATGGAAGTCAGTGTAAATGGTAGTGATTTCAGTGCATCAGGTTTTTATTTCTTTTTCTTCTTGCTTTTTTAGAGAACGAATACGAAATGGTAAATCCCTAACCGTTGCTCAGACAAATAAATACTGTCAGAGGAAAAAAGGAAGTCTTTGAAAACTTAATTAATTTTGAAGAGTTAGATTACCCCTTTTCATCGACCACATACTGATCCCTGAAGAAAAAGTATCATCTATCATCTCTGTGGTTTTTAAACACACTTTTTACACAGCATTTCAATTGTGCTAGAAGGGTAGAGACACTTAAATGCGTGCAAGTTTTTCTCCAACTCTTAAGTCATTGTATTCCTTCCAGTATTTTTGTGTTGCCAGCAATGAGTTTTCTCACACCATATTAACTTTCAATAATCTCTGTCTCTCTGTGTAGTAATATATGTTTCCATTACTGGCAATTAATGTGAAAAATTACAATTGCAATTCTGGAGCACGTCTGCTATAATATCGAAAGATTCAGTAACACAAGAGCAGACTGTCAATTTAAAATCCATTCTTTTTTCTCAGTTTATTTGCAGGAACATGAAAAAATAACTTGTCCTCAAGATAAAGCAATATGAAAAGAAACTTAATAGATTTCCTTCAATATAAAAAAATTAGAAAGTTATTTCTAAAAAGGACTGCTTTAGTAGCAATTAATTACTTTGAAAGGCAACAGCTAGGAGAAGTCAAAAATGTTCAAAATGTGTAAAGCTGACACTTCCAAGGTTATAAGCATCTTCAGTAATTAAAAGCAGATTATTGCTAGAAAATTCTGTGCCTGTTTTGACATTGATGGGATCAGACAGGTGAATTTAATTCAGATTTACTTTGTCAGAAATCACAAGGCTACCTTACGGCTATTATATCCTCGGGTACATTTCAAGGGAAAACAAATGGGAAAAAATGTTCAAAGTAATTGATTAAAGATGATGGTTAATTCAGACAGTGACTAAGGATAAAAATGACCCAGCACTGCTTTTAAAAGAAAATAAATTATGCCTAGTATAGATGAAAAATAAAAGGGTAAATTAAAAAGAAGGCTCATTTAAAAGGCAGTAAAGGGGAATGTCTTTAAAGATAGAACTTATATGGTCAATTTATTCAATTTTTTATATGAAACATTTAAATAAAAGGCACTTTGGAATGCTGCTGTGAAGTATCTTCCTTTCTCCAGCACAGCTTTCTTGCTTGTCTTCAGCTTGTCAGGCAAAGCTTGGAGACAAAATCAAAATATAGCTCCTGCAAATTTATGAAACTTGATTTATAAACTAACAAATAAACAAAACATTCATTCATTGGCTGGCAAGACTCAGCAAGACAACAAAGCTCGTGAGATGCTTGGATCAGTGGTTACCATCTCCCAGGTGCATGACATTTCCCAGCTCTTTGGGGTAGATTTACCGTCACATGCTCAGGTGCTGATGTAACATTTCCTTCTCTTTGAATGTGTGTGAATGTGAGGCTGAGAGTGTTGTTCCATGTTTTTCAAAACAACAAAGTGATTCACTTTTAGAAACCCTCCCATTAAAAAGAGGACATATTCAGCACAGTCCCACAAACAGGGGACTGAGAGCAGTAAAAAGCCCCCCTGGCACAGGAGCCAGGGTCCCACCTGCAGCAAATGTACTTCTTCCATCTTAGCATGTGTTACTCTAGTCTAGATCTTGTCAAATGTTAGCTGAGTGCCATGGCCTCATTTGGAACATCTGTCAATAACTTCTTATTATTTAAAACCCTTAAGCTGCTTTGGGTTTCTCTCTAGAATGATGACTGTCCTGGCTTGGGAGCACAGGTATGCCAGCTGAGGAGATTTGGATCAAGATGGACTTTTCAAATTTACTTTTTCTACATCATACTCAGAGTTTTGCTTGCCAACATACGGACTCACTGAGGTTTTTCTTTTTCAAACTAACTACATAAAAAAATATATTATGACTAGTCAATGTGCTTAGGTCCATACAAATATATGCATTTGTGCTATGAAAGCTGATTTTAAACAGCAATGCTGTCAAGATAAGGAGATCCTATCTTGAGAAGTATATTAGCTCTGAATGAACTTGCCATGCACTGTCGTTTGTGGGTTTTTTCCATGCTTAAGGCTGCATTTACTTGTATGTTGTTTCTGGTCTTTCTGCAGTTTTCTCAAATAATTAATCATGAATAGCAAGAAATGTTTGGAAGACACCAAAGCAACTGCCTAGAGAATAAACAAGCCATTTTAGAGGGGCTTGCTCACTACAGTGTGGGCAAGAGCCACTCTACACTACCTGAAGTGCTCTCCGTGATCACTCCCTGGTGTGAATGATGGTGGTAGCACAAACGTGCTACTCAGTACCATAGCAGAGTGGTACCAAGAGCGCACCTTGCAGTTGGCATCACTTTTCCCCATCTGAGTGCCTGCATCCCTCCCGCAACCCTAAATCCGCTTGGACCACACCAGATAAGCGTTCCTGTGCCTTAATCCCCTTAATCCCCTACACTTTAATCCCTCCCTCAGCACAGCAGCTAGGCACCTGGCGGCCGCTTTCGCTCTGCAGGCACAGCTGGAAATATGCTGGAAATATGCTTTGCAATGCCTTAGCCATTGGCAAAAGTCAAGGGGTAATACAAATGCTGCTCCTGCTTCTGCGTCAGCTGAGGCAGTGGGGACGGGAGGGAGAGATTTCTGGTATCAAAGCAAGGACAGGCGCAAGCACAGCTCTGTGGGACAGTGAAGTGCCTGTCTGGGACCTGAGAGGCCCTGGGAAGTTTAATGTGACAGCTGTGAAGTGTGAGGACTCCCCTTCTACAGGCTCGGTTTGTGCTCCTCTGTGCAGAGTTTTATACATGTCCCTCGGCTTCACTGCGCCACAACTCTCAGCCTCTCAGCAAAGGGAACATCTTCAGCTTGCATCATGTAAGGTAGCTTCTCATGTAGGGTAATGGGTCTTTGGTGACTCATGCGTGAAGTGAGAATAGGGTCACTGCTTGCATGGCTTCTCCTGAGAAATTCATGCTGTTGGGGACCAGCTACCTTCCAGATCTGGCATACAATTGTATATGAATCACATTACTGCCAGAACAAACTCATGATCTGCACTACTGTTTTTTCCTCTGCAGAGTCAGCAACCTCACAGGATGACCACAGTAATAATTAAGTAATAATTAAGAGTATTTCAAAATTAATTTCCTCTCACGCAGCAAAGGCCACATTCCTCATTAAGTGCAAAATGCATCTCCCTATGAAGTTTTAACACAAGGAGCCAGTATATGCAAGTGAGATAAATGCATGAAGAGTTTGAGCAATATTCTTGACAGTGCTCAGGCACAGCTTTAATGTACTTGCTTCACTTGGTGGAATACATTTTCCTTGCAGTCCATTCTTTCCACGTTCCTTACCTTCAAAGTAAATTATGTCAGCACTAAAGCACAGTAACAGATAGCTCAACCACAAAATACTACTCTATAAAAAAATGTATAATTGCTGAAAATGGAGAATTTATATCCAGAGACCTCCCGACCTGTAACTGCAATGTGTCACTGTGATACTCACCAAAGCCTGGAGCAGAGGGAGAGAAGTCGCCATGGGGTGGTGGAGTGCCAATCCTTCCATTAATCAGGTTTAGAAACGTTAACTGACCCCAGCCTCACAGGTATAGGGAGGATCATCTGCTGCAAGTCTTCATCTATATGTGAGTGCAGTTTGAGATGGCTTGGAAATACGGTATGTGTAAAGAAGCATGGGTAGTCCATCAGGAGATGTGTGTTTGTGGTTGCATATGGGATGCACTCACGGGATGGTGTGTGTGAGACAGACAAAGACATCTCCAGGGTACCTTGGGTAGGTGTGCTTGTGGTGCAAGGTCCTGCTTCTACCTTGCTCCTAACTAAGGGCTTCTGCTGGGGATATTAGAATCATAGAATCATAGAATGGTTAGAGCTGAAAGAGACCTTAAAGATCATCTAGTTCCAACCCCCCTGCCATTGTCAGGGACACCTCCCACTAGACCAGGTTGCTCAAAGCCCCATCCAAGCCTGGTCTTGAACACTTCCAGGGATAGGGCACTCACAACTTCTCTGGGCAACCAGAGAACATTCTCTTCCTTTATTATTTTCCTTCCAGAGAATAATCTTCTCCTTCTATGGGCAACCAAGAATATTCTCTTCCTTTGCATCATCCAGGCTGAAGGCAGTGAGCTGAGAGTGGTAAGGCCAGAGGAAGGGCTCCAGGGAGGCTTCACCTCTCTGAACTGGGAAAGCAGAGACCTGTCTGGGAGCGGGGGGAAGGACTGACTGCCCTTGGTCTGTGGTGCTGCCTCAGAGCTACGCTTCATGACTGGTGTCCCCACAGAAGTCAGTGATGCTGAGCTGTCCCAGTCTTTACTACGGCCACTTCAGATGGGCGCTTGGGTGGGCACCAGAGCAGGGAGGGAAGATCGGGTTATGCAGTGGTGGATCATCTCCTGAGGTGTCTCTGGGGACAACCCCATACACTACAGGCAAGTGAGGGTGGGCTATTCTTTCTGGCAGGACTCTTCAGTCATCTCTGAAGGCAGCTGCAGCTGCAAAGGGCACACGGTGCAGCACGGTTTCTTCATAGCTGTAGGGCATGTAGAATGCTGACTTCATTTTCCTTCCAAGAAAATCCACCCTTGATTAAATCTCCTGGACTCTGTTAGTAAAAAGACCAGGTGCCAGATTTGTTTATGTTACAAATGAGTAGGGCTTAGAGGAATTTGGCTAAATTAGTCTATAAGCAGGTTTGACTCACAGTCAGCAGAGGCTTTTTAAAAATGTGGGATGAGATTATGTCTGGATACCATGAGAAGACAGGGAAAAAGACTTTATTCTGTCCCAGAGTGTGCCAGCACTGCAGATAGCCATGACTGAGGAATATGCTACGAGATGCTGCCCTGAAATACCTGCTGCTTTTTGAGATCTGAAGAAGAAATCTTTATAATATTTAATTTCATTTTCTTTTTCTTTTTGAGGCTTACAGTTGTTCAAGCAGATTGGATTCAGAACCATCCTAATGATGTACAAAAAGACTAATTAGCATGTAAAATGATATCTCAGTTACTTATTCTTTAAATTTCCTGGGTTTGCTCTGAGAGTATGTTTTAGTAATAATGCTGTAGATGCCAAATGGTGGGAAGAAAACTCATTCCTGAGTTAATTGACATCTGTCTCATTTTGTCTACCCTAGTTTTCTGTGTATTGGTGAGAAATAGCATATTTTTCTTTTACTCTTTTTTTCACAGTGATGGGATTGTTCTGGGTTGCTTATGCATGCTTTGTATGTTCTCAGCAGTGTAACTTCTCTAGCAGGCAAACAAGACAGTAAGACTAATTTGAGACAACAGCCAGCTACTTTATGGATCATGGAGTGAAATTTGTATTAGCAAAAATCTTTTTTAGGTGCACCAAGATGAAATGGCATTACATTTATAATTAGTTTTGAAGTAGTTTGGGAAAAGCTATTTACATTAATTCTCAAAGTGTAAATTAAAAAAAAAATTACCTGCATTGTAACTTGGAGGATAGGTCCTAAGGAAGCTGTGAGGAAGCAGACTGATAATCAGAAGTATTTTTAAATTTGACGATCTAAAATTAGGCATCAAAATAAATGTTTCATTTTGGGCAGGAGTTTGACAACCATATGAATGCAGAAACAATCTGCAGCTATGAAAGGAATTTTTGTTTGCTTTTACAGACAAAAAAAACCTTTGAAAGTGATAGAGAAGTCTTCTTAATAATTAAAGTTCTTGAAGGAAAGATTTTAAAGATATTATGAAAAACTTAATTATTAATAATAGAAAGCACAAAGCATTCTAAGTTCTGTGATGATTGGTTCTGATTTGAAGGTTTATTAGCATATAGGCTAAAAATTTTCCAAAATACATGATCACAAGTTTTGCATATTGCTATTTCTTTTTTCCATCCTTTTTATTCTATAGAAGTTTGTATTCAGTTTGTAGTAATTCTCTTTTTGACATGTTTTACCTTTCTAAATGTAATGCAATTTGATAAAGTTTAAGACATGGTTCAGAGAATTCACTTAAAACTAGTTATAAAACTCCACTTAGGAGAAAAGGGTTCTTGCCTCATCTCTGACACTTTCAACATGCTGATAAATGTATCTGACGATATTTGAAAATAATCTTAAAAATGAAACATAGTGAGGTTAAAATGGATTATGGTTACAACTATTCTTGATAAATTTCCTGGGTACGCCTGATGAACATGGGAGGACAGATGGGATTTGCTGGTAATCTTAGAATGGTCCATTTTAAAAGCCAGGTGTAGCTCTTTAAACATTTTATTCTAAGACTTGCCTTGTTGCCTGTGAAGGATAAAAAGTCATTAAAAGGCAAGCTGTATAGGAGAGAGGCCTTAGCAGTCTTATGTTACAAGGAATCTACTCACACTGAGATTTCTGATGTTTATGGAAATTTCTAGGCCATATTCCATTGTACTTAGTAGTAGTATTATTAACATCCTAGTATTGTCCATGCTAGAATTATATAATCCTAATTTGATCATAGGTCCAGCATTCATAAACTGATACCCCAAACAATGTACACACCAGCAGACGCTTAGCAAGAGGAGACCATAGCTCCTCATTGCAGATGTGGATAAGGAAAGGTGACATTTTATGCATTTTTGTAAACACTTTGTACTGTGTTTGCTTCTGAAGTTCAATTTAGCAAACTTACCTGTCACCAAGAGAAAAATTAATTTGGTGAGAATGATGTAAAGTTGTGGATGCTTACAAATACTTAGACCAACTTCCTCCTTCTAGATGCGGGGTCAGGAATAGAAACAACTAAAATCTTACTTGTGACTGCTTAGTGATACCGCTGCCACTTTATGGGAGACAAAGCAAGTGCTTTATTCCAGTCAATATCACTTTTAAACTGTGCAGAAGATAGGTATATAGGAAAAGGTGTGGGTGATAAAAAACTCATCTTCATTGTCAGAAAATTATATCCCTCTGTTTCTTTTTCTTCCCGTTTTCTAAAGCTGAGAGAGTGGATAGTTTGCGTCTTTTTTAAATACCTTTCTTTAATTCCAACTAAAAGTCTATGGATAGGACGCGTGCTAACAGATCTCCAGTGAAGCATTTGACACAGTGCTGTGTGGACAATTATAAAGGTAATTGGAGAAGAGTGGGTTTTATACAATAATTTTTTAGAGGAATAAGAAGTTAACTAAACTGAATGTCACAAAAGGTTGTTTGAGAGAAATTTCAGGCCTGAGGAAGTTTAATGGTAGAGTTCCTTAATGTATGGTCTTATAACAGACTGTAATTAGTGATTTCATTAATGACAAAGGGCAAATACATGTTAATGAAACTGGGGCAAAAGGCAGAAGTCATGGTTGCATCATTCTTTTAAATGACATTGTGCTTAAGAATTTGATAAAAGTTCATGGGGGACAGTAGTTATGGCATATGTACAAAACACACGAATGCACAGGTGTCTAAACATGTATATGAACATGATGTTACATCAGAGAGAAAGTTAAGGAGAGGAAAATGCAAAATCCTGATCTCCACTGTGGAGCAGGAAACGTGCACGGATTACAGTAATAAATGATGAGTATTTGAACAGTTAGCAGTTCTGAGTCATGACTAAATTGTCTCAAACCTCTTTCTGATGTGAAGAGTTCCACAATATAGCAATGATTTCAATGACAATGTATGTAAATCAGTTTGGTTCAGAAGAAAGGATGTGAAAGTCTTGTTTGCACTAAGACCCTCTGTTTCAAGATAAAGATTTCAGTAAGCATTGCCCTCTCCAAGTGAGAGGTGTAAATTACATAAATACTCAGGGTAATGCTGTGGCTTACTGAGTATGAACATTCACCTATAAAGAGGAGATAATATCCTAGGTTTTCATTCATTTGGTCGATCTTTTGAAATTCTGCACATTCTGGGCATCTTAAACTGAATGCCAAAAATGCATCTCTTCATTTCTACCCCATAAAAAGTCCTTCATTCCTTTGCAAAGTATATGGGTTCAGAACCCTTCATTTGCTAAATTGAGCAGCGGGCATGGTTTTGAAGGTATAACCTCTGCAGCTTTGTAGGACAGGAGACTGGAAAAATTATGCTGGAAAATTCTCAGTCTAGTGAATAGGTTTCACCAGTCGTGGTCATTTCACTCCCCCTCGCCTCCTCCTCTAGTGCATGAAGGTGCAGCCTTTATTTTCACTGTCTTATGTCACTTTTCTCTGTAGCAAACTCGCAAGAAGGCCAAATCTTCACGTGTCTACTTTGCGATACAGCTCTATGGGAAGACACCAATGAGGCAGGAATTATGAGCCAGGTGCCCTAATTGCAACAAACTTCCATGACAGCCTGAGCGGAATCCATCTGGCTGTAATCACTACCTACATCTCAGCTGCACCTATACTCTCATGTTCTTGTCTTCTTGCTTAAATTGGCCGTGCAGTAAGTCATCCCAGAGAACTGATCCAGACCAAAATAAACCCCCTAGAAAACATAAAAAAAACCAAAAAAACCAAAAACCCCACAAAACTAACATGTTTTCAGCCATCACTGCTCCCTGGAGCAGTTTATTGTAGAGACATGCACTAATACCTCGTGAAGGAGAGGGTCAGGAACAAGTGGGCAGAAGATTTGGGAAGGCTGACAGGACTGAGATGCAGCTCAGTAACCTCCTGCATGAACACTTAAAATCACACCCAGCCAGAGTTTGACTGGCATGTGATGGGCTGGCACAGGGAGAGCCTGCGCAAAGGCAGTACCTTAACAGGTCCCATCTCACACAAAGGTTCAAAGACACTTCTGATTACAGCCAGCTAAAGTCTGAACTTGGAGCTGAAAGCTGCAGCTTTTTGCATGGTCCGGATGAGCTGAATTACAGTGTTGTGTCTCTTTGTGAGGGAAGTTTTCCCACCCTCCATTGCATTTCCATTGCCACACTTAGACTCAATATATTGGGGTAAAACTGTCCTGAAAAAGGTAGGATTTAACAAGAATCATTTCAAAGCAAAGAAGTCAGTTAGAAAATGATCAGTCCCCTAATGTTGTAACACCAATTCTTTCACTAATAAAAAATGTACTGGGATCAAAATACAAAAAAATCAGATAACCACAGGGTACCTAATTATAGTTATTAGGAATAGGGTTTGTCTACTAGTTTCATGTTTATTTCTTTTCTGGTAATTTGCCTACAAATATGTTTTACTGTCCATAGATTTGGCTGAACATTATCAAGCCCCAATTAATGGAATGACTCAATTTATAAGCTGATGATTCAGATACATCAGTGATGGGAGTTCAGGTGAGGTTTTCAATAAACAAGTAACAAAACAGAAAAAAAATATATCTGAAAATGCAAAATGAAAACTCAGGTTTAAATGTTCATTTTGCTTTATTACATATTCAAAGTCTATTTGGGCCTTGGGTTGTTCTTTACTGAAAGGCATAAACGTGATGAAATAAGTAGTTTTTTGTATTGTGCACTTGAGCTTCACTGCAATTATATCCAGTAATTCTGTACAGAATCTACAGGCATGAAAAATGTTGCTGTTGGACAGCCATACGCTAGACTATTATTATGCCACATTTTAACTAGCTTAATCCAGAAGCATTAAACAATGGATTTCAACTACTGCACAAAGGTATTCCGTGGTCTAAGTGAACTCAAATATACTGGGGAAAAAATTGTGAAATTGAGTCTGAATTTTCCCTGGAAAATTCCAGAGATACAGTATAGTAACCCTGTTACTTTAATACTGTGCTTGATATAAGATACTCTCCTTCAGCAAAGGTAGTTTATATATATTATTAAGAATCACAACAACAATAATTAATCTGGATCAATATCACAATTTGGGAAGTGTGGTGGATTTCACTAGGTTTTGTTTTTGTTTGGTTTTGTAGTAATAGTAGCATATTTAGTTGCTATAAAAAGGACTTTTTATTCCCTTTAAAAGGCAAAACTATTTGGTAGTTGCAGCAAAAGGACCATATGTAATCCCCAAACTTTACAGGTTACCACTTACAATCCATTATGCTACAACATAGATTTCTTATTGCCACATTCACCTTTTTTTCCCCTTTCCCCCCAGAGTTTTGTCATTTCACATATATTCAGAAAAGCTGAATTGTTATTACCGTTCTCTGAAGAAAGTTATTTTTTCAGAAATTTATCTGTACTGCAGTACCTATTGGGGGTCCTAGGCATAGGTAAAAGCTACGCTGCACTACATGTAGTGAATAAACATGTAATAAAACACAGCCCTTTCCAGAGAGCTTCCAGTGTAAGAGGAGAAAGGCAGCAGATAGGTACAAGGGAATAAATTTGTGTCTCCTCATTTAATAATGCAGAAGTTGTGACCAAATCCCTGGCCTCAGCTAGGCCCTTCTTGTAGCCAAAAAGAGGTATGGAAGCCTCCAGAACTGCTCAAAGAGCAATCCAAGTGGGGTGGACCTCACTCACAAGTAATTATTTTTTTCCAAGGGCTTTTAAGGGAGGCTGGGCTGACTGACTCTGATTAGACACCCATTTTCTAGTGACGAGAATTCAGCATCTTGGTGCTGTTATAATTATCACTAGTTTCACTGCTGCCTCTATTTGTTTATAAACAGCCTTAATTCCAGCACATTCCCTCACTATGACCTTTTGTCCTAACACACTTATAAATGAAAAGTCTTTCTCTTCATTTTTACTTGATCAGTTATCATTAACTGATTCTTGTTTATCTTGCTGGTGTATTGTGGGGAATAATTAATGTTTGTGTACTACTTTGAAAATGAGCATCATTACATCAAATGCTAGTTTGAGGAGAAAGATGCTTTTTGATGTTCTTATCTTTTTTGTGCAGGCATTAATTGGCTCTGTATTAATCTTCGTCCCACTCTTTCAGTTGCAAGTTCAATGCTTTTTTAACCTTAGATCTTTGAGCAGTTTCTCTAAAAATGCACAATAATCTCCCTTGATCTGCCCCATTCATCTCTTTTGGATGTGTGAGTGGCCAGGGAGAAGAAAGAGACAAAGACAACTTTTCAGGTCACAAGGGACCATGGACATGCTTGTTAGGTGGAGTGAAGAGGAACTTTTTGAGGGGCTGTAGGGAAAGGAAGGGTAAACTGGATTACCACTAGAGAAAGGAGGAGACAAATCTCAGTTTTGCTTGTCCCTGTGCTTTTTTCCCCCCACTTTGAGAAGTCCTTCACTGGGCTGGGGCTCCTGTCTCATATGGAGAGTAGGAAGTTGTTTTCATTTTTGCAGGAGGTTTTTTGTTTCTGAGTTTCCTGTTTGCTTCAGAGGAATGAGGGGGAATACAAGCAGAACAATGGATCAGATAATGGATTTAAAGCCTGAAGACAAAAGACAAAGATAATGGCCAGCTCTCATTGGACTTGGATTCACCTTATTTCTCTGTAGAGGAGATATAATTTTTGACACTTGAAAACTGTGAAATTAAACCGGACAAAACCACAGAAAACATATGGTACTGTAGCAGTATTAAAAAAACCTGTGATTTACAAGGTGTCCGAAAAGTATTTATATTTCTAACTCCAGAAGCTTGAGATTTTGTTCAAACAACTAAATTTTCTTTTGCATTTTCTACAAAAATACGTGGTAATCTAAATATACAAATGCTAACAATCTACAACAAACAAGCAAAAAAACCCCAGTAGACAAATCTTCTTCTTGCGGCCTGACAGTGATCTGACTAGCTGAATTTGATGCACTGGCTAACTATTTTCCAAATGCCTGACCCTGTAAAAGCTGGAAGACATTAAAATATATTAACATTTTGGAAACGCCTACCAAAAAAAAAAAGAATAAAGTACATAGAAGTGAAGAAAGGAAAGTTTCAGCCCTAATAAATCTGGAAAAGTCTGGAAAGAATTTCTTTGAAAGAAGATAAGATATACATCCAGAACCGAAGACATTTGTTTTGAGTCTGATTTTGATACTACATTTTCAAAAATTCAGCCACTGCTTTAGAATGGATGCAAGCTTTGTTAAGATACTTGGTAATGACAAGTGAATATTTGGCCCATATAAACTTCATTTAATCATGAAAATGAAATGTCTCTTTCTAGTAAGAAAAATTCAGTTTGGCTGGAAGCAGTTTTTTATTATTACATTTTTGACCAGAGATTGCAAGTAGTGCCATCAGATTTAGCTGACCATCTGTACAGACTGTATATTGAATAATGACTATCACAACCTCAGTACAGCACTTACGGTGAGTTGCCTGCAAGGTATTGATAAACCAGAACTTCATTCTCACTGAGTTATTCATATCTTAATGAATTTTTGGGACCAAATAAATTGGCAAAACTCACAGCCTGTATACGGACAAATAAAACAGCAAAACCAGTGGATTAGATGGTAGACAAGATTTTATGCTCTTTATCTTTTATGATCCAAAATAGTTTAGCCTGTTTAAAAGCAGTTTGACCTTTTGAAGAAATTCTGGATGTATAATCACCAAAATGATGGATAGAATTAAAACTTCTGTTCTTTTAACAGAATTATTTTCAGGCACAGTTTCTTAAGATAGAGAATGAATCCCTGTAGATTAGGTCTTAAAGACTGTGGAGAAAAGCAGAGGCATGGTTAGTTTTACCTTTTATTAATGACCAAACAGACAAAAAAAAGGAAACTAAAATTTTTTGCTATTGATTTTTCAGGGTTTGCCTTTCCTATTCAGTTATTTCTTGGATGGAATCACTACTAAAGCTTTCTAAAAAAAGTAAAGGATGGAAAACGGCAGGGGGATAATTTCAATTAATTTGATAAAATCTTTCTATGCATTGTTTTACTTACCTGTGTGACCTTATGTATGTGTCTTACTGCTGAATGCAGTCTGGGCATGCACAAATTTATCTTGGCCTTCACACAGGACTTACATACAGTTTCTTATTGTATAGGTTGGTGACTCATTGCTTCAGATGACTTTGTTCCTGTATTTTTTTTGTTCTTGTTATCCATATTGTCAGACCTTACCTTATTATTAGGAAAATGCATAAAAACAACTTGCAAAAGGTTTCAGGGTTTTTTTTTTCCTTTTTTTTTTCCAAAGTGTATTTCAACATAAAAGGCTAAGAGTTAGTGTGAACATTTTATCTTACAGCTGTTATCAGAGAAAAACCACAAAACTTCATACCAACTCTTTTTCCCTGTTCCTCCCTGCCCTCCAATATTTCCCTGGTTCCACTGATACAAGTCAATCAATTCTTTTTTTAGCTTCCTTCCAAGTTTTCATAGTAACTTTGCTCTGGATAAAAATGTTGGAGCTATAACAAGTCATCATAAAATTTTCTTGGACTGATGTGAGAATGAAGGTGTCAGATGCTACCGATAGACACTCTGACCAAAAGGGAAAAAGGCAAAGAACACATCAGGACTGACCTGTTAGTGAATAAACACTGCAGTGCTCACACGAGCAGAGAGCTGTTTTGTTTGGGGAACTTCGTAGTGGTCTTTAAGTCAACTTGTACTTAAAAGGATCTGTTATATTCAGGTTAAATATGTATGTATTACACAGTGAATATAGTTTACATTGAATATCATATTTATGTTCTATCTTGATGGCAAAGAGTGTGTTTTGTCCCAGGCGTGTAGCCTGGAGTAGCAGACCTAAGAAGGCTGTTGTGGAGCACATGACTTGACGTCTCCTAGGATGTAGCTGCACTGCCCGGAGGTTCAGCACAGGTTGTCCATGCCTTGCGTTCCCTTCCACCCATGGCTGTAGGCCCTGAGAAACAGCTGGAGATAGGAGGAGGGTACCCACAGTGCCTTGGCCATGCAGCATCCCCTACACATATGTCAAAGCAGGTGATATGGTGCTTTATGAGAGCTGCCCTGAGGGATCTGCTCCCCCATTTCTACACCCCTGAAGTTGCAGTTCAGCACGCGGTTTTCTCTGTTTTCTGAAAAGCATCAACCTTCACTTAATAGAAACAGTATTGTTCAACTGGGGCTTTAAATATTACAGCAGAATCAATGTGTGGCATTAAATCATTTCCTGAGCTAGAAATGATAGCCAAAAACTTAATCAGGAGGGACAGCAGCCAAATATCTTCAAGCTGTAATTAGGAGAGGACTACATGTTACGTTTTGAAACCCACTCTCTATGAGGACTTAAAAATTACTCACCAAATGCAATACAATCAAAGTACACTTGAATGTGTCACTTTATGTTTTCCGTATGCTCTGTGACCTACCCTCTTACCTAGAGCTGTCAACAAACGTTTAATCTGCCTTTTTCTCCAATATCACCCAGACATTCTTGCAGCAGAGAAAGGACTTGGGATTTTTATAATATTTAAAGTCCTTAAAAAGCATCATGAAACCCAACAGCCTCATGACACCTTTCATAAGATATTTATCTGCTATTCAAGGGCTCATGTGGATAGTGGATTTATCATTTTAAATTACTGTTTCCTTCTGATTTATAACCTATCTTACTTTAAAATACAAGCCCAGTTCCTCTGTGGCTGTAGATCAGTTATATCTACCTTAACAAATTAATACCACAGGAGCAGACTGGTAGATCAAAGAAGATGCCTCCATCTACATTGCAGGTGGCTTAAGGTGTTTACATCTGACCAGATGTAGCTTGACTCTGTGAACCAAACTTCCTCTGACTGCATGCAATTTGAAGATATCTGAAGGAGCAGTCACTGATTCAGATCCATATGTCCCTTAAGGGGCTGGAGGGCATGTGATGGAGAGTGCCTGCTTAGTTGCTTATGAAATGAATGTCATTCAGTTGTGCACAAACCACTTCTTTACAGCAGACCTGTGCGTGGGGACTGGGGACTGTTCAGGACTTTGCTGCAGAGTGGCTTAGCTATTCTAGATCAAAACAGTGACAAGGGCACCAGCTTCAACATTGGTTTATTACAAATATATTCTTGGCCAGTTGTGTTTGGAACATTTCAGGAAGTCTTGTAAGACAAATCTTACCAGAAATGTCTCAAATGAAGGTACAATACCTGGAGCAGCTAAAACTATTATAGGAAGAAATATATGAGTCTGAGAACCTCTTCATAATACCCTTTAACAAAAAAATTGAGAGTTCAAGTCAGAACACGACTAATAATTTGTCTTGCAGAAGGGCTGGATTTCAAGAGAGAAAGTCTAATCGTATTCTAAAATGGGTTATGAGGAAGTAAAATTCTCATTGGTTTCTCTACTTTGGAGTCAAAACATGTTCTGGAAGGTTGTATTTTTACCTATAATGACCCAAAGGACAGAAATTGTAGAGAACATGAGAAAAAGGAATATCTTTTCATAGTGACAATTCTTTAAATTATTCAAATAAATTGTGTGATAAGTCTTGGTTCGGTTAAAGCTTAGCAAAGGTTTTAAAAGCACTTTTATTAGATTGAAAATTATTATAAGAGACTAAAAAAACTAACACAACAGAAATTCTAAGTTAAATAATTGATCCTATTACAGGAGGCAGACAAGTCATTATATTTTAGCATATTAAGTATTTGAGTTTCTGATGCAGATTCTGTTCTGTATATTTTTGTATTATAAAATATCTTTTTTTTCCTAGCAATTTCATATTGGTATTTCAGGTTAGATTCACTGAGAAGTGATATTCCTAGGTCTGTAAAAATATTTTAGATTTATTTCTAATGCTGTTTTTCTATATGCCTGCTTTTTTAGCAGTAATATAATGGAAAGTAAGATCATTGCCTAGGGCTACAAAATTATGTGGTCTGTATCATAAAATGCTTAAATATACTTATATTTTTTTTTGTAGGGGTCAGTGAATGTGTATTTCTTGTAAAATATAAGCTAATTTCGGGTTGAAACACTTTATTACACATCATTTTTTTTTCTGTTTATGCCTGCCTCTGACTGTTGACCCAATTTGCTAGGGTTATGATTCAACACAGTGCTAAAGCATATAGGTAAGTCACAGATATTGTATAGTAACTCCTATATAACTCTTAAGTAATAGGACCTCCTATTATTTGTATAAATATTAGAAATGCAGGTGAAAAAGTTAAAAGTTTTCTGGCTTTGCCTTTTTTTGTTTGTTTGTTTTTTCTTTCCCCAGAAAATAACATTCTAAATATATAACCTTCTGGCAGGGCTTTTAGGAAATTACAGCAACTGGGTAAATGAGACTATGTAACAAGGTAACTGCAAGAATTGAATGGGGTTCTGCTAAAGAATGTGTTTTGGCAAAAGAGCTCTTTGAAGAAGTACTGAGGTCTCCTCCCTAGTTTAGACTTGACAAAGCTGGATTATATTTTTTTGTTCTCCTGTCTCAGCTTCTGTCCCAAGGAGACCTCAGCCAGATATTCTGTGCAAGGAAAAGTGCCAAATTAACTGCTATAAAAATTTTAATCAATGTGTCCAGGCATTTTTCTCCATATGTTAAGATATGTGTCTCAGCATGTACCACAAGAAGGGATACTTAAAACAAGGCTGTGGGACCGTTTTCCATAAATGATTTAACATTTTTCTTTGTGTTGCAGTATAGAGAACAATGCAGAATGGCTCAAAGTCCCATCCACATCTACTACAGTTTGATTTTGATCACCTACACCAGGTTACACTAGCTGGGATCCTGACCCACAGAGGATTACAAGCTCATGACTTTTTTGTCCATTTCAGCCAATATGAAATGCTTTTGAAACTGCTCAATAACAAACAGTAACAAGTTTGATTAATACGCCTGTGCTTATTTATCCATTTTTGAAGTTATATTTATCTGCAAACAACCGAAAAAATTCCCTATGCACCTAAGCCTGGGTCTAAATGCAGGATTAATCCTGATAAAGACAAACGTGTAATCACTTTTGTATTACCACTGTTAATCCTACCTATATGAGGAGAAATTTCCTTTGATTCTTTTGATGTGCATTGTATTAAGCTTGAAATGTTAAGGGAACTTTTAGTTGAAGTCATTTAATAAAAGTTTGTAAGTTCATTATAGAAGACCCTTACACTGCATATAGAACTGCATTAGATTCATCATAAATTATACTGGAGGTGTATGATGAGTTCTGTGAGCGCCCAAACCAGAAGACACAATAATTATCTGTGGTCTTTGCTGTTCCGTTGGCACAGATGTTGGGAAAAGGAGACTTGCTTGCCCAGAAACTAACAACAAGGAAACAACACTTTGCTTCCTTTTTGTGAGAAGCCAGCGTGCGGCCCAGAGAAGATTTCTTGGTACCTCACAGCAAGGCTGATTGGGCTGAAGGAAACTGAACAGAGGGGAAAAAGAAGGATTATGCTCAAATCTTGGTGGAAAAATCACACTTTGGCTTTTTGGTCTCTGTATTCTGGATGATTGTTTTGGAAAGTATGGGAATAAAGTGAAAAAGTACCTATGCGTGAATGGGAAGGTGAAACATTTCCCTGGGTGGGCAGCTGGTACAAGAGAATATCCAGTTCCACTGACATGTTCCTGATCCAAGGTTGTCTTTAAACTAGCACAAACCCATGTGGTTAGAGTCCTACAGCTCCACGGAATTCAATAAAATGCATTTTCACCAGGAAACTGAAAAAAACAAGAGCCAAAGTAAGAGCAGTTATTTCACCACAGACTCTCCAAAAGCAATAACTCCCATGCTAGCCAGGCTATTCTGAATAATCAGACTACATAAAAACTCAGTCCCAGATTTCAGATAAAAAAAGGGGGGCCAATATTAAGGCTGTAACAAAAAAAAAAAATAAACAAACAAACAAACTAAACAGAACTGCATTTTCTTAATGGCTCACAAGGGATAAATCTGTGCTATATTTAAAGAACATGACCAAAGAAACGGCCTCTTAGTCATTTGGAGAAGTATTTGGACTTTCAGAGCTCTGTCTTTGTTATGTCCCTGCTCTTGTTCTGCTTGGTGGTCTGCTTACCATTTTTTAAGAGAGGTAAGTAACCGCATAAAACCAGTCATGTCTTCCAGGGAGAAAAGTGTGTCCTCTCCTTAACACCTTCAGGAGTTCTTGGGCACAAATGAGAAAATACATGATTTTTGAAAGTAGGATTCCTTTATCTATTGTGGGTTTGTTAGCACTTCTGAAAAATTGTTCTGGTTTGTTGGGAATTTACATTTCCAGCAAGACTGATAGAAAATTATGTCAGAACTGCCACTGTGTTCAGCAGCAAATAATGGCAATCATTTTGACTATGAAAAATGTTGCTATTGGTTTTCTTATTAATGTTAGAAAGTATTAGAGGCTTGAATGAGCAGGAGATCAACTATTCAGTGAGAAAATTATAAGATACATGGAGAGGAAAGCATCATACTGAATTGTGACAGAATGACCAATTGATACAATTACACCACAAACAACTTTTTTGTCTGAAAGACAAGAAAAGAACTTGTATTCTTAGGTGAACTCAGCTCCTAAGGATTATTAAGATAGACCTGGGTTTTTCATTTCAAAGCAAACTTAATTTGATCAGATATTTCTTCTAACTCTGACATTTCATTTATTTGGTTGATACGGTGCACCCATTCATCCAATAAGCTTTTCCACTTTTATAATTGCATAGAATTTTTTTCCCCTTGGTTTTAAAGTCCCTCATTGTTTGGAGGAAGTTTGGGTCTGGGGTTTTAATCAAAATCCTCACAGCTTATAGGGTGTCTGTCATGCTGATATATTCATATCCCATGGAGACTTAGCTCAGGTTTTCCACCGAGGCATATTGAGGGAAAAAGGATACCCTGGTTCTGGGTCCTGCTCAGTCTGAGAGGGTTTGATTTCTCCTACTCCTTAGCCAAGAGACAAATACAATCATGAAGCACGTCTCACTACTTAGGGGCAACTCACCATCCTCACTACTGAAGTTGTGCAGCTGTGCTCTCTAGAAAAAGAGCGTTAAGTTATAAAGCCGGACAGAAAGGCTAGGCGGAAGCAGCCTGACTAAAGACATTTATCTAGTTGTTTCCCAGGGCCAAACATAGAAACTGCCTGCAACAGGACAAGCCCTAGCAGCTTTATTGAGAGATGGCTTCTTGAAGCACATTTATTAAAAAAAAAAAAAATCATACAAGAAAAAAGACATTTTTAATCTCAGCAAAGTGCTCCATAGATAAAGCAATCTGATGCACAGGTCAAATGCAGTACTTGCACATTGCTACAGCAGACATTTCCTTTGGCAGCAAGAGCATCTGAATCCAGTCTGCATCAGAGAATCATGGAACCCCCTTCATCTCATTTGCGATAGTTAAACTTCATTTCATTTGTTGTCTAATGACTTTTATAACAGCGTGCCAATTGTTTTGGTGTATAGGTTTGTTAAAAATGAAATCTCAATGTAGTTTCTAGCCTGGATTAAATCCTTATTAGGCCCATCCTTTCTATTCCCCCTTGAAAAAATTAAAATAAAAAGTTTAGTCATTTAAATTAGATGTAACAAAATGTAAAAATTGTATTAATCACTAAATTAAACATAATTTTAAACTTAATAATCTGGTAAGACTAATTGCCAGTTACAATTCACAATAGAAATATAAACAAAAGGCTACAGTAAATTCCAATTTTGCAAAAAAAATCCAGTTTTACACAAATTCAACAACAGGAACACTGGCAACACTTATTCAAACATGTTTTAGACTGTAGTTGACAAGGCCTAAACTCTGTCCCAACAGGTGCCAGAAGAAATACCAGGTGAGTGGGCAGTGTTTTCATGTCATGGATATTATTCTTTCCATGCCCAGTCTTCTCAGTACACAATTCTGTCAAGAAAAACAAAATCAAGAACTAACTACATAAGCAAATGTATTCATGCACTGTAGACAGTATGTCAAAGAAAGCTGGCTTGTGTTACCACCCTGTCGCACTCATCTACCTTTATTTTTTAGGGGAAGAAAAGGAATAGCCACCTATTTTTATTTATTTACTTCAAAGAATGGAATAGACTACCACAGTTTGCTGGAGATACTGTTTTCTATTTCTTTAGCTTTTTTGTGGCTGGTATTGTCATTGCAATAAACATTTGTGTTCTCACTATGAGTTCAAGAAGTTTTTCTCCTTCTTTCCTCCAAGGATAGGTTCTTTATTTTATTTGATTTTCTGTTCATGAAACAGTAAAATGAAATAGTGACTGATCTTTGGCAGTGGAGAGGATGGTTGTATGGTTCCCCATAAATTTACTCAAGAACCTTATTCCCAAAGTAGTGTTACCGGCACAGCTGAGTAGCTGGGTTTGCTTATCTGTTCACTTTATACTTTACTTCGCAAACAACGAGGATCTTTTTTCCATCCTGGCAGCTAAAACAGGGTGATAGCTCAACTATGCCAAATAAGCCAATTGAGCAACAATATATACAGGCTTATTAATTTCTCACGTTTCTCTTTTTAGACTCATGGAAGCCATAACTAGGAGTCATCATCTCACAGGTAATCAAAAAAGATACTTCTCAGGTAGAGGAAAGGGACAGAGTATATCCGCCCCCAATATATATTGTACTATTAGCCAATGGATTTTTATGTTAAATAAATATGAAAGTAAAATACAATTCACAACACATCTGTGAAAAGCAGCAAGTGGATTTTCTGCCTAAATATTTGGGTTCAAATAGTATAAAATAGAGTAATGACTTGACCCCAAAAAATCAATGCAGCATCTATTTAGGGTTTGAACTGTCTGAGATTTGATATTGTTATTTGATATTTGATATTTTTTATATTCCAGGGAAATAAATGGGACTTGTAGGAAATTAACTACATATTCTTTCCACTAAGATAGACTCTGCTGAAAATCTGATATATTATGTCAATTTTAGAAAACTGTAGCAAAGTGAGGAAATTATGATTCTGAATTTTAGACTAGATTTCAAAAAGGGTTCCATGAAAAAGGCTTATACTTAACAAATAGTTAATCTAAATGTTTAAAGTTATTTGCAAATGCAGGCAATCTGGAGAAACATTACACTTAGTTTCTTCAGACCTAGCTAGGATATATGTGTAGTTTCGTATGCATATATTTATTATGTTATATATCTTCACTCTGTGTTTATTACAGTATATGTCTTCACTAGTATTTGGTTTAGTATCTGAAAATGTCTTATTTCCACAATGAAACTTTTCAACTGACAGCACTAGTCTGTGGTCCATATAATAACTGTACTAAGTCATTTGCTGGTGAGCTTACATGTATTTCGTGATTAGGATTATGAATGTTATTAAGCCACATAGTTTCTGGGAACATTCACCCTTGTATGGCAGGGTCTGAAAGGAAGATATTAATTGAACCTTCAAAAATGGCCAATTATGGGACATAATTTCTGATGCCTCATTAAGGAAGTTACTCAGATAGCACAAATGATAGCTTTTACAAAACCACAGACAAACGGCCAAAAATATTATGTCCACTAGGAATACATGCACTGCGTGTGTCTCCTTGACATCATAATTTCATCTCTGTTGCCTTTGTTGACTGATGATTGAAGGCAAAAAATGGCCATTTATCTGGTCCAATAGTTGAAAAAGTATTCAAAATATCTTTTAAATTAGAAATACCTTTCATATTTTTTTCAAATATAGTTGCAAAATCCAAATTTGTAACAAAATAGTGAGAGAAATGTGTTCTTCACATTTCTAGAAAAATTGGCTTTTTCCCTGAAATTTGTCATCATGCTTAGCTTACAGAACTGGTGTTTCTTGTGTTACAGCAGACAAGAATATTGTCAATGTGTTCAAATTTAGTGTTAGAAGTTAATCATAATAACGGCCTCATGTTGAAAATTTTTACTGTAAAAATATCAGACTTCTGAGGAAGGCCAAGTGAATGATGGACATTTACCTACTGGCAGAAATACGCTGAAATTTTAAAGTTCTATTATCTCCTTATTTTGACATCAATGTAGCAGAAACAGTTTATGTTACTCAGGTTTCTAGGGTGCTGTTAAGAGCAGGAAACTACATAGTGCTTTGTGGTTGTAGAAATAGCTGCTAAATTGCATACGCTTATAAGTGTATATAAATGCACACAGGTGTATATATATGCAAATATTTACAGAAATAAACAGAAGCAGGTTAAATCATCCAAGCATTTTTTTTAATAGAATCAATAATGAAAAGAGACAAAAGAAAAAGAAACAGTAGTTGCCTCTGAACTCAGTTTCTTTGGATCATAATTTCACTGCTGTTCGTACAGTTTTGCTATCCTTTGAGCTCTGACAGAGATCTGATTTTGTGCAGCCATCATGAACACTGACTGGACTCTGAACATGCAAAGATTCTTACAGTCATTTGGAAGGCATCTGGTGTTTTGAGACATATTCAAATTATGGAACTAGATGGTCTTTAAGGTCCCTTCCAACTCTAACCATTCTATGATTCTAT
>JAOXJM010000001.1:182984201-183001587 GCA_026413425.1 Tringa solitaria
GTGGTTGGGGCTGGACTGGCCACTGAAATGAATGACAGAGGCTCCCCTTAACTCTCTCTGCAAGGAGAGAAGGGAGAAAGAGACTTATGAGTTTAGAAAAAAAACTAAACTGCTTTAATGAAATATTAATAATAAAATAAAAAGAAAATAATGGAATATATGCAATATATGCAAAACCAGAACTGAGCTCCCTGGATGACAATCACACCACCAGCAGGCACTCGGAAAGTCCCAGACTGGACTCAGCGATGGTCAGGAACTGGATTCAGGAACGCACAGATTGACATCAAAAACAGATGAACAGACAGAGTCCCCTTTGGACACAAGCCATTGAAGAAAGAGAAACTGACCCTTTGATCCCTCAAATTTTATACTCAGCATGATGCAGATGGGATGGAATACCCTGTTGGTCAGTTTTGGGTCACGTGTCCTGTCTGCTCCTGCCCGCAGGTGCGACCCCGACAAGCTCTTCTGCTTCCAACGCTCCAACGGGGCAAATAACAAAGTGAGCTGACCTTGGTTACTCTATCAATACGTATAAGCAGGAGCATCTCTGCCTTAACTCTGAGCCTGTTTCTACAGAATGATAAGCAAAAGAGGAGCAGGGATTGTTCCCTGCCTCTGAAGCCAAACAGGATGGATTATCTTCCCTCACAGCTAGTCACCTCCAAAACCTATGAAGGTAGGTTTGGGAGGCTGTGTAAGATGGAGTGAAAGCAGGCATAGCCTCAGGGAAACTGCTCATTCGAACTTGTAAACTTGGGAGCAAGTGAATCATCCTCTGAAACCTACCAAAGCAAAACTGGTCACTGTGGTCCAAAATAAATCCAGAGGAGCAAGCTAAGGATTAAAGAGTGAGGATGATCGGGGACCTGGGGTTTGAGTCTTCCCCTGTATCCTTTTGATTGGAAGAGGAGGTGTGCCCGAAGAAGCAGCAAAGCCTCAAATTACTGTGCTATTGATCCTTCTCTAAGAAAGCAGAAAAACTACAAAGGATGCAGAAACCTTTCAAAAAAAAAAAACCCAAAAGTAAGAGAAATGTCTAATTATGGGAGTTTTCACCATGATCTGGGAAACTGAGTCGCATCTTTTAGGGAAAGAAAGACAGAACTGCCCTGTGCTAAACCTAAAACTGAGTGAAATTTTACTAGAATTAAGGAGCTTCCTTAAAATAAAGATGTAGAAACAAACAAAAAAACCCTTAGTATACAAAAGGTATTGATTGCAAAGAGGTTAAATATGGAAGAGGTGAAGACACTCGGTTTATTTCCTACAGCAGGGTTTCATAATATTTCCAATGTCATGTTGGGGAAATTTGATGATTATCAAAAGATTTGTGAAGAACTTACTTTTTATTCGGCCAACTACTCAAAATATCTTTATCTACAGAAGCACGATCTTATTTAACAAAGACATTTTGTTGTTTAATTCTAACTTTTAATGGTGAAAACAGGCTCTTCTACTAACTTAGCAATGTTTTTCTGGTACAAGGCATTGTTGCAGTAATGTGCATCACGTCTTCCTAGAAAAAAACATGTCACAATGCCTAGCATTTATTTTTGATGTTGATACAAAAGGTTGTATAAATCAGTTAAAGTGTTCTATGTAAATATTTTTTTTTTTAAATAGAGGTTAAATTTTAAAAATGCTACAGTAATTGTTTGTCTGCATATGATAGACCCAAATATTAGGCCATATATAAATATATATTTTAAATATACATTTAGGCCATATATAAATATATATCTATGTATAAGTTCTTGCAGACAACATAGTTCAGAAATTCTTTTGGTGGAGTTGCCATTGCCATTGTAACCAACAGCTGTTGGTTTCACTGCAGCTTTCTCTTCTGGTTTAAAGGCTTGAAAAGGATATCTCTATAGCTAACTGAAATGATTTATTTGTTCTATTGCTCTTAATCCTTCATTTTGAATTGTGGAAGCTGTTAGAAGAATTCCACAGGGGAATATTAGTGATACCTATTAATATGTTATGTGGAAAATAAACGGGTTTTATAATTTTATATGAACTTATTAACCATATTGGAATGTGCATGTATCATCTGGCACAATATATAAAGTCTGAGAGACTAGGGTGTGATATTGTTACCACTAAAACTCCATGTGTGTAGAAACAAGTACTTTTTATACTTGCATAAATTAACACATTTTGTGACACAAACGACTGAACTGTACGGCTTAGTGATTTTTCTGTGTAGAGATGTCCTCAGTAAACATGGTATGTTTTGGGGAGATATCACTGACTGATTGTTTGCTGATTCATTTGCAATGTTAATTACATGGATATGGTAGCTCTCTCCATGATGAATAGGAAGTTGTTGACAAGAAGCCCTTCTCCAGTGATGGAAGATTCTTTCCCCACAGAACTGATATTTCCTTCTGCAGTGCATTTGCTAAACCATCCCTGTCTAATGGCTTTTGGTAATTGCACTAAAAAGGTTTCAAAACAAAATTTAAAAATGGCAAACATCTAACAGGGCTTTGTGGGCTCTTTGTTGTTGTTCTTTAGATTTTATGGTTTGTCTTGGTATCATAAAAATGACATAGACAACACGCTCAATAGAAACCGAAAAATAAAATGAAACAAAATACTCCCAAGCTGACAAAACAAACTGCTTTTCTCACCAGGATCAGGTTTAAGTTAGTGACAATACAAAAAAATAAAGCAATGACTCTATCACCATAATCTAACCACCTTTGAACAGATATCCAAAATATATTAATTGCTGTCAACTCTGTTGTGATGAGGAGCTAGTCTAGGCAATACCTCCAAGATCCCATTGCAACCTTGTTTTCTGATTTCTAGGAATTGAAAACAAGCAAATTGAAAACAAAGTTCTGTGTGTTCTAGGCCAAACACATTTTATTTTATTATGTTCTCTAGATGTTTCAGATATTGTGTGGTGATGTAAAAAAGCACTGTGACATCTGCACCATTCCACATTTTTTTCCTGAACAAAACAATCTCAGGAGTAAAGCCAGAAATCTTTTTCTTACCCACCTGATCCTTAACTCAGTTTTTCCCTTCCCTGTCCACTTTTTGTCAGATGTTTCTGGTACTGATGGGGGAGAGAAAGTAATTCCACTGTCAATTTCCATCAGCTGAGTGGAGACATAGAGCATAGCTCACCTTGGCCAAGTACAGGCTCTGTGCATCAGATGTTTAAGCATGGCCGCAGTCACTACAACCTACAACTATTTGATCCCGGGGGTAAACAGGTACGGGCAACCTCTACAGAAAGCTAGCTAGGCTGCATGCTGTATTCTAGTCATGACCATCATTTGTCACTCAAATCGAAAAAAGATCAATCTTCATTCCTGATGTTTCACATAAGCAATGACGGAAGGATATACAGTTTGTGCAGTAAATTAAACCAATAAGCTGCAGTGTCAAAGCTGGAGTACAATAAATGGTAAGCTGGAGTAGTCAGAGCACATTAATGAGGATTTTGTAAGCAACTTGGCAAAGGGGGGGTTTAACAAAATGTTAGAAGAACAGTTTTGTTCCTTTCAAGTATCAACAGGTGGTAAGCCAACACTTCGCAAATTTGAAATTGAAAACGAATGTATTTCACTTCAGTCATGCTGTTTCTCTACCCATAGTCAGTTCTACAACTGTCAGAAGACCCTTGCAGGGTAAATTTGCAAGAGAAAGCCTTTCCTGTGGACAAGCAAAGAGTTCAAACCTTAGTGAAACTAAAGGGAGCAAAATTTTTCCTCTAGTGTCACCAGGAAGTTCTTACCTTTCACAGACTAGATGCCTGCTAGACCATAATTCTTCTCTTTTAATGGCAGAATGCAGGGTACATGTACATCATTTTCCAAAAGTCAGTGTTTAGAAATGTACATTTTTCATGTATGAACTTAGTATTATAAAAGTGCCTACCATGCAACATGTTTACAAGGTAAGTGAATGGAATAAACAGCATGGTACTTATTCAATTGTTCTGAATGAAAAGTTAATTCTATAAGAAAGGTGAGTTGAAGAATTGTCCTCTAATATTGGCAGAGAGAGATATAATTTGGAATGGGCTGCCCAGGGAAGTGGCTGAGGTACCATCCCTGGAGGTTTTCAAAAGACAGGTTGAGACATAGTTTAGTAATGTGGGGGTCGGGGGGGGTGTTGTATGATTTTCTTTTTGTTTTTTATCAAAGTTAGGTTGATAGTTGGACTAGATGATCTTAAAGGTCCCTTCCAACCTAGACAATTCTATGATTCTGTAATTGTAATTAAACTCATTTTGTAAAGCAGGTTGAAATAAATGCACAAGTCACTGCCTCTGGTACAAAGAGCAGTTTCAGTATGTTGCAGTTAGTGTGCTTAAATCAGTTAAATCAGCTTAAATCAGTTAAGTCGTCAAATAACATCTTTTTTTCTTCTCACTTCATCTAGTAACTTTGGCAGCCTTTACAACACCAAAGTTGAGTGTATCACCTATGCCTGTGTACATGTTCTTGCACACAGTCACACATACACACATTGCACATGCATAGTACATTTGTATTCATGCATTTTCTCACCTCTCCATGTTACTTTTTTTCATCACCTAAGACTTCCTGTTGCCTCTTCTAGTGCACATTTTCCCAGAGATTCAGTGACAATTTGTTTTAAATACAGGAGCTTTATTTCTCCTGTGGGTACTTAACAGCTATTTGAGAACATTTCTGTCTGGTGGTATTATGACACCAGCAAACTGATTCATACAGCTGGTTTATTAACTTTGTGAACTCTTTTTCCACTTAAAGGAAAAGAGTTTCAGTTTCAGATATATTCACAGCCCAAGAAAGGCTGTTTATCTCATAGTTTTCCAAATAAGTATCATGGAAATGTTGCTTTCAGTCTTCAAAATAAGAACAAATTAATAAAAAAAAACCAACAAAAAACAAACAATCAAAAAAAGTTGGGTTCACTGTACAGTTCAATAGTTCTGTATTACTTTAAATACAGAACAGCTAGAAACTGAAAAAGAAGCCACCTCCTTACAGAAGATATTAGATGAGAAAAAGTTTTGTTCTTACTGACTAAGAGTAAGTAAGGAAAGACATTAATTGTTCTTTTAGATCATCTGGGATTGGAAAAGTTCAGCGGGAACTGATTTTGTAAGTGAATGATCTGGTACCACAGAGATGACTGATTAAAGAAAAAGAATTCACAATCTTTCTAATGAAAATCAATGCATTGAGACTACTTATACTTTAAATGATTATTTTTAGATGTCCTGTATCTGAATGAACTTTTGATTATGTCTTTTGTCTCTGAATAAAAGTTACAAATGCCTTAGTAGGTGGATAATAGACTACCTAGTTTTATTTATCTCAGTAGAAGGTCCTCCATGTTTACTGAAATAATACTTTGTGACTCCTTGGTGAGCTGCAACAGATAGTTTTTCAGGCCTGTCAGTGAATTAGAGGGATTGCGAGATCTTTCTTTTGACTCACTAAATCACAGCGGGAATGCAACACTTAGCTAATAGAACAATTGAGCATGTCTACACAATAGTAATATTTGCCCAGCCTGGATGAAAATATAATTATTACTAATCATCTACAAAAGAGAGCCTGTATTAACCATTCAATTATACTGCTTAAGATTTTTCAAAATCTAAACTTCCACAGTAACATCCACAGTTTGCCAAAAGCAATGGTAGATTTCTACTCATCCTCAGGAGGATTCTTTGTGTAGGTGCCTGTATAAAAAACAAAAAGTGAGGCATACTTATCTATATACTTTTGTGCCATGGCATGGAATTACTGCAATATTGAAAAGATCAAGAAGAACAGAGATTTGATGGCTCTCAAGATGGACGTAGTGATTTGTGATTGATCTTCATGTTAAAATCTTGATAAGTAGGCCACACAGAGATCAGCTGGATTTGATAACAATCGTTCCCAAGAACAATAAAATAATGAATTTTAAAATACATTCAGATGATCATATGTTCCACTGATGACAATAACACCTGTGTAACTAAATCATTTAAAGAATCACAGAATAGTGGGAGTTGGAGGGGACCTTTGGAGATCATCTAGTCCAACGTCCCTGCCAAAGCAAGTTCACCTAGAGCAGGCTGGACAGGAACACATCCAGGTGGGTTTTGAACATCTCCAGAGAAGGAGACTCCACAACCTCTCTGGGCAGCCTGTTCCAGTGCTCTGCCACCCTCAAAGTAAAGAATGTTTTCCTCATGTTGGATGGAACTTCCTGTGTTCCAGTTTGTGCCCATTTCCCCTTGTCCTGTCACTAGGCACCACTGGAAAGAGTCTGTCCCCATCCTCTTAATCACTTGCCTTTTAGGTACTTATAAGCTTGTATATTTATTTATAAGCTTATATTTATATCCACACGTGCATATACATGTATATGAACAAACTGGGGATGGTATGGATAAAATTCAATAATGTTAAGACACGTATTTTTCAAAAGTAAACTATAGAGATAAAATCATTAAAATATTTTTTTGTAGTTAAAATTAAAAACCATGATGTTTTAGACATAGCAATTTTGCAAATTAGAACAGTGTTTCAAGCAGGTTTGCTCAGGGGTTTCATCAGATACTAGGAACCTGTTGAGCTTCCAAAAAGGCTAGTGTAGGGTGCTGCACCTGGGGAGAAATAACCCCATGCACCAGTACAGGTTGGGGGATGATCTGCTGGACACCACCTCTGAGGAGAAAGACCTAGGAGTCCTGGTGGATAATAGGATGACTGCGAGCCAGCAATGTGCCCTTGTGGCCAAGAAGGCCAATGGCATCGTGGGGGGCATCAAGAAGAGTGTGGACAGCAGGTCGAGGGAGGTTATCTTCCCCCTCTATTCTGCCCTGGTGAGGCCCCATCTGGAGTACTGTGTCCGGTTGTGGGCTCCCCAGTTCAAGGACAGGCAACTGCTGGAAAGGGTAGAGCAGAGAGCTACAAAGATGATTAGGGGCCTGGAGCATCTCTCTTACGAGGAGAGCTCCTCAGGACTTGAGTCTTTTTAGTCTAGAGAAGAGAAGGCTGAGGCGGGATCTGAGCAATGCTTATAAATGCTTAAGAAAGTGAGGGTGTCAAGAGGATGAGGCCAGTCTTTTTTCAGTGGTGCCCAGGGATAGGACAAGAGGAAATGGGCACAAGCTTGAATATAAGAAGTTCCACCTAAACATGAGGAGTAACTTCTTTACTTTGAGGGTGGCAGAGCACTGGAACAGGCTTTCCAGGAAGGTGGTGGAGTCTCCTTCTCTGGAGACATACAAAATCCACCTGGACAAGTTCCTGTGCAACCTGCTCTAGGTGGACCCGCTTTGGCAGGTTGTTGGACTAGATCATCTCCAGAGGTCCCTTCCAACCCCATATCATTCTCTGATTCTGTGGTACCTCTTTCCCAAAACATGATTGCACACACTGACAGGACAACTGACGCCAGTAGAAAGCTCTGCAACTGATGTTTTGTTAAATCATCTTTCGTTCACTACTCTTCCAGAGAAAAGAAAAAAAAAAACAAAACAATTTGCTACTTGAATAGTAATTTATTTCCAAACAAAAGATACACAAAGACATCTTTAAACAAATCAAGGCCTGTGTCGTGGCTTCATTATGATGATTATGATTTCCCAAAATCAACTATAAAGTCCATTACAGTAATTTATTAGATTTTTGTTTGTAATACCACTCTGGATCTTTTCAGAAGAAAGCTAAACTAACTGTGCATTTTGTGTTTAGACAAACATGGCCCATTATTTTTGCAATGTGGTATTAACTTTTTACTGATCTTGCACACTGAGACAGAAGAATACTATTAGCCAGAAAGAAATAATGTTAGAAGTAGGGCCATTTCCATTCTCTCCAGAGATGTGTACGTGCTTTGGAAAAATTAGTTTTTGAACTTTTTGATACTCTGACAGCCCATACAGCAAACAAGAGCAAGAAGTGGCTGGAACTAATAGCTGAACATATTCACAATATGTGACAAAAAAATGGAATTTGTAGATGCTTCCTGTACAGATACAATATGGGTCATTTTAATAACTTTTTCATTATTTCTAGACCAATGCTGTTTCCATCTTATAGTAATAACTGGAAAACACTTATGTTTAACTATTCTGTATATAATTGCTTTCATACTTTTTCATTGCTTTTATTACAGAAACTGCATTTCTATAGTAGGCAAAGAAAAACTGTGAGCTGCTACAGGGTGCAAATATTCTATTCTTATCTCCCTATACTGTTTATGGTACCTTTTTCCTTTTTGTTTGTTATATAGATCTGTTTACTGAAATCTCCAGTAAAGTGAAATGGGTGATTGCCTGAAAAGCACATAAGAAATACAACATTTTACACCATACTCAAAGACTGTTTATCAGCTGTTCAGTGTCAGACAAAAAGGATATTTCCAGTAAGTACCAGAGAGGTCTGTCTTGGTGTGGTATTACTGAGTAGTTTTGTTAATGACTTTGACCTCTCATTAGAAGTGATTTGTAAAATTTATGGATGGCTTCCTGCCTCACAAGTATTGAGACAGGATGAAAATTCAGAATGTCTGTGCTAAATTAGAGAGATGGTTTGGTATCAACAAGAATTAAGTAGTGCAGGCTAAAGTGAAGTGCTTCATGTAAGAAAGAAGAAATGGAATGCATAAGTACAAAATGGGGACTCATTGTCTCCACAGCATTACTGCAGAAAAGGATCTGGGAATAATAACTACCACAAATTGAATAAGAATCAGAAGTATAATGCTGCTGTAAAAAGCAAAAATAAAAGCCACCAAAAAAGTCATATGTCAGTCCAGGATATATTAACAGCATTGTAAACTGTGTGAATGAATCGTTTCCATGCAAATGTACCTAGTACCACAGAGGCTTTATGAAGAGTACTGTGGGAAATGTACTTTGGCAGACAGGTTCACGTGTTGGAGATGGGCAACAACGAAAGGGAAATCAGGTTAGACAACCATCCAGAGGATGGAAACCAGAAAAAAACTGAGTTTGTTTAGTTTGGAAAAAGAAAGCTGATGGAGAATATAACAACTTCACAATACAATTTAAAGAGGAGAAGACACTGTGTTGTACTCAACATTCACTGAATGTAAAACAAGAAATAGCTAACAGAATTTACCCCAGTGAATATGCAGATTAGATATATCAAAAATCTTGACTGGGAGATGAGTTACGCATTACCACAGGCAAGCAAGAGATACAAGAATAAGGAAGATTTTAAAAGACATAGATTTATGTTGAATAATGCAGGTTCAAATGATCCCCTTGCCTGGCCTCAAATGGCCAAGTAAATTAGTTTATGAGGCCTTCTCTGCCTGAAAGAAATTCAGGGCCACCAGAGAAAGAAAGTAATTTTGACCTCCTTGTGCTGATGTAAAAAAAAAACCACCCACATTTAAACAAGCAAATTGACTTTGGGTTCTCTTGAATGTTTAGACAAGGAGATTGTAAGTAGAATTTTAATAAGAAGCATCATATTAACTCTTTGTACAATTTCGATGAATTTTCATAGAAATGAAATAATTAATGAGAGCATTTGATGAAATGGGTGTATATTTCTAATACCAACTAAATTTAAAATTCCAACGAAAAGCCAAATAAATAGTTACTGGTTTGGAGAGAAGGAAGTTGAGCTTAAGTAATTCAACCTGTTTGTCTCATTAAAAGGGGGACTTAAAGATAACCTGTTTACAGATTACATGTACTACCATGAAAAAGCATTTGGAGCTCTAGGGTGTGATATTTGCACAGGTTAATTCTCAGCCCAGAACCTTGCTTCTAAAGGCTTTTTTTCCAATCTGTATAGAGAGATAGTATACTCATGGGGACAATCAGAGCAGAAGAAAAACTTCTGATGCTCTGAATTACTCCCAGGAGGGTCCTATCTCTGCCTGGAGATGAGGCCCAGGGAGACTACCTCCCTGGGGGACAGTTAGACTCACTGACTACCGTCCTAAATGCCTTGCTAATTTAGCAGCTGAAAGCAAAAGACAGACAAATTCAGTTTCAAGCAATGACAGTGATTAAGCTTTGGAAGATACTGTAAGGGAAGCGGTATACCCCTTGCTATTTTTAAATCAAAGCTAGATGTCTTTTTGAAAGTTTTTCCTTAGTCAAACACATGGCATGATTCAAATCAAATAAGAGTTACTGGTCTCACTACATGAATGAGTGGCTGAAATGGTATGGGTTATGATTTAAGAGGGTGGTCTAATGGCTTAAATAGGAGCTAGAGATTGGTTTACGTGAGCTGTAAGAAACATGTAATAGAGTTCTACTCTCAAGATAATTTCAGTCTGCTCTTCAATTTACCTTTTTTGTTTCTTTCTACACCTAAAGCAGGAAAAATATCTGTTTGTTGTCAAGCTATATTATTTGTGGTTTTAAATCGCACTATACTGCTATCAAAAGAACTGACGGACCTGATGAGAACAGTCCATGACATCTTACCTCCTAGCCTCACTTTGTCTTCCTTGATTGGACGGACTTTATTTGCATTTCCCTTGTTTCTATTCTTACACCTACTAGAGAATTAAAACCGTGTAAGAGGATCGGTATTGTAACAGTATGTGCAGTGATAGTACAAAATCAGTTTTTTAAACTCTTAGGGGAAAAAATGAAAGAACTATAATGTGTTAGTTGTTCCCTACCTTCCCTCCCCCTTATCTGCTATCAGTTTTCTGCATTGCCTTGGGGTGTTGTTAGGGTAAGACCACAGAAAGGACTTTTCAAAACAAACATTTTTAGAAGCTGTTATTTGTCTGTATGATCCTGCTTATTAAAGAAGCTTTCATATAAAGTCATTCAAAAGGCAGGGTGCATGTGCAAATATGCCTATCGCAGAAAGAAAACTCACCTTGGTCTCTCCTATTAAGATGATGATACTGGTTGCGGTCTTGTACCTAAACACTTGCTCTCTGCTACAAGATGAAACAGCTGCACTTCTGCACAGTGCATTTTATGGTGTAAAAGAGCTTGGTGTTATTCTGGGCAATGGAGTTGAGCAAAGCCTTCCTCTCTTAAATCAAACTGACAGTAGTTGTGAGAAAATGTGTTGGAAAGAGTACTAGGAATATTTGTGCTGTGAAAAGATAAGGAAATGGGGGGAAAATTCAATAACCAGTTGTCAGCAAAATTTATGTTCTGAAAAAGACAATTCAGCGTTCTGAATTTCTTCCTTGGTTGGAACTTCATGTAAGGGGAAAAATAATTTTAACATACTGAAATATAATGAAGATAAAGCCAATAGTTTTACATCCCATTTTAATTGCAGTGGAGTTTTATGAAAATATTCAGAACATGCTTTTAGTTTTGACTTGTAAGAGATATGCCCTCTTCATTGGTACTATATTGTTCCAACTGATAATTAAAAAAAAAAAGAAGATTCTTGGACTTTATAGAGCTTCTTCTATTCTGCCTAAAGGTATACACAGAAACTGAGGCTTTAGCAGCAAAAGATGGGTAGACTAGACTGATGAATGTGGTGAGCTCTCGCAGCTCTTACTTAAACTTGCAGAAGCTGAAGGTATTCACCAATTCTTAAAATTGAAGCATGTATGGAGAGATTTGACTTCAGTATACAAGCTTGGAAATGTTGGTGTGAATTCCTGATTCAAGTTTTCCCTATATCGTAAGCAAAGTTTGCTGTTATGTCATATGAGAAATATTGTCTTACGTAAGAACCGTGTTGATTTTTGCCAACGCTTTCTGAAAATTTCTGTGATTCCTACCAACATCTAATGATAATAATGGAGCACTTAGTCTGTAAACAGTGACTGGGACAGCTGTTTTCTGTATTCAAGATAATGTTCTTAACAAGAAGGCATGAGCCATTTTTTTGTGAGTGCAACTGTAATTGTATTGTAGTTATTCTATTTTGTGCAAGTAAACCTTAATGGGGTTACTGCTTGTGTATTCTGGAGTGACAGCATTCACTGGGATCCAGTAAACCTATGAAGCATGAATGTGACACAGTGAACAAGATTCATCCCTCATGGTTTTAGTAATCTACATGGACATGTCACCATTTAGGCACCCTGGGACTCCTTTATAGTTATCATCCAGAAATATGCAAGTTCTTGTGACCTTTTTAAATATCTGATTCAGATTTTGATGAATCTCTAATAGTGCAAGGAACGTAAAAGAAAAAGTAGCTTTAAAGAAAAGTGAGTCTGAAGGAAAAGTAAGCAGTCATCTAGCTGATTTCCCCTATTTTCTTTGTGTTTGAGGACAATGAAGACTTGGTAGTTAAGTTTTCCACTGAACGGACTTTGTGTCCTCAGTATCGTTTCTCTGATGACTTGGCAGTTCTTCCTTAAGTCCTTCACCTGTTAAACCTGTTTCCTGTGAGGTTTACCTACAAGCTCTCAGTTTATTGAAGTCATCTGTCCTGATATCTATAGCTCAGCTCTGCTTGCAGAATCACTTTTCATTCCCTGCTCAGGAGTACTTCTGACAGTATCACTAGTGTCAACAGAAATAAATAGTGTTTGATAATTTGGCAAATGGGCCTTAGTAATCTGTCAGATGGGGGCTCCTGGGACTTGAATCATCTCCCGTGGTGACAGATCTGTTTGGCAGATAGGTTTCTGCACTCCTTTCAGAAGGGAGTCACTTTATTTCCTACTAAGGGCTGTGGGTCTGATCTCAAAATCCTTTGGACACATGACTTCTCATCCTCTGTCACGGGTAACAGCTGTTCCTTGGACCTTTATCTGTCTGTGGCCGCTCCCTTCCCCAGAGTTTGACTGCCCGTACACCAAGGAATCAAGGTCCAGCTGTGATATGGAACAACTGCAAAAGTTTTACCCAAATGACTCAAAATAAGCAGTGACAGTTTCTGGGAGAAAGAAAGGTAAAATTACAGACAGATAATTTCATTAGATGAAGTTGTTACTAGCTGAAGGATTTAAGATGGAAAACCGCATTGGAATTGCATGGGAAAATACAAAATCTTAAGGAAGAAAACTGGGAGGCTGGTCAGGCTAGGAAACCATGGGACAAATAGTTGGTGCCATCATCACTGGGTGAGCTGATGGAAGATGACAGTTTGGTAACATTAAGGACCCATTCAGTGGGAGTTCCTGGTTCATCAGAAACACAGCATTAGGAAGCATCTGTGACCCTGAATATTTTTCCCTCCATGATTTTCACAGGCAGATAAATTGAATCATATTCTTCTTAAATTTCATCCTTTTTTTATCTCACGTGGATATGGGCTTCATAGTTGATGGCCAGGGCAAATCTGACAGAAGAGATTTCTAGCAGAGTAGTGTTTATGCTTTTGTGTTTTTTAATTCTTCCTAAAATCCATTCCATAAATCCATTTGGTGAAATTCCCAGTTGCTGCCCCTCCTATTTGCTGGTTAGTTTTACAGGTAAGAAATTCTCTAGTTTTTGCCAAGTAGTTCACTTTCTAGGTTGATAACTAATAAAAAAAAAAGGCAACCTATTCCAAAGGAATAAATATTTGACACCACTGTCACCTGTTAATTGACATGAATTTGATGTTGTTGTCATTATTATTAATGATCCTGCTGTTGCTATTATTATGCTACCCTGCTTCCATCATATCCCTGAATAGAAAGAAAAAACTGAAAGGCAAGGAATCAAAAAGGAGGAGTTTTTATGGGCCAGAGAAAGTTGTGTATTCCGTAGAAACATCAGCATTTACAATTTTCAACATTTTTACCATGATGTGTTCAAGTTAGAACAGCCTTAAAGCCCAGTTTGTGTTTAGCTCATACCACCATAAATTGGGAATAACTTCATCAAAGTTAATGAAAATGCACAGCTATAGAATGCTCTGTGATTGAGGCACTTCTGTCAGAATCCAAACATCAAGTCATCTCTACTTCAACAGAGATAAGACCAGAGGAGAAAATTACCAAATTATATCATCAGTACTTTCTTCTGCTGCAGCTGAAGTCTGTGATTAAACAAACACCAGACAAACAGATATTTTTATATTCTGAGATTATTACTTTTTGCTGCCAAAGGTATTTTACTGATAGATTTTGTTTTCTTTACTGTCAAGTATAGTAATTTTGGTAAACTATGGTACTGAGAATTATGAATCCCTTTTAGCCTTATTTTCTAATATTAAGCTTAAAGTTGACTTTATATCTTACTGAGGAATATTCCATTGTGAATATGTATCCACTAGTTGCTTTCTCCACCTGAGAAACCAGAATATCTTCTTATTTTTTCTAGTGAGAGGTCAGAGTATGCGTGCCTGGTGTGGAGGTGGAAGAATAACTCCCAGTATCTTCTCTTAGGTCATCTGCTCCTCATGGGAGCTGAATGACTTGGAGTCTAATGGCAAATGAAAGGAGTGTGATCAGCTAGCTCTAGGTTTGGCTAATTTCCACCGAGACAAGGAAGAAAGCAGAAATCACTAAACAGCAGTTGTTACTTATTGGGCCAAACGTTTATTTACATTTCTGTAACTTAACACAAAATTCTGATAACATAAAATGACCTGAAAATGAGTGCAACTGAGGCAATTTTAGTGCTGCTCACTTGAACAGAATTGGTGTAATTTATGCAGGTGAGATCCAGTCTCTTTGAGGGTCCACCTGCCTTCAGTACTTACAGGAAACCCAGTTTATGGGTTTTTAACATCTAGTAACTTTGATGTTGATCTCATCTAATGAGTTAAAGAAGTATTTTTGGTCTTCATTTTTAAATAAGTAAATGTGCTCCTCACAGTTAAAATATACTAAAGTGATGAGATTTATGTGTAAGTCATACACAAAAATCTATGTTTAAGGAAGAATCATAATTTGAATTTTCCAGAGTATGTATGGGTGAGTAATGGATACAGCCATAATATAATTTCCCTGGTTGTTACTTGGCAATAGGAGGAAAGCTCTGACTGGCTGAACAATTACATCTTTCTTATACATGTAATTCTAGTGAATTAAGCATGTATATTTATTATACTTTCAGTATGTGCTAAAGCAGTCTGCTTAATTATTCAGCTTCCATTTTCTATCAAGGCTGAAACCAATTTAAAGGATAATGCTGATAAGACCCAGACAGGATGATGACAACAGCAGTGTGCAGTTGAAAATGTCATCACAAATTAGTTTAATGTAAAGGTTATCAATAAATGCTGACTCTTCAAAACAAAAAAAAAAAACCCACAGAGTGTGATACAGTGCATAAAGAATAAGATATTTTAATGGTTTCTTTTAAAAGGGTAAATATTTCTGCTGAATGAAGGAAAGACTACTGAAAATTTAAGAAGTGATTTTGCAAGGTAAGTACAGAGGACTGAATGAGAAAAAACAATAGGCTGCTTAAAAAGACAGAAAAAAAAATCACCATGAGAAATATAGGATAATACAAACAGAAACTGACCTGAGAAAGAGTTTGAACCCTATTTCCTCCCCCCTCACCCTTTTTTTTTTTCTTTTTGTTGTTGGGAGAACTTGTTAAACCATTTGTTGGGATAATTTTGAAGTAGCCTGATATGGAAAAGGAAGATGACTCTAAAATTATAAAATGTTCTAAATGTTATCATTGGCATAATGGCAAAAAAAAAAAAAAAAGGAGGCAGACAATTTTTGGTTAAATTGTTCTCAGGAAGGCAATATTATTGGATTTTCCTGATCTTTCTTTCCAGAAAGTTCTATATTTACTTATTGAACTAGTTAAAATGGAAAAAATGTAAGCTGTGTTTTAGGATTTGCATTGCCTAATAAACCAGCTGGTTCCTTAGATAAGTATTAGCAGAAGACTGTATTTTATATTAGCAGCACTATGACAAAAGTGAAAAATGCATCCAATGCCACTTCTCTATATTGAAATCTGTGTTGCAAAACAAAGCATTGTTGAAGAAGAACAAAGACAAAAGAAATAAGAACTGTGCATTGGTGTATAAATAGTCTGGAAAATTAGACTAATATGAAAACAACGGTAGGAGATTTTTATCTGATGATAACCCACATTGACATTCTGAGTGAATAAATTTAAGGAAAACAGCTTCAGTGATATATGCTGAAGAAAATTTCAACTGCAAAACTTTTAAGAAAAATGTAGGGAACGCTGAGCCTTGATCTTGAAGATTAGAACGAAGTCTAGACCCAGTGGATGGAAACAGAACTGAGGCAGGTTCAAACTGGAAATGACAACTGCATATGTAATTAACCACTGGAACCATTTATTGAGAGATGTGGTACATTATCTCAGGAAGTCATTAAATTGTCATGGGTTAGGCTTTTTAAAATATAAGTTTTAGTTCAATCACAAGTTGCTATATTCACTGAGAGAAAAGTTATTTATGATTTTATGACAGAAAATCAGTTTGACTATCATAATGGGCCATCTGGTTTTAAAATCTATGATCCAGATGAAAATGTAATCACAGAAAGAAACTTTATATGAAATCTAGGGATTTTAAAATTATTCACACTTTGGACTGGATATTTGAAGACAGATATTTTCATTCATTTTTATCCACAGAGATTGCTTATGCAGTGTATTTAATAAATGTCATCTTTTTTGTAATAAGTTGGAAACAACAAGGAAATCAGCAACATTTAATCAACTCACTTCACTCTCCTAACTTTCGAATATTGTTGTGTAAGATTACAGGATAAATAGAATGATTTTTCTTGCAATTGACTGCACCATCAATACCATAAGAAGCCCCATATGACAAGCGTTATCCATAAGCAAGCAATGAGTTAAAAAATTATTGAGTTCTTGGTAATTGTTTATGAGTTATTTTATTTAAAAGGAGCATTTCTGAACACTTATGAAAGCTCTTGCGAGCAATTAACTTTCATAAATGAGTGTTCACACAGATTTTCTCAATGCTTTTTGTCTCTAAGAATTAATGGACATGCAATTTCAAATCAGTTGTTTTCAGGTAGTTGTTTTTTTTGAACTGAAATAGCTAAAGCAGTGCAGTCCCGGACACACAAATGTGTCTTGTATGTAAATACAGTTTAGAACTGTGTTGGGCTGGCTGATTTTAGCGGTGCTAATCTCAGCTAGGTCAGGGGCTCCCTTTCCTGACGTGTGTTACGAGCTTTGAGAATGGGATCCACAAAACCCCACTTCAGTACACAGTCATCACCCAGTAAGATGTGTCACTGTGATGGATGAGCTTAAAAACTGGCATTTTTCAAGGATGTGAGACCCTAACTGTGAGCTGCAAGGGGTCACTTTCCTTGAGTGCAAAAATTTATGAGTTTTCTGCTGGAATTAAAGGCCTTTTATTTCAAATTACAGGTGGAAAAGGAGAAAATAGTGTCTGGTGTGCACTTGTTAGGGTGAGGATCATATCACAGAATCATAGAATGATTAGAGTTGGAAGGGACTTTAAAGTTTCTTCTAGTTCCAACCCCCCTGCCATGGACAGGGACACCTCCCACTAGAGCAGGTTGC
>JAOXJM010000001.1:183003268-183013655 GCA_026413425.1 Tringa solitaria
CATGTCTCCCAGCACCACGTCAACCTGTCTTTTGAACACTTCCAGGGATGGTGCGGATTTGAAAAGAGGACATGTGTTCCACAGACTAGTCAGCAGGATCAGGCCAGTAATTTTCACCCGTAGATTATGTTACTCTTATCACCTGCCCCAGACCCTTTTAACTTCTCCTATGGAAGAAGGTATCTCTTCCTATGGTGGCTCCAGTAGCTCTCCCCAGACACATGGGAAACAGTAAGGAAATGTTGATAACCTGAGTGGTGAAAACTCACTGGAACATTCAGTGTCATCTCCAGGTGAATCATGTGCTCAACCCTGTCCTTTGTCTTTTTCCATGTACCTGAGCAAGAAGTAGAATTAATTGCTTGTTCTTCACCTAACATGTGGATTTGCAAAGGGAATCTTGCCCTGCCCAGCTACTCTGCCCAGTACTGACCACAGCACTTTTTGAGTGGAATCAAACTTAATTTTAGTTCCTCTCTGAAAGTGTACTCTTTCAGCTAGTCACAATGTTTGTACCAGCTGCACAAAAAGGACTCAATTCCAGTTAAGACCTTTATTACCTATAAATATTTTACAAAGCACTACAGACCTCATGGCTGTGTTAGGCACTTGGTCCTCTCTATGAACACAAAACGTGAGACTCTGTGTATCATAATTGTTATTGAAATGTCAAGTAAATGCCCCATTGTGCAGTTGAGCTCCCATGGTGGATGTCCCTCTCAGCTCTGCCACCATGGGCACTCCTGTGATACCACAGTAGCACAAATTTGCCTTCCATTAGGACTTCCTTGGCAACTAATGACCTTGAGACTGTACACTAGATAGATACCAGAGCTGGAGAGACATTGCTGTGTGTTCATGTGAGGCAGCTATGCCAGTGTGAAAACATCAGGGACAAATTAACAACTTCTGTGCTCACAGACTGGCCCTCTACAGGATTATGCATTTCAAAACGGATCATACTTTTTATTCCGAAGTTGTTATTCTAGACGCAAATTGAGAAATGACATCAGGCTGACTGTTGGATTTCACTCTGCTGAGGCGAGAAAAAACATCGTTATTTGGATGGTGGGAACAGCAATGGTATGAGAAATTAAGTCCAAATAGATAATGCGGGGAAACTTGGGCACATTTTATTATGGGTTTGTGGCATTTCTACTTGTCATTATTTGCCCATGTACGGGGATGGAAAAAGACTGTGGGGACTGAATTTATCAACAACTGACTTGGAAAAAAAGATTGAAAACATTTCACGCTTTTAAGTCCAGTGAAATATAAAGATGCACTACCTTCATTGTGGCTGTATTTCACCATAACTCTTACTGTATAATTTATCAGTACCCTAGTGATCTAACTTGCATTTCAGATAAAATTCTCTCTTACCCAGAAATAAGCTTGGTCATAAGGTGTGTGTTCCTCTGTGTTTATCCACATACTCAGGCTGTAACATGCATTTGGACTTCTGTTCCTTGGTGCACTCCTGCCATTGATTGAATTATAACATTTGCAGCTGTGCTTATTGAAAAATAAAATAATTGTTTTTCTTGTAGAGGAGACAGAACTAGAAAAGCTGTGGACAAAATATTTCTTAATATAAATATTAAATTATATTTTTGTTTCCAAGGTCAAAAAACATGAAAGTACTTAATCATATCCTGATATTTAGCATACAGATTGTATGTTATACAGATTAAACCCTCTAAACTCTTGGAGTTATGTATTTTGTTAATAGGTTTACATGGTGATTTATTTCAATGTTCAAATTAGTTACAGACAGATTTCCTTAGAAAGTGTAAAATTCTTTGCCTACCTGTGTGTGTCTGTGTTTTGGAGTATGTGCACTTAATTTTAATTGATTTTCATTACAGCAGGTTGGATTTTCAGCATATATTATTGACTTGATTTGATAAACAACAAGATGGCAGATCATGCCTGCTTACTTCAGCACATACTTTTTGTTACTGCTGTTGAGTGCTATGGCATGAGATGTATACACATCTACAAAAGGTACTGCAGGTAACACTGAACTTCGTGGCCTGTTTTTCAGAAGACAGAAAACCATAGCTATATGTATGTATATATTTAATGTAAAGTAAGAGGTGCAAGATAAATAGAAGGGTGAAATATTAAACTCGGGGGGAAGTCTTTTACAAAAGCAATTATCTGGATTTAATCTCAGTTGGAAATTGTAATTTCACAGAATGTTTCTCATTCTGTGATTCTGTGAATAGCTCTGCCGATTTGTCTGATGTCAGCAAAAATATTAAGCCTGGTCAAGCTAATTATGGTCAAAGGGAAGCAGATGTGGTATCAGCATCTCATTTCTAGTATTTATTTTTCTTTATTTAGGAAACCTGGGGAAAGAGTGGTTTGCACTTGAAAGTATAAACTGCAATTCAGAGATTTCTACTGAAATTGTCAAAATTCAGTGAAATCTAAAGATTGAAGAACAAATTGAAAGTAGCCAAATCAATGTTCCATTCTTAACTGATTTGAATCTGGATGATCCTCTTCAGTTACAGTTTCCTGGCTGATATCATCCCAGAGGTATCTCTGGTACTGGATATTTTTTTCGAAGGACAGACTTCAAACTGCTGAGCTGGAAAACTTTAATACATAAATGAATAAAACAGAAAATGGCTGTGCAGAGAATACAAGGCTCAGCACTTGCCATCCCACAGTGAAGACTGAAATAATTCAGCTACATTTTTTGCCCTGAAGACCATGACTGCAATGAATGTAGAAACACATTTTCCATCACTCAGTCTCTGTGCTTTTATTTCAAATGGACTGTGCTTGTAAAAACTGATAGCCTACTAGAAATATTACTTATAGGGACTGGACATCTCTGAAAAGAGAAAAACCGCAAGTCTTTTCAACAATTGCTCTTGTTTGCATGTTGGAAAGAAAGTGGTGTTTTCAAGTGCAGCTCTTGTAAATGCAGAGTCCTGTGTGTCTCTGTCTGCCATGCATCTCTCTGCACACCCCTTCAGACATGGCATTTTGAGGAAATGAACACTTTATTAGGCATGTTCAGTCAGTCCTGACCTGTTTGTGCAGTATGTACGGCATGCCCTTATTTGTGCCAAGTAAATCAGACCTAACACTCACATTTACCCCCCTGTCTGCCTTAGTTCTACTGGTAGCTCTTTGCTGGCTGGGTGAGGATTGCCTGTACATGTTACTGGCTTGAGGAAGGCTACTGCTTCTTAAATTGTAGGGCCTCCTAAAACTGCAAGATCTTGTGCTTGACAGCCCGGTCTGAGTATGAATTATGTGCCAGTGGGGCAAATTTCACACATGAAGAATACAAGTCAACACTTAAGCAGAAAGGAGGGAGACGAAATGAAAGAAACTGTACATACTCAACAGTCTCAGGTCTCAGCAACATTCGGGGGAAGAGCAAAGAGTATTGTTAGTTATTCTAGCAATTATGCAAGAGCCACCCCAGGGTAAACTCTGTTGCTCTCCAAGTTGGGTGAAGATGCAGTCCTCTGCCCAGCCTTGTCAATTCTGGCGAAGAACAGACTTTTCATCAGGGAGAGACTGTGTTTGGCTGAGCTCTGCAATTGTAAAATGCCTATAAAAGGAAAAACATTTTACATTTCTCTGAGTCTTTGCGTGCAGAGTTTGTGGTAAAGGAAACAGGCACGGCATGCTGGAGGGGATGAAAAGGAGGGGGGAAATGGGTGGTTTTACTACTGCTGTAATCTGAAGCAGGATATTTCACTGTTAAGGATTCCATCTCAATATCAGCGTTAAGATGATTCATCTCATTTTGCAGAGCACCCTCCATCCAGGCTGCTAGGCCTCTGGCAGAGACCGCAGCAGAAGAGAAACTACTTGTTTCAGAAAAGGAATAATAATCTTTTTAATTAATCTGAAGTTTTTTGATGCATACTTATATCTATATTTGTTTTCTAGACAGAGCAGAAAAATCCTTCCCCTGAGGTGAATTTAGGGGCTGTGTCATGAAATGCCATGACATAAGTGCAGGTCACACTTGTTCAGGTCAGTCGTCCTTATTCTTGTGCTTCCCGGGGCCTTGTCAGGGAAGGTGACAGAAACAAATAAGATTTGCCCATAAAGAGCCATCAGGATCAAATAACAGACAGCCCAGTCCTACAGCCTGCAGTCTGGTTGGACATATTTCAAATGATTAAGCCCTGAGGGATAATAATTCAATTGAAATAAAACAAAGTGAGAGGGAAGAGAATCCTATTGCACGTATGCCCCAGAAAAGACCCTTTTCCATCCAGCTCCTGTCTCGTCCTGCCTTGATTTTAGCTTCAGTGATTGCCCCGAGATAGGGGTCTCGAAGAGAAAAGCACACTAGAAGCATGCGCTGTTTCCAGAGGAGAGGACTGCACAGACATATGTCGTGCCTTATGAGATGCTCCGCTGGCAGCAGCTCGGCTTGTCAGAGTGGGAGCAGCTTGACTTGACTGCCTGTTTGCTCCCCGAGGAGGCTCTTCTCTTCCAGGAGAAGGGGAGTGGTTGCCGAATGTTAAACTGAGCATCACTCACCCTGTGAAGGAGTCTATATGGTTGTATGCTAAACAGAGTAGAAGGCTGCAAAACCTCCCTTCCACAAAGGAAAAACAGCAAGCAGAAGGGCTGTCTTCGATGTGTAGCATTTTTTTTCCCCCAGATCATTCCCTTCTGAGGATAATGATGTTTATTTGTGAAGATATCTTTACTGTTGCCCAGAAATAGTCCATATATGTGGAACTTCAGGACTTGCTATAAGAAAACAAACCACATTTGGTAAGGCTTATAAGGAAAATTGAGGGCATGTGTTTTTTCTCAGATGAAATGTCATTACTGTACATTCCTGCTTCTACAGAAATTAGTTGAACAAAATCATACATATTAGATGCTGCTCTGGAATGATGAAGTTCCTAATCTGGTTGCTGGCAGGACTCTCAAGGGTTGCTGTATACATTGAAAAAAGTCAAATCCAACTTAATAACAAGTGGCTGCCGGAGTTTCTTTCTCTTAGCTGCAGTCATAATGTACTTTATGGATGGACGAAGTGCTGAGTGAAGAGAGAGATGATAAGGAGCTTGCTCAAAGTCACACAAGAAGCAAAGAGGCCAGGCAACCTGGTCACTGTGACCTATTCTAACTCACTCTCATTTTTATTTCTTTTAACAAGATCTGATGGTATATTAAAGCTTTGTTTGCAGCAGGAAATAAACTGTCTGCTTTTTCCCTTACCAGCTTGATGTCCTTGATAGTGTTAAACAAGAAACAATCTGTGCAGCCTCTAAGAGTGACAGGAATCAGCTCTCTATAAAAGTCTTATTCCTTTCTTGTTCTGTGTATTCTCCAATGAGAAAGGTATATCGCCATCCCAAAATTCTCCTATGCAACAGCCCTTAAAAAATCTCTTTGCAAAAGAGGAAAATGCACTATCAAAACTTCCACTAAGTGAAGATTCAACTGTTTCCTCAGCCTAGTGGGGAAAAAAATGCTCAGTCTTTTGTATTGTTCAATGTTTATGAGACCTGGACTATTTCTCAGGCTTTAACCTGGATATAACAAGTGTTATCTTGGATGCAGACTCTCATTGGGATAATGATGTCTTCCATTCAAGGATGTTCTAAGGCAGGGAAGCAGAGTTCAGCAAGCCTGTATCTTCAGAGTTTTAGTGTGTAGAAGTGGTGTAAGTCAATCCTTAAGCTTAACAAGAACATTTAAGTAAGTACAATTATCTTTTTGGGGCCATCATCTGCCATTAGTGTTCCAGATCCGTCTTCCCATAAAGAACACTGCTGAGACAAGGAACTGGATGTTAAAGTGAACCTAGTCATTAGGAGAACACAGAGGCCTAAGCATAAAATAAAGACACTTGACTCAAGTAAATGCCCTGTATAAAGCAAGAAAGGACATGAGGAAACCCAGTTTTAATGGTGGTTATTTTCAGTTTTTAAATATTCAGTTGTGTTCAGTGAATGTAATGGTTTTAATTTTTAATAATCATGTATGATGGTGAAATGCATGTACCATATAAAGATAAACACCAGATTTTCAAAATTTCCATTAGTAACACATCCTCTATAAAAATTAGGTCCTCTTGAAAAAGACTTCAGATAAGAAGTCATCCACATTGTTTTGTCTATCCAGATGCAAAAGAAGAGAAAATAAGGGTGACACAGAAATTTCTGTATTGTATTTAAGGAGGACTGGATTATTAGCAGAATACTAATACAGACTAGTTAGCTTGTCTGAGCATCTTCCTAGTCATTAAATGAATCACTTGTCAAAAGTCTGTGTTTGACAGCCTGCCAGTGAGTTAAGTGGCCAGTAATCAATTGATGTCTAGCAAGCAGCAATACTACTAATGGGCAATGATTTAAAAGGTTTGCACTACCACTATAAACTATAAACTACTGTTTATAGATTGGTTTTCCTTGTAATAGCGGTTGGTCCTGATCTGCTGGAAGGATTTTGTTTGATTTGTTTGTTGTTTTTTTTTAACAGCAAAATGAAGAGCACCCTGACCAGGTGGTATGTGACCTTCCTCATTTCCAAATCAGATCTGGGATTTCTCAAAGATTGAAAAAATTATAAAACTGGTAATTTATATTGTATTTTCCATATAGTGAAAGTATACTAGAGACAGAGGAGCAATTGTTTTTAATTTTGGATGCACTTAAATAAAATCAGGTTTTATTTTCTCATTGCTTTTTAATCAGTAGTAGTAATCAAAACCTGGGATTTTGCATGTAACTTTTCCTAAGTCCTTTGGCCAGCAGCACTTCTCAAGACATCTTGGCTATTTTTTGTTGCAGGGAAGGTAGGAAAAAGTATAATTTCTCCTGTAATCCCTATTAAATAATTTCTTACACACCCAGTGCAACTAGGACAACAATTATATTACACATGATGAAATCCCACTCTAAGTGGGGCAAATGGCAGGACTGCTATGTATTTTGGCAGGTGGCTTTTAAGGGGTGCCAGGCTTTAAATTTTTTTTTTTAAATATAAAAAACAATTCCAATCCCTTATCAGCAGAAGGATGTATAGCTCAGGACGTCCTGAAATATCTGTAATGTTTCCTCCTACCTACAGTGAAAGAAGAGGCTACATATCACTATGCAAATGCACATATATATTCCCTCTCAGAATACGGAAGAGTTAAGGACAAGAGCAGAAGAAAAAAGCAACAGTTTTTAATAGTGTTGTGATGATCTTTCTCTCTGTCTCTGCCTCCCACCTTCTCTCCCCAGAGAGACCAGCAATGGCACATGCTGCTGTTGTGAGTGATTTGTAGACAGATGTTTCACCCTGTGTTATCTTGTTAGTTAGCCAAAAAGAAAAGGGATTTATGACTCCAGGCAGTTGGTATCAGAGCACATCCTCCTCCTCGGAGTATCACTGGCAGAGTTAGGGACTTGAGTGGGCTGAGTGCAGGGTCAGCTCCTCGCCGACACGAGCCATTCTGGGGCAGGGTAGAAATAGTGGTGTGTCCTTTCTCTCTCTTGAGAGCTGCTTTTAAGCCGAGGTGATGCAGTACAAGCAGGGACCAGTTGTGCAGTAGCTGTGCCTGCCCCTGGCCTCTTGATGCTCACCCAGAGCAGCAGACTTGGCTCTGAGTTTGGCCCCGAGTCTGCCTCAACACTACCAGCTTGCTGGGGTATCACTGGATGTCACCTCACCCCAACCACTGTTCCTGGGCCTGATCTTGACCCAGACTCACCACTCCCAATCCAGCTTACTGCTGGTGAGGTTGCCCAAGCTCCGGCAAGTCCATCTCAGCTATGTTGTGTGATTGTAGTCCCCCCAGAAACTCTCCAGAGCAGCAAATAAGATTTGGGGTCCAAGAAAAGAGTCTCTGCATTCTGTACAGGGAGAGATCCCATCTAGGGATGCTCAAGAGTTGGAATATTGCTTCTATTGTGTGGATGATGTTTATCGGGTGGGCACCATCAAGGTGGTAAAGAAAACCAAACCCAGTCTCTCCTGCCTCCCCTTCTTCAGTATCGGGGCAAGCTGTGTGGCACAGGGTACATTAAATGGCCGGGGGTAACACACCTGCTTTGTTAAGGTCTGACAGTTTTGGCTGGTCTCCAACAGTATGCAGTGGCATTTGAAAGTCTGGTGTGCCAAAAGAGGAGGAAGAAACTGCATAGTCCTTAGGAAAAAGGCTGGCAGGTATTATTGTGATGAAGCATTTCTCATGTGGCTGTTTTCCTTCTGTCTTCCTTCCTCCCACCCTTGCCCTCACAGCATGTCTAACATTTGCAAGTTTGAGTTGAGCTGCTGGCTAATGGCTTGCAGAGCCTCTATCAGAGGCAGAACATAAAGAGGTGGAAAAATGGGAATTACAGGATTGTGTAGGTGGCTTTAGCAGGAGAATGCTACAGAGAGACATACGAGGGGCAGAAATACCTGTGGGAAAAGAGTTTAACATTTAGTTTGGCTCTTGATTTAAAAAAATGTTTTTCTTTGGTCTCTGTTTATTTGTTTATTTCTATTTCTGTTGTAAGGTAGGCCAGAATCTCTTCACACAGGTTATGATCGTTGCTGAATGTAGGTGTTTTAAGGATGTATTACCATTTGTATACAGATCTTAAGGAAACAGAATAATTTATTTAGTCTCTTAAGTGAAGAAATCACAAGAGCTGCTGTTTCTGTATTCACAAGTACAGCTCTGTGTTCAGCCATCTTATTACTTTCATTACAGGGTTGGACAAATCAGTTTTGAAATAACAGCTGACCTACCACATTTTTCAACTTCGTACATCAAAGTAAATGAGCACTGATTTTGGATTTCTTTCATAATTCTGGAAATGAGCTGCTGAATTGTCCTTGCAGATGGCTCAGGGTATCATCCATTACAGTTGCTTTAAGATAAACTATCCTTGTTCATGGTTCAGAGACTGGATCTGGGAAACTATCTTCAGAGCTCCATATATGGCCTTAAAACCGCTCATGTCAGAATTATTTCAGTTTGGGGAGAGACTTGGAGGGGGGAGGAATTTTAATGATGTGCACTGTGGGAGATGGATTTGTAATATTTTTTTTTTGTATAACCTGTGCTGTTTAGTTAGGTTCTAGAGTTACCCTGTTAAAGCAGGGTATTGCTGTTTGTCTTGTCTGTTCGCAAATGGCAGCCATGGGTCAGATATGCTGATGTGAGAGTACTAGAGATCAGAGATAAAGTACTAGAGTACTAGAACAATGGCTGGCTGTTTCCTCAGTCCACACAAAATACTCCCCTCCCCTGTTTTTTTAAAAAATTCTGGCATAATAAGAGCTAGCCTCTTAATTCTCATTCTAATATCAAATACTCAGTTGGGAAAACTGCAGTTTTGAAAGATTTGTGTCAGCTGCCCATCTTTCACAGGTAGCTGCCTCTGTGAGCAAAAATTTTTTTTTTTCCTTCCAATGAATCATTTTTTATTCATTATTCCTCCTTTCTGCCTTTAAAATATTCATTTTTATCCCCTGTTTCCAAACTCTTACATGCAATTGAGCAAAACAACCTGACTGTTTAGACTGTAAAGTTTTCACAACTTATGTTCTAGCATCTGCTGTGGGAAACAATGACCGAAATAAAGTAGCCTGCTTTCAGAAAAAGTTTAGGCCTGTTTAGCATTCAAACCAGTTGATGCCTTTTGAAATACCAATGCATGTATTTTCATCTGACGCTTGCTCAGAATGCAAATTGATCCACATAAAACAAGACATGCTTGAAAAGCATTCATGATATTTTTGCCTTATCAAAATATCTTGACAGAGAAGTTCATAACAAAGGAATAATGCTTGGAAAAAAAGGCCACACATACAATAGCACGATTGATCTGATGGCACTCAGTTGCTGTGAGTTGTGTAGGATCTGTGCATTAGCATTAGCAACTAATTTTTATCATGCAATAATACTTGAGGTATAGCAAATTTTTTAAGACAGACAGAGACAAAGATAACTGCACTTTTGGAATCACACCTCAAAAAAATAGTCAAGTAAGACCATTTTTAAACTTTGTAGAACAATCTTTCAAGGACAAGGTGTGAGATATGTGCATTGTGATGGTCATATAGGCTCATCTTCTAACACCTTTCTTGCAGTATGAGAGCATATGTTATGTGAAAATAGAGATATTTCACGATCCTTGTCCATTGGTTTATCACTTGACACGGAGGTAGATGTGACTCTCACAGAAGAGCTTCTCATTAAAATTCCCTCTTGCCATCACTCACCTGCTGCTCAGACTCAGAAGGAAAAGAACAGATATTGAAACCCATATCCAGTCCTACCTAACATATATCCACAGATCCATAGATATCCCCACGCCTCTGTTACATCTGAATCGACGAGAACTAAGGGCTCAGTACTGGGGCCGGTTCTCTTCAACATCTTTATCAATGATCTGGACGA
>JAOXJM010000001.1:183016965-183029113 GCA_026413425.1 Tringa solitaria
TTCCAACCACCACAATTCTGTGATTCTGTGATTCTGTGATTCTGTGATTCTGTGAAACTAGAGTTGTTTAGCCAGAAAAAAAAAAAAGGAGACTGAGGGGACACCTTATCACTCTCTACAGCTATATGAAAGGAAGGTGTAGAGAGGTGGGGATTCGTCTTTTCTCTCAGATAGCAAGAGGTAGGATGAGAAGAAAGAATCTCAAGTTGCACCAGGGGAGATTTAAATTGGATATTAGTAAAAATTTCTTCACAAAAAAAGCTTATTAAGCTTTGGAACAGGCTTCCAAGTGAAGTGGTTGAGTGACCATCCCTGGAGGTATTTCAAAGACTTGTTGACATGGCACTTAGGGACATCGTTTAGTGGCAGACTTTGCTGTGGTAGGTTAATGGTTGGACTTGATGATCTTAAGGGTCTTTTGCAACCTAAATGATTCTATTATGCTATGAATTGTAACTCTGGTGTTCCCACAAGCAGAGGAGATTATTGAACCTGAGCCTTCTGAAGCTGGAGAGAGTTACTTCAACAACTCTGAAATTGTATAGGAGCAGCACATAACCATTGCTATAACTAATGTGTTATTGCAGATCAGATGTTTGTAAAAAGGTGGGGGTAATTCTAATTTTGCTAACTGATTTTCACCTTTCAGGAGTTATAAATGAAAGAGGACCTAAACAGGACACCCAGTGAGGGCATAAGCATGATACTGAACTGCCTGGGAGAGTTTTTAGGGAAGAACCTTAGGGAATTTTACTGCATTAAAAAAAAAAAAGTATCTGTGGTGTTAGAGAATTTAATGCTTGGATTAACATTTCTAAATTCCACTTCAGCCCCAGTTTAGGCAGCATTGTGGATCAAATCTCTTATGTTTATTCTATCCAAAATCATCCTATATACAGCTACCTCATAAATATATACTTAACTTAGGAATTCCAGCCATGTTGTTGAACAATAACAAAATGTTATTTCTAATAACTTATATATCCTGTCAGCACCACAGTGACACTCTAAAGAGATGACATAAGGCAATTATTTTATGAAGAGAACGCTGTGCTTTGAAGAATCCACACCTTTTTGTACCCAATTTAAGTCCCTCTAAGTTTGTAAAATTATAAAAGTTGAACCTTCCCTTCAGTTCTGGGTGAATGCTTTAGGCTGGAGCTCAAAGCAGCCACTGTGCAGGTTGTCCAAAAATTGCTTTATGGACTTGGTGATTCTGAACTCAGTACCTGTAATCTTCTATGGTGAGCAGATTTTTCTTTTAAGATCAGAACCAGCATTTCATATTGATGCTTTAGGATTCTGTCTCCAGAGCTGAAGGGGTTTCCTTAAGTTTTATGAATTCAATTAGGATCAGAACCCAGACAGAGCTAGCTTTGGCAAAGCTTCCTTTGCTCTTTGTTCCTTATTTAGTAAATAGAACCTGCAGAGTGTGGGGACATTGCTATCTCATCTAAAATCTTTGGCTTTGGTGTATTCAACTGGAAATGAGATACATAGATCAAAAGGACTCTAGCAAAACAAGAGAGTGTGCTTTTTGGAAAGCAGCTAATAATTTTTTCAACCCAAGAAACTGCCTGTTAATAGCAGCATTACAGATCTGCCAAAGCTTTGTGGAAACCTTTGCAAGCTATTTTGTTAAAAAAAATATAATTCTAACCTTACACTATTTGTCTTCCTAGGAAAGTTAAGAATGAGCAAACAGAGAATGTTGGAGCTGTACGCACACAGGAAATCTTGCTGTTAGCTGAGGTGCCTTTTACATTAGACAGGTAGTATGCAGACTCAAGTCATGTCTGTAGTGCATGGCATAGCGCAGGATAGTTCATGAATAAGAACTCTAGCAGCTTCAGCCCTTAGTTCTACTTGGGCTGGGCTGCTTCACCCTGCCAGATGAAATATTTTTGCCTGCACAGATGTACATGACTTAGATACACAGTCCTTCCATCTGTCCTTTCAGGGATCTGGTCATTGCTCCTTGGTGGCCTGAACATTTTCTTCTACCAGTCCTCATTCTGACAGCTGTCTCAGGGATTTCTTCTCCTCAGTTATCATCCATTCACACACCATTAAAAACAGTGATATGCAGCTCTGTGTGTATGTCAGCAGCATGTGGACTTAGAACTTTGATTGTTTTTTAGCTGAATTAAATTCATAGGCCCCCAGACTTTCCTCTTTCTAAAGCAGGCATAAACATATTAACACTGAGCTTGCTTCTCAGTGACCTTTAATGGATCTCTTAGAAATAGCCTGCAACAGCCAAGGATCCCCAAATGCAGATTTATGGTGTAAAGCATAGAGGAAATAAGGCCTGTTTCCACACTAATAGCCCTGTGAATAAAATACACTACAATTTTAAGCTTCCTGCTGTTTGATGGAATCTCAGCAAGACTTTTTCTGAATTCAACAAGACAAAAAGACCAATGCCATAAGTGTAGGATGATATTTCAAATCATACACCTGTACATCATATCCACAGAACATCTGCAAATGCCCAGTATAGAACTGGAAAGAATATGTCATTTAACTGAGGTCTACATAGTATTTCTGTGCATAGCTATTTTTAAAAATACATGTCTGTAAGCAGTTCCACCCCATGTGTGAAATTTTTCCCAGAAAAAAATGGGTTTTGAAAAGATCATGCAATGTTACATGAAATCATAATATGAACAAGCACATTCTAAAGGAATAGCTTGATGTTACCGAATTTTGATGGCAATAAATTTGGAAAAGTCCTGAACATGAGATGGTGTATTAGTTCTTTAGTAAAACTGTTCTATTTTTGTTTGGTTGGTTGGTTTTTTTTAGATTTCTATGTTGGTATTCTTATAAAAGTAGTTTTAAAATCATACAAAACAGAACAAAACAGGTGGTGATCCAAAGCTCTTTTGAGAAATCTATAGATTAGATTGGCCAGCAGTTACATTTGTGAGGCAAAACTGTTTCTAATCATTTAGTAAGGCTTTTGTGCCCTAACTTAAATCAGACTTTTTAACCTAAAGCCTAGAAGACACGTAGATCAACTTTAGGAAAATGAACTCCTGATTCCGTGCTTATGAATCAGCCAAGTACCAAGGAAGAATTTTTAGAAGGGGAATGAATCATGAAAAATCCCTAAGGATTGATTTCCCTCACTTAGAAGTATGTTGATAAGTGATAGCCAGAAAGCCCACGGAGTGTCTGCATGCTTTAAAAATCGAGTCAGCGATCTCTGATAAGATGACTGTATGTCACAAAATTTCAGGCTTTGATCTGTAGCCTTGTGAATGGATTCCCTTCTCACCACCCCCTGAATATCAACTCCAACATGAAAGGTATATATCTTTAGCATGTGCCAACAGAAAGTTGAGTGAAGTGTAGAAGGAAAAGAAGAAAGATTCAGGATTTTCAAATACAGCTTTCGGTTTGCCCAACCTTACTGGAACTCACTCTTTTTTTTCAAATAATTCAAATTCCTGGAGGTATTATTTTACTTGCATCTTGCTGAGATTTCTCCCATTGGTGGGAAATCACATTAATTTCTGAATTTTTATCTTGGGCTTAACCACCACTTCGGAAGAGCAAGTATTTTACTTTTGCAGAGAACCTGATTGCACCAGTCTCAGAGATGTCAGGTCTTTCAGGAAGTTGACCCTTCCTGAAATAGAATCAGCAGAATTTGTACTCACGCTTCTCTTTCAAATTTGGTAGGTTAACCTTCATGGTGCTGTATTTGACGTATTTTATGTATTACAAACGTAGTGAAACATATGAGGACTAGAGGCCAACAGAGTGCTTACAGTCCTAAATCCTCTGACATTTTCCATAAGGGTGTATTTTAGGCATTGAAATTCATGGTAGTAATGATAAGAGTAAAATGCCCTGTTGAATGCATGCCTTAATGTATTTTGGGTTGTTTAAAAGAAGTATTTGTTTTATGTGAAGAATTACACTTAGAGATACTCAAGTCTTTCATTTTGTGAAACTGAAACTTCACAATTACGAGTATCCCTTCACAGCTGATTGCAGTAGGCTTTGGTTCAGGATTTGTGCAAAGGCAACTTTTCTAAGAAATGCCTCTTAAAAAACAGTGAGGGAATGTTGACTAGAAGTATCTTCTGCTGCTCTGTGTTACTGTACTGATTTAAGATCCTTTGAAAATGCAATCCGAGGAGACTTAGGTACCAATTCCCATTATTGGTAAGGAAGGATTAGACATATCTTTCTCTAACATTGCCATAAATCTAGAAATCTACAAGGAGCCTTGAAGCTCCTCTGAAAATATCAGTCTCTATCACTTCAGTCACTATTTGTGTTTTTTACAGAACAATGAACACAGTGATTGTCTCATCTGCCTTGAGCCTGCAAATCTGTCCTAGCTCTTATAATCTCATGCTTTTGTACTTTTAACAATTTAATTTACCTTTTTTGTTCAGTGCAATGCATCTATTATTATTAGTTTCAGTAACAGGTGTCAAACTTCATGTGATCCTGTGGATGAGATTCCTCTTATTTGACTGTACACATGTACAGTTAAGAATGTAAGTGTCTACATCTGGCGATATTGCCTAGACTGCCTTTACTGTCTGTAGGAAGTAGGAGTATATTAGTGTGCCTACTTTCAGTGTCCATTTTAGGAAGAAATGATTCACTCCTTTTAAGGGCATCTTTGTCTCTGTTGTAGATAACTACATTGACAGTACTTAATTTTAGCATCTATCCTATGTAATATATGCATGGTTGTTCTTCCCCATCATGGGATACACCATTCTTTTTCATTTTAATGATGGATTTTCTTCCTCTTGTCTCTGCCATAAGTCTTTTTTTTTATGTTTACAAAGCTTGCCAAACATATTTTACTGTAATATATCTTGTAAAGTGGGGTCTTGTCAATATGAAAGTGGTTTGCCTGGGGCAGACCACTATAAAACAGATTAAACTGTTCTTTCCAGCTGTCAACCACTTGAAATTTCAGGTTCAAAAGCAATAGAAATTATTCTGAGACATCAGAGTTCACGAGTGCTCAAACAACAGAAACCTTCATACCTTGTCAGCAGGTTGTGGATAACTGCTGTTCTGTCCAATGGTTTCTTTCTTATATGCAGAGATTGTATTAATGATTTAATACACATTAAAAGTTAATGACCTGAGCCTAGATTCTAAGACTTGTTAAAGATTTATTCCACCTATTAAGGCTTTATCGAAAATCAGCTCCAAGGTAACATTCTTGGTCACTTTGAATCATTTCAGGGTATTTGCTTGCACAGTTCTGCTCCTATTATAAGAAATCAAACAGTTCTGCATCTTGACTTGTTTGAAGCCTGATGCCAAGAACAGTTCTTTGTAGACAATAGCCAGCTTGATTAGCAAGCAACCAGTCAAGATTTAATAGTGCCATTATGCTTCCTGATGGTACTGTTAAACTAAATCATAGGCTAATAGGCTATAAATCAAAGTGATATAGATAGGAATATAGAAGCCCTATGTATACTAGTTACCATCCTTATAGACTGGGGTATAGAAGCCCTTTGTTTACTAATTACTGTATTGAAGAGGGTGGCTGGATAGAACAAAGAGAAAAATGAGAGGAATACCGTGAGTCACTCCTTTGTGCTGTTTTAGACCTTTGTTTGTCATGTAATTAACATGGTTAATTAATATGATTAAGACAGGTGGCAGGATGTTATCCAGCATTTTTCCTTTTTCTGTTTATATCAGCATGTGTAAGAGTGCTGGGAAGCCAGTTATAAAGAGTTCCTAGTATCAGCATTATTTTTTAAGGCTCTGTAAACCCTTTTGATACTTGCTGTGGACTGCTTCCATTTTGTGTACATCCCTGATTCCTCTTCTACTTCTAGACCCAGAACATCATTTTCAGAAACTGGCCTTGTCATGCGGTGTCTTTTGAGAAGCACAGATTTGATAACATAATGTCATAATAATATAAAGTAATATCCCAGTAAATAATAATATAAGGTAATATAATAAAAATGATCATGCAAATCATACTGGAGAGCCCTTCCAGACCATCCATTGGGTCAAAAGCCTAAACTGCTCCTGACTGAAGAATGTACAATTCATATTAATATTTAACTTGGGTAAATAAAAATAATGAAAACAATGTGCAGTCGTGTTTTCTTTCACTGTATATTTCCATGCACACATTCACACACACAGACTTTACATAAAATATCAGAATAGCAGCATATGATCTTCCTAATCATCTTAAATTCAAGAATGATTTATTTATACATGGTACTTCTCATATGTGAAGATGGATTTGAATTGATTTAATATCATATTTAATTTAAATAAAGGTGTTCTTTAGCATGCCTTTTCCATCCCTAATTGCCATGAATAAGTATTTTGGGTGGCCCAAAATCATGAGTAGTAACTAATTTATTTAGTTAAAAGCTATGATTAATTAATTTTCAGCACTGGAAATGAGTATTCCAAACTAAAGTATCACATTCAAGGAACATATCTAAAAATAGTATATATGTCTTTTTTTTTAATTTTGTTACACCAGAGGCTAGAAGGTCTGCTTCTCACAAAATATGCTCCTGTATATAAACAGAATCTACATAAAAACCTTTAGAAGTCCCATGTTTAGGGATAAATCTTTCATGTGTAGACATATATGTCGGCTTCTTTTATGGATTAAAACATTCCATGGACGCATGAATTAGTCCCTAAAATCTGTATTCTTTCCAAATTCAGCTTGCAAAAGGCTGTTAACTCAATAATTTGCTCATGGCATATGATTTTTATATTTGCCTTTAAGAAATTAATGTGGCAGTTTAGTGTTAATATTTAGTGAAGGGAAACAAAGAGAATCCTTCAGTCTTATGATAGTGGTGAATTGCTGGTTCCAAGAGGGGTATGAGGGCACCAGAACTCATTCATGGGTGTAATCAATCTTTCCATTATGAGAATTATCTTGAACCACACCACCAAACACAGGCACCACAGAGGACGCAGAGCAGACTTCCCAGACAGCCACGTTCTAATACTTGTGGCGCAAAGCTTCAGAACAGGCTTTTGAAACAAAGCAATTTAATTTGGGGAAGAAAAAGATGCTGCACATCCTGGATATCAAAAGGATTGAAGGTTATTCAGGTAAGAACTTCTCTGAACATTTTGAAAAAAATAGGATCTTCCATTATTAAAAAATTTACTCTGGCTTAGGAGTTAGGTGCTTGAAACTTAAACTGCATCTCCGTGGAGTGTTTAGTAACTATAGCAGTAACTTGGTACTGTTTTGGTCTTCAGTCTGATAGTTTGGCTAAGTGTATGTTAATAAAATATTTATTCGTTGTTACAAATGAACTTTAAAAAGATATTTTTAGACTAGGTAATGATATGACAGCATACAATTACACATGCAGCTGTTTGCTGTTTTAAATGTCAGTAAGTCTGTAAACATCTCACTCTTTTCCACTGTCTGTCAATTGGCAGACAGGTTTTTCAAGGAAAGATAGTCTGTCATATTGATCTGTAGTGGGACCTGAAACACAGTGAATCAATGCTGTTACACACAGAAGACAAGCAGTCATGTGAGACATGAAAAGAAAGCAATACCTGGAAATCAGAAACATGGTTATTACTTTGAAGGTTTACTTAGAAGAAAGGCAGAAGAATGTGAAGGCAGGCCAAAATCCAAACATTGAAACACATCAGACTTAAACATTTTACTTAAATAAAGGTCTAGTTAAAGGCCTGAAAGAAGAATCAGATTTAAGCAGCAGTCAAGTCCAATGCCATCCTTGCTGAATAAATGGGGACCTGACCTGCCACTCAGTGAAACTTAGCTGTCCCAAGTGTTGAACTGGTCTTGAGCAACCAATGACACTGAGAGATTTGTGTGTCCTTGAGTCTACAGCAAGTTTTCCCAAGAAGGGCTGCAACACTATTAAGTGTAACATAGGCAGAATTTAGCTGCTAAAGTTGAGGAGGATGCTCCAGTAAGACCCTTACTGACCTGCTTACACCTGGTCAGGTGTGCTATTGTCTAGGCCTGTAGGGCCAGTATTTTGTTAGCTGGTTTTCTAGATGCCTCCCCTGTTATTGACGGAGGGTTCCTGATATCTTCCTCTCCTGTATGCAAACCAGCATGGGTAGGGATAGCAATAATTAGACTTTTCATATCAAGCGTTAGTGGTTAGGGCTTTTAACAGGGCTTTGTCCTGGAATCCAGCTTCAAAAGAAAGCAGCAGGCATCCCAAATCCTTGATTAACTTTTAGGTTTCTCCACTGAGTGGCCATATGAAATCTGTAAGGTGTCTTAAGAGGAATTGGAATTGCACCTCCATGAATTGTTTGCTGAGTGCCTCAAGCTTATAATGCCAGGATCAGGTGGTTTTCCTCCTTGTCTCATGATTTTTTATTTTATTTCTTTAAGTTTTAGCTGCAGAGAGTTAGAACAGAATGAGTAGCAACTGTTCATACGAAGTTGTTCCCAAAAACCTGCGTGCATGAACAGGTTCTGCAGACTCTTCCCACCTATAGCACTGTGGGTGCTCAAGACCAGGTCTGGCACAATGTGGCTGTAACCTTGGGTCCGGCTGCTTGGAAGGAGTTCTGTGAGAAAGAGCCAGAAGAAGACTTGGGGCTTCCCCTGGGCTCAGGAGCTGCATTTGGATTCAGACCTGGCTCACAGTCCTTGCCCATGCTCGCTTGCCTGTGCCCAGCCTTGTGCCATGCTGACTTGTTGTTGACTTGTCTCCCCATCACCACAGACCTGCTCCACCACCCTAGACTTGCCTGGCAGCCAGGGCAATTGGCTATTGCTGGTTGCCATCACCAGACCTATGCTGCTCCTCTTGCTTGGCTACCGTGGGATGGTAGCCCTTTCTCTGAGGGCCACTGCACTGCTTGCTTTGTTGCTCCTCAGCTCCAGGCCCACCCTTCTTTGCAGAGCAACCCCTCTACTGCAGCTCCTTGTCCCATGGTGACCAAGTACTCACTCACATCATGAGAACTATGTAAATTACATGCCTTCAGACTGACACAGTCATAAGTTTCAGCACTTTCACTTCCATGGAACTGCCTTAACCACTATGATCTCTACTCACAAAAAAAAAGTCAGCAGGCAGCTCCTCTTCCTTTGAAGAAGAAGCATTTGGATAAAGGCATAAATTTTGGCATGCATGTCAGGAACTAAACCCCTGATGAACAAACAGGGGTTTTTTTTGACAGAAAAATAGAGAGACAGTCTACTCAAGGTAGGGACCTCAATCCCGCAAGAGATACAATGCTGGTTTTTCTCTGTTCCTGTGCTGTTATCCCGGTGTTGATACTCACTGCTCCTGTGAATCTCAGCATCGGTCTTACTTCCTCCATCCCAGATCTAAGCATTTTGGATGCTGCTGCAAATCCTACCCCCTCAGCCCATGGCTTCACCGATTCAGTCATTCTACAACTTTCACAACTAGGTAATCAGGACAGCAGAGGCCAAAGAGTTTTGGAAGAGGTAAGGTTAGGAATGTCTTTTTAGTAGAACGACAGTACTAAAGGTTTTCTGTACCTGAGAGATAGTGAAAGCCAAATTCTCTTTCTTAAATTTTTCACTGGAAGACAATGAAAATATTATCTTAGCAGGTTTTAGGAGCTCTGACATATTGCCATCACATTTATGACCAGTCACCATCCACAAACCTATCTCAACTAGAAGCAAGGACATTATGCATGCATATACGGCCAGTTGATACTTAAACTCACTGTCTGTTAGCAACTCAGGTGATATAGGGTGAAAGACTAACCTAAAGCACAGATTCCCTATCTGCTGAGTCAAAAAAAAAAGAGTGGAAATGGGCTTTATCACTTAAGGGACAAAGGAGTGCAAGAGCACATATTCTCTCTGACCACATCTGGACAAGAAAACTAATTTAATATCACAAGGTCAAAACTCACTGATTTTGCTGTGTTTAACTGAAGTCATATGTACAACAGCTTGCAGTCAGCAGAGGTTGAAATGATTCCCCTGTGTCTCTAAATCCAATAGGCAAAGCATATGTATAACCTGAATTTAAAGTGTTAATCTTATGAGATAAAGTGAGGAATTATTTTTTTTTATTGCCTTAATAACCACTCTTCTATGGATTTTATTTGGTTAACTTCCATTTCTTTAGACAGGCATTGCCTTTTTCCTTTTTTTTTTTTATTTTTTCTTTTTTTTCTTTTCTTAATATACTGCTTTAACAGTCAACACAGCTGTGAAACTGAAAACACATAAAGGAAGGTGTTTCAACAGTAGGAACAGGTGAGAAAGAAACGTAAGCTCTGTGTGATTCATGGCATCACTGTCTAATCAAACTCTCCTGAGACTACCCGTTCACATCAAATAAAAGGAAGACCAGAGAGAAGTAAAAAAACCCAGTTTTCTTTGGCAGCCTTGTTGAGAAGACACAGAATCACAGAATCTTCTAGGCTGGAAGGGACCTTCAAGATCATCTTGTCCNNNNCACCATCTTTGTTGCTCTTCTCTGGACCCGCTCCAGCACCTCAATGTCTTTTTTGAGGTGCTGGAGCTGGACACAACTTCCTTCATATGTGTTCATGTGTTCATAAGGCTTTTTAGCTCCTTCCACTGGTGTAACCAAATTTCAAGGAATAAAATCTCAAGGAAAGTCAGAACATCAGAGTAAAAGTAGAATGTATTCTCACTTAATAGCTGTTAACAGAGAAATTCCTCACTGGTAGGACCAATGACGTTTTTACACACTATTCAGGCTTTAATCTGCAAAGAAAGCTGTGTGAGAAACAGGACTTCAAACTCTGCAAACGAATGAAGACTTTTCATTGCTTTCCTTATATCCTCACCTCCCTCCTACTAAGTTAGCAAGAGAGTAGCAGCTAACAAGGAAACAGACTTTGCAGTATGAGGCAGCACAGAGATCTGCCAGCTAGACCCCCTGCTTTCTTTCACTGCAGTAAACAAAGACGCTACCATTCATAGTGATTGAAGGGCCAGGTTCTGGTCAGCCCAGGTGGCTTAAGAATCTACACCAGAAGTCTCAGGTGGAACTATGTTTCTTCCGGAATTAAATGTGAGCTGGACCTGTTTTGATATATCTGGTTTGGGGAACCTTCTATATTTGAAGCAGATGTGAACAGAAAGCAGAACTAGAGCTTTAGTAAGCCAAATCAGACAATCAGTGAGCTTCCCGAGAAATTAAGGAGTAATTAAATTAAGTTTAACTCTGCTTCATACTATTTGCAAACGATTTGGGCAATACATATATGTACAAATGTCCGTGCCATGGTGTGCTGCATTGAGATGTTGCTTCTCATACTTTCTCTGCATTACATTTTGCTTAGTATATTGCCACTTATATTGACAGTAATGTCTCATCATGTTCGTAACTAGAGAAATACATTATTTTTTTACCTCATAATGAACATTTGCTTACAATTGTTTATAAATAATGTCCAAAGGGTTGAAAATGACCAAATGTCTCTGGTAATAGCATGACACAAATTTGAAGGACACCTATTTAAAGTTAAGTAGAAGTGAAACACATCATATCATAGAATCATAGAATCCCAGGTTGGAAAGGACCTCAAGGATCATCTGATCCAAGCTTTCTTGGTAAAAGCACTACACAAGTCGAGTCTAGACAAGATGACCCAGCACCCTCTCCAGCCAAATCTTAAAAGTGTCCAGTGTTGGGGAATCCACCACTTCTGTGTGAGATTATTCCAGTGGCTGATTGTTCTCACTGAGAAAATTTTTCCTCTTGTGTCCAGTCAGAATCTCCCCAATAATAACTTGTACTGATAATCATACTTGTGTCATACTACACCATACTATAATTATTTGTGAATGCAATTTCTGCTCTTCTGTCTTTAATAAATGAAACATTCGACTGGTAATTGTTTTTCTGTTAAAATGAACTATCTTAAAATAAACATTACGCAATAATCACAGCCACGTATCTTTTTCATCAAGTTTTATTTATGCTTGAAAAACATGCCTCTGTACACACAAAGACACATGATTTCCTACTAGTAGCTATAACTTAAGTTTGCCCCTATTTAATGAACTGTTGAATCATAGAATCATAGAATCATTCAGGTTGGAAAAGACCCTTGAGATCATCGAGTCCAACCATTTATCCTACTCTACAAAGTTCTTCCCTACACCATATCCCCCAACACCACATCTAAA
>JAOXJM010000001.1:183030139-183042597 GCA_026413425.1 Tringa solitaria
CAGGGGAGTTGGACTAGATGATCTCTAGAGGTCCCTTCCAACTCTGACAATTCTGAGAATCCGTCCATCTTTAGGGAAAAAAACAACAGTTCTACAACTATACCCCCAACTCCGACAAGCCTCTTGTTTGTAAGAATGACACTCCCAATTGCTTAAAAATTATGAAATCCTTACTATAGAACTCTGTTTTTTAAAAATTACACAAGTAATTGAGAAAAAGGTCACAGCTCAGTAAACATACCAGAGTGCAATCATTCTTACTCCTGCAATTTGTCTCTCCTTAGGACAGTTATATCTTTGGCCAAAAATAAAATACAGTCATATAATTCTTTTTATATTATTGAAAGCATCTTGCTCCGAAGAAAGAGATTTTATAAAACTTGCTTTTCTAGTCCATTCAAAATCACCAAAGTCCAGTGTTTTGATCAATCATCCTTCTGGACAAGGATTTTCAATACGTAAAGGTGAAATTTGCTTTCTTAAGTCAATATTTAAAGTTCTTGTGTAATATGAATTCTTTTAACAGAAACTTTCACAAATCATCAGATTTTTAGATTCTCAGTAGCTGAGAAATGGATGGATTTCTCTGAAAAATATATTTTCAAAAAAATTATGGAGTATTTTGTTTTCTCAAGGCTTGTGGTTTACATGTGTTTTACAAGACTAGAAGATAATTTGGAAGAGAACACACTGATCTCACACAGATTTCAGTGAGACCGCTCCATCAGCTGCAGAGAAATATTGCTGATATGCACCAAAGCGAGAGGTGAACCAGGGTGGATTTCTAAGTCCTTTATTGTTTATCATTGGCCTCCCAGTGCTTCTGTTCCTTCCTGTCTAGTCAAGCATCTGCTACAAGAATAAGCTCCAAAGCATTAATGAATCACATATTTTTTCTTGCATTATATCCAAGACTTTGATCCTCGAGTTTTTGGCTTGATCCTCTCTGTCTGCCTGTTCTTATTCCACCTTATTGTCTAACATGCTCTTGCTGCTTTTGTCTGGAAAAGACTGCAAGATGCTTGTTCAGAACAACAATCAAAATTAGAAAGAAGAAATCCTGGTATGTAAGGATGATGGATTTACAAAAATCCATGATTTTGCTTTATTATATATTTGGACCTAATCCAACAGCCTGATTTTTTAATGCATATCCATGCACCCAGGAGCAGACACAATGCAGTCAGTTAATGAATGCTATTACCTTTTCTTTATGAATTCTGGTGTGATGTTCTCAAAGTCGAACAGTGCTGTGCAGCCTCCATTCTGCATGACTCTGGTTGCACACATATGGCTATCTGGCCATGGCCTGGGGATAGAATATCTAATTATGTACTCAATCCCTTTCATTTCAGTGAGGAACACTAAAAGTTTTGGAAGCAGAACTAAGCATATTTTTTCTTTGTAATGTTTGGAAGTATAAATATACATAAAATCATCTCAAAAACTGAAAAAAAAATGATGTCACGATATCTTGTTCAGACTTTTTGTAATTCTTGTTTAATTTTTTTTTTTATTATTTTTCTGGAAATAACATTTTCATTTTAAGATTGACCAAGTTCTAATTTTACTTCATATTTTACTGTATTTTTTTTAAAAAGACAGGAGCCTAAATTATCTGGCAGTGCATGGAAACTTAAATCGTAGAAGACATCTGATATAAATGCAAATATCTTCTTTTCTTAATTCTTCCAGTTTGGTTATGAAAATAGAAGACAACCCTGTGATTCATATAGCTATGGGTTCTGTTTACAGGGAGAGAGCAGGAGAGGAAGTGTTTTGCACGGCTGTGAATGAAATAGGAATCACAGAACAAAAGTTTTTGTCTTGAATTATGTGGAATGTGGCTGGAACTCCTTTTTCATCAGCTGACCATGTGACCCATAATATTTCACCAAACAAGATAAACAAAGTGATTTTGCAAATTGTAACACTCCCCCTCCCTCTCATTTTGACTCACTGAGAAGAATGGATTAATTTTTTTTTAATACTAAATTATTAATAAATCAGTAGATATTGTGACCAAAATCTGCTTAAGATTATTAAATTTGCAGTTAATGTATATGGAGACAGAAACTGCACCCTTTGGCAATATCTGATGTGGATCACTATTCTGAATTCAAACACCACAGAAATCACAGAAATTAATTTTAGGTACTGTCATGAATAATTTGGCTATAGTCTTCAGATTCTTGAATTTATGTCTTCTATAAATAGTAGTGTGCTTGAGTTTCCTGAATCTGGCTGAAGTGGAAATGAATGTAGTATGCAGTAAAATGTGCTGTTATAGTGAGATCTGAATCTTCCTTTGACATAAACTTTGATTCTCACATCTTAGTGAGAAATGGGTGTTTTAATAAACATATTCCAGTATGAGAAATGGAATCTTTAAATCGCCTGTGGAAATACTACATGTAGAAGTCCTATGTAATACTTTACACAAATACTTCTTTGAAAAATAATTGTACTAAATGGCTCATGAAAGTTTGTATTTCATGATTTACTGATTGGCTGTTGCTAAACTCTTTACATTTGGATACAGCGGACCTTTCATCTCCTGTATCTTATATCTTGAAGGTACAGTCCAGTGTTTATTCTGGATATACAATATGATTAAACATTTTTGATATGTAGTCCAAACATCTCATGAAAGATAAACTTTTTAGGTTGTGGTAGGTTGTTTTGCTGCTACATGTTGCAAGTCAAACTAATATATGATGGATGTGAAACAGTATGTGGGAATGCACTGGGATTACAAGGAAGTAGTCCTTGTAATAGTATATCTCATGGATTTCATAGTCTGAATAGTATATCTCATGGGTTCCATGAAGGTTCAAAAATGGCCTAGAAGCAGTTATCTTCACAGTTTTGGGGAATTGGTTTTTGGTTTGGGTTTTTTTTTTGTGGTTCTTTTTTGGAAGAGAGAGTAGGAGAGACTTCCTACTTTAGAAGTAACCTGCCTTTTCAGGACAGTGTATTGAAAAAAATTAGGTTAAAATTTTCACAGGTGTTTTTCTTTGGTCTAAATATGTTCCTTCCGTATTCAAAAATAAGCATTTTAGCACCGATCTCAAGGACTGCTTAATCAGATGCTATATGTGTGCTTTTGAATAGTGATCCTTAGGTAATTTAAGAAAAAAACAGTACTCAGTTGTTATGTATTGGAAGTAAGTCAAGTCAGAGGTTAGAGAACTCTTACAAGGCATTGTGGTCCATCTAGAAAAGGCATAGGTCAGCAAAATCAAGAGAAACTGACTGTCTAAATATGTATATTTTCTTTCTTCAGTGTGGAACTGAAAATTCTGATAACAACTTCAATAAAGTATTCAGATGCATAAATGAGAAGTAAAAAGGAAGTGGAGCTGTAGTGCAGTTACAAGATCTATATTTCATCTGTGAAAAGAGCTGCTGAGAGTGGGTTGCTGTGTAGTTACCAAGGAAGGGTGGGTGAAAAAAAGCACAGAACAGAATTTCTATGAGGTTTTAAAAAATGGTTGTGCCATAAGGATAATCACTGGAAGAAATGACTATGGACTGTAACGCAGCTGAAAGAGATCACTTTGTACTTGTGAGACTCAAATGAAAAATACACAAGGCAGAAATGAGATGGGACATATCTGATGTTTATTCAAGTGTGTGGTGATATTTTGAGTAGTTTTTGTTAAACAAATAATTTATCTGGGCCTTGCATACATTCCATTATTTAATCTGTGTATTTGTTTCAAAGTGGTATTAACTTCTTTGTAAAGCTTGATGGTATCCCAACTTTGTAGTGCCATTATCCTTATCACCTCTCAGTCTGTGATCACTTCAGAACATGGAACAGCTGTGTTTAGTTTGAGGGCTCTGTAAAATGAGGGGTTGTGGGTCCAGCCTATGGAAGAGAAAGAGCATATTACATATGTATATGCAGCCTTAAAAATGATCTGGCAATTATTTTAAAAGAAGAAGCTCATATTCTCTCTAACTGGTATAAACTGGGTACAAATACTGCAAGGGATATTTGAACTGGCAAAATCAAACACTTTATTATAATAAAAGACAACAAAGCAACATCAACCTACATTTCCACATTAGAGGTCTGGATATATATGACTTTTTAAGCTCATTATCTTTTAAATTTATATAAATCAAATTTCTTAAACATTCAAAAATTAATTCCGAGGAAGAATTTCCAAGAAATAGGCAACAGAGTAATTGTGTCAAATTAGACTTTTGAAGTGTATGGAAGGAAAAACCCCTTGGGAGTTTTGCCTCTACATCACATAAATTCTACTTTGTCTGCAACTTTTATAAACTTGTAAACTTTGTGCTGCTCTCTCCTCCCCAAGTCAAAGTGGGAAAATATGTAACATATGGCCACCCGAGCGACTTGATGTTTACGTAGTATGTCATATGTCATAATGGACAGCTATAAATAAATTACTTTTGAAAGAAATCTGGATGAAGCTAAGGGCCGGATCCAAAAAAGGACTTATGTGCCTTTAGAAAGACTTGGCAGAATTTAGGCCCTAGTGATCCTGAGAACTGCTGAACAGCATCTGCTTAACTTTAGAGATGCTTAAAAGTTATATTATTGTCTATTTTTGAACATTACATTTCATAAGATAAGGTAGCCTTCTTGTGTATATGCCCAGAGTTGCCCCAATTAGACTTAAAGGCTGTGCCATTAAGTGCTTAACTCATGCTTACTACACGGTGTCTGCATCAGAAAGTATCTCTGAACCCTTCAAGCCGGGAAAATAATCCGGCTTCTTTTTCAGGGGAAGCACCTGAGTCAGAGGATACTGTTAGCTCATCCTCTCTTCTCTGCCCCAAGTCATGTTTTCAAGTAGTGTCTCAGTTTCAGAGGAAAATGAGAAAAATGTTCCTATGCCAGGTAGTTTGGTGAGGACATCAGCCAGTGAAGAGGAGAGAAAAGTGGACCAAAAATATCTCAAAGTAGAGGGAATCTATGTTGCTCTGCCCATCTTGCCTGAGTGCTATAACACCTGAGTTACTGTGGAAACAGCAGCTGTGACATTTCAGATCAGGTTTTAAAAGAGTGACCTTTGATTTATTTCAAAAGGAAGGGAGTACACCTTCAGCTCTACCAGAAAGGTCCAAGGGTGAATACTGAGACAAATAAAATGTTTCCTCACAGTCCTGACTACCACACGTTGGGAAGGAAAACTGGTGGCCCACCTGCCAGTTCTAAAGCAGCCAGATCCAATTAACTGTGGAGACCACCCAAATGCCAATGTGCATGCAAGATCCTAGTTTGTTGGTTAGGAGATTTCATTTCTTTGGCATTGGAAATATCAGCATTTTGGTTTTCCACTCCCCTTTCATCTAGGATGTAGTGGCAAGCATTGATTGACAGCTTTGTCTTGGTTCACCTACGGTCTGTTCTTTAACGGAAAAACAGCGTGCTGTTTCCTGTTAACCCTTCTTCTCAACGGCATTATTTTCTTTCTTAGTCATGCTGACACCTCAAAGAACTTTCTGTTTCTGTTGGATTTTAATCATAACACAAGTGCTAGAAATTTGACACACTGTTTTTGAGGACTTTTATTTAAGCTCCCAATTATTCCACTCCCTAACAATCTTCAGAGGTAACGGTGAATATGTGTAAGGGAGCCGTACTGTTTCCTAATCAAATAAACACAGATAGAAGCATCCGAAAAATGAGCCTTCCTATTATATTTTTGTTGCAGTTTGCTTGTCTAAGGTCCTTGGCAATCAAAACTGCATGCCAGATGACTTCAAAATGGCCCCTTGTCACAACAAAAGGTTTATCAGGAGCAAATCAGCTTGGTTTCAAAGCTCTTTTCCTCAGTCTTGTACCCCTGTGTTAATGGAGTTCTCTCCAGCTTCCATATCGGCTTTCACAGGCCTAGTTCACTCATGAAAAATATACAAATGATGTGAGTCAAATTACTGGTTCCATTTTTCCTGTCCAATACATGTCACAACAGATTAAATATTTCATCTCTGCCAGTAACTGAGGGCTGGAGAGCAGCAAAATGCAGAAAAAGCCAGCAGAAATGTTGTAGGTTATATAGTCCTGAAAAGCATTGATTCCACAATGCACAAAGGGGAAAATACATTTCAAGATGTGATGACATGGAAGGTGCTTATGTTAGCAGGTGGGGTAAAAATCATCCCACCTACATTTGGTTATTTGCAGCATAAATATCTGACTTAATCGACACAATGCTTCCAATATAGAGAAATATGCTTGTGAAGGTGCTGGTCATCTGACCTTTTTTAAATTTCTAATTTAGAATTAGACTACTGCTGCTCCTTTGGCTATACAGGGAACTCAGGAAATTTAGGAAGACTACTCAAGATTTCAGTATCTCTTCACAGACATTTAAAACTAGGGGATTTTACACCGATGTATACCAGAGAGAGATGTCCAAATTCCAGCCTGAGCACACCACACCCATGAACATTGGACTACTTAGCATGACAGAAAAGTCTAAAACATCTGACAGATCAAAACTTTAACAAATCAGAAATGTATCTTTGTGTAAATCCAGTTTAAAAGCCTTTTTCAAACTGTCTTGAAGCAACAATTAGATGATGAGCTTTCTCCTCTGAAGTGCACATAATTAATGATTTCATTTCCTTTCTTCCTCTCCTCTGCTACTACTTTGTGTATTACAATAAATCAATCCCAAAAGTATTTTTAAAGCAGTTCATTATTTCTTAAGCATTCAGCCTGGGAAACATCTGGAAGGGAAGGGGCATTTCACAAAGTGCTACAGATACAAATAGGTGATGACAGATGAGTATGAAGAATGTAATTCTAATATTTTAATTACCTCTAAAGTATAGGTGCCTTTTTATGATGCTGGACTACTATGCAATGAAGTCATTGAGATGAATGAATTTCTGACTGCTGATAAAGTCTTCCTGCAAATCTAAGCAATGTTAAATAAAATCTTTGCAGAATGTTTAATAATACACAACACAAATATATATATATGAACATGCCATGCAAATTTGTGCAATAAAAAAAGACAACTACAATGCATTTTCTGCAAAGCAGTCATTACTTGTCCATTCAAAAGAAATTGATTAATTTGGAGTGCTATTTCACAAATACAGAATGATGGTCCCTTGACAGATAAAATGAAAATACATCCACATTAAAAAAAAATATTTATTGGACAGTTTCCCATTAAGTCCTAGGTGGCCATGCTTGGGAGCGACTGAGCCAAGCATTAAATTTAAATATTAAGGTTTTCTGGATTGAAAATTTCAAAGATAAGATAGCCTTACGGTTCTGTGATCAAATACGCCCAGCCCTCTACAATTCATTGAGTTAGAACACTTAAATATTTCATTTTGACTTTAGTTTATGGATATTAAACTGTTGTAGTTGGATATGTATGTATGTACACATGTATATGTGTGTGTGTGTATATATATCAGCTAGGGAATTAGAGTTCTCTGTGATGGGAATGATTAGAAGACTGATAGATCAAAGTAATTTTGAACTCTAAAAGAAACCTTTGCAAGACAGAAATTTCTTAAGAACATACTCCATGTTAATAGGTCTTACTCATTTTCAGTAATTATCGCTATGTAATCAAAGCAGTCAGGCCTTACCAATCAAATCCTACAACACCCGTATAGTTAGAACTGATGGCTACAGTTACGTGCTGCGGTCATGATTGCTAGCGCTGATCGCTGTAGTTCTTGATGGTCTTAGTTCCTGAGGTCAAGATGATTAGATTCACAGCAATAAAAGAAGACAAAACTGAAGTCTGTAAGTGCATAGGTGGGTGCTCACTTCCACTTCCACTCACTCTCTCAAATTCAGTCTCTTGTCTGTTTATAAGATATTTGACTTTCTGGAGTTTTCCCAGCCTTTAGTCTCCACTCAAAACTTGTTGCAAAATATTGGGGCAGGGACCAAGGGAATAAATTTCCCAGGTCACAACAGCTGCCTCATTCTGATGTGGGCTGTTGTATTTCCATTGCTTTGTTGCTTTTTTAAAAACAGACGTAGTTTTTTCCCACATCTTTTATGGCTGTGCTTTTTCAGTGTCTAATAGCTGGTCATCAGCACAGTGTAACTCTCAGGTGTCTCCTTGCAACCTGTGCCCGTATTTTCCAGGCCTTTGTTGTTGTCCCAGGCTTAGACTGTACAGCTTAACAGGAAAAACATGCTGTCAATGTCTCCATCCCACAGAAATTTCTTGTAACAAACTGGTAACAAGCCTAGAAGTCCAGGATTGGGGCCTTGCAAAATAAGCATAAAGCATAGTTAGTATAAGGTTTGTTCCTAACATGGCAATACTGGTTTTACTAGCTTGCACGGATATGTTATGTCAGAGTGCTTGTCTTCGGGTTCAGAACAAGTTAATATTAAAGTGCACAGTGTTGTACATTTATGGGTAACAGAGACCTCTGTTGTAGCTGCACAAGTATGGTAAAGGGAGTTTCCTTATCCTTACTGAATGTTGTACTTTGCTGTGCTCCTTTTCATGCATCTTTTACCACTCAGGCTACATAGCAGGGGAGAGGTAAGATGGCTAAACTGGTTGTCAATACCTTGGCAGTTGTTCCTGTGGAACGTGTACCACATAGGCTTGGCTTTTGGAATACCCTGACTGTAGTAATGCAGTCAATTTTCTAGGACAGAAAGAATTATTTTCTTTCCATCCTACATTTCCTGAGAATCATAACACTGGAAGGATAAGATTAGTTGTGAAAAAGAGTTTAAGTTTTTTTCATCTGTGAAGCCACTTTGGACATAACGTAAGGGCTCTGTGCATTGTTAGAGATTTAGGATATTTAGCCCAGTCAGATCTGAAGTGTGTATGGGAAAACAAACTCTGTGGCACAAATAGAAAATTACAAGAATAAGGAAAAAGCAATGAACCATTTCTAACCTGGCAGCTTGGTCCATTTGTATCAAGAAAATGAACTATTGGGGTGTAATAAGTTGATGGTGATGTACAGAGGCTGCTGAAGTATCTCCCAAGCTTGCTTTTGCCCATCTGCTAGAGAATTTGTTTATTGCTGTTGTCTAGAAATGTCGAGAAATGACCTTTATGTCACAAATAGATTTTTTTGAGAATATGTGCACGTGGGTTGAATAGACCTTCAAGGTCAACTAGAAGAACCCTGTAAAGATGGGCAATATACAGATGATGGGTATATCTTAATGGCAGACATTAATCATCAAGCTTTTCCACTGTAATGTTCTCTAGTGCCTCCTTTTACATATAAGGGAGTATCTTTGTTCAGTTCAGTGAAATATCATTGGGTAACTCTGTCTCAATACGTTGCTAATGTTAAACCTAGTCATAATGTCTGTATGGGTTCTTTTTTAATCAAATATGACATTTTAGTTTGATGTATAATTTATTCACATGGTTTAGAAAATACATGTTACACTAGAACTTGGGAGGGTAGACTGAAAGGAAAGCTAAATTATAAAAAACCCAAGAAGTATACTGCTCAAAAGTCTTTCCTCTTATCCCAAAGGTAGGTGGACTGGAAAGCATAATTAATTTTTAAAAAAATGAGGTGCTGTTTTTTTATGAGTATAAATAATTCACTTCTTCCTTAAAATCACTTTCAATCACCTAAATGGTAGATTTCATAAGAAAACCTTGTCAAATAAGAAAGCACAAAAGAATATTTTTAAAGGTTTTGCGTACAATGTTCGTACATACTTAAAAATAGTTTGAAATAAATAAGGCTGAGGAAAATACAGTGCATTCAACATAATAAATGTTTTGATGTAAATTCTACATCATTACACTACAAAGCTCAAAATACTAAATAATGAATTTGACAGTAAATCACAACCCTAAATTCCATCTAAGGGAAAAGAATAAAAAGAATTGTGAGAATAAATGCTATCAAATAGAAACTGAAATATAAGATCTATTATAATTCTTTGTATAAGACATTCAAACCATAAAGAATAAATTGAAATCTGTTCTAAAACAGATTCATGGAAACCAAGTTAATTTATTTTAATTGTTTTTCCTTTTAATTCTAATCAAAATCTCATCAAGTCCTGATTTGTTGAAATAGTTCCCATCAATCTCACAATATCAGGCTGGAAGAGGTGCTTAATTAGTACATGTACATATTTGATAGATACATTTTTCTGAACATACATATGTTTGAAATTAAAATTAATAAGTGAAAAACTCAGGTCAGAAACTATGTAATTCATTTGAAAATGCAATTATTTCTTGTCACTTTAAAGACTCAGCTGGTCCTCCAAATTTAGTATAGTAGACAAGCTTAGTGTGCATTCAACTCCTGTGTCCTGGTCATTGATAAAAACATTGGAGAGAACTGGCACTAAAATTCAGGCCTGGGAAACACCCCTAGTGACTGGCCACCAACTAGATGTTACCTCATTTACTACAACTCCTTGAGCCCTATCCTTCAGACAATTATTTACACATCATATTGTATACACATCTAACTCTCATCTGGACATTTTGTCCAGAAGGATACTGTGAGAGACAGTATCAAAAGCCTTCTAAAACCAACACACCCCCCTCCACCTCAACATTCACTGCCTTCCCTTCATCTGTTAGGCTGGTAACCTTATCATAAGAGGAAATTAAGCTAGTAAGGCATGACTTTCCTTTCATGAACCCATTATGGATTTGACTGATAACTGCATTGTCTTTCAAGTGTTTTTCAATAACTCCTGGAGTAATCTTCTCCATAATTGTACCAGGCACCAAAGTGAAACTGACAGGCCTATAATTACCAGGGTCTTCTTTCTTGCCCTCTTGAAAATTGGAATAACATATCCTAGGTTCCAGTCAAATGGGACCTCTTCAAATTCCCAAGACTGTTGATAAATAAGTGAGAGAGGTCTCACAGTAACAGCAGCCAACTATTTCAGTACCTTGGGATGAATCCCATAGACTTATGTACATTCAGTTGTAGCAGCAATTCCTCGTCATATCAAACAAATAGCTGAGAAGGATGTGAGTAAAAAGATGGCAATATCAGATGCAGGTAATTTAAGCTTTTTAAGGTCTTAAATTGCAGGCCATTGGCACAGAAACGAGCTTTGCTAGTGCCATAAGAAAAGACTTGGGTAAGTCATATTCCCAGTTGTGTCTTAGTCTCCCTGTCCCTCCTTTTCTTCTTCACTTGATAAAATCTGCAGGACAAAGATCTTTCCTCCCAGTGCATGCTAACAGTATGACCCTGTGAGGCCTGCACTCAATTAAGTATGCCTTAAGCACAGATAATGATAATTTCAGACAGCATTTTTTAAAAAGGTTATTTCTTTCTGTCACTTCAAGTTATTCTTAATATCTCACTCATCTTTTGCTTATTCCCTGAATCTGGTGGTGCTTAGGAGAAAGAGAAGAAACTAGTGGCATGACAGAGGTGGCTCTTAGTACAACTCTATTCAACAATGTGAAATCAATCTAACTTTTCTTAAATGAACCTTTTCTAATTGCTAGTCATTAGTGATGAGACTTCCAGGGTACAGCAATGTAGGGGAGCTTGAAATCTGGTTGGGTGCCAAGCCAGAAAATTCAAGGTAAAGAAAATTGGTTTTCATTGTGAAAACACAGCTATGCAATTTCAAGATATTTGAAGGAGGAAAAGCTCACATAGGCAAATGTCACAGACCACGTGCTTTCTGGCTTGATTTTCTGATTCTTGTTTCTTGAAACCAGTAGAAAGGAATTAATGGCATAGTGGTCTCACAGACAGACTCCTTTTCATCACCTTGGATGGGAGTGAATTATCAATTCTCGTTAATCAGCCAAGTCAAGATTACAAGACAAAATGACTGGGAGCGTGTCCTTGACTATCTGCAGATCATGACTCATGCACAGAATGTGAGGGATTTCTCGGGCTCTCGGAGCTATCATCCACAGCTCATGTAGCCATTGCCCCAGGCTGTTCCCTTGGAAGACAAAAATGAAGTATTTCACGCCAAAGTAAGAGATTGTGGTTTAACCTCAACTGGCAGTTAGGACCACACAGCTGTTCACTCCCTCTTCTCCCCCCACAGGATAGGTAGAAGAGCAAGAAAAAGGAAAAAGACTCATGGGCTGATATAAAGACAGTTTAATAGAACAGTAATGGGAGAGAAAATAATAACAATAATGGTAAAAGAATATACAAAATGAGTGATGGAATACAATTTCTCACCACCCAATGATCGATTGCCCAGTCAGTACTGAGCAGCAATCTGAATTCCTGCCCCCTGGCCAACCCCGATTTATATATTGAGCATTAAGTCTACGGAATCAAGTCAAGGAATGGAACACTCCTTTGGCCAGCTTGTCTTGTCTGTGCTCCCTCTCAGCTTTCATGGGAAGCTGAAAATGTCCTTGACCTAATATAAGCATTACTTAGCAAAGAGTAAAACAGTATGTGTTATCAACATTGTTCTCATACGAAATCCAAAACACAACAGCTACTAGGAAGAAAATTAACTCTATCCCAACTGAAAC
>JAOXJM010000001.1:183051568-183067605 GCA_026413425.1 Tringa solitaria
GAACTAGATGATCTTTAAGGTCCCTTCCAACTGTAACCATTCTATGATTCTATGATTCTAAACCTACCCTCTTCCAGTTTATTACCCTTTGTCCTTTTACTACAGGCCCTGGTAAAAAGCCTCTGTCCATCTTATAAACACTCTTTATATATTGAGAGGCTGCAATAAAATCTTCCCAGACCCTTCTCTTCTTCAGATTAAAAAAACCCAACTCTCTCAGCCTTCCCTCATAGGACATGTGTTCCAGCCCTCTGACCATTTTTGTGGCCTCCTATGAACTCATTCCAATAGGCCCATGTCTTTCTTCTACTGGGAAACCCAGAACTGGATGCAGTACTCCAGGTGAGGTCTCACCAGAGCAGAGTAGAGGGGCAGAATCACCTCCCTTTACCTGCCAGACATATATGTTTTAATGCAGCCCAGGATACGATTGGCTTTCTGGGCTGCAAGCTCATGTAGAAATTTTTGTCTTCAGGATGAAGTCTATGGGCCAGAACTGAACTTTCTGTATGGATGCATGCAATAAGCAGAAGATGGGAGATGCAGAAAGTCAGAAAGAGGAGATTTTCCGATGTCATGCTGTCGGTAGAGTAGTAGCAGTTTCCAGCACATTCATGTGCTAAGTTTTTTGTCTCTTTGGTGTTCTGCCAATGCCAGTCAAGATTTCATTTGAGAGGCAGTATTTTGTGGCATGTGGCATCCTTATTTCAGGAATAATAAACGCAGGTCACAAGCTGGCTTTTTAAACTGTAATATGTCATCTTTTTCTCAAAATGACTGTACCACATGCTTCACTCCACTCTATATGTCACAAAATGCTGCAGTCACCTCTGATTTATTGATTTTTTTTTCAGTATAACAAGTCCTTCTTTTGTCAAGAAAAATAGTATAACATAAATAATGTCACATATTTTAGTAGCCGGATCAAACTACAATTCAAATACATTTTAAATGATTTATTGTAGTTATTATTGAAAGAATAAACTAAGGGATGAGTATAACTCAGTGGCTGTATATTTTTATTCTGTACCTTCGTATCTTGCATTATTCTTGCATTTTTTTTTACCTAAGGTGGACCTTAAATTCCTTTAACTGAAAGTCATGTTGAAGTTATAAGACATGGTATTTTTTCAACAGTAGAAAAAAATGAAAGCCAATCATGTATATGTTCATACTTAAAAGATCCTTATAAAACTCCACAACTGTTGCATATGTATTTGACATCTGTGCTGCCCTTCTGTGATCTTATCAAAATTATCTGGAATATTTACAGTATAATAAGAACTATTTGCCTCCCCACAGCCAGTGCCCCTGAATCTGCTGTTATGTGATTGTCTTTCTAGAGTGAAATACATTGCACTTATGACACATGTCAAGGCTACAGTTATATTTGACAGGAGTACATAAAAAGCTGACAGCTTACTTATCTTTTAGAAAACAAAACCTTTTCAGGACTATTTTTTAGTACAAGAAATGTATAATGTCTAAATTATAAGCAAAGTAGTAGCCAACCAGAAGCATTTCTCTTTCTGAGACATTTGGCCAATAAGTCCTAAAGAGCAAGCTGTTTTCAAGCTCTGGATAGTGTTACATATTCAGATTGCCAAGACACAATGATAGTTTTCATTCCAAACTCATTTCACTTAATTTTAGAGCAAATGAGAAAATGGTGGGCATATCCAGCAAGACATTCTCAGCTCTACCAAGGACACCTTAAGATGCGCTCTAAGGAAGTATGTCTTACTCAAGTAATTATCAGGAAATCCTAGATTACCTTTGACCAGATGCTTAACCAAGCTGCTCAAAGATGAATCCCACATGAAGCTTAGTAAGCAAATGGTGTTTCTTACTTTTATGTAAGTAATTTAAACTGTACCTTTTTGATCAGCAGCAATGGAGGCTTTCAAAGAAGAGTCTTGACAATATCCTCAACTTTTATTTTATTTATTGTCTTTATTTCTTTTATTTATTTGTTCATTCCTTTATTAATTCATTTTAACTTATAAACCTTGGAGAAGTCTGAATGTTGATTCTGTTTTTGTTTCCTAGCAGTAACTTTCTGTTATGGGTTTGGTGGAGCGGACACTTATCTTAGACTAGAAAGAGACTGCAAAATCCAAATGACAAGATCTCTTTATAGGAGCCATTGGCTAACATTAACAACAAAATGACATCTGACCGGTACCAACTCTCAGCTAGTCCTACACCAATAACAACAAAAGAAACTGTTCCAAATTGTTCCCAAAATCACACTACTAACAGCTTGCATGTTTTATTTCAGGGAGAAATAATATCATAGATACTCTGAAGCACAGGGAAAGTCTTTGAGTCATCTAAGGTGGAAAATGTAGTACCTTAGCCAAAAGCTCATACCAGGTTGATTCGAGTCCCATATTGACAGCAGATGTCAGTACTTCTTAAGGGTTATGTATATTAGAAAAGAAAAAGTGCCTTGAGGCTTTGAACAGGATTCTGGGTACTTGTGAACACTCCAAGTGATCTAAATTTGTGAGCAACAGATTTTGTTGTTTTCATCACCTTATTTTTAAAATGTGTTGAAGAAGGTGTTTGTAACTGAACCAAAAGAGTAACAATTTAAATTTATGTATGGTCTCAATTCTGAGCAGTGCTGAGTAGCCTGAACTTAAACATGGCTTTAGCTGGCCTTGGAGGAAGAAGTTAATGTCATTCCTAAGCACCTCCAATTACAAAACAGTCACTGGGGATAAAATCTTGAGATACAGAGGAAATAATTATATCATGATTCAAAAGGCAACCTCCTGATCTCCAAGTGGGATGAAAAATACTCTGTAAACTTTTAGAATTGAAGTTATTAAATATAGAATGGAGGAATAACTTTCCAGATACTAATTTATTACAAAATAACATCCATATGTGTGTGCAAGAATCATAGAATGGTTTAGGTTGGAATAGACCTTAAATAATAGTCCTTAAAGAGGGACACTTCCCACTAGACCAGGTTGCTCAAAGCCCCATACAGCCTGGTCTTGAATACCTCCAGGGATGGGTCTTGCACAACTTCTCTGGGCAACCTGTTCCAGTGCCTCACCACCCATACAGTGAAAAAATTCTTCCTGGTATCTAATAGAAATCTACCCTCTTCCAGTTGAAGCCATTACCTCTTGTCCTATCACTATATGCCCTTGTAAAAAGTCCCTCTCCGGTTTTCTTGTAAGTCCCCTTCAGATACTGGAAGTCCACTCTAAGGTCTTCCCAGAGTCTTCTCTTCACCAGGCAGAACAACCCCAACTCTCTCAGACTGTCTTCATAGGAGAGGTGTTCCAGCCCTCTGATCATCTACGTGGCCCTCTCTGGACCTATTCCAACAGGTCCATATCCTTCTTATACTGACTCCAGAGTTGGACACAGTACTCCAGGTGGGGTGTCAGAAGAGCAGAGCAGATGGGGAAAACCACCTCCCTTGACCTGCTGGCTACGCTTCTTTTGATGCAGCCCAGAAGACAGATTTTCATGCAGACTATTCAAACCTTATGCCATTTACTCAAGCATATACATCTATTGAAGTCTTTGAGACTACTCATGAAAGTAGTTGTGTGTAAATTATTAAAATTCAGCATAAGGGTTATAGAATCTTTCCTCATATCATATAGCCTTGAGTGACCTTGGAAAAACAAGTTACTATACAAGATGAAGTGCTGGCTCATTCCTTTAGCTTATCAAAGGAAGATGTTCATTTCAAGGAACAGCTCCAAAGGTACCTAGACGCTGCTAATGCTTTCTAACAGTAGGGAGTCAAGAATCACAAAACATCATGTGGTGCTCAGAAAGAACAGTTACAGAATGAAAGTGATTCCAGCAACTACTCAACATTGAAGTCATGTCAGAAATACGATGTACTTTTCCAAAATGTTGTGTAATTAGGAGGGTAGCTGTAGTCAACAGCAATGGAGACATGGTTACTGCCTTCCCCAGTGCTGAGAGAAACTTATGCATAACAAATGAATGGGAAAAGTTCTAAGACATATATATTGTTTATTGGGATTGTTAACATGCACCATAGCTGGATGCATGACATATAAAATCAGAGAACACTTTACAGTCTGAAGGATCCCCAGCAAAAAGAAGAATATAGAATTATAGGTTTACTTTGAACTGATTCAGCTTCTTGCAGGTGTAAAACTGCTTTTAACAGCATATTTTCTTGTGTTTTGTATAGATGAGCTTTAATGAAAAGGACCATGGAAAACTAACACAGATATAGATACTTTCTGTATAATCTATAATGTCATGTATATTTGTTGAGATTAATTTCAAATGACAGATTTTGTAATAGAATGGGACAGTAGTTGTTTGCAGAGCAGAGAATGCTCCATTTCAGGCAACCCTCTACTGAACCTCCGTACTGCAGTTGACTGAAGCACAACTTCTGAAAGGCCATCGAGTTTTGATTTCAAGATATGAGATATGGGGAATCTACTTTTTCCCTGGGATAAATATTTCTTTTTGCTATGATTAATACTATGCTATTAAAAAACACTCATACTTAATTTCTACTTGGCATTTGCCTGGTTCTCTGTTTTGATGTCATATGTCTCTCCCTAATGGATTAAAGAGCTGAGCAAAACGTAATTTCTTCTTCTAAAATGTTTACATGTTGTAATCAAGTAAATTCTCAGTCCTTTAAGCTAAATAGCTTAAGGTTTTTAAGAGTCCTGATGCAATTTTCCAACCTTAATGTAGTATTTATGGCTCTTTTTAACCCATCATGCAATCTCGTTTTGTGATTTGGAACCAGAACGTAGAATCAAATGGTCTGTTGAGTTGAAGGTATCAGATTTATTACAAGTTTGGTATGAATCAGGTTGAGTGGAGTTAAAATTCACAAAGTATTTGTCACCCAGATAAAAAGACACTGCAAAACTTCTGTCCAAAAGAATTACTTCAAAAGATGAAATACAAGATACTGATGCATTATGTAACAGAAGGGGGCAAATGACTATCTTTTTACAGTGTCTCAAAGCTGTCCAAACATAAAGTGTTTGAAATTTTATCTTGAGCTATTTTTTGTAAACCTGTACAAAAGAAGGCAAAAAACCTAATCAACCAAACAAAAAAATGAGCAGAGTAGTAATAACAGTACAGTGTTCAGTAACTTCTGAAATGAATACCACCAAGGGGTCTCAGCTGTGACAACCCAGCTTAATGGCTAAATTTTACTTTAAATACACAGACAGAGTAAATTTAAAAAAAAAAAAGTAGTATTTATTAATCCTTAAAATCGTTCTCTTAGTTTAGATCTGGTGGCACCCCACTGACTGGTTCTCTTTATGATATACAAAATTGGCCATGTGAGTTCAAGTGATAGAAATATTAACGATTTCCACATTTAGATTAATTTTGAAAACACAGCCAAATATTTGCCCATTCACAGATATCTCACCTCCATGAGCTAGACTGTTCTGCTTACAAACTGTGGCTAGGATCCTGCTTCTTTTGTCTGGGAGTAGGATTAAGTCTCCCTATTTTTAAGGGTAGCCCTTTAGGCAGTTTTAAAGCAGTGGTAGATATGGGAAAGGTTTTATAAACAATCCTGTTAGGTGTTAATAGGATCAGAATGATTACTTCTCCTATCATATTAAAAATACACCCTCAGAGAGATTTCTCTTCATGCTATTTAGATTTAGGTAAGCCGTCTGCAGAAGTTTCAAACCAACCACAACTTTAAAGTAGTACAAGTCTGCACAGGGCAAAGAGATGTTATGACATATGCAATCTGCAGTGGAAGAATAAGCTTTTACATAATCTCTCTGAAATTTGGTACAGGTTTTTCACCATCCCACAAAACCTAATTCCTGTTTATAAGGCAGGAAAAGAAAATGTGCAGAGAGGAGAGAGTTCTATGCAGTTTGGGGTAGTAGAGAGTTAACGTTCAAACAGCCCAGGCTGATCCAACACCTGTGTCAGAGCAGGGCAGGGAATCACTGAGAAATAGGCAACCAGCCTCTGCTTTCCTCCTTTAGCAAAGCAAGAACATTCTCCTTGAAGCATGGCACAGAATGAAGCTTAGCCAAAACCAAACTATTCTTTCAGGTAGGACTGGAAAATCCTCAGTTCTCACAGACAATTGTAAAAAGGTGAAGAAATAAGGTATTTAAAGTCCTGTTAGCTCGTTTGAAACAGTGGGTGGTCTACCAGCCTCATAACTTCTTCCTCAGATGACTGAGATAAATTTGCAGATATTAACATAGGAAGTGAGGGCAAGAAGGAGCAAAAGAGCACAAGGTGGGTCTGCAAAATCCAATGCATAGGCAATGGAGGCTGGCAGCAGGGAATGACTAGACATAATAGATAACCTTTTGAAATTGAATGAGGGGTGGGTGATTGCTTCAGCTGAGGGACTTGAAAAAGACCTGATACCAAATAGGGCACTGAACTGAAAAAGTAATTATCTTCACAGTGCAGGCCAGGACACATAACAGTCACACAATATTCCAAAGAACCTTTTCAAACAGAAAACACTGGAGACGCCAGGAGAAATGCTACTAAATCCTGCATATTTTCACAAAAGCATCTAAGTTCTATCAATTATTTCAAGGTCCTCTCCCAATACCTGGCAGCTATTTCACCTGTTTTTACTTCTGATCTAATCTTATTGATACATAAACATTTAAATAGCAAAGTTCTTGATGGTTTTCTACACCTTATTTTTCATATTCACTATTTAGAGGCCAAACAGCAAGCAGACTCCTAAATATCACATCTCTGTACAGTGTCTAACAATAAAAGAAATGAATCTACATCTTTCACTCTTTACTCTTGAACCATGACCCTTTTTTGTTAAAGTCCTTCATCGTACACACTCAAATTATTTTTCCTACAAAAATTTGGATTCTGATAAAATATATACTTATATTTTCCATTTCTTCTTGACTGTCTGAATGCTAAGATGTTTGGCACAAACTGGACTTTAAAGAATATCTATGATTTGAAAAAGTATAATATGCACATATAATTCATGATCAAACTCAATCAGGTAAGATATTAAAGGCACTAGATTTTATCTTTTTGCAGATGCAGTTCATATTTTATACAAGCATTTCTGCTAGTCATCTAAGAGGACATTAGAGACGTAAGGAAAGAACTATGTCAATATGTAAGGGTATTGGCTCTTGAAACTTTGTAGTGGTATGCCTGAAATAGGCTTCTTAAGTGAACTCCAGATGTGAAAAGCTTTTTGTCATTACAGTTTCACTGATATATGAGATACATCTTGAACCTTCAGAGGGGATAAATTTAATTTCACAGAATTTGCTAAGCTGAACATTTCTCTTTGTTTGTACACCTGACAAAAATAAATATGTGTCTTCCAGATGGATGTTCCAGGTTTGGATCTGCAAGAATTTGTTCTTCTGGGAGATACTGTCTGGAGCAGAAACTGAAATTTCTCTGACAAATATTTAAGTGTTGTGCCAATACATCTAAGACAGATAATAAGTCAAACAAGACCAGTACAAACACAGAAGTGAAGCAAGTGAATAAATGTTTATCTTCCCAATATTTTCATCTATGCCTGTATAAAAATGAAAAGCAAACACACACCACTGGCTATATTAAATATCCACGAAAACTTGTAAGAGTAGCTAGCGTTAATGTTAGAGTAGATGCCTGCCTACTGACTATTTTACTTTTCTTGCTGTTCTGTCACCAGTATTAACTTTTGGTGAGTCATTATTACTTTTTGCTGCAACACTGGAAAGTAATATCACAGAAAGGTCCAAGAATCAGGATGTCTAAGGCATTAAGTGCCTGATTTGTGCTGAGGTCTGTCGGCTGGATCTAACTGCTCCCAAGGATTCAGGCCTGAGAAACTTTTCAGAATCTCTGAAAAATTTCCTTGTAGGGCACATAGTTTCTTTATGGAACTGCTGAAGCATTAAAAAGAAAAGCTAGATGAAAACCATCAAGGTGAATAAAAATTCTCTTTATTTTAGCATATAGAAATTAGAAGCAGAACTAAAGGAAACACAAATGGGAGTGTACGCTAATGAATGAGCTCAGTATCTGTAAACTACATGATATCAAGCCTGCCAATTAAATGGAATAGATGAGCTATTTTCCTAGGATTTTATCATTACTCATAATGAATCTATACTTTAGCAGAGGCCAATCAATCCTCTATCAAGGAGCCTGTGATTGGGTTGTCCTTGGCTGGTTTCCAGATATCCACCCAAGCTGCTCTTTTGCTCTACCCCTTCAGCAGAACAGGGGGAGAAAATAAGATGAAAATCTCATGAATCAACATAAGGCGGGAAGAGAAGAGAGGAGGAAGCAGAGCAAAAAAAAAATAAAATATATTTGCTATTTCCAGTCATCAGGTAATATCCAGCCACTTCACAGTAGGGCTTCAGTACACATAGCAGTTACTTCAGAAGACTAATATCTTAATAAGAAATGCCTTCTGTCACCAGTCTCCTTTCTCTTAGGTTTTATTGCTGAGCATAATGTCATATGGTATGGAATATCCCTTTGGTCAGTTTGGGTCAGCTGCCCAGCTGTCTGCTCTCCCAACATCTTGCCTACTCCCAGCCTTCTGGCCTCTGGGGGTGGTGAGTTGGAAAGACAGCCTTGATGCTGTGTGAGCACAGCAGTAGCCCAAAACACTATCAACAACATTCTAGCTATAAATATAAAACATAGCACAATATGGGCTAACTCTATTCCAATCAGACCCAACACAGGGCCAAATCTCAGAGGTTTTGGGAGGCCACTTCTGTATGTTGAGATACCTAATGAATCTGTTGTATTCCATATTTACTTGGCAAAATGTAAAGCGTAGCTCAGCTCTCCCTGGCAGGGACATAGAAGTTGTAGCAAATAGTTGCTTCAAGTTTGTTTTCCTTAACTAAGTACACCATGCAGTCAAAATCTGTTTCCCTTGTTTATTCTGTCTATATTGAATAGTGGCTGAATGAATGCTTTAGAGGAACTGGCATGATCTCTGATGCAAAAAAAATAATGGGGCTTCTTGTATAACCAAGCACTAATTCCTGACAGCATCTTTCCCTCTACAAACCACAGTGTGGAGGTCTCCAGCCCATGGAATGCAAAAATGACTTTATATACATACAATTTTAAACCTGATCCTACTACAGGAGAAATTATACATGAATGGTTTCATCCATAGAATACATGTCTTTCCCAATGTCACTTTTTTTGTACTAGGTGAATCAGTCCTCAGTCCTTCATTTCTCCATGTTCTGGATTTCTTTGGTTATACCAACATCCAAGAAGTATGGAAGGACTCAAGACTACAAACCTGAACACATCTTTATGAAGAAAACTAATTAAGAGTAATACAGAGAGTGTTATATCAACTGCCACCAGCATTTGCACTGGCTGTTTTCCCAATTCTTCCTTCAAAAGTCTCCCTCATGTGCTTCATCCTTTCTTTCCACACACTTGTAGGTTGTTACTTACCAAGTGCACAATGCAGTGAAAGACTCACTGTGAGATTCTTACTTAACTAAACAGAAACATTTTTCTTAAGTTCTCTTTAAGAAACCTTTTCTTAACTAAATAGAAATATGTTCTTCTGAGAGCTCTTGTAAATCCTCATACCTCTGAGTTCTATATTGCCATATACAAGTACCAAAACAAATAGAGAATCTTGAGGGCTCAAACACCCCTCAATAACAAAAATAAACCCGTAAAAAAGCAAAAAAAATATACAGGAGGATATTTTGTAGATGTCTATTATCAGTGAGCATTGTCTTGTTGGCTCTTTGAGATCCAATAAGCCACAAAGAATCCATATCTGTAAGATAAATTCTAGGATAATGCTCAAGGAACTTTGCTAAAAAAACCCCTTCTCTGTAATGTCTACTCCATCACAGAACAATTGTGAGCTTAATAAATTAATACAATTAAAAGGAGTGCTCAGCAGTCTGAGGCAGCTCCACTGATGTCTTACCTTTCCTTAAAATAAATCTTTGCATTCAAAATAACACAGGGAGTTTGAGTCAAGTCATTTTTTCTCTCTTGATGAGTTTTCCACTCCAAAATACCTTGAAGATAGTGATCATATTTTAAAGCTGCTTTTCCATAAACTGCTCCTTTTTTGTCCTCTCCCAGTGGTGTTTGCCCACCCCAATTTCTGTTTTAAGCTGTCATTTTACAGACTTATGAAAATGAAAAATCCTTCTTTCTGCCCACCTGCTTCTACCAGGAACTGAGCATACCTCCCACATTCCCTATTTCATGCCATAATTAGAATAAATATTTGAAATACAAATACTCTCTATTTCTTCTGCTTCAGTCTCTTGTTTCTCTCTTGTCATTCTCCTGTCATTCTCCTGCACCGCCTAGAAAGAATTTGAACCCTTATTGAAAATCCATTTTTTCTGCTTTTTTTACCTAAGGCTTTGGTTTAGACACCTCAGCACAAAAATATTGGTTTTAAACTTCTTTGTTATTTGTGCTTGTGAGTTTGTGCAGGGCCTGCATAGTCCTCAGAGATGCCATAAGATCCTCTACATCCTCTAGCTCACTTTGTACTTATCCTACTCCCTCTGTACTTGCACCTTTGTAAGCCCTGGCAAGCAGATGTCCTTACACTCTCATTATTCCCCTTGAAATAGACAATAGATGTTGTGATGCATTTCAGTCTGACTAAACCATCACTTCCTTACTGCTCTGTCCCCTACAAAGATCCCCTGGAGGTGGACCATGGCTGGCACATGACATTTTTGTTGCTTTTAGATCAGTCATCATTGCTCTGGTTACAGCAGAGGCTGCTGGTGAAGGCTGTTCCCTATATAACCATTTTGTGTTTCCAGACCCATAACAGCATTATTAGTCAAGGGTCAGACCCACAGCCTCTCACAGGCGCGTCCTCTGTTCCGCCTGCTTTGCACAGCTGAACCCAATACTTCAGCAAAGGGCCAGACTGAAGTTCAAGCCTTGATACCAGCAGCCTCTCTGGAGACAACCTGAAGCAGGCTAAAAAGCAGCAACAGAGCTACTAGAAATGAGCAGAGGGATGAGTTCATATTTTTCCTGTCAGTCATCTGTTTGCTTGAAAACAAATAGCAAACCAACAGCAATATACCATGCATCTACCAAGATGCTTGCTATGTCTTCCCACCCCCATCATGATGACTCTTCTACAGAACTGCTGAAGTCCCACAAATCCGCCAGACTGTGAGCTGGCAAGAAGATATTCTAGGATAGTTGGAACTTTTATTGATAGATGTGGTTCAGGTAATAGAGGCTGCTTTTCATTCCCATCATGCTTATTACTCTTCCAGTCTTTTGTTTAATGTTTCTGAGTCTTTGACACCCTTGGATTGTTAAAAGGAACTAGCCTATGAAGGAGAAAAATGCTGAGGCAGGAGGCAGGAACTGCATTGGTTATACTGGAAAGACACCCTACAGATCCAAATTTGAAACCACATTCATATACCTAGTTTAGAGCATTTTCCATTGGGGCACCTCCCAAGACCCTCTCCTTTAAGAAGGAAAGTGTGAGCAGGTATTTTTGTTCTGCCTTTCCTTCAGTGACTGACACGTCAGAGATTGGTCCTGAAGCACAACTGAAAAGCATTCCCACTCTCATCAGCAATTGTACCCTTGACACCTCTTCTGTCTGTGTTTCCAGTTATAAGGAAAAGTCATTGGCTGGCCTGGAAAAAGAACTCAGGGTGGGAGTCTACCTGAATCTTCTGTAAAACAAGCAGTTCTTGTGAGGCACGGCTGTTAAGAAATTCAATATTCAGACCATATTCAGACTGCCTACTTAGAAATGTCCCAATTTCTTTTCAGCTGATGATCAGTATATAGGTGTTACTTGAATCCACTGGTAGCAGGAAGAGTGGAGGTTTGGAAGGCATGGAGCTCTATGTCTATGCTTTCCTGACCCCACATAGACACTTACTTCAATCTTTGGAACTGGAACAGGTGTTGGAAGTACAGCGCTCTACCTAAGTACGTACATTGGTTCCTTCCCTGTTGAAATCTGAAATTCTTCCAGAGATTTATCTGTACACAAATGAGAACAACAGGGCCTTCATCTTATTTACTGGAACAGTGAGATGAATTCAACTGTGCTTGCATGCTTATAACTGTGGTAAAAGAACACTGAAAATTGAACATTAGAAATTGAGTGAAGTAGAATGGTTTGTGGAGCCTGGAATCAGTTCTATGTCATGTTTGCATGCTCTGTGGTTACCGCTGCATTTCTGGTACACAGGAGATGCTGTCTTCTGAAATGTAGTTCTGATTCAAATCAGATCAAAAGGTTTTTTTCCCTAAGTTTTCTACCAAGCAGAAACAAGAAACTGACGTTCTTGTCTGTTTCCATTTGAGATCTTTGGGTAAAGCTTAATGAGCCAGATCTGTTTTGAAAGAAACATTAAGAGCTCAGCAGACAAGAATGCTCTCACAAAACTTCTTCTATGTCCTGTGCTAATTTTGATACCGTATTTGATTTTATTCTTTTGCACAGTATTTTGCAAGCTATCCCTGGCTGATTCAGGCTTCATTTCCACAAGATAGTAACGTGTGTCTTTCCATCACTACATGTAGGATTTGATGGACGCATTTCCCTTCTGTGGTTGGCTGTACCGTGGTCTGGCCCCAGTGTGGCTCTGACATATTGTTGTGGGTCACAATATGGGACTGGGATCTGGGAAGTGTTTCCTCATTTGCAAGATTAAACTTAGCATTATAAAATCAATAACTTTTTTTTTCTTATTTCCACTAATCAGTGCTTTAAAATGAATTATTAATTTCATTATGAAATATTTTAAGATGTTTATTCATACTTTTTTTGTTACGAGTGTACAATTTTAAAGAAGACAAAAAAAGCTTAACTTGTTTAACCTAGTGAAATGGAGTCTGAAAGTGATATGATTTCTCTCTGTAAATACACCAGGAAAGTAAACACCAGAGGAGGGAAAAGATCTGTTTAAGCTAAGGACAATATTGGCATAGACAGAGAAAAAACCTGATGGTGAATACCAGGTTTACAGCTGCAAGAACCTCAATGTGTTTCCAGCTAGTGGGTGAAGGGATGAGAAAGAAAAAATTTTAAAAAATTTAGGACTGTGATATATTTGCCTGAGATAGCAAAGTTGAAGTCAAGGTTCCCTCCTGTATTAAATGTGTTTATCTTCAGAATGACTGAGACATCTGGCTGAAAATATCAGCACAATACAGAGATACTCAGCCTGGAAATATATATCCAAATGGTTTATTCTTATTTGCAATAGAAAATTGCTAGTAGTAAGCATCTGACAATTTTATTAATGAGTGGTACTACACATCTCCCCCATGCTATCAGTAAGTGCAGCCTACATAAATTTGCCTTAAAATAAGAAACTCAAGATTTAGGATAGTGCAAATGACAAATAATTAAATAGCATCCTTAAAACTAGCCGCATTTCCTTTCAAACCAAACTCTAGGCTTCCAACTCTTATACTTGCATGAAGCTTAGAGATCAGGTTCTGTTCTGTAGGTGCACTGCTGTGAACACACAGGTATTTCTACTAGGTGACCCCTTTATTTTTTTTGATCTGTGTGTGGAGGTAACAGTAGTTGATTGTTAAAGTGATCGGGTAGGATTGTGAAGTCTATTCCAGTGCCTCTAGAGAAACACTGATTTATTTTTCCCCTGTAGGAACAGAAATAACAAGGAAGTCTAACACCAGGAAAAATTCAGACCTACTGCTCCTGTGACATCAATGTGGTGCAAACATGCCAAAACTACTTTGGAAAAATCTAGTTCATTCGCTAAATCATACATGCTGCTACTATTAGAACTTTAAAATATGACTGAAATGGGAAGATCACTACAAATTCCAGCTAAGCATGACTTTCATATTTGGGAGGTGTTATGGGGGAGAAGAGGGAGGTGCAGAAACAATTCACAGAAGGACCTAGCATTATGTTTTCATCAGCTGTCAATATTCTTTGTATTTGAAAGATGGAAAGTACATTCCTGTCCTGTATTCCAACCCATAGGCCTTCTTGTTTGTTCCCACATGCAGTAAGCAGGATAAATGTGTTCATGATATTGTCCCTAAACTAGCTTGTTTAAAGCTGTCTCTACGGTCTTATTAATGGCCTTCAGTCAGCAGCATCAGCCACTAAGGGAAGAAGCATGTACTCATCATAGTCCATCAAAATAAAATACAGAAGACAAGTAGACGATTCTGTGTCTATGAAGAATGCCGAAACACTTATTATCATTAAAGTGAAGACCAAGCAATTCGGCTCATAGCAAAGGGAAACAGCAGTTTTGAGACTGACTGGTTGTTGCCAGTGAGACTCATCCTAATCCGCACAGAAGGACAGAGGCCAACGGCTGCTCTCTGCCTGATTAAGGATTTGCCCACCCAGCTTGAATTTGATGAAGCATCTCAGGAGACTGGTAAGTGTGCCAAAGCATGTGCCTTATTTATATATATAAGGACTGCATGCAGTCTTGAGAACCGCATGACAACTAATACTAATAAATAGATAAAAAATCCTACTCTTTATGTGTAGCAAAGGTACCCAGAGATATCTAATCTGTCGTAAATCAGACAGATGTCTTTCCACTGGATCTGCTGCAGCAGGCACATATTGAAGGAGAAAACATGAACCAGGTTTCCTGGTGTTGCTTTTAGTAATAAGTTCAAGCAGAGAAAGTTGTCTCTAAAAACCTGTCCTACTAGTGGGGTGTTCTTCTCACACACACACCCCCCCCCCAGTGAGTCCGTTCAGAAACACTGTACTTAGTGCAGTCTTGTGTTTCCATTTGTGTTGCAGTGTACTGGCCAAAGGCCCCAGGCAGGACATTTGAGTAGGACTACAGGAACACTGATAAATCTTAAATTGGAGTGCCATAGATTATTACCTCAGTTCTTCTGTAAATCCCTGTTTATTTTACTGTTGCTGCCTGCAATAAAAACATATTGCAAAGCTGCTAGCCAGCATGTAACATTGTAATAGTGGGAGTAGAAAATTCCTCCAAAATCATCATGAAAATCTTTGAGATTTACCAGGAAAGCCCTGCCACACTAGGAAAGGAAGCTTGTTCAGCACAATCACCTACTAGGTAGGGAAACACTACTGTCATTAACTTATTTTCCTGGAAAGGTGAAAGGGTCAGTGATCAGGATTAGCTCTGTAACACTTGGCTTCCAAAGGAGTGCAATTGGACAGGTCGTCAAGTTGTTCCCTGGGGTGATGCTCCCAGTTTCACCCCAAACTTCATGACTTAAAAAGGAACTTTTTGCACTTCAAAAAACTTTTTATATTCAAAAACATATATACAGCAGGAAAACTATGATACAGTTGCCATCACAGAAAAGTGGTAGGATGACTTACACAACTGGAGCGCTGCAATCAATGGCTACCAACTCTTCAGAAGGGATAGACAAGGAAGGAGAAGTGTTAGGGTGGCCCTCTATGTTAGAGACAGATTTGAATCCCTAGAAATTAATAATGGGAATGACAGTGTAGAATGTTTATGGGTCAGACTCAAGGGGAAGGCCAACAAGGCAGACATCAAGGTGGGAGTTTATCACAGGCCCCCAAACCAGGATGTAGAAGTCGATGAAACATTCTATCAGCAACTGGAAGAACTCCTGCAATCACTCGCCCTTGTTCTCGTGGGGGACTTCAACTTCCTAGACATCTGCTGGAAATATAACACAGCAGAGAGGGAACATTCCCAGAGGTTCCTAGAGCGTGTGGAAGACAACTTCCTAACACATCTGGTGAGCGAGCTAACCAGGGAAAGCGCCCTACTGGACCTGCTTCTTGTTAACAGAGAAGGTCTTGTGGGGGATGTATAGGTTCAAGGTCGTCTTGGGCAGAGTGATCACGAGATCATAGAGTTTTCAATTCTTGCAGAAGCAAGACAAGGAGCCAGAAGAACTGCCACCTTGGACTTCTGAAAGGCAGACCTTGGCTTGCTTAGGAACACGGTTGAGAATGTCCCCTGGGAGACAGTCTTGAAGGGCAAAGGTGCCCAGGAAGGCTGGTCATACTTCAAGGAGGAACTCTCAAA
>JAOXJM010000001.1:183067705-183080172 GCA_026413425.1 Tringa solitaria
AGGGGAGTTGGACTAGATGATCTCTAGAGGTCCCTTCCAACTCTGATAATTCCGTGAATCCATGAAAATATGAATACAACTTGTCTGTTGACTGTGTACATCTGAACATCTGCTTTAACAATATGTTATATCTAAAGGATTTTTTTCTTTACTCATCCTTCTCTCCAGAATGCCATTTTCGTACTTAACGTATATATAACAACATATATTTACAGATTGCAGTCTGTGGGCTTATCACATCCCCCTTCCACCATTAGTGCAAGGCAGATAGTTTTTGCAGTAGTTTGAAATAATCTGCAAGAGGTAAATAACTGACTCTGGGAATCAAAGATATTCTCAACTAAAGGGATATTTCAGAGATCTTAATTGTACTGCAGAAGTCACAGAATCACAGGATCTTCATGGCTGAAAGGGACTTTTGAGATCCTTGAGTCCAGCCATACACACACAAAGAAAAAAACCCAACAATCTGGGGCACTAGAGGGTGCCCCAAGTGTCATTTCTACACGTTTCTTAAATACCTCCAGGAACGGTGACTCCACCACCTCCCTGTGCAGGTTGTTCCAGTGCCTGACCACCCTCTCAGTAAAGTAATTCTTCCTAATACCTAATATAAACCTCCCCTGCTGCAACTTCAGACCATTTCCTCTGGTCCTGTCTTATCTTTAGTTACCATTCTTCTGTTCCAGAGAAATTCTGTCACTAATTTCAAATTTTATAATTCAGTCTGAGTAACAGTACATTCAAACTCCCACTCATTAGTTCTCTTGGTGATCAAAATAATCCTTACACATCAGGGTGCCTATAAAATGTGCTCCTGCGATCATAGAACCCTGAAGACAAATAACTTTACATGCCTCCAATGCTGCCTTTCTATTAGTTTTCAAAAAGATAAAAAGTTAAAAACTAATAATGCTAGAGACAACCAAGCAGGAGGCGCTTAGTATAATAAGAAAATGTATTTATTTTTTTGCTCAGTAAATTTTCATGAGAGGTTCTGAAAGGATTTTAAAAGCTTTGCTGTAAATAGTCTTCCCAGTATAGCTGTCTGATAGCTCCAGGAGTTTGACAGGACCCCGAAATGCATCAGCCACTGCACAGGCCTACAAAAATCATTATTAGTATTGTGCAGTGATTTAGGCCAACAAAAATCTGAAACAAAAAGTGTATTACAAGAAATTGTTTTCAAAAGCAATTTTATGAATGGATCTAATGAAGACCATGCCTTTGTTAGGACTGTGGCAGCCAAGTTGTTCAGGCAGCTGCATTGATTGACTGAACTAGGACCTCGATTGTTGCAGCTAAGAGCTGTCATCTCTGATTAACAATGATGTTTCTGCAGCTGTTTGCCTTAGGTGCCTTTTAAATGTCAAATACTCCGGGAGCTTTGAGCAATCTTAAGTGCTTAGGAAGAGTTAAAATAGTCTAGGACAGAAGTTCATTGTTAAGGGGCAAATTTAAAATCTAGAATGGCTGTCACAGAAACCTTCAGTGTAAGTCTGAGAGAATCAATGCTCTCATGATGTCCACTAAATTCAGTGGGAACAGATTCAAGTTCATCAAAAGCAGTGGCAATACCTCCTACCAAACTTTTGCGACTTATGAAAAAATTAGTCAGAACGATCTCATGATTATTGGAATATATGAGTTTGTTTACATGGTTTTCTAAGCTCACTTTGTTTTCAAGCTAATATTCTTTTTCTAATATACATCATTGATCATTTGAGCACTGTGCGTTTGTATATATATAAATATACATAATAGATATATATAACCTATTTTCTTTCATTTATGAAAATAGATGCTTCAGATATGCCCCTAAAGCCACTGAACTTCTGTACAGATGCAAGAAACTGCTGTCAGAAAACTCCTTTGTGTCCTTAGTCATCAAGCTTTCTTCCATTATTCTTTCTTTCAGGGTGTCTCTTCAGTTGACGTTTCAGACAGTGTTGTTGCCCTAAGTCAGAATATAAAGAATACACTTTCTATTTTGTGTTTTACTTGAGAAATGAAACATAAAATCTCTTTATCTGATAGCTAGATAATGCAATCTGTGTATTTTATGTTTTAATTAAATTGAAAGTTTGATGTACCTGAAATCACAAAATGAAAAATACCTCTGAAGCAGCTTGCAATTGAGATGAAGTTCTGTGTAGAAATACTCAAATGTTTTAGGCTAACTGGCTTGGTACATCTCTTCCTGATTCTCTGTACTACACAACAATCCAGGGGTTAATCTGCCTTGCCAAGGAGTGGAACTTACCTGGTTATTTACACAAGGGATGGATGTATCTGAGCCTGCAGCCTGCTTTATGGATAAGTTTATAGCCAGTGAACAGCAACAGCCTGCATGTATATTTTTTCCTCCCTAATCTTAAAAAACAGTGGGAAGCATAGGTTGGTTTGTGATGAAATGGTTCAGGTTGTTGGCAGTGAAGGTCACCTCCTGCTAGAGAAGCTTTGCTAAGCTAAGTGATACCCTTCACAAATTGCTGGGCTGTCCTCCCCAGCTTATTGGCAGCACCCAGCTTTGGATGTCTAGGTGCAGCCTGCTTCCCTAGGGCCACCATGTCCACCTGACCTTCAGGGGAGGATGCTGCTATTGCAGATATGTAAATCTCTAGGGACCATGCTATGGTGTGCAGACAGCCATGACAGTGTGACATTCTTCTGGGCCAGGCACACATGGACATCTCTGTGCCTTCTCTGTCACTGTCATCAGGGGAAAGCCTAAGTCCATACCGATGTTTAAGAAAACTTATTTCAATGAGTGCAACATTTTTTTTATTTTTTTTTTTAAGCCTGGGCTGCACAGGTGAACCACTGAAATTCAATCCTGTATTGTAATTGGTTTACCTCCTTTTTTCCCTTTCTAAACATTTTCCTTGCTGCCAAGGAAACCTGATGTAGGAAGAGCAATTCGGATAGCCTGCACACAGCTCCTGTTGCTAAGGAAACCACTGAAGATGCCTGCAGACCTCTGTGCAGAGTTCTTAAGTGCAGTTGTGCACTTGGAGGGATGAAATTCATGTGGGTGAATAGGCTATAGAGAAAACAAAATTGCTATTTTTCATTTTGTTTGGTATCATGAAGGTCTTTAGCATTTAGTGTCTGAGATAGATAGATTGATTTCCTAAAATCATAATGAAGAGAGAATCTCCTATATTCCCTTAGCGCTGGTGCCTGCCTGTTTTTGCAATCATTTGCACACAAAGTAAATAATCAAACAACTATTGTAGCTTCCATATCCAATTCCCCTCACTGTCATGTGAGGGGAGATATTCCAAAGAGATAGGAAGACAGATATGACAGATATCACAGACAGATATGATCTGTGTGGAAACGCAAATGATGACTCTTCAAAAGTTTTTTGTACATCTGCCTAGCTAGTATACAAAACCTGTAGCAACTTTCTAAGAAGAGTGGAAATTGTATTGCCAAAGCACATACTGGAAGGATATTAGATTAATTCTCAAGAGTCCCAGTGATATTTCAAATGTATCTATTTTGAGTTGAGGTTATATATGCAAAATCAAATAGCAAATCTGATGACATTTCTAGTCTCCCACAAGGAATGGCACTTGTCTGTTCATTAGTTGACCTTCACGGGCTTCTCATCAGATATGCATGGCCATGTTCAGCTTTTTTACTATAATTGTACTTCTCGCTCATTTCAGCTCACACTCCTTGCAAATTGTTCACCTTGTTGCTTAGCCAACGTTCTTACACTAATAGAGTCAAGATGATTGAAAACTAATTGCTCGAATGAATTATTGATCAGAAATAAATTGAACATAGAAGGCGAGTAACAATTTGATATGTGAAATAAACAAAGTTTTATATGGCAATCCAGTGTGTTCAGTACAAACGCTGAGTGTTTCTCTTCTAATAGAGAAACAGATTCTTAAGCCATTCCTGTACATCATTTGCAATATGTGAAGTCTGGGTATATAGATCCTTATGGCCCTCTCTCTGCCTCAGTCTTCAAGGCTCTCAGTACAAATGCTAGCTGGTACACAAGCCATTGCGCTCCACATCTTGTTGCAATGGCCAAATAAAAAGCAGCTTCATAAATTAATGACTCATGGAGAATTTCAAGAGCTTTGGGGTTATACTGGCAGCAGAATAGGAAGCAGCAGTGGGAAATTAACTAAAAGCCCAACTTTTACCTTTTGTGTTAAAAATGTAGTTGAGGTTGCAGTAGTAGGATGCTGTTATTCTTTAGCATGTCTGCAGACACAGAAATACCAACCACACCATGCTGAAAACAACTAAGTTCAGCCACATGTTCAGCATATCTCCGCCTGCCTGCCACAAAAATAAGGAGTTAATCACACTTTATCTTTGTGTTCACTGTGGATAGTCAGTTTGTGAATCCCACCCATCCTTAGCAGTTTTAAAGAAATCTTTGAAAAGTTATTTTGCCCTTTTCCATAACAGGGAACATAACATAACCAGTGTATTCTGTTGTGCATGGGGACTGTAAAGAGTCAGAAAAAGTTTAGATGTTTGAGGGGGCTTTGAGACGATGCCTTTGCAAATTAAGTGGTTATGTCAAATGGGGTCTGTGCTGTGAACAGCTGACTTTTTTCCCCAGGCAGGCTTTCTGAGGCACAAAGGTCCAGGAGAAGTAAGAAGAAAAATCGCTTATTTTCTTGTAAAGACTTTAAATTAAGAAACACAAAATTACATTTTTTCACTGTGACACAACTAGTATCTTTCAGGGAATCATGAAAGCTGAGAGAAGCAGCAGCTTATCATTTCACTATACTTCTTGAGGAGAGTGCTGCCTTAAAGAATATTATAACAAAAGGTCAAAACCTTGGTCCAGATCAGTCAGACTATGCACTTTAAAAAGCCTTCCATAACCTGTACAAATGAACTAATCAGAGGGCAGGATCAGATTCACTCTTCTGTTATACCACCCTAATGTATAAAGTTCTCATGACAAGACACTAAGTAGAACTGGTACATTCCAGTAAAAATTTGTCACAGAAATAGATCCAAACATTCCAAGCAGAAAGAAAAAAAATGGTTTGTCAAAAGCAAAGTCCAGCTCTGGGATCCAGCTTCTTTAGACATTTGTAATTAGGGAATCCTGACTCACATTGCCTTGCACTGAAATGCTGTCTTTAGGAAACAAAGGGTTAGATGCAGTTCAAATAAGAGCTGAGATACTTGTGGTTTTTCCCTATATTTCCGTTTCTAGTTCCCTTTAAATGAAGTGTGAAGAGGGCTGCATAGAGTTTGAAGTGCAATATTAAGTATTGAATCCTGCAACTAAAGCAATATAAAGATAGGGAACATTGAGATTTTAGATGGCATCTGTCATGGTTTGGACCAGACTGGACACTGAAATGAACGATAGATGCTCTGCCCCACTTCTCTCTACAAGGAGAGGAGGGAAAGAGCAAGGTCAGTACGCTCCTGGTGGTGCTCTCTGTCTCACAATATGATAGATGCATGGGATAAGCAAGATTCTGATATCAGAGTGGCCACAAGTTGAACACCAGAATAAAGAAAAGTGTCATGAAAAAGACACAAAGCTGAGTTTAAAGATTTTGTTGTTGTTGTTTTTCACTATTTCAAGAACAACTGACGTCAGCGTTAAATCCCATACTGTCTGTAGAAAGAACCTTCTTGTCCTGCTGAAGAATCTTGTCCTGCTTTCCTCCAGAAAAAGAGAAAAGATCATGCACAGCCAGAGTACTCAGAGCAATCCTGTGAAGTGACAGTATAGCAAGCAATGGTCAGCCAGGTTTAGGTGCTCCGTATCTACCAGACAGGCCAGAAAATACCCCCAGGGAAGCTGCTGTTACTCCTTCGTCTCTACCTTCTTCAAAAATCACTCGGCCAAATGAACTGACTCAGTCTGACTCTGATGTGGGAGTCTTTTCAGCAGTTAGTGATTGATTTCTAATTAGTCAGCGCTGTGAAATCACTGTAATGCCACTCTTTCTAACCCCTGGTGATGTAAGAGCATCCTAAAAGTGCTGTTTCCCACAGCAGTGAATTCATAGGCTTGAAAGCTGGCTGGCATTTATACTCACAAAAATGAAATCTTCTTTTCCGAAGGGTACAGCAATTTCTAACACATGAATAAACTTTCCTCTATTTCTTTAATGGTTTACCCCAAAGTTTCTTATTTTCATGAGTTTACAGAAATGTTCATTTTACTCATCTATAAAGACTGATTTTTAGTTTTCATGCACACATCAAAAATAAAACTCCATTTCCACAAAATAATAAAACTAGGATGAGTGACTTTAACAGTTGTAGAGAAAAACAAAATTATTACTTGTGAATATTAAAGCAGGTGGTTCAAACCTCCCCTGGTTAGAGGTAAGCAATAGTAATGACTAGAATTATGATTACTTATGCACAGTTTATATATTCAGGCAATAAGAACAGCTCCCATAATGGCAATAGGGAAGTGTTTTTCTCTAATGAAGCAGAACTACAATTCTGACTGGGAAAGAAAGAGCTCTTACTGTGGTTAAAATAGGAGAAAAAAGGAAGAAAAGGCTTGACTAGCTCATGATGATTTTCTTTACATGATTTTAAAATCATTGAATATTTGAGTTTTCAGAGACCTAATGATTATTCACATTGAAGCACTGGCAAATGTGAATCTGCTATTTTACAAAAATTAGTTTACCCATCTTGAAAAGTGTCCTGAAAGTGTAGATGAAACACACATCAGCAGGGTGAAAGCTACAGATAGAAGCCTATGGCTCAGAGCTCTGTGATCCAGGATTATCTTTACAAAGAATAGTCTATCACACCTTACTTAACAGTTACTTAAATCTTTTCAGTAATCACATTGCACTGGTATAGAAGTAGTGCCTATCCAGCAGCTCAAGATCTCTCAAGCACTGAGCAGGTCACAGAATCACAGAATGGTTGAAGTTGTAAGGAGCCTCTGGATGTCACCTGGTCCAACCCGCCTGCTGAAGTGGTACCACTTGGCCCAGGATCATGTCCAGTCATCTTTTAAATATCTCCAAGGATGGAGACTCCACACCTCTCTGGGTAACCTGTGCCAACACTCAGTCATCCTCAAGTAAAATAATGTTTCCTGATGTTCAGAGGGAACCTTCTGTGTTTCAGTTTATGACCATTGCCTCAGGGCCTGTCACTGAAAAGAGCCTGGCTCCCTCTTCACTACACCCTTCCATCAGGTATTTGTATATATTGATGAGATCCTCCCCCTGAGCCCTCTCTTCCTTAGGCCAAACAGTCCGAGCTCTCTTAGCCTGTCCTCAGATGAGAGATGCTCCAGTCCCTCCATCATCTTAACGGCCCTTTGCTGGACCCTCTCCAGTAACTCCATTTCTCCTTTGTATTGAGGATCCCAGAACTGGACACAGTACTTAGGTGTGGCCTCACTAGTGCTAAGGAAAGGGAAGGATCACCTCCCTCAACTTGCTGGCAATGCTTTGCCTACTGCAGCCCAGAATACTGTTAGCCTTCTTTACCCCAAGAACAGTAGTTCTTCCATGAATGGCAGATGTCTCACCAACATTTGGGCAGGAACAAGCTATTAACATAGTGCCTCTCTGGTTAATTATTTCTCTGTCTGAGAAACAGTTGTGGATGAGGAATCACAAAGATTCAATTCTCTCCCTGGGGGACCATCTGATGCGAAGCAACTTTTCAGAAGAAGACCTGGGGATAATTAGAATCATAGGTAGGAGAGGACCTTTAAAATCATTGAGTCCAACCATTAACCCTACACTGCCAAAAAACACCACTAAACCATGTCCTTAAGCCCCATGTCTACACATATTTGAAATACCTCCAGGGATGGTGACTCAGTCACTTCCATGGGAAGCCTGCTCCAATGTTTGATAACCCTTTCTGTGAATAAATTCCTAATATCAATCCTAAACCTCCTATGGTGTAACTTGGGGCAATTTCCTCTTGTCCTATCACTTGTTACTTGGGAGAAGAGATCGACTCTCACCTCTCTACTACCTCCTTTCAGATAGTTGTAAAGAGTGATAAGGTCTCCCCTCAGCCTCCTTTTCTCCAGGCTAAACAACCCCAGCTCCCTCAGCTGCTTCTCATAAGACTTGTTCTCTAGACCCTGAAGACCCTTCACCACCTTTGTTGCCCTTCTCTGGACATGCTCCAGAATCCCTGTAGTTAGAGGCCCAAAACTGGACACAGTATTCGAGGTGTGGCCTCACCAGTGCTGAGTACAGGGGGACAATCAGTTCCCTAGTCTTCCTGGCCACAGTATTCCTGATACAGGCCAGGGTGCTATTGGCCACCTGGGCACACTGCTGGCTCATGTTCAACTGACAGTCGGCTAACAACCCCAGGTCCTTTTCTGCTGGGCAGCTCTCCAGCCACTCTCCCTCAAGCCTGTAGCACTGCATGGGGTTGTTGTGACCCAAGTGCAGGACCCAGCACTCAGGCTTTTAAAACCTCATACCATTGGCCTTGGCCCACTGATCCAACCTGTCCAGGTCCCTCTGTAGAGCCTTCCTACCCTTAAGCAGATCAACACTCCCACCCAACTTGGTGTCATCTGCAAACTTACTGAAGGTTGCAGACACTTGAATCAAAATAGCTATGTAGTAACAAGGACTCCTTTTTGCTGCAAACCGACAAATAAAAACCTAAGTGTTACAAACATTTCAGTCAGATTTTTTTAATTCATATACTTTGCATTTGGAAACATTTAAATGTATTAAAAATCTGTTGAAAAGATAGTGAAAATGTTTGATTCATTTCTGTTTTGCTTTTATGTTCTGTTGACAAGCTTTTGCCCATCCTTAACAAGCAGAGGGAAATATGACTCTTCTCATGCTGGAGCTGTAAGGACTTCTGCATCAGGGTAGGCAGGAGATAAACCCAGCCGGGAATTGATAAGCAGGAAAAAGCCAAGGACCCTTACTTTGGTTATGTTCAGAAAGGAGCAGACATATCTTCCCGGCAAGATTCCTAAAACTTCATCAGTGTTTCTGCATGTATGATGTAAGGTTTCTTATATTTCTTCAGTGACAATAATGATAAGAGGTATGGAACAGAAGATGAAGTTTTATTCTTGATTTTAATCTACATTTCTATTTATTATTAAATCTTACATTTCTTAGTTGTTTGCTTTAATATTACGTTCACCATGAATGAGAGTTAGTCCTACCGTTCTACTTGTAAAATTTGCCTTATGGCAGCACTTCTGTCCAAGATCACACTTCAAAACTGCACGCAGCTCATTTAACTTGGAGGATTTAACTTCTCTCCTAGTGGTATACAACCACCACTTCACCATAATGATTATGCAGCTACCCTATTTTCTGTACCCTTATAAATTGTCCTTAAGCAGTAGTCTAAGCATCCTTGACAGAGGTCACAGTTTAGACACCTATCTTTGAGGGATCACAGTGACAAGAAATTTTCTCTTCTTTGGAAACCCTCAGCATTTCCTAAATGTGCTACTCTCTCTATCTCTGTAAATGCATAGGTCTGAGCAGTGGGTGATCGCAACCAAATTACAGCAATGTTTCCTGAAAAGGAGGAAGTGATCAAAGCTTATTTATTCCACTAACTCATAATTTGCTGTGTGTACCTTGACTTGCTGCCAGATGCCCACCCAGCCACTCTCTCACTCCACCTCCTCAATAGGGTGGAGGGAGGGAGAAAATAAGATGAAAAAAAAGCTTGTGGGTTGAAATAAAGACAGGGAGATCACTTGCCAATTACCATCATGGACAAAACAGACTCAATTTTGGGAAGATTAATTTAATTTATTGCCAGTTTAAAATAGTGTAGGATGGTGAGAAGTGAAGAAAAAACTGAAAGAACTTTCCCCTGCCCCCTGCCCTTTTGCAGGTTCAGCTTCACTCCTTCCTTCCCAAGTCTTCTGTCTCCCAAACAGAGCGGCGTAGGGGGACAGGAAATGCTGGTTGCGGTCAGTCCCTAATAGTTCCTCTATGCTGCTCTTTCCTCCTCACGCTTTTCCTCTGCTACAGTGTGGAGTCCCTGCCATGAGAGACAGTCCTTCACAATTCCTTCAGTGTGGGTCCCCCATGGACCACAGTTCCTGCCAGAAAACCTGCTTCTCTGTGGGCTCCTCTCCACAGGCTGCAGCTCCTGCCAGGGGCCTGCTCTTGCATGGGCTCTCCATGTGATGCACCTTTTCTCAGGGCTTATCCACCTTCCACAGTGTGTGGTCCTTCATGGACTGCAGTGTGGATATCTCCTCTGAGGTTGTCCTCCATGAGCTGCAGGGAAATCTCTGCTCCAGCACCTGGAGCATCTCCTTCCCCTCCTTCTTCTCTGACCTTGGTGTTTGAAAGGTTGTTTCTCTCACCTTTTTTTCACTCCTCCCTCACAGGTGCTGCACAGTGTTTTTACCCTTTCTCAAATATATTGTCACAGAAGTGCCACCAGCATCACTGATGGGCTCGGCTGCATCCTCTAGTGTGTGAGCTGTCCCTGACATGAGCAAACCCTGATGTCTTCTCACAGAGGCCACCCTGCAATTCCGCTGCTACCAAAACCTTGCCACACAAACCCAGAATGCTGAGAGTCTCTCTGCTGTTACAGACATGTCCACCCTTCATGCCACCTGGCTTAAGACTTCTTTTCTCACCCCACTTTCACACACATGGGCACACACACACAAAGCTCAAAGACATTCTACTAGAAGGTCCTGCACTAGAGTGAAGCATGTCTGGCTCACATCATATTTTTATGACAATCTTTATGAGAATGTTTTAGGGAGCTTCCTCAGTAATTTCAGGAACTGCTCAGTGTTTCTAGTACATTTTCGTTAACTGCTTGCATCATCTATATTTTCTAAGCGTTCTCGCTTTCAGCAATTAAAAATATTCCACTTGGTATCAGAAGTTTGGCAGGCAGAGGAGAATCAAAATCACTGTCTGTCACAATGTGATAATTCTGCCTGTTTATCATCCACATTTGTGACAAGAAGGGAGGTGATTGGTAAGTGACAAAAAGTTATGAAATAAATCGAAAAGACTTTGGGGTCAAATACTCAGAACCAGAGGGGAGTGTTTGTGCTTGGAAAGGAGATATTATGATGACTCTTTGATGAGAAAGCTGTGATCTGAGTTCACACCTTAACAGGTATAAGGTAATTTAACTTCAAGATACAAACTTGCTGGAGCCCAAGCTCCATTAGTTCCACTGGCCCCTGAGCTAGCTGTTTTTTTCTATGATCAGGTGTGTTCTTAGGATATAATATGCTTTCTTTCCTTTTTAAAAAAAAAATGCTTTCTAATCTTATAAATAGCTTTGCATTGAAATATCAACATCAGTAATCTCTTAGGTAGGATAATCCATGAGATAAATTGAAACAGATACACAGTTCCAAAATAAGTGCTGTCTAGCATTATGCCCGTTCTTAAATATGTTTTCCCAGAGGCACCACTGGCTTGGCTGACGCGCTCAGCTGTGTCCTGCAGACAGTTTCTTCTAGAGCCATCTGGAACTGGCTGTATTCAGCAAAAGGTAGCCCATGGCCTCTTCTCACAGATGCAGCCCCCCGGCCTGCCACCAACACCTTACAAGAATGAAAATAGAAGTTGGACATGTGTTATGCACTGGACAAACAAGAAATATTGCAGTGAGAGAGAGCAGAATCCCAGGATTTTCCTCCATCCTTCCATGAAGCATCCTGAACCTCTTTCTCCGTCTTCTTCTAAACTCACAGGACATGTCCTGCTCTGTATTCTCCTCTCAAATCAGACACTTTACATGGCACTTGTTTTTTTTACTATTTGATCTACCTCACTTATGCAATCAAAATGCAATCAAAATTTCTTGCCATTGTGTTTATATTTTAGCAATTCTAAAAATTTGAAAATGAAATTATTTTATAGAAAGGCAAAAATGGTCAAAAATAATTGCACGTACTTATTGAAAAAAAATGCAGGGTCAGAAATAGGGTCACCATCTGTGTAATTTTTTTTTCTTCATTTCTTTTTTAACTTTTCTTTTTTAAATCATGCTGTACATACTGATATCGGCTATCCAGTCCTATTTAAATTCACAAATTGTACAGCAGATAAATTCCTAATTGTAATGCATAGTTTGAACTGTGAAAACCAAAAATGATTGAGTTGTTTTAGGTACCCAAAAAATCCAGAATGCAGAAGGTCAGTGCATTTTAAAGTCAAATGATTAAGATGATAAAATCCCAATTATTTTTCTTGTCTTATTATGAATAGAACAAAATTTCACACAATAATCTCATTCAAAATATGAGATTTAGTTGAGTAATGATGTTTTGAATTCTGTGTTGAAAATAATCTCTGAAACTCTTTTTTATGCTTTTAATTTCAGTTTATCTTTTTCCAAAATTTAGGAAGAGGCTGGTCATGAAGAATAAACAAGCCACAGAAATGACAAGCACCTGCTTATCCAGTCTGTCAACATTTATATTGCAAGTGGGTACATAGCAGCAGTTAATCGCACCTGTAAAATTACAGCTA
>JAOXJM010000001.1:183090008-183106991 GCA_026413425.1 Tringa solitaria
AGTTGGACTAGATGATCTCTATGGTCCCTTCCAACTCTAAAAATTCAGTGAAATCCCAAATTTTAAGTCACAAAATCGCTCAAGGTTACCCCTGAGTTCTAGGAACATTCCTATGTCTCAGTTTTTCATTGTTTAGCTGTAGACTGGCTAGGATACTCCTAAAAAATAAAGTTACTCTGAGAACTGTAGATTAATAAATGATTCTATGAAAACTTCCATGGCAAGATTGTTAATTATGCTATTATAGGAAAGAAAGAAAAAAGAGTTGCAGACAGGGACAGAATGCATTCTTGCCTCTGTAAATCAGACAATATGATAAGATGGAGCACTATGAAGAAATATGTAGGTTTCAAAGCATAAAGAACATGCTTAAGATGATACATTAGATTGAACACTTGGAGAAAAGCAGTCACTGGGTATTTAAGTAAAATAATTTAGGATACTATTTTTGGAAGTTCATAATAGCATAGATCCTTTTTTTTTTTTGTAAAATATAGGGAAAAGCAGTACTGTTTCAATGGAGAAATACTGCACCAGATGATTCTCTTTGTACTGTGTGATACAGTGTGATAGGAAATGCCACAGCTGTAGTACTATAACAAAGCACTTAGCGCTCCTTGAGTTACTTTATATGTGTCCTTAGAAAGTTGTGCATATATTCTTAATAGAAGAAGGGTTTTTTTCTTAGGGGGTGTCAGATCTGGTTTTCTACAGTGGCTTTTAATTTAGAATTTGTCAGTCCCTTCCCGCTGTAAAAATGCAAAGTAAAAGTAAAAATAAACTTGAGGTTCTTTCACGCACAGCCTCAAACACCAAAGGTGGTGCATGAAGCCAGCTGGATTTACTCTATGTGCCATGTCTTTTCACACGCTTCACTGAGTGAGCAAGCCACAATGGAAACAGGGTGACTGGTAAGTGAAAGTACCAAACTGCAACACACGTTCACCAGGTGAAGTGAGTGAGAGAGCCTCATCTCAATAACAAAGAAAAACTGTTTGGAACAGTTAAACAACTCTATTTTCTGATTTTTGGTAAGTGTGACACATGTCACAAGGTAAATACATAAAGCAGTAGGTGACAGTCTACATTCCTCAGTGCAGTATGTGGGGTGGGATTAAGTCATGCAAACATATGTGTCTACTGCCATTTTAGGCACTGTGGAGGTAGCCTGCCAGCTTCAGCTGAAGCTCCAGAAAGTTGTAAGTTGCCTGTAGATATATGCCTTCTTCAAGTAAGTAGCTTAGGTAAAATAGGACATTTAAAACAGCACTAAAGTCCTATGGAACAACTCAGGCCAGTCCTTACCTTCTTTGCCAAGGTACATACATGTTGGCATGTTTATCTATGCATACATGTACACAAATATGTACACTTGCATGTATGTCATAGAATCATAGGATGGCTTAAGTTGGAAGGGACCTTAAAGATCATCTAGTTCCAACCCCTTGCCATGGGCAGAGAAACTTCCCACTAGACCAGGTTGCTCAAAGCCCCATTCAGCCTGGTCTTGAACACTTCCAAGGACGAGGCATCCACAACTTCTCTGGACAACCTGTTCCAATACCTCACCACTCTCATAGTGAAAATTTTTCTCCTGATATCTAATCTAAATCTGCTCTCTTCCAACTTGAAGCCATTGTCCTTGTAGATAGGACCTCCTTGTCCTATCACTACATGCCCTTGTAAAAAGTTCCTCTCCAGCTTTCTTGTAGGCTCCCTTTAGTTACTGAAAGCATGCTATAAGGTGTCCCCAGAGCCTTGTCTTCTCCAGGCTGAACAACCCCAACTCTTTCAGCCTGTCTTCATAGGAGAGGTGCTCCAGATCTCTGATTATCTTTGTAGCCCTCCTCTGGACCCGCTCCAAAAGGTCCATGTCCTTCTTGTGCTGAGGATTCCAAAGCTGGATGCAAGTACTCCAAGTGAGGTCTCACCAGAGGCAAAGGAGATAAGCATTGATATCTCTATATGTATATCATAAAATCATAGAATTGTCTAGGTTGGAAGTCATCTAGTCCAACCATCAACCTCACTCTGATAAACAAATATATCTATATATGTATTCATATATCTATATATGTATTCAATTTTCTTTACACAAACACATCAATCCTCTGCAGCCAGCAAAGTGCCAGCCTAGTCCAGAACAAGGCTTTCTCCAGGCTGCTGCACCACTTACACCTTCCATAGGGTGCTGTGACTGCCATGTTTGCCATGTTACCTTAATTGGGTATTCAATCTTCCCTAAGCAATTAGTGCACAATGTTACCTGCTCTCCACATAAAATTGTTTTTTTAAAGTTATTTAGTCAGCATTTTAGTACAAGCATATTCTTTTTCTTCTTTAATCTAAATGACTTGGTCTTCTAATGGGGTTGAAGAGTTCTTCCAGAGAAGTGTCAAGCACCATCTGTTTTCACAGACGAGTTCTCAGTTACCATTTCCCTGTTGTTGAAATACTGTCAATCACTTGCTAAGGTCTAAGATTTTTAACAACACTGAGGTATTTAGAGATCCACAGTTTCTTCTCTGCCAGAAAGGTTTTGGTATTTTTGTCACCAGTTAGCATTTGACTAAGGAGTAATTTACTCCTTATTACTGAATATTACTCGTTACTCATCACAGACCATATTCTGAATCTGAATCAAGTGAATCTGTGCATCAAGTTAGAGGCATAAAGGGGAACTCAGCTTCACTCCACAGATGTTCTATATTGTTAGCAGCAGCATGGAGACAGTAATGTTTAACCAAGCATGTCACCTCCCTTCTCCTCCTTGCTGGGTGTGAACTGGGCACAGTCTTGCATTTTTCTCCCATCTGAGAATGTTAGACAGTGTGCTTGGTTCGATGACAGAGAGGAGGAAGAGAGCAAGTCAGCCTGGGAAGCAAGACTGCACTTCTTGTTTTGCTGTGGAACAGGGAGGAAACAGAGTCAAGACTCTGCTGTTCAAAGGTGGAGTTTTTTTTCTGAGAGACAATCTCTGACTGAACAGAGGCCTACATCTAAACAGGAAATTCTTGTATTCTGTGTGCACAAAGCATCAGACACAAGTTACATATACTTAATACATTCAGTTAAAAATTTCAAATGAGTACTGCTTTGCCTTTAATAAAAGGGCTGACATGCAGTCATACAATCAAACAGTCATACAATGATTACAAATGTGTCCATATTTTATTTAGGAGAGATGATTCATTCCAATTAGAGAGAAGTACTGTACAATAACTGGCCTTTCTCTAAGGGTTGCTTTCTATGAAAAGGCAATAAAAAATCCTAAGTCTGAAATGAAAATTGCATTTAAATTGACACTCTTATTCTATTTCAGTAAACTCTAATCTGAGTTGGAAAGAATTGTGTAATGATTATCTTTCTATGCAAGATGGGAGGAGTGCTGAGGGATTATTTCCACTACAGATCTCTTTGGAGCAGTCATGTTGGATGGAATTCATCTCACCTGTCTTTAACCAGATAAGTGTTAGTCATCTAGATTAATCTAATTTCCCTGGATTGCCTGGAGACAGATGGACACCCACAAAAGACAGCTGAGCCATTCTCAGCTGTTCAGCATCTATAGGATGAATGGTACTCCAGATCATCTTATGTTTCCCCAGTAATTATAAAGAAGATATAAATGGCTAATTTAGAATAGAAGCCTAAATTTTACGTAGCTGAAGTTATGCTACATGAACCCCAGTTTTTGTCTCAGCATGACTCAGTTGTTCATAGAGCTGTAATTTCATCATTAGATTTATGCTGTAGTTTTAACTATAATCCACAACAAGTTCTAAATATACTTCAAATACATACATCTTTACTTACAGGGCAGTTCCACTGACATCAGTTATATTGTCCATACAATAAGACAGAATTATTCATTGTCCTCTATTTTCTAGAGGAAAATTTGTTTCCATTTCCTTTTTCATTCTCTCTGGCCTTTCTTTAAGCTGATAAATGAGGACTAACTTTTCCAGTGATTTTCATTTAAAAAAAAAAAAGTAAAATTTAAATTTCAATAACGTTTCCAGAAATGCCAACTGTAACTCAATACAATGTAAGACATCAACTAGTAAAAACAACTTCACCCTCCACCTAAGAATTTTAAAAGAGCTGACTGAGGAGTTCTCTCATTACTGCATACGGATTTTCAGTAATTCTTGCAATATCATGGAGGTTCTTGTAGACTGGAAAAGGCTAATGTTGCACTCAGTATTGCTTTGAGCGAGTAATTAAAACCAGACCAATCTGACCAGCATCAGTAAATACAGGAATGGCTGACACTCTGCTAATGAACAATTAAGAGAATGATTAATGATTTATTGAAAACCATTAGAACTTTTCCAAGTAGTTTGCTCTTTTAATAATCCCAGTTTGGTTAATAAAGGTAATGGATGCTGGTGTAACATACCTCCACTTCTGTAGTGATCATGACTCAATTTTGCTTGACATTTTGATTAAGAACTAAAATGATCTGTAATTAACATGAGGCACCAAATGCATGCATTAAAAATAGCCACGACAGATCTCAAAGATAATTAGAGAATCAGCCAGTGTGTTTGTGGGAGAGCAGAAGGATCTGCAGGAGTTGGTTCTTAGCTTTATGCAACATGATGTTCTTTTCAATAACTTAGAATAAATCAAAGTCACTGGTAAAATTTGCTGATGGCACATATTTCTGGAAAATAGTAGGTACAAGTTACCTAGGGCTGAAAAAAGATGGTTTTCTTTCTCTGATAAATGGAGGCACTTTTTCTTTTTAAAATTCTGTCACAGGAAATTAAACATCTGGAAAATAGGTGGTATTGAGAAAACAGGAGAATTTCTGCTGGTTGGGAATGCTCTTGGAGAGGACTCTGGAGTGATGGAAAAGTGACAGCTGAATCTCTTACAGAATACCTGTAAGATCAGTATACAGAAAAACAGAATCACAGAATGGTAGGAATTGGAAAAGCCTTCTCGAGATCATCTAATCCAACACCCCTGCAAAAGCAGATGCACCTAAAGCAGGCTGGACTGGAATCATCTAGGCAGGTTTTGAAGATCTTCAGAGAAGAAGACTCTACAACCTCGCTGGGTAGCCTGTTTCAGTGCTCTTTCACCCTCAAAGTAAAGTTTTTCCTTATCTTCATACAGAATTTCCTGTGTTCCAGTGTGTGACCGTTGTCTCGTCCTGTCACTGGACACCACTGAAAAGAATCTGGCTTTATCCTCTTGACACCATTTAGATATTTACAAGCATTGCTAAGGTCACTTCTCAGTCTTCTCCTGGTCTCTCACCCTTTTCTCATAAGAGAGGTGCTCCGTTCCCTAGATCATCTTCGTAGCCCTTTGCTATACCCTCTCCAGCAGTTCCCTGTCTGTCTTCAACTGGGGAGCCCAGAACTGGACACAGTACTCCAGTTGTAACCTCACCAGGACAGAGTAGAGAGGCAGGATAATCTCTCTTAACCAAATGGCTACACATTTCTTAATGTACCACAGGATAACATCAGCCTTATTGGCCATAAGGGCACATTGCTGTCTCATGGTAAAATTGTTGTCCACAAGGACTCCCTGGTCCCTCTCTGCAGGGCTGCTTTCCAGCAAGGCCAATGTAGTACGAAGAAGGACTTGTGTGGCTCCATTTCCTTTGTACTAACAGACCTGTAACTGTCACCATATCCACATATGCTGGTCACAATTTATGAGGGTTGTTGATAGCTTGGAAACTGAGAAACCAAAAGTCTTGCCCCGTAATTGTATCCTGGGAGCTGAGGTTATTTAGTTTATCAAAAACTCCAGTGTGCTAAAGACTTCCCTTAAGTACCTATACTGAGAGTAAAACATGGATAGCAGTTACTTCAATCCAGCTGCCAAAGTTATAACAAGATCAAATCCATACTGGAATTTGGACTAAACAAATTAAGGCTAAAACAAAGACAATTTTTTTACAGCTTTCAGACTAATTACTCACTGAGAATATTTACAATAGCTCCCATTTCATATTCTTAACACTGAAGGTTTAAAAATAGGATGTGACACTCATTTTTAAAAGTGTAATTCAAATAAAAATCTGGTGAAAATTTCATGGTTATTGTTATATGCAGCCAGACTGTGTTCTTCGGGACAGAAGTTGAGTGTTTTAAACAACAGTGAATCAATAAAATTGACCTAATAGATGCGGATACATTTAGCTTTCAAAATATTTAAAAGAAGCTCTTAGCACTAAAGTTCACTAACTTGCCTAAGGTCATAAAGGATGTGTGCAACAGAATCAGACACTAAGTCATGATCTCCAGTGCTCTCAATATATTCTTCTTTCTCACCACTTGGGGACCATTCAGAACCAGCAGTGTAGCCATTCTGAAAACGATGAGAGTTGAAAATAAACAACAGAAATACAAATGCCGGTGCAAAAGCTTTCGTTTCCAATTCCTTTTCAAACCACTTTTAAGCTGATAAAACAGAATTCAATCCATGCTGAATGCTATGTATGATACGTCTAACTCACTTGGGTGGGTTTGAGGATGTTATTACTTCAAATTAATTACTCACACCTAACTTCAAATCTTTAGTTTGCATACTTTATAGCTTTGAGTTTTGTTACAGACTTGCTAAGACATGTTGCCAAGCAGGCCATCCTCTTTCGTGCAATACAGCCTCTACTTAAATGCTTCTTATACAAAAAATCCTTTACTATGCCGAGAGTCGGCATCTCAATGTCCAAAATGGCCCATGAAACCTCATGGAGAAGCACTGTCTACTTTATATAAATAAATTTTTTCTTTTATCTGAATGCTTGGCACCATGATACTATCTCTTTCTTTAATTTAAATATAAGGGATTGTCATTCCTTGAAGGATAGTGTGCCTTAATGGTTTATATTTGGCTTGAACTCACACCCAGGCATAAGACAAACATAAAAGACAATGACATGCAGAACTCAGAGTATGAGATTTGGACTAAACACAATGGTACCTGAGATTCTTGTGGTATACCGTGACATGTGCTGTCAAGCACATGGACTTGGACAGATGGCTGGCACCACAGGAAACAGAAACAAGTGTGCAAAGACAACAAAATAAATTTAAAATTGAGCTTTACTACTTTGTTTCCTCAAGTCCACCTACACTTCAGATGTTCAAAAAATAAGGTCTCATACAATCTAATTATCTATCTGCCCAGATACAATCATGCATTTCACAGGAGCTTTGTGGCACATTTGTTTTATCTCAGCTTTATTCTTTTTTTGTTTGTTAAAAAATGAGCCATTTCCCCTAATTAAAATGCATGAAAACCAGATAGATAATTTAAGTCACCTGTTCCGGGTGTTTGAGGGTTTTTCCTAACTTCCTAACAAGAGGTAGGTAGGCAAGAAAACACAGTGGAAAAAGAGAAAAGTGTGATAGCTACACATTTTACAAGCACATTAAAAATTCTCATCCCGTGCATCAGTAAAGGTGTAGGTGGCTGGAATCTGTTAGGTATGTAGTAACCTAGCAAGAAAGGGTTACTCAGTTTCTTTCTTCATGTGGTGCCAGCATAATTGCTCAGTACATTAACACATTACCTCAAAACATCCCAAATATTTGATAGCATGGGTGTTTCCTCCCTCATAAATGTGGGTTCCAATCAGAACCACTCACCCACAGCCTTCCTGACAAGGAAGCTGGAGACATGAGAATTCATGTGTCAGCCAGCCTGCAAGCCAAATCTGGCTCATCAAGCTGGGTAATATGCAAAAGAAAGGTCCTAATTTTTCTCTATCCCATATCTAATCCACTGAGCAATTTTTAGGTGTGATCAGGAGGGCTTTCATAATTCAGGGCTTGCATTTCAGTATTTCAGTCTAGCACAGTTTATTCAAAACTTACTGGCTTAGTTTACTTTTTTTTTTTCAATCTAAGCTGTTATATTACAAAAGCATTACAGAAGATATCAGATATCAGTTTTAGAACCTGGGAGCATTATTTACAATGCAGGAGACAGACTGTGAACATCCCGTAGCAGAGTTCATATCAGTCCATACAGCTTGTTAGGGATGTTTCTTCTTGAGCGTATTAGTCAAAGGAATGCTTTCAAATGATCCAAAAATACTCAGTTCAACCAGGGGCTGAGGCTGTGCATCCAGAAATGTCACCTTTAACATTTTGGAAGTTGTGTTACCTGAAGAGTGTGTCAGCCCGTCTTTCGAGCAACAGGACCTCTTTGTAACCACATCCTAGGAAACAGAGTATGCTAGGTGAAATAGTAGCTATTTTGTCCTTTCACAAGGCATTTTTATCCTGAAAAGTAGCACTGGGTGAGCAGATCAAGGATTGCTACCATGGAAGGTGCTATCTTATTTTTGGTGCTGTCTTATTTTACCAGGTAAGAAAAGAATGACAGAAGTACCATATGGCATGTACCTTTGCTCCATTGCTAAAGCACAGCTTGTTGTGCAGCCCAAATCCACCGAAGACCTTTAAGAGCTGAGATAAGCAGCACCGAAACAAGCCTTAAGCAGTTTCAGGATCCCTAGTGCTTGAAGGCTCTGACCTTAGATGAGGCTGGAGCTCAGCCATGGTTTTTGGGTGAGCAACTTCATGCTTCAGTATCTTAAAACTGTCAGTCCTGGAATAATCCACACCTACCCCAGTGTCACAAACACTGTTATTCTCTCAGGCAGACTTTTGTAGGTTTAGGAATGCTCTGCTTTCAGGATCTCAAAGCAATTAATTTTACTTTCCAAAGCAAACCTGCCAAATTGCTTAACACAACCTAGGAACACTGAAAACACAAACTTGTTTGTAGGGTAGTTCATCAGGCATCCAGATAAAAATATGTCCAACCTGACATGTTAAAAAGTAAACATTTTGGGCTCAATGAACTAGAATTTTCTGCCAAAATAGATTTAGCTGATTTCTAACTATCTCTAACTTTGTAAGTCATAAACATTGAAGAAATCCACTACACCGATATGGGGCTAGGGGCATTTCTGTAGGGCAATTTATTGGGATGTCTGTCCAAAAGGACAGTATGTATTTTCTAAGTAGATATTCAGAATAAGATTTTAATAGCTGAGGCAACAAATCACTAGGTTTCATTTTCCCTTTACAGTGTTTATTTTTTATATTCTTAAGTTTTGACAATTGTATCCGTTTCCCTTGAAATTTTTTTGGCATTTTTTTTTGTTGTTGTTGGGTTTTTGTTTGGTTTTGGTTTTGGTATTTTTGTTTGGCTTTTTTTTGGGGGTGTTTTTTTGTTTGTTTTTTGTTGTTATTGTTGGTTTGGTTTGGGGTTTTTTTGTTGTTTTTTTTTGTTGTTGTCATTTTGGTTTGATTTTTTTCTGCTATGTCTGAAAACCCTGTGACATGCAGCAAACAGTTACTGTTGTTTAAATATCTTCTTTATGGTAAGACATCATCCAAAGTGGACTATTGCACATCTCTATTACAGGAAAGGACCACTAATAAGTAACAACCATCTGAACAAGAGAGTTTATGTAAGATTAGTTACAGAACCAGACTTCAAAGCAGCCTCAATGTGTGCCAAATCTCCTAATGAACACAATTTTTCATGTTACTGTATAGTGTACATGATCCAAAGCCCTGCATACACTTTCTCAAGATTAGACGAAAGTCAGCCATACAAGCTACATACAAAAATAACAGTGCAAAATGTCGAGTCCCTAACTCATAAGATACATGAAAATAATTCCGACACAGCAACAAGGATGATTTATTCTGGGTTTGTAACCTGACCTTCTGCCACCCAAGCAAAGACAGTTGAATTGTTACTGAAACTGTTCCTCTGCTGTGGAATTCTGCAGTCCTTTTTTAATGCTAACCAGCATACATTTTGAAACACCACAGTGGCATTTGAGGAGCCGTTTCACAAGAGTCAACCATCATAGCTGGGGCAGGGAGGGGACCTGAGAAGCGAAGCTGTTCAGCTGTCCCACTGTCAGCAATCCCTGCTCTTCAAAAGCCAGAGCTTGAGTGGTCTTAGTGAGATCACTGCATTCTGTTCTGGTATATTCAGACTAGGAGCGTGTCGCATTGAATCTCTGCCCTATCTTTACATTGTTAAAGAGCAGGTTTTTATTTCCAGACCATCTCAACAGCTACAGTACTCTGAAAGTGCCATTTGCCTTAGTACAATCACCCATTGCAAAGTAATGCAATCAGGACTTGGTTCTTTTTTTTTATTTTAAGCTGATGAAGCCTCTGGCTGGTTCTACTATGACTCATATCCTCCCATGTCTCAGTGACCATTTTTATCTCACTATTTGAGATTTTTTATTTGGTCTGGAAATGGTATACCCAGCAGATATTTATCAGTTATAATTTTTAACTGGCACACCTGACACTCTGCCTACAGGATTAACTAAATTCCTTATAAAAATCCAACAGCTTAAGGAATGAACTTGGAAAAGTGAAATGTGTGGACTGTTAGATGCCAGAAGTTTAATCATTCATGCCTCAGAACAAGCTCAAATGATCAAAGTAACTTTAGGTTGCTGTTATTACATATCATTCTCATCTACAAAATAAGTTGCTTTTTGGGTAAAAGTTTACAGGGAAAATTTTTGTACTTGAAAGTATAAAAAAGTTGCCTATGAGTAAAAATGGCAAAAAGGTATTAGGAATTTAAATATCTGGACAAGGAAAGTCCATTACAAAGGTAATGTTGATGACAGTGAAACATTTCCTAAAACCTAGGCTCAACATCTGCAAGCTTTTCTTTTCCTAGTTATTTTTTATACCCATTAGCACACTGATCCTTATTACTGGCTTTCACAACAATGAGTCATGTTGATTGGAATACTAGGAAAAATTAAGATAAGTAATATAGAAAGTATGTTATTCTGATGTTTGCATCTTCAGATTAGCACTCCCTCTGGATTTCCCTTTTTTTTTTTAATTATCGCTGCACACAAAGTGTAATTTCCTAGCTCTGGATACTTTATGTCCTTTAAGAACCATTAATTATAATAATTAAAAGATCATTTAATAAAAAGTTTATAAGTCCTGATTATTTGAAATTGAGTCTAGAATGATTTTAAAGTTTGAACTCTGCTATTCCTGTTACGCTGGATGACAGCTGAACTCCGTTAATGAATCTAAAAATAAATGGAAATGGAAACAAACATTTCAAAGAAAGCTTCCATTTCTGACATGTCATGCCGAGTACAGCCACAAAGGTATTTATCATTACAAAGGAACATAAAGTGTTATAATGTCCTTTCCTCCGGAAAATTATGATTTGTCAAAAGCAAATGTTTCTGTAAATACATGGCTTTTTATAAATGTTCCTTGATTTTCTGCTAGGTATTGTTCTTGCCAGTGTCACCAAGCTTGGCACAGGCTGCCCTGGTCAGTGTCCCTCGGGCTTGCCAACAACCATTCCAGCTGGCTGCCCATGCTGGCTCCAGCAGGCAGGTGGCCCATCAGTCTGGACAGATACCGTGCTCCAGGCACAGGGTTGATGCTTGGTCTTCAAAGCATTTTTTCTCCATGGTCTGGATGTGCTTCTTCCATTCGATAGCTCTTCTGTGACGGTGGGCAGTGTAAATGCTGTGCCAGTATCATTTGGCAGCTCATCATCCCATAAAGCATACGTTATTTTTCAGTATCCTTCACAAAAACAGAGTGTTTTCTCCAGTAAGAAACAAAACTTACACATGCAGGTGTATTTTAGGATATTTTCCATTGTATTTTCTAAAGATATATAAGTAAATTTCTAAAATAATGTGCCATTTTAAAATGAGAATGTGAAACTCTTTGACTATGAAAATTATTTGTTTTTTTGCTAAAAAAATTAGAAAAACTAACACATTGTTATGATTTAAATGCCATTCAAATTTGTAATTGACTGATAGAATAAGTTGAAACCCTCTTCCTAAATTTTATGCTGTTTTAGAAGTCAGCATTCATATAGATTACAATGAAAAATATACTGTGCTTATACCTTCCCCATGAGTTTTTAAAGACTACTGGAAAACCTAAATAGAGAGAGAAAAAAAAAAAGAGGAATTTGAATTTTTGAAAATAAAATGCACATATAGTGTGAAACTCGCATGTACTCTCTAGAAACCTCATTGATTGTTACTTTTAAGGTATCAGCTTAATTTAAAACTTGGAGAATCCAAACTTTGAAAAGCAACAGAGTTGAGAAGGTGTGGGAATCACGGAAGTATTTATAATGGAATTTCAAATAAAATTATTTTTAAAAATTACATTCCTATGGACTCAAAAATCTGTTTAAGCTGCAATTGGTTTCACCCAGATGATTTTATAAATTTAATCAACTAAAAAACCCCTTTTAAATTTAACAGAATACAAATAATGAAACAAGGACCAAGAGTGTTAGGAACAAAATAGCTACCATATTTCTAGGTGTGTTGAAAAATAAAAAGGCTTCTTGAACAAAAATGCTACTTCCAAACTGATGATTTTCTAGGTTGTAGACTGGTATAAATGGAACCTAACGGAGAAATGGAAGAGAACTGGATTCCTGGCTTAGTGGGAAATTATTCAATTGGATTATTTTTTTCTTCTACACTGGAACAAGACCAAAGAAGTCAGCATATCTTACGAAAGAAAATTTTGATGGAAAATATAAAAGTCCTCACTTTCGGCTGATGAGTATTTTTTTTCTCACTTAAATTTTCTCACTTCCAAATAAATTTTTAAAAACCCTGACCCATTCTAAATCTTTCATAATGCTCGGCTCCCACCATCCAGTGATACAAGGTGAAAGTTGCCTACTTCATATCACTGACAAAGAAGAAAAATCCTTTGGGAGCAAGGATGGAAAGAAGGCAGAGAAAAGAAGAGCAAAAGGGAAGGACAAAGAATAAACAGAAAATTCCAGCAACTCTTTCTATAGTATTCAGCTACACCCAGTCTTAATTTTTACTGCTATATGTGGTGGTGCAAATCAAAGCTTTTCACCCTTCATGAAGCTGCTTTACTTTCTACAGAAAGATCTGAAGTGAAGAAACAGGTGTTTTCAAATTCTCAGTTCATATTAATCCCCAAAAACCTTGCAACATCAAACCAGTGCTTTTCCTGGTAATCTTTCACTGCTACTTAACCACCTTTAACACATCTTAAAACAGTGTTTCCTTGCTGAAGTACTCAGAATATTTGTGTGCTTGCTCTACTCTGACTTTTTAATCTTTGAAATACAAATGCTTCATGACCAGAATCAGGTTCACAAGCTTGTCAGTAAGTTACAGTGTACTGTGTCTTCTGTACACAATAACTGGCACTGTGAATCTTTCCAGAAAAAAAGGGTTTTCAGCTTTTTCACATCTCATCACTTTATGATATTTTCTTTCACCTCTTTTGCCTTCACCAAAGAACAAACGCGTGCAAAATCTTTGCCTTTAGGATCTCTGCCTGTTCTTTAAACTCTGTGGAATTTTTTTCTGCTGAGTTCCAGGGTGTGGAAACAGTAAAATCTCAGTTCAAGGCATTCTACTGTATCCGTGCTGGGCTGTTTTGCAGTGACCTCCTTGTTTGATCTGTCCCAGTCCTCATCTCCACACTCTGCCAATGCAGGCATCACCTGGCCTGTGATATCAGTGCGTGCTGGCAAAGGAGGTAGGGGTTGTAATTCTGTAATTGAAATTACAGGCCTGTAATTCTGATTTTCAGTGACAGAGTTACAGAATCACAGAATGATATGGGGTTGGAAGGGACCTCTGGAGATCATCTAGTCCAACACCCCTGCCAAAGCAGGTCCACCTGGAGCAGGTTGCACAGGAATGCGTCCAGGAGGGTTTTAAATGTCTCCAGAGAAGGAGACTCCACCACCTCCCTGGGCAGCCCATTCCATGGCTTAGGGACCCTGCCACTAAACATTACCTGCTGCAAAATGACAGATCCAGAAAAAATCAGCAAAACATATGCTTACATGAAGCTATGTATGAAGCTGGCTCCTGCTCTGCCTTGTGCTGAAACAGTCTCAGATGGCATTAAAAATCAAAGAAGAATGTCTTTTAGCTAAGAGACATCTGTAAGACATGAGCAGTGGATTCAGCTCATCCCTGGATTTCCATGCCTACCTGGATGGAGTGTTGTTTATTTTCCTTTCATAGAGAAGACTATTAGACCCTATGTTTTGAGTTCTTTTACTCTTTAAATATTTAGAGTTTAAAGCTCACAGCAAGTCTATAGTTACTTTTCTTGAGTATGTGTAGACTCAAATAAAATGGCTAAATATATCAAAAGAATTGGTTTTACAGGCTATAATCCATTACCCCTAAGAGTCATTATCTATCATAGCCAAAGGCAATTTATTAGTGTCAGAGAAAAACTGGCGTTCGCCTTGTCAGGCCAAATACTCCACACTCTGTTGCTCAATGAAAAACCCATCATACTCCCCTTAATCAGCAGACAATAATAAATGAAGACAAAATCCAATGATATTTCTTTCTTTAGTCACAATTCAAGGAGAAACAAAAAGGCTACAGAATGTGAATATGTAACTGATGCCAATACTGAGTGCAGCATTGATTTTATAGGCCTGTGAGATAAAAGACACCATCAGAAATGAAGGACAACTGATGCAATTGCAAATGGTAAACGAGTTACATTTTGTGATAGTGGAAATCAGTAAGACAGTCAAAAGCAACTGGACATATAAATGAATCAGCAAAATTAGATCCATTAGGCATACTTTGAGCCTGATCTGCTTCCTAAGGATTCTGTTTGTATTTTAGTGGATTGACTGCTATGTCAATAATGTAACTCTAGATTGATGCCAGTAACAAGATTATTCAAGATTTTTATACATAGACCTGAGGAAGTTCCAAATATTTTGACCAATATATTCTGCTGTGGCATCCCTTCAGTAAATGCATCAATTTCTTTGCCTTTTCTTTGGATAAAAACAAGTAGCCATAATTTACACAGTACTGTCAACTCAATGCATATTCATTACGGTGCTTTGTGGGAATTCTTGTCAACCAGAGCCTCTCTGAGCCTTCATGTTTTTACAAAGTCTGGTTTTCTGCAGGTCCATCTTTTAATTGTTGTTTTGACACCAGTAATTCATGCTAAAGAAGAGATCTTCACTATGCTCCCTCTTTCAAGATATACTTTATAAGGCTTATTTTGTTACCCCCTTTCCTTTTTGTGTATTTTGACTCTGGTTAAACTAAATCCTAGAGATGCAAAGGCTTGACAGATTTTGAATTAGCAAAAACAAGCTCAATCTCAGAATACATGATTTAAAAACTGGATTCTGATCAGCAGTCATAAGTTTTACAAGCTCCTTCGAATAAATGCACCTCTTCTCACAGAAAACTACAAACTAAATCAAGTTTTTGATTTTGAAGTAGGCTTTATTCACTTCAGTAAATCAAGGGAGAAGTTTAGGCATTTTGGCAACCTATTTGTCAGAAGACAAGTTATGTGAAGACATGTAAGCTAAGATAGTAATTTGTTCTGATTTTTGTATTCTATTTGCTGACTTAGGGGAGGAAAGGCCTCCAGACAAAGCAAATACAGGGGGCTCTGCCCTGGAAGACTGCTACTGGAAGGAAAGCACCACTTTTTTTGGCAGTGGAGCAAAAGTTACAACTGATATTTCTCAAAACAAACCTCAATCATTGGGCTTTTTTATTAAAAAACAAACAAACAAACAAACAAACAAACAAGATAGATAGATATATTTTTATGTTAATTCTTTTTTGCTTAAACAGTTCTTCTGCTTTTTACACATCTACCACTGTTCCCACAACATTTTGCTCATAGACTTATGGTTTGGCTAAGCTGACACATGGCCATTAGCATACGTGACTATTTCAAGGCCCATTGTGGCTGTGACTTAGCACGTTGCTCTATAGGAGATGGTGATATTCCTCCCATCTCCCATACTTGATCTCCAAGATGAACACCTCTGTTCTTCACATGACCCCTCCATGAGCTGACTAAATTCACCCTAATATGAGAAAGGTGGGAGTTTTTTGGTATGAAAAGGATTTTTATCTAAATTTAGAGAGTTAGCTTTCATGCAAATCTATTCTCTCAGCTGGTTGAATGTGCAGGAAGGAGGTTAAAATCAGAGATTGAATGCATTTAAGCTGCTGTGGAGCCATTAGGAAAGAGTTTTATTTTTTATATCAAAAGTGAATAACCTCTGATTTTCCCCTTTTCTTTTTCAGGAATAATATTACATAGTTTACAGTAAAGGGAGCTTGAGAGGTGAATCAGAGCCATATCATATTGCAAGAAGAGGTTTTGCTTTTGCATATATATGGAAGGAAATCATGTAACATTATGAACATTGCACTACCCTGTGAATAAAGCTCACAGAACAACATGCCTACCTACAAAGACTATTTCTGAAAAGCATTGTTGAAAGTTGTAATAGACATAGAAACATAGAATTATAGAATCATTTAGGTTTGAAAGGAACTTTAATATCCAAACATTAACACTGCCAAGTCCATCACTAAACCATGTCCCTAAGCACTACATCTACATGTCTTTTAAATACCTCCAGGGATGATGATTCAACCATTCAACTGTTTATGTGCTTCATAACCCTGTCAGTGAAAAAATTTTTCCTAATATCCAATCTAAACCTCCACTGATGCAACTTCAGACCATTTCCTCTTGTCTATTACTTGTTACTTGGGAGAAGAGGTTGACACCCACCTCATTACAACCTCCTTTCAGGCAGAAGAGAGCAACATGAAAGCCTTCTGATAACTATGGATCTGCTCTAAACAAGAGACAATATTTCATTGATTTAAGGACTTCTTTTTTTTTTCATTTCAAAAGAAAAGAAGGGGGTGTGTTCCAAAAACTATTGTTTGTTTTTCCAACCATCACATCAGTTGGTCTAATAAAAAACCTCTCTTTTCTAAAAGTCTTGTTTTGGTGGACAATATATGCACCAAAACTGCATTTATGCAAGTCAATACCTGATCACTAACTAAGCTAAGCTGATATAGAATCATAGAATCATAGAACTGTCTAGGTTGGAAGGGACCTTTAAGATCATCTAGTC
>JAOXJM010000001.1:183113022-183128040 GCA_026413425.1 Tringa solitaria
ACCCCAGCCTGATAGCAAAAGTATTTCACATGCTTCTGTTATTACTATGCTCCATATGACAGATTCCCTGGCTAGAATACATCTTCCTGTAATGCACTATTGCCTCCCGCTCCTGGGACTTCTATCTTTAGTGAATCACGGAAGGCTGAGTCTGACTGGGGAACACGACCAGAAGGAGAAATTGGTGATAGCAGGAAATCACACTGTAACTTCTGTGGCAGAGACATCTCTAAATGGAAATGCATATTTCCAGTGAATTACATGAGATTCCTATGTGTAGTTCTTCAATTTTTTAATTTAAATTTTTCATGTTAGCAGGTCTGTTTTGAAGGAAAATATATTAAATTAAACTCGATTTCCATGAGGAAAATATGAACTTGGAGAATTTTCTTTTGGTTTTCTCTATAAAGTGTAGGTAGAACATTCAAACAGAAAACAAGGCAGAATTGCTTTGAAAGCTGCTGAACTCTTCAGAGTACATTTACAGAGGCAGAATAAGCATAAACTGTTCCTTTTTGCATTTATCTGAATCCCCCTCCCGTGGCAACTAATTTCCAACATACTCTACATCCTCAGCTGTGCTCCCTCAAATCCTAAAGGACATGAAATAGCATCATTAGCTTCTCTACTATTCTGAGAGGGACAGGACCTGGTCATAGTTTCCATGTAATAGGAATTAATGATAAAATAATCCCCAAATTTATTTTAAAAGGCATGCAAAAGACTTCCCATAGCAATGTTTGCTGCTTTCACAAAAAAACAAGACATCATAATATGAACTTTAAAATAATTTAGGGAATGTATTTTAGAATAATACTGAAAAAATGTTCTATTGATTTATGACAACTATTAAGGGCACATTTTCACACTCTTATGTTATTAATTTTTATATAATCTGAAAATATCAAATCACTAATTATAAGCTGATATTATGGAATTAACACTTATTTAAGTGATGAGTGCAAAAGAAAGATATTATTCTCCTGCCCTTCTAGCTACAGTTCTTACTACTTTGTTTCTTATGTCTCTGACTCTTAGTATATTGAATTCAACAATTCTCTTCTCCAAAAGTTAGTACAATACAAGAATTTTTACAGAGTAGTGCAAAAGTTGGCCTATAATGTATTCTTGGATCTACTCCAAAAACATTGAAGGCAGTAAAAAATTCTATTAATCTCAGTGGTCTTTGCATTAGCCTCTACAGAAAGTGTGGTATTGTAGATTTCTTTAGCACAAAAATAATAGAAAAAAAGCTTATTTTAATAAAATTATTGTAATGAAAATCCTTACAAATATATTATTTTTATTTTCGGGTAGAATGGCTGTTGATTGTATATGAAACTTTAAAGTCTTTCAAAAGTATTTTCCTCTATAGATTGAAAACCCAAAGACATGCAAGCAATTCCCCCCCACTGCCTTCCTTGCTGTTTTTTTCTTTCAACTATATTTAAAATAATAATAATTTTACTTCCAAAACTTTCTAATCTTGGATCTCCAACAGATCTGTCTTTCCTACTCTTTTTTGGAGATCTCTATCATATATTAATCATGTCTCAAAAGGGTTTTTTTAACACATTTTAAAATGTCTTCTGTAATCCTTGTGAAGCCTACAGATTTCAAAACATATTTTCTTCAACATCTGGAACTGCTTGCTTTAATCCATATTTAGTCAAGCGATCTGCTGTACAGTGTTTGGTATCTCCACAACATACTAACATTTAGACTTAAAATGTTAGTATTCAATAAGACATTGTATTACGCTATCTTTAAATTATTTCATCTATCACTTTCTTGCCAAGCTGTTCCATATGATACGATGAGGGAGCTAATATACTCATGACCATCAGTGTGTGTGATAGAATAAACCAAAACCTTCTCTGAAGACATTCAAAACCCTCCTGGATACATTCCTATGCAACCTGCTCTAGTCATCTTTTGGACTAGATGATCTCCAGAGGTCCCTTCCAACACCATATCATTCTGTAATCCTGTGATTCTGTAATATGAAGATGGAAAGCAATTTGGATGACAGCAGTTCCAACATAAGTGTTTGTGATTGCAGATGAGGTGAAAGAAATTCCTAAATGGTTCCAAAAACTCAAGAAAACTGTGAGGGCTCCTGAGATGGTGCTCCAAGGGGCAACATGGTTTAGCAAACGGTTTTTGAAGATAGGCAATATTAAATATGAAGGAGAAAACTGCCCTTTTGTTATGTTACCATTACATTATCAAAATGGTACTGCAATAACCTCTATGACTTTTATGCAATGACTTTTAATGACTATGACATTACTTAGCAGTCATATAAAAAGGGGGCTCAAGGACAGAGTACTAAGGATACATAGAAAAGCATAATACAAGGCTGTTGTGAGAAAATAAAGGAAAAATAAAGCACATAATGAAATATACAAAGAAGCATATAAAAATAATAAAAAATACAAAAAATACATTTAAAACAGTAGAATATAGTAAAGCAGGATAGGCCTCTTTGTAAAGAAGACAAACAATAAATTGTTGACATTAAAAAGAATGAATTTGCCTTTTTTTTTTAATTTGTTTCAAGATTCTGTAAAAAGGTTAACAATAGCCATATATTCAGCACTGTTAAAATTAACAACAGCAACATAGATCTACTTAGTATTTAGAGTTTTCAACATGACAAGAAGCATACTGCAAGATTTAGACAGAACTTGACAGAGCAATCTTTAGCAATTGTCTTCAGGAATCCCAGGAGGGAGCATAAGACCTCAAAGATCCTTAATGGGTAAACACAATAGCTATTTTAGAAAGGTATAAAATGAGTGATCTAGGAATTTATAAATTAGGCAGACCAGGTCCAGTTTCAAAAAGGATCCTGCAAAAAATCATGCAGAGTTAAAGATGTAAGCATTGAAATATTCTTGATGATAAGAGAAGATAAGTAAGTGAGAATGGGAACTGTCAATAAATTATTACACCAGTTATATTTATTTTTCTTCTTTAACCTAACTTTTATACCACCGGATAGGAGACACTAGACTACACCATAGATGTTACCTTGAGTAAGGCTTTATTGTGGCCCAAATTATACTCTTGTAAGCAAAACAGAAAACTATGGTCTGGATGCAGTGATTTGTAAAATAGGTACTAACTGAAAGATTGTACTCAAAGACCAGTCAAAGACTTTCAGTTGAACTGAAGGACTCTATCAACGGACTCTTCATGTGCTAACTCTGGAGAGCACACTGGGGAAATGGGGTCCTGAAGTCAAGGATTTAGGTCCCCCATGTTGCCAGGACAGGAGTTGACTGCAGCACGCTGTGATCCTCCTCTTCCCTCAGACCTTGCCTGATACTGTTTTCACAGAAATAAAGGAAGAATAAAATTGAAAGGCAAGAATACAAAAGGGGGAAAACTGGGTAGATACAACTACCACACAAATGTGTCTCAGCTTGGACTTGATCATAGGTGAAAAATGAGTCATTGGTGTAATGCAGTTACTCAAAAATAACAAACATGTTGCATGTAAGACATGGAAAGTCCATAGATCTAGTTATGCTTTGGTGGAAGTACATATGTCTAGTGTTGGAATCCACACTTTAAAAACTGCAAGTGAGCTAGGAGTTGGAAATAGAGAAGTATAATAGATAAGAAAACAAGATATCTGAACAAAGCATGGATGGGTTGCATTTTTTGCAAGACCTGGAATAGCAACCAGAAGAAGTGACATGAACTTGTCTTTGAGAAGAAGTCACCAACTGATTATTCCATCTGTGTGTTCCTTATGGGCAGAATGAGCCATACCAATATATTTTGCAGAAAATCTGATTTAGAAGAAATATTAATAAAATTAGTAAAAAATCTTTCTAACTTGAGGTTAGTTAAAGTACTTAGGCAAACTGCATCAGAAGGTCAGCAAATTCCTATCAAACACGATTTTCAAGGTCTAATTAAGCAAATATTTGGAGGGCATCAAGTGTAGGATACGCTTAATTCTGTCTCACAATATAGGATGAATTGCAGGGCCTCTTGCAGTTCCTAGCCCTCCATTTTTATTATTATGTATGTAATGATCTTCCACATCAAATTGTTTTCACAGGCTAGGAAATAATGACCTGAATGTCAAATTATTTACATTGATTCATGCTAATGTAATCAGCTAGGTAACTGGTGTTGCTCCTAATAAGACGTATCATGGGCAGGAAAAATAACATAATTTTGACCTGCATTAGTTCCTAATTAAATGCAAAATATATACTCTTTTCCACGTGTTATGATTATTCTGGCTCTCTCCTAGTAGGTAAACATCCATCTTCATGGAGATCTGAGGAACATTTGTGTTCCTTATACACAGCACTTGGAGTGAAAAGAGGATCACACCTAATTTTGCCTTAAGCAATAAAATAAACATTGCAGTGTTTTAGGATTTGTTCTTTTGTTGGCCTTTTTCTCCCTTGCATCAACTGAGAAATATTTACTGTATAATGCTAGATCACACAACCTTATTCTGTTTCTTGAAGTATGAAATAACCTTTCATGGTTTCCTGTGTCTAACAGCTTGCAACACGATGTTTTTTAGTGACAGAACACAAGGTCTTCAGGTAAACGTTGGCTTGTAAGAAGTAAATAGACTTTCCATTTTGCCCGACAGTGAGGAATTTGGCAAAGCCATTCACAAAAGTTGTTTGCCATCAGCAGAGAGGAACACAGGAGCTGCAAAGAATTTAACACTGCCCTCTCTTCCACCTTCAGCCCTTTCAGTGACCAAACAAAATCAAGAGTGAACGACAGTCATTCATTGATATGCCATGTAACTTGCCTCTGGGTTTTTTTTGATGTATCTTTTTGCACTCTGAGCGAGCCCAGGCCTTAAACAGTAATCAGTCATAATCACGTAATCACATACAAGTTTCAGGTACCCTCAAGAAACTGTATTTCTTGAGATCATATGCTACCCACAGCAAACACATTAAGATAGACTTCTTGAGTACTGACAAACTATTTCCTAAATATTATAGGTAACGTCCTCCTCCTTTCCAGCAGTTACTGCATTTTTCTGGGCTAACAGGTTATTTTCATACGGCACCAGGTTTCTGTGGATGGAGTGGTAAGCCCCTGTCTTCTATAACATTTATCAAATATTTTCTCACTCTTTGAGACCTCTGCTTTGCAAACTGTATTTCCAACTGACAGCTTCTACAGCATTGCAGACTTCTCAATACAGAAGTCCTGAATTAAATTATTTTTTAAAATAATGACATTTAGAAAAGCATTAGATTTCAAAGGCATTATCTGCCATATTGGGATATACTTTTATCACCAATTCAAATTTATGTTTCTATCATTTGACTGTAAAGTTAGGAATAGAATATCTAACGTTATCCACCACAGTCAGTAAGATGAAGTCATCATAATTATTACCAGCATAGTAAGAATGTTTTTGTTAGTAAGTGACAGGATATAACAAGGTGTGCTTTGTTGATCTATATTAAGCTCTTTGACTTACCAATGGTTACTGAGAGACTTCAGGTGGGTTTTTTTTTTTTTCCTTTTCTGTGTATAAGTTGAAATAGCAGTTTTGATAAGTTACTGAAACTCTTTTGTTCCTTTTCTCCATACTCATGCTGGCTCCTAACTATAACCTTCGAATGTGATTTAAATAATTCACAAAGCATGACACCTGCTGATGCCAGGGGAGGATATGCTGGGGAGGCATTGTGGTTTCCGTTGGAAACCTTACAAAGCTCTGTAATATTACATGGGAACATAACACATTAGCCTGTTTTGCTTTGAGTGTTAAGAGTTTTATGAAGCCAGAACTCCCAGAGTGAGCCTGAGGAACAAAAGAAAAGCTTACATGGTGTTCATCAAGCCACTTGATGATTGTCACACAGCTCTGTTAATGACTACCAAAGTTTTCAAAACCTTGGGTCAGAACTAATTTCTGCCAGTCCACATGTATTTTCCATTGGCTTCATTAGTGCTGGAAAGAGGAGGGTGGAATTCTAGTTAATATATTTGGGATTGCACGTGTTGTCTGTGTTTTTTCCATTGGACACGGTCCTACTTGTCCTTCAGAAACTCGGTGGAGCAAATTCAGAGATGTTCTTATTGCCAAGGAATCCTGATTCATTGACTTATGTATTTTCTCCCGCTAGCAAAGAACTATATCGTGAAAATTTGAAAACCCTCATCTCTGACCATCATATGCAGTCGCTTTATCTTTGGGACTGTGGCTGTACTGCAACGCAGGAAAACTTTATATTGTGGTGAATAAAGCAGCTTCTGCCTCCACCATTTTCTTGACTGGGGGCACCATCAGTGGTTTCTGGGTCACTGCAATTTTTTTCTGGACAACTCATAATTATCTTCACAAGTACAGATTTAGGTTTTTCTATGGCCACAACATTTATTTCACCTTGCAACAGGCCCCTTCAAAAGTTCAGCAACTGCCTTAGAGTATCAGAGAAAGGGAAAGGACCCTCACGTCTGTAACTGATTGCCCATTAATGTGAAGATTGATTCCTGCTGTTTTGTGGAAAGAAGGCACCACTGTTCGAAAAATCCACAGAAGCAGGAAGCACTATTATAAAAACACCCATCAGTGGCACTGTTCATACCTATCATGTATTGATATACCTATTGTATACTGTTCACATCAGGATGACAGGCCCGATTCTTCATGGGAAATTGTGTTGAATAATTATATTTTCCATGTCATAAATATCTTAGAATGTGAGATTCTTCTTGCCTTAGTCACATATAGCTGTTATTTTCTGTTTAATGACTACCTCGGTTTCCTGTTTTTAATACAGACATCTGTATTTTGTTTGCAAGAAATGTTTTCTCTCAGTGAATCATTGTCCAAAAGAATGAATTTCATTAACATGTGAAAGCAGTAATTTTTTTATGAAAGTTGAAATAGAGTATAGTGTTGAGTATTTTTTCCTTGTAAATGGAAGAGCTTTTTATTTTTTAACTATAATTGTTATATTTTATTCTGGAATTTTTAACCAAATAAAAAATTAAAAATTAAAAATAAAAATAAAGAAAAAAAATAATTTCTGTGTTCAGCAATATTTATAATGTAAATAAATAAATAAAAAGGAAATAAGCAACTTCTTTTAAAAGGAAAGATGCAAATCAAACTTACAAAGTGAATATGTTTTCCTTCACTCATTATTTCCATATTTCTTTTAGGCATAAAGGGGCAGGAGGCCAAAAAAAAGAGCTACAGTCATAGAAGCCATAAGAAGATCCTTTACTTTTCTCCCTTCAAAGAGGCACCGAACCAGAAAGCAATTTCTACAGAGATTCTGCCCTCAGCAATAGCAAAACATGTAGTACTAGTATTTTGCAAAATACAATGCGTTTCCAGACTTCTTTAGTAAAATGGACATGACGACACTTTTTAAATATGTTCTTCGCCAGCACCATTCAGGGCTATACTTTTTTGGGGGTTTTTTTGGGGTTTTTTTTGTTTGTTTGTTTTATTTCTGTGTGTTTCATCAGTCAACAGCCTAGGAATAGAGTTAACATGCTGGTGTAACCCATGCTTGGGTAAACTGCAAAAATACTTCTATTAGAAAACAACCAGACTCCCAAAGGGCAGGCCAGTAAAATACATCTAGTGTTGCACAACAACTGTGGAAGAACACTAAACATTTGGGCATAAATTACCTAGACAGAAGCCATGTCTGCTCTGATCTTCCCTTCAGGTTTGGTTCATTGCCTTCAGAAGTTTTATTCTAAATATGTAGAGGGTATTTTTTTGGTGTTCATTCTTAATATTTTGGATGCAACTGTGGTGTGATAATACATGATGCTGTCTCACATTTGCACATTAGCTTATAGTTCATATTTTTAGATGATCATTTGCATGTACAAGTCTTTGAACAAGAGGATTCCTCTATGTGAATGTAGAACCCTGTGTATGGGTTCTTAAAAAACAACACCCTAATCTTATCTCAGCTCCTGTAGTTAACAGTGTTTTATACCCAGAACCTCTCTCATTATTGCTACCAGTTCTCCAAATTTTTATCTCTAGAAAAATTTGAAAAGCTGACTGTGAGAAGGAAATAGAACCATCCTTTGCAATTCTACAAAACTACAAACTAATTCTCTTCAAAAAATTGACTAGAAAACAAAATAAATTTCCTTCCTGATATCATCACAGCTATAACATTTAGAGTCTTTCTCATAGTGCTGATAACTGGTTTATCCTTGAGCAGGCTGCCTGGCTGTCCAGCTGAGAGAGAACTTCCTTTCATTTCATTAGAAAATGCAACCTTTTAAAAATTAATTTTTAAAAAAGTTTCATTATTTTGATATATAATCCCATTTAAACAAACATTGACTAGTAATTGCAAACTTTTTATCCATTCTTTTTTTTGTATGCTATCAGTGATTTTTTTTTCTTTCTCAATATGTTATTTGCTGTAGTTTATACCATTTCCCTGGGACAGCCTCGGGACTGATATTGTCTGCCAGACAGCCCTGTTTTGTTCCATACATTTTGCCTGGGGCCAGATGATGATCACTGATTCTTTCCAAGTTTCTGTCATAACGTTTGTCCTCTGATTGTGCTGAACTAAATAAATTATTAAGAGCTACTAGTGAAAGGCTTTCACTTACCTCTGTGTAGAGCAAAGAATATGTCAATTACATTTTGTCAGAAACACTTCTGCAGGTTTTAGCTGGCTTTAGAGCAGGAGAGATTGCAAATGATTAGGCAGTGTGGTTTTCACAACTAAGTATATATTTGTGCTTAAGAGATCTTGCATCAACTTTCTCACTGTCCTTGGTAAGGCTATTATTACACCCAATTGCTGATATGTCAAAAGTCCCTGCAGAGTCTTTCTATTTCATTTTTCCCCCCTGTCTTTCATTGCTATTTTTAAACTGGCATTACTCCCTGCATTCACAGGTGATGAGGCCAAAAGGTCTGCAGGGCAGCGTGGGGCATCCGTGGTGGCCCCGGGGAGGCTGCATGCTCACGGCAGGAGCACCAGGCTGATCCCTGCTTCATGGTCATGCTGCTCGCCTCAGAGTCTGACTCTGAATTACTTTATTGTTAAAATAATTAAAACAAACAAACAAACAAAAGAAAATATTTTAAATGTATAAAGTTTGAACATTAAGCTACACAAACTAGGATATAAAAGCACAGTAAATGATAGATAAAAATGTGCTTTAAAATTTTCGTAACTACTTTCATGCGAATAAAGTCTACTTTTGCAAAAATAGATCTACACAAATATCTCGCAATGGATATTGGTGACTTCAATATGAAATAAATAAAGTTAACTGTTGGCTCTCTAAAGTGTTACAACATTTATTCTTAGGATAATGAGGCATTTCCATGACTTTATTTATGAGCATATTTGCCAAGTGACTAATGGAATTATCCCCACAGAAATAAAAAAAAAAATCTATGAAGAAAAAACTAACCAACATAGTTGCTCTGAATTTCAAGAAAAACAGACAACTCAAATATACTCTGCTTCAAGGAATGTCAGTAATACTCAAGTCCAAAAAAGAACAGTGCAAATGCATATAAGAAAATTAGTATCACCAAATGTACACTGTAGAGCATATAAACATTATTATAACCAAATGTACACTGTAGAGCATATAAACATTATTATAGCCAAACTATGGTCATTCACGCACAGTAGGTTCATTTATTCATCTCATATTGATGCAATAGATCAACATATATATACTCTCTTTACAATAGGCACTTTTCTGCAAATAGGTGACAAATTTAAATGTGTAAGTGAGAGAGCGGGTAAATACTAAGCAATGTTTGGTGTTGTCTGTTTTACAGCTCATTAAGGGGGTCCAGAAAAAATCCTAAACTGTGTGGATAGTTGAAGTCTAGTGTTTAGTATCATTCCCTGATTTTCTTTTATTTAATACATTTTCCACCATGGTTATATTAACTGTGCTACTGTATATATCACTACTTTAAAAACAGTAGAAGGAAAAGACACGGTAGTTTTTACCTGTGAAGCTCTGAATATTTTTGCACCGCCAAAAAACTTAGGTCTTCATTGCACTCCTGGGCCATTTTCCATAGATTGTCATATAGCATTAAAGTTGTATTATGTTTGAGTTTCTTTTCTGAGTGTTCCTCTCACAACAAAACTCAGCACGGCAGGATGGATGTGGAGGTACCTGCTCTGGCTTCCTGCACTCCTCACCGACATTATCCCAGCAAGGTTTGCACCTCTAAGCACCCACCCACGACTTCATGTCACACCCCTGGACACTCAACTTAAACCTCTGTTTCTTGCCATAAAAAATAGTACTGCAGCACAACCCTGAGATTGTTTTGGATGCTTCAAAAGGGGAAGGGGTAGGCGGGAGGGGGAATTCCCAAAACCCTCTGATCTAAAAGAAACCCAAGCAAGTACAATCCAATCGCTATGTTTTACATTTGCTAGTACATTCACAGATTCTGTGATTATGTCCTCTGTTTAAAAATATAGATGCTCTCTGTGTATCATTAATGGCATAAGATGAAACCTTACCAAACACCTGTTATAAATATAGGGTTATTTGTTGAACAAAACAGTTATAAACAGTTTGATGTTACCCACAGACATGTCTTCAAATGGATTGGGTACCAGTCTGGGAAACACATTTGTTAAAGTCTGGGTCCTTCTAGATCATGGGTTGGAGGTTGTCTAACGAAGATTAATGAATTAAAACAGAAAGTAGAAAAACAACAAGCATTTTCATTTGTATCTTTAACTGCAGGTGGGACACCAAGACATAGGACAAAACACTAGAATTGAAACACTGTCTTTTTATTATGTAAAGAGACATTAATCACAGGAAGGCATACTATATCTTTTTCCTTCAGCTTCTCTGTCATTTTCTGATGGATTTATTTTTTATTAGACACATACTTTTACAGGCAATAGACAGAAAATTGCCAATGTTCAGAGTTTGGATCATGTCCTGCTATCACAAAAGATTTATTTCTCAGATGAAACTGGCAAGGTGCAGCAGACAGTGACTGACACCATTTGTTGCCAAGAAATAAAATATTTTATAAATCCATGTACAATATAGAGCTAGCATTCCAGGCAGGGCAATTCTGGATTAAGTTGATTTCCTCCCAACCTTCCTGTGAGCTTCAGTAGTTTTGAAAAACATTTCTGAAAATATATCTGAAAATAACACTTCAAAGAAACATGTGAAACAAAGATGCAAAATTAAAAAGTATTTTTGGAGCATACCTAGGAAGGTCTGCTTAGTTTGACTTTCAGAATTACTGGTTTCCTCACCTGAACAGTTTTTGATATTCTAGTACAAGCCAGTTAAATTGTGAGAGAGGATATCACTGCAAAAAACAAACAAGCAAAAAAACCCCACCCCATAATAAATCTGATTCCTTAAAAGAAAATAGTTCTCTATATAATCACAGAATCACAGAATTGTCAGAGTTGGAAGGGACCTCCAGAGATCATCTAGTCTAACTCCCCTGCTAAAGCAGGATTGCCTAGAGCACATGATTCAGGACTGCATCCAGGCGGGTCTTGAAGACCTCCAGAGAAGGGGACTCCACAACTGCCCTGGGCAGCCCGTTCCAGTGCTCTGTCACCCTCAAAGTAAAGAAGTTTTTCCTCTTATTTGAATGGAACTTCCTATGTCCAGCCCCTCCAAGCAGCATCCTCGGCACCCACCCAGCCCCAAGGCTGGCAATGTCAAGCTGCGAACGTGCAGTCCTGAGGGAAAACCCCAACAGAAAACCCATCACCTTTCCCTCCCCTGGCATCCCTCAGGCGACGATTTGGCAGCAGTGCCCTGCGGTCAGCCGACCCACAGGTGTGGTTCAGTGATTCCCGCGCCGTAAGGCACAGCTGAGCAGATGTTTAATGCGCCCAGGAGCGAGCCGGGCTCTCAGCCTTGACCGCGCTGTTAAAACACTCGCCTGCCATTTGGAAGAGCTTCTTCCCTTGCCGAGGGGGCGGTGGCACACGCTGCCCATTCAAACGGGGACCAGAACGCTGTCTTTGGGCATTTCTCTTCCACTCCTGGATGACGTCCGAGGAGCAGGAAAACAATTTAGTGACTGAGCAAGTGGCTCACGGGAGGAGGAGGTCATTAAAATCCTTTGATTTTTAAGCCCTTAAGAGGCCGATGCAAGACTCCCGCACACATTTAGTATCTCTTTGACCTTAAAATAAGATGTCTGTAAGGTACTTATTGCTGGGAGCACTGAATGTGCACCAGCATATGGCTTCTTTTTACTCACTGCCACATTTCCTGAAGAAGCAACCAGAATGGCTTTTTTTTAGATGAATTCAAATAAAACTCTTTCTTGGGTTTTAACCCCTTGTGCACTTTGCATTTGCTAAACAGCTTGGAGAGCTCTGTTGTCCATAAATGTGCTGCGGTTTGAGGCACTCTGGCTGGTTTAGGTCGGCCAGTCAGATGACAGCAAAATCTGCCAAGCAGTTTGGAGTGAGGCAGCGCGGGGCTAATTTAGCTTGCGTGATCCCATTTCAGACCAGTGGCAATCTGTTTCACCCTCCACAGGGATTGTGAGAGTGGGTTGTAAGTCTATACTCATAAATTATCAAAAGTTTTCAGATTTTTTTTCCTGTTCTCAAGCCTGCAAACGCGCACACACTTGCATTTAGCTGAATGCAGAGAAATCCCTCTGGCTTCAGTGAAACTAATGACGATGCCAGATAGTTGATGGTGGTGACAGGCAGTGCATCAGAGTGGGTTTAGCCTCTCTTTGTGGGGAAAGGTAGAAAGAAGCAATATAAACAAAGCCCGAACAATGACAACGCTGATAATCAACAGGATTATTGTCCTCAGAAACTCAGGTTTGGGGTGGAGCAAAGAGAAATGACCTCACCAATTAAAAGCAGATCTGAAAAACAGTTGTTTTCCAAGATGATGAAGTAGGGATAAATAATTTCAGGGGGCAAGGGGCTTGTGTAATGGACAGAAGACAGATACTCTGGAAAAAAATACAGATATGATGAGCAAAGGGAAGAGTGGAATAAAAGATAGGAAAGATGCTCAGGGAAAACCATTAAATACCACAATGGGGATTTTAAAGTTTTTGTTAAGCTGCAGGCTGACCTCATGAAACAAAAGGGAAAAAATGTGAGCTCTAAAGGAAAACAGAACCTCAAGTAGAGCGGCAGAGGAGCGTTTCTGTAAGTCCAGCACAGACATCTTTGCTGAGTATGGGCAGAAAAAGGTTCTGCATTTTTTTGTTGTCTTTCCCAAAAGCAATTTCAAGATTAACCAGCCCTGCCAGAAATTTCCCTGGAGTTGGGCTGGTGCCCACCCTCGGCAGGAGCCAAGCCACACAGCCCCTCTCTGCCACCTCCTGGGACCTGCAGACAGACCAACTGTCTTCTCACCCTTCCTGCACGCCACAGGAGGAAGAGGCTGTGTGGAAGGGCCTGTCCCTTCAAGGGGTGGTGGCATTGGCATGGGTTTGGCATAAGAAATGCAGTAAGGCTCCCCAGCCACCTGCGCTCACCCCAGTTTCTCCATCATCCTCGCTCAGCTCGTGTGTCCCTCCACTGCAAGCCTGGCAGCACAACAGCAGCTGCTCTGCTCTTCCCTTCCTTCTGCTGAGCCTGTGATGGAAAGACATGAGAAGGAGGAGGCTGGACAGTGTAACTGTAGACCGGCAATGCCCAAAAAGCCCATCAGTAGCAGTAATGACGGTGTCTTCTTTGTGGTGGTTGCTCTCAGCGGTGAGGACAAGAGATGGTATGAACAGACAAGGGGCAGGCATCAAAGCCCAGGGGCCAAGGCAGGAAGGAACAGCAAGGGTGTCTCCGAAGAGCCTTGCCAGACCTGCAGGTTCCCAGGCCACAAGTGGTAATGCTGCCCCAGCCATGGTGGGGTGAGTGAGAATGCCCATGACATCCATCCATCCATCCATCCATCCATCCACAAAGCGCAGCCTTGCTCTCTTGAATGGGAGTTGGGTGGGAGCAGCAGCAGCAGATGCCCAAACGCTGCAGAAATTAGATGGCTGCCTAAATGCCTTAGTTCTTACCTGAATACAAGCTCCAAGTCTGAGAGTGATGCTTTGGGAAGAACAGTAGGAGAGTGAGGGCCTGGCTTGTGTGGACACAAGGTACAAATTTGGGATGGGATCTCAGGCCAGCTCTGTTCTGGCAATGCTTCATTCCTCTCACAGGTAGGGTTTGGGTTTTCTTTTCAATATTGTTATTAAAACGCTGGCACTAGCAAGAGGTAATACCAGTAGTTCAGCTGGTGAACCTGCCGGGTTGGTGAGCCACTTGCACTAGCATTTCACACCAGTGGTGAGCCCCAGGGCACCTCTTAGATTAAAAGAGCTGCCAATTAGAGAAAACTCCTGTTCTCCATCTGTTTTTGTCAGAGGGGGACCAGGCACCCATCACAAGCATGTTGGAAGCATATGCCTCTGCTGCGGGCTGGGAAACACCCACTGAGCTTCCCAGCCTTGACACACATGCCTTGGGGGACAGAGTTTCCCTTGCCCCAAACCTGTTGGCCTTTAACTGTGGGACCATGAGCATTACCCTGCTGGCTATCACCATGGGAGCTGGGGCAGCAGGTTCACAAGCAAGTATTCACAAAGCCACTAACCTTCCTACTACTAAAGCAGCTACAAAAGAATACAGCAACATTATAGGTATATTTTATCTATATATATATGTATATAGTTATCAGCAGGGTGTTGATGACAGCAGTCTAGTGGAGATGGAAGGCCAGGGAACTTTGCTGCATGGACAGGAGCCAGGCAGTCCCAGTGCCCCATGCGTGCAGGAGTCCCTCCTCTCCCTCCTTTATTTAGAGGCTGTGTTTACAAAACCAGGCAAGCATCCCTGTAAGGATCAGCCTCACCAGCTGTCACAGAATCATAGAATGATATGGGGTTGGAAGGGACCTCTGGAGATCATCGAGTCCAACCTCCCTGCCAAAGCAGGTTGCACAGGAACGTGTCTAGGTGGGTTTTGAATGTCTCCAGAGACGGAGACTCCACCACCTCTCTGGGCAGCC
>JAOXJM010000001.1:183177364-183187621 GCA_026413425.1 Tringa solitaria
CTCTTTAAGGCTGTTGTGTGGGAATGAAATGTTTAGTGCTGAAGGATCAGATCCAAAAATAGAAAAGAAATAGTTCTGAACTTAAGCAACCGTCTGAAGTACAAAGCCTAATGATGAATATCATTATTAAAAATAGGAAACAGTGGTAAAAATGCTACTGAAGTATTCATTTCTAGTAACAGCTTATTTGTTCTGTCTCCAGTGTGATAAGTGTGCTGGAGAAACTCTATGGAAAAATGTGAAATTGAAGGTAGTAAATCAAAGTTTCTCACTACCAGGTTTTAAAAGCTGTAGTGCACAGTCCATTACAGCGGAAAGTCTGGAGAATGCTTCCTTCTGCTACTGTCATGACCAAATTATTTACAAAAAATAAAAGCAAATTCTGAAGAAGGTGACATCTCCTGGAATTTGCTCTTTCAAAGCTATACCAGCAGAAAATCCTATTACTAAACACATGGGGTTTTTAATACAGTTAATTAATTACAACCACTGTTGTGGCTTGGAGCTGGGTCTTCCTAAATAATATGTAAGAATATTTCTGATGACGTTTCAGCCCATGTGTCCTTTTTCTGGAGGGGTGGTATGTGGGGCAGATGTTGATGTTTCAGTTTACAAGGTGAAGGGTCATGGAATGTTTTGAGTCTTGATTTAGGCCCAGGAACGAGCCCTGCGGCTGCTTGGGAAGAATATTCTCAGCTGAGAAGCAAAACATTCCATGGTCCTTAACCAACTCAAATATCAACATCTGACCTTCACACAGTGGCATGAATGAAAGATTTGAAATCCAAGAATCGTACCATTTTAGATCTGAGTTCTTCAGTGTGCCTTGTCATATGGTGACTCTGTAATTTTAAGTTACATGTTGTACCAAGGACATTGTGTTCACCTAACAAGACAGGGAAAAATAAGTTTTCCAAAGGGTCATAATTCCTTTTATATAGGAAGTATATAAATGACTACAGGGTTTCGGGTCAAAGAAGTTAATATAAATTAATTTTATAATAGATGAAAATTAAAAGTTTCCTTTAAAGATACTATTACAGTCTGCCAAAACTGATAAAACTTGTCAAGCTTCAAAGTAACTACTTCAAAACATGAATTAAACTAAGACTCATTTTCATTAAGGTTTGATTTATAAATAATTTATCAAGAATTAAAATCAGGCGTATCACACTTTTTTTTTTTACAAATATAATTGTTGAAGTTGTTATAAAGATTTATATTAATTCCACTATGTGAAACAACCCTAAATCTATGAAAATGTGCGCTACAGATCTGAATAACCATCTATCCAAAGCACATTTTAATATTTTATTAAGCCTTCTGCTGCCTTTTATAATTCTTCTGTGGAACATGTGGAAAGGGGTTTTGGGCTAAATCCATTTTCTGGATGGCATACTAAGAGTCTTCCTACTTCATTTAGGCATGTTGAAATCTGAGCAAATCAACACCAGCCGTCCTTGTAGTCCCCTAGATCTCCAGGAGGAATTAATCTGATCCTAAAGGAAGTATCTAAGATACGTATGAGGAATCTCTGCCTGTAGCTGCCTGTTTCACTACACTGACTGTAAAGGAGGACTCCCCTAAGTTAATTTAACTAAATTTAACTAAGCCTACTGTAGACAACTAAATTTAGACAACTAAACCTAGGTGGGAGGAATTCCTCCACAACAGTTTACATGCCAGTTAGAAATGATGATCTCACTGTTATGGGCAAAGATGAAACGGGCTGTTTGTCTTGGTGGGAGTGAAGGCATAGTATCAAGACATGGGGAAGCTTTCACAATTGCCCCATTCTGTGTCTGTTTTGAGAACCTACGGGAGACAAGCATTAGTCACTCCAGTATATTCCTCATGCAATTCACTGTAAACTCATTGACAGTCATTTTACTGTCGTCTTGTCATGATTAGATTATTTTCTTTGCCTGCATCCTCTCAGAGTGAAAGTGTTTGTTATACTTTAAAACTGTGCAGCCCTGGGTACACTTGCAGTGTGAATTAATGGCCAGGGATAAGAAAAAGTAAAGAAAAATCTCAGTTCTTTTTTTCAAGTATGTTTGTGGCACAGTATGTGATACTGGGCATTTGTAGCTCTGTTTCCATTTTCATACATTATGTATTACATTCCAAAGTAACCTTTGCAATAACTACCATCATGGCTTTGTATTTCAGGTGTAAGCTCAGTATTCCAATAAGTTAAATCACATAGTTATATAAGTAATGAGTTCAGAACATATTATTTTAGCTAATTTTTTTCTTAATTTACAAGCTTGGAAGAGTTAGAAATATTCACCAGTTGGCTGACAAAGGCTTAGAGTTTTGCACTTGGCAAATGATCTGTCTGGGATGGGAGTGATGGTCTCATAGGAGTGGTAATTATTTGTAGTGTATTAACTTGATGCAAGATAGCAGCCTTTTCCCTTCAATGCTATATTGCAAGTTTGATGGAATAGTCCCTGGAGTTTCATTATTCTGCAAATGTCCAAGTATTAAAAAAGTCATAACTGGATCCACTTTAAGGTTGTTTAAACAGCAGGAAACATCTCACATAACCTTTACCTGGCAACCTACCAGACTGCTTGACGTCTGTTTCTATCCCCTAACTGCATTTTGTCAACTGTGCAAGAAGATTCAAGTCATATGAATGTATTTTCAGAGGAAACATCCATGCTGAAGATGGTTTTGGTCCATATGATCCCTGTAATTTAGAATACTGCCATGTCTACTGAAGCAAACATTAAAAAAGAACAAAGATCTCTCATGTGAGGAGCTTTTTTTAGATTTCTTTTAGTAATAATCAGAAATAGTATCACAATACAATGTAGCTCCATTTAGGCATTTGTAGGTGGTGTGTGGAGAACATTCTCTTAAGAAAAAGAATATACAAATCATCTATATTCAGACTCAACATAGCGGTAACAACTAAGCACATTTGCTTCTAAAAAGGCCCCATGTTAATTAATGTAGCAACTGTTATGGTTTTCTAGATTACAGAGTTGATTCTCACCTACAAATGAACACAAGCAATTGGAAATCCCTCAATTATTGTTCCTAGGAGACTTTTCTGGAGATATTTTTAAATAGTTTTGCCTTGTCTTGCTGTCTGAAGCAATATTTCACTACCAAGGTTGATTTGCAGAGTTTCTGAAGAATCGTTAAAAAAGTCAATAAATCTTTAATAGTATTTTGCCCATTATATATAACCATTTTAAAAAATTAGAGCAAAGCTGCAGAGGTTTGTTTTCAATCAAGAAGGAAAAAAATAAAAAAAGTAGAGGTAGCTAGAGACAAATCACTCTTGACTTATTCTGGACATCAGTACAAATCCTGGATAGAGTTTAAGAACTATAATTTTAAAAGCCTGTAGTGCCATCCAAAATAGAATGACTTTTCCTTGTTTACGGATTATGTATATATACTTGATCTGTACTGTACAATGCATAGAAAGCATAAATCCAAATTCTTTGCAATGCATGTTCACAATCAATATTACACACTGGTATAGCAACATTTTGCTATGGCCAGTTATAACTGAAACAATACTCTCTCTCACTCTTGCCACAGCCCAGCTCTGAAATTAAAAATATCCAGCAACTGCTCCAACATGAAAAGTGCAGTATAGGACAAAAATTATTTTATAATTTTCAGTTCATTTTCTCTGTTTTGAGACCATGTCATTCAATTTCATAGAATAGTTTGGGTTGGAAGGGACCTTTGGAGATCATGTAGTCCAACCCTCCTGCAATGAGCGGGAACATCTTCAACTGGATTAGGTTGCTCAGAGCTCTGTCCAACCTGACCTTGAATGTTTTCAAGGATGGGGCATCTACCTCTCTCTCTGTTCCAGTGTTTCACCACCCTTATTCTAAAAAAAATCATGCCTTACGTCTAGTCTAAATCTACCCTCTTTTAGTTTAAAAGCATTACCCCTTCTCCTATCACAACAGATCCAATCGCTACTAAAGGAAGTAAAGGTGGTGTCTCACCAAGGGAGAATGGAGGGGCAGAATGACCCTCCTCGACCTGCCGGCCATGCTTCTTTTTATGAAGCTGGTTGGATTTCTGCGATGCGAGCACACATTGTGGCTCGTATCCAGCTTTTCATCCATCAGTACCCCCAAGTCCTTTTCAGTAGGGCTGCTCTCAAGCTCTTCATCCCCCATCTTGTACTGATACTGGGGGTTGCCCCGACCCAAGTAAAGGACCTTGCCTTGTTGAACCCTATGGTGCTCACATGATGCCCGCGTCTTGAGCCTCTTCAGGTCCCTCTGGATGGCATCCTATCCCTCAGGTGTGTCAACCACACCACTCAGCTTGGTGTCTTCTGCAAACTTGCTGAGGGTGCACATGATACCTTTGTCTATTTCATTAATGAAAATATTGAACAGTCCTGGTCCCAATACAAACCCTTGAGGGACACCACTTGTCACCAGTCTCCATCTGGACACTGAACTGTTGACCACTACCCTCTGGATGTGACCATCGAACCAATATCTCATTTACTGAATAGTCCACCCATCAAATCCATAGGTCTCCAATTTAGAGAGCTTGTTGTGGGGAACAGTGCCAAAGGCCTTACAGAAGTCCGGATAGACAACATCCCTAGCTCTTCTCTTGTCCACTGGTGTAGCCACTAATTGAACATATTCTGATTAGAGTCCTGCTGTAATTCTAACACTGTTCCTGGTGAAAGTCATGTCTTGAAGTCCTCTCCTCCCTGAAGGTTTTTGTTTTATCTCCTCACCATTTAGTACTCGCCAGTCCTGAACGCAGAACTGAAGACTGAGTCTTCCAACTGTGTGCTGTAAGAAACTAGTCTTTGGCATCACACTCTTGTCCTTTCTCTCTAGTCTAGTCTCTAGTCCATTTTGAACCTGTTCTTCAGTTGCAAAATTCTGAAGGAATACTGAAAAATATGATCCTTCAGAATAACATTGTGATTACAAGATAGGGTTTTAAGCCATCTCAGGATGCTTTTTTTCAAGATTTGGCCCAGTGCTCAGAACCGTGACTCATTTTATGCAAATCAAGAATACCATGTCTTTTTGTTTGAAAGCAGTGATTCCAGCTCATTTTCCTGAAAAATAGATGGTGATGTCAAACCTTCAAGAGAAAGACTGTGAATCTAATAATTTAGACTTTTAATTTTTTTAATTAACTAATTTAATTATTTTTTATTCATTATTAAAAATAATTTTTTTAATTAACTAATAATTTCCTGAAGATCTATGAATGAGGGAGGCAACTACCTTCCCACAAGGAAGTGGGATTTGGCTACGTCTTTTTGAGATGTTGTCGCTTTGTGACCCCATCCGGAGGGCTTTAAGCATTTCTACATATAGAGTAAGGAACCTGTTCATGCACTAAAAGTGTAGTATATGTAACTAAACCCTTCCCTTGATTAAGGTCTTTAACACCAAATGCTTCTTAAAAAATTGGACCAGCCACCAGAATCCACGGAAATAACCATAAAACTCTCAAGTACCAGTGAGCCAGGAGGAACTTTCTTAAGTATTTAATGATCAGAGTAGTTTATGTCAGTGCTAGACTTCGAAAACGATGGATTCAGTTATTGTAGCTGCATCTACAGTAGTCTGATATCACATCAACAGAGTACCCTCTAAGTGACTTTCTCCCCCTACCACTCTTAGTTTAATGCATCAGAGCAGCCTGGAGCATTTGGAACCCAGCTGCTACCACCAGGATAGAGCTCATCTGAGGTAAATCCCCTGAAATATAGGGCACTCAGCACTTACTGTGTCATTCTAGAGGTCTGCTTCTGTTGCGCTGCTTATTTGCTGAGGCAGATGCAGTCTTATGAGTATCTATTCCTCTAGGCATTAAAGCAAGACAAAATAATGCTTCAGCTCCAGTGCACTGTCGCGACCCACTGAAAGCTTGCAGATGCTTTTAAGGAGCACAAATCAAGTCTCAATAAGCAAACTGGTGCCTTCCTTATGTCTTGGTTCTGTCACACGCAGATCTGGAGTAGCAGGTGGTTTTCTGAATATAGCTGAGACAGCAGGGCTCTTGTCATGGCAGGCACAGGTACACCTGCTCCTGCTTCCCTTTCTCTGGTTGCTCTTCATCAGGCTTGCTTTGCACAGCAATGTTGCACTGTTTAGTTATTTTAGCAGTCACTCAGCTGCTCTCATGAAATCAGACTGAACTTGTGGAGTAGAAGTAGAGCTGGTCACCAGCCAATTCGATTCTTCACTTCTACCTTCTCACCTGACACAGACTGGAGTTTGGCAGATAGGCTGCTAACAGTTTTCTCAAGAAGGCTGGCTTGTTTTCCTTTACACTTGCTATTTTTGGTTTACTCTGGTTTATGGGGTTTTTTTTGAGGAGAGGTGTGGGTGAAATGAAAAGTTGATTGAAGGAATATGAAGGGAAAGGTAAGGATAAAGAACTCCTGCTTCAGAGCCGTCTTATGCTGTCACCCCTGAAAATATGACAGCAACAAGTTGTGAATCCACTAGAAAGCTTTCTCTATTGTCCGCTAGCAAAAGGCAGATATATAATGAGTGTACCCCAAATCTTTCTAGTTAAAAGTTGTCATAGATTAAAACAACTTGGATGGTTGGTTGTTAATAAGCAAGCTGTTAGTAAAATTTACTTAAGTAGGTCAGCATGAGTATAATTAGAAGTAATGGGGTGAAAGTTAGCAAAGTAAAATATCAGCTAAATATCTGGGAAGCATTTTGAACAGTGAAGTGTGTTGGACTGTGAAACTTTCTCTCCTAGTGTTGAAATACTTACATATGTATTCATTTATATTCTGTGCTATTTCGCCTTTCTAATGTGATATGATAATCATGTATCTATGAAAGTTATTGGGAAATCTTGGCACCTCTGACTTAATTCTAGCAGTATATATATCTAGTGGGGCAAATAGTGAGCCAAATATCATAGATCAGAAATAACCAGATGGCAGCCCAGAAGGTCTGTGACGTCTGCTCAAATGTGGAGTAACAGGGTACCAAACTGTGGGATGATGACACCCTATTGCCTGCTAGCACTTTGTGTCAAGGCAAAAACTTTAATTGCCCCAAAAGTAGAACAGTGCCTGCAACAGCCTCCTATGTGCCAAGCGATGACTGCTAATGCATTATCTCTTCATTTTCTCATCAGATATGGATTTAATGGGAGACATTCTTGACTTCACTATTAGTAGCAACAAGTGCATAGCAAACTCTAGATCATGCAATGAGGTGCAACTGCATAGGCATCTCCATCCCCCCCAGTATTTTGCCAGCGTCCTTGAAGTCCCAGTCTTTGCTGACCTTCTGACAGCACAGGGAGATGTGACAGACTCGTTTCTGTCCCTCTGATCCAGCGTATGGCTTTTTATAGACTGTGCTGCCAGAGAGCAGTTTAACAGTAATACCCCTAGTGTTGTGGTTGCCTTGCTGTATGTTGTGTGCATTCCTCCTTCCCCAGCAGACATCTAAACTCAGTGTGCTCCTTGGCTCTTCCAAGGGTTATCCAGCAGAGGATACCTGCTGCAGAGGCAGCCAGTGTCCCAGCTGTCGTGACTTTCACAGGACCTAGTCCAGGTTAACTGACTTTTATTTCCCTACTGACATTTTGTGTCCAGCTACGAGCTACGATTTTGTGGGCAGCCACGAGCAGTCTGTGAGCTGGAGTTGGCACTGCTGACCTGAGACACAGGACTGCTTACCAGCATCACTGGTTCTCGCGCAGAGCAACCCTGCTGATGTGTGTGGGGCAGAACATGCCTTGCCTGTTACTCCGGAAGGGCACGGGTCTTCCACTGGGTTTGTGTCATAAGTATTAGTCCCCTGTGAATATCTATGATACCCTACTGTATGAGCTTATGCCCCTACATACCATTATTCAGGCAAGTGAATTCTACTAAGTATGTGCACACAGGGTCTATACACAGGTGTCTATATGTATGCTAGGTGAGAGCATAGCCTAGAAAGTGTTGCAGCTGACCAACATGTAGGTACCTAAGGCGAGTTGAGTCACTTTGCAAGTGCTGCTAATTCTACTGACTAAAGCTGTGATAAAGTTGCCTAAAGATAGATGTCTAGTGACATGTGGCATCCTGCTTGCCTTTTACCTATGGACAAAGAAGGGTGTAGTCTTCTCAGCCAGTCCCCAGGGATGTTTCAGACACGTGAGATATCTTAAAGGTCATTAGACTGTCTGTTTAGGAAATGTAATCCCATCCTGGCTATCCACATACATCAGAGGGAGTTCAGGAGCTTACCTCCAATGTCGATGTCTACATTTAGGCATTTAACGTAGGTGTCTTAACCCTGAATTGAATCCCACCCACAGTTTAACCCTCCAAAAAGAAGTAGTCTAAGGACATGAGATTCCCTGAAGCAAAAATGCAAAGAACTTGCCAGTAAATGACTGCCAAATATATGCAGCACTTTGACACAGCTCTCATCCAAACAGTTGGTTGCTTTTCAGAAATAAATGCAAGTATACTTTTAAGGCCCCCTGCCACTAGGTGTGATTCTCAGTTCTGTGTAATTTACCATATTCAGATGGATTCATTCTGTTGCTTGATCCACTGCCCATTTTTTGTTGTTGTTGTTGTTGTCATTGTTGTTTTGTTACAATTTCTTTCCTGGCCCAGTCCTGTCAGTTGCTAAGCCACTGCTAAGTGGTGAATGTTTTTTAATCTAACTCATTTCCACAACATGCAGGATCAAGACACCCTTGTTCAGTCAAACCGAATAATTGTTTCTGAGAAGAAGAGGGTTTTATTACCAGCTGCTTTTTCTACCTTGAGGCTGACCTTATGTTTTCAAACAATTAGGTTGATTAAGTTCTTCCTGACATACCACTGTGCAATGAGCAGCAGAACTACTTTGCAAAAGAGATGTCTAAATTACACTACCCTTGAATTAGTCCCACTTGTCTCACTGTCTAAGCAACTGAGTGTGATTAGTCTAGAAACAGTCTGACCTCTGAAAACAAAGTTTCTCATTTATTACCATGAGAATGGTTACTGCAAATGACATTAAAACCTCTTCCAGCATTTCCTTACACTAGCCAGAGTTGAGTAAGCACTCAAACAAATGACGCACCAGTGGCTTGTTCGAAGTGTAGAGATCTGATTGCTGCTGTAAAAAAAAAAAGTTTGATTTTTGATCTTTCCCAAAGGGACTCTTCTTTCCATTCACAAGCCTTCATTTTAAATGGGATGATTTGAAGTTATTTGTAAAACAGTATCAACTGGCTTTATGGTGGATGATGTTACGTTAAGAGTTCCTGATTATTTGTCTGGAGCTGTAGCTCTCAATGGAAAGAATGTTACTACATAATATTAGATTCCTTGAATAGAAAGCACTGGTGTTGACAGAACATTAGGGAACTAACCCACTTCAGCAGTGGGGAGGAGCTGGCTGTGGGTGGACGGGTGGTGATGTGAGTCCTGTGGGGCGGCACCTCCTGGAAGGGACTGATGGAGATCCCTGCTGAGTACACCAGTCTGGCCGTAGGGAATCAATGGCTGGAGGGCATGATGCTGTGCTGAAACATGCTAACTGTGCTTTCAGGGAAGATGTTACTGTCAGGTCAGAATAATCTGTTCCTTATTTAGTTAATACAATCCCTGCACATGGAATTTCTAACAGAGTTGATAGTTTTTCAGAATTTTCTTTGTAGTTTCATTTGTGCCCTACTGTTCTCCCTATATATCTGTGCTAGATACTTATTTTTCTGTCATCAGGTCCTGAAATGTCCACTGTCATCAACTTTGTAGACAATTTTCTACCTTGCTTTGCCTCTCTTTTATTCTAGTATGTTTTCCTGGAAACTGAAATTAATCTTGGCGTGGGTCTTTGTCTTCCGTCTTGTATTTACTTGGAACCTGAAACCAATTTATTTGGTGTTGATCTCCTGTGTTCCAAAATCTATGTGTAAACACGTTGAGATGTGTTCTGATTTTATGAAACACAATTTTCTGAGAGCCTGCACTGACTTGGATGGAACCAGATATTATTTTTTCAAAATTGTTAAAAGGTCCTTAAATGAATGTTTAGAGGAATGGTCTTTTGGAACAATGTGCTGATTATTCAAAACATTGACCTGATCTCATATTAGCATTAGTTCTCTAATAAGTGAGAAGATGAAATATAAAATGCTGCAGCTATTAGATAGTATCTAAATATACATTGCCTTTACAAAGCTACAATTTGTGGTGTATAGCTACATTGTTTTTCATAGCTACACCAAACTGTTCTTTCATATTAGTAATATTACTTTCTACCT
>JAOXJM010000001.1:183187721-183200059 GCA_026413425.1 Tringa solitaria
GATGTTAGAAAATGTTAGTATCATGCAACATTGTATACGTTTGGAGTCAGGAATAAATTTATTTCAGAAGTTCAGTATCAAAATAGCATTGTTTCAATTTCTTCCTATCCCCTGATGTCAGAAATAAAGCTGAATTCCTTCTTAAAGGGAAAATGACGGTAATCTGTCTCTGCTGAAGATAACTTTAGTCCTTCATTTAAGATGAATCCCAGAATGACTCAGAAACACAGTCCAAGAGCCTAAGATGTTACTGTTTTCTACAAATGCATCATGAAGATATACCTTGGGGAGTTAGAAAATTTATTCTATAAGGAGGTGCTAGAACAAGAAGAAATGCGTATGAATTGTCTATGAGTAATTTTAAATTGAAAATTAGTTTTTTTAAAAAAGAAATATGTTTTGCAATGATATTCTAGTAGATGCATAGAGTCAAGAAACTACTTTCAAGACAGAGCATGAAGATCACTTCGTAGAAGTATACCGCAATGTTATGGGTAGCTGATTTTGGTTTATGTAGATTGTGTTCAGCTTCATATATTAAACTTCCATCTTTAGAAGAAAAAAAAAAATATTTGCAAATGGAAACTCAATCACTAGCAACTGAATTTGAAAGGAATTAATACATTCAGTATGTAACTGTGCAATGTTAGCAGGCAGAAGACTATGGACAATGTAGGATTCATCTGCACAATGGTGATTAATTGTAATAGTTTACTTGTATGTATTTGCAAGTTATCTTTTTACGTAGTTTAAGATGAATTTCACCTCTTAGAAAACTAATTTCAAGGAAAAGTAGATATTGCTTCCCTTACCATGTATTATGGATTTTATGTATATCTCTCTTGAACATGGGTGAGCTTCTGTAATCTTTAAGGACGTTCCATGAGATTTCCAGTGGTCATCAAGGGTTTGGTATGTTGGCGAAGGACAGTATCTGAATGGGGACACATGCCACAGTTCATGGTGCAAGCCATCACCTCCTGCTGTATGTATTCATACTTGGAATGGAATTAGAGTAAGAAATATGTTTTCTGCGTAGGGAAGTCTTCCCAAAACAAGACTCTCTCGTAGCCTGCAGTTAGGTTACTGCAGTATCTGATTTGCAATACTGACAGGCACCTGCGTATTAGGGGATGTTCTTACTCAAGGTAGAGGCATGTTTTCCTTGCTATATTTGTCTTGGTTGAATCTAGGTATAGCAGCACTGAATGTGGTTAATATCTACAGTATTTACCCCTTACATTCACTAGTATGAGATGGATGTCTTTTTATTTCCTTGAAAAACATAGTAAACACTAGAAACTTCTCTTTTTAACCATTTAATGGTGTTTTGCCTCACTGGCAAATCTGATCAATAAAATAAAATAAAATAAAGAACATAATGATGGCTCATATTTATGTTCCACCCAGCTTACCTGATGAACTAAAATGGTAGCAGGTATATTTAGACTAAAGTTTTTAAGAATAAAGTTCATGCAGTTCACAGGGAACTTTTGACATTCATAACTACAAGAGGTCACAAAGAGAATTTCTGAGTACTAACAGAGATGGAGAACTGTGTGATACATGTAAGTAAAGGGAATCTGACTAAAACTCAAGCACTGGGGAGGAAGGTGATTGCTGCAAGGCTAGAAGAAAAGAATTCTTATATATATGCATCACTGCAGAATTAAGTACATGCATCATGAAGTTTCTTTTGCTTTGCTCTTGAGACTGGTTATTTCACTATTGCAGGAAACAAAGTACAAATTTTAGTCTAATCTATCTGGGAGTGCAAACTAAAAGACTAAGCATTTATTGAATCATTAAAAAAAAAGTTTCTTTCTTTCCAAATACTGGAATCTTATTTGCTGAAAACAGCTGAGGAAGAAAAGAACATGGGTTATCAGCAGATTGAAGGTGATGGTTATGATACAGTTTTGAACAAGGTGATTATTTGTCTAGAACTTAATCAACCAAAATGTCTAAGCATGAGATAAAGAAGCATTAAAGCAATGGTACAGGAAGTGTGTCTTGGAGTAACATGTTTACTTCAGGTCCCTCAGAAAAGGTGATATGGCAAAGAAATAGTGCAAACATGAAAAGAGACTGAAGATTCAGTTCAGTTGCCCACTTGTAGGCACCTATTACCAGTTGAATGCCCGAGGCTACCAGGGACTTGAGGTGTGAAGCAAGAGCCAGAGGGGACCCATCCCCTTTCAGGGCAGCAGCTGGGTGACAGGTCAGGCACCCTGGGCATTTCAGGTGGCATCTATGTGTGAGTAATAGGCTGGAGCTGTAAAGGACCCAGGTTTGTGCAGCCTGTGCAAAAGCAAATCTAAAGGAAGAGACAGCTTTTTCTCCATGTATTCTGGAGGAAGGATGGTCCTGACAGCAGTCCTCAACAGCTGAACCTAATTTAGGATTGAGGAAACTATCTTATCAGAGGAATGAGGCTCTGTCCACCACCGCTTACGGAAGCAGTGGAGGGGAAGGTGGGTCAAGCAGGGGGATTCCAACTGCTTCTAGTAGGGAGTCTGGTCTCTTCAAGGAAAGATTGTCTGAGGGAGCTGCCAGTGATAAAGAGGCTGGGTTTGGTGACCCCAGGAGCCTCTTCCAGCCCTGGCTTCTCACGACCAGGAAGCAATGCTGATTTTTTCTTGACCTGCCTTATGGCAAGAGTTCAGATGAGGTATTTGTACTAATCCTTTAAATCTGTAACTCTTTCATAACATCTGAGCTTCTTGATAGCTAAAATAATGTTTCAAAGAGTCCCTGGTAACCAAGTTTCATTTTGCTGAAATTTTAATAGCACTCACTGTTCTCTTCAGCTTTTATTTGGTTGTCTTGCCAAGCAAGTATTCCCAAATTGAGAATTGGTTGCAGCTCTGAGCTAGGCTAGTTTGTGTTTAGATGAACTTGTTCCCTCTGGCTCTAGGTGCAGGAAACATACCGCAGATGCTTCAAAATAAAGTTGCCTACTCCTTCGTTCCAGAGCTAAATCTGAATGATTACTTTTTAAACTAGATGAGTGAAAACCTGGCCTAAAAGAACGCACAATTAATCCTCTGAGAGGTGGAAATCACGACAATTTGCATTTCCCACGGTGAAAGATTTTTTTATGAATTATTTCCTGTTTCCATCTCTGTCAAATAAAGTTGTCCAGTAAATAACATACTGGAATAATTGTATGTTTGGGAGAGGACTCATTATTTGGGAGAAAAAACTTTACATAATACTTCAGAAAGCAGCTGATAAGTGAGTGTTGATGAGCTAGATTTGTTGTTAAGATTTTCAGGTGATCTGCTTTTAAAGTTTATGTGTTGTGATACAGTGACATATGTTATTCTGAGCTTTTCCCAACCAAGGAAGAAAGTACAAACTTCCTGGAGGGTGCTCAAAGTATTTCAGCTATTACTTGGTAATAGCTCATAATAATTACTGCTAGGTGAGGGATCTGTAGAGCACTGTAATAGACATGCCTTTGTAAGTCAGGGACTCCAAATGACAACTTTCTGGTTTCACCACTTAGCGATGAGAATTCTCTTATTGTTGCCTTTTATATTTTTCACTCCTGTTCTCATTTAGCAGGTGACTTTTAATCCTGGACTGTGATTTGGGCATATGCATAAATCACAATTTGGCCATGAAGGCAAATTTCTGGAAAGCAATGTTCCCCTGGATTTAAGCAGCCTTATATAATACCTCATCAAGCTATTCACTGGGGCATGTTCTGTGCTATACATTTAAAGGTCCTGAGTGACATGTAGCTGTCATTTCATGACTTCTGGTAAATAGAAGTTGTCAGACTTCTGGTTTTCTATTCTATTGTCTGAAATCTTTATTGCTACAAGGGCAGGAAGAGGTTAGTCATCACATAAAAAATAGAACTTTTTGAGAAAAAAAAAAGTCATTATTTTTGTCAGGCTTTGGTCCAGATACTACTTAGGTTTTGATGTTAAGCTAATTAAATAACCCAATTATATATTTGATTGATTTCAGTCAAATTCTTAAATTGGGGTTTATAGCCAATGGGCAACTATTTCTAGACTTGTATAACTACATTCTGTATTATCTAACTAATTAGTTTGTGGAACATTGTCTACTATCGAGTCTAATTGGTTTGGTTTTGGTATCATTTTAATTTTGATTTGATCAATCCTTACAATTCTTTTTACTTGAGTTAGTGTGATAGTATTGGTAGCTGAGTTAGGTAATATGTTTTTATTTTTTTCATTTTTTATGAAGTCTTTTAATAAAATATATTAAAATACACCAACTCACATGTCTCTGAGTAAGCAGTATGAGGGCAGAACCATTAAGGATCTGCATGGAAACAGGCCAGTGAATTTCAAAGACTGAACAGTTCCCCCTGACTACTCTTTATTTCTTGCCAGCTTTTGTTTTATTTTAGTTCAGCCTCTTTTAAGGCTTCCCACAAAATCTACATACCACTTTAAGGGCAGCAGCCAGTACTAAAACGTTTACGTGAGGGTCTGTGTTTGTACACAGATCTCTTCACAGCTGGCTCACTATCAGCCCTAAACAGTACAAAGTGTTTTAACTTAGCCTCAGGGTGGCTTAGCTTGTACATCTGAAAATGGACCCACATTGGAGTGTTTTATTAGCAAGTCTTTACTAAAGGCATTTGGGCAGTCAGCCCACAACCTCCCCTTTCTGGCCAAACTGCATGCTGCCTGGAGCATCATCATGTGAAGGATGGGAAGACATGCAGGTCTGCATGTAAACACATCCTGAAGCCTAGAGAAGTCACTGCCACTTGTATCATAACTCACACAAGAAATGCTTATGTCCTCTATTTCCCAAGCTACTCTGCCTCCCCTCCCCTTTCCTCTTCAAGGTGAACTTGTACACTCAGACCCTTTCTGCCCAACCATGGTTGGGTTTCTCAGCAGAAATTGTGTACTTATTTCTTCTCCTAAGCCTTTCCTCATTTGGAGAAAGACTGCCCACCCTCTCCATGAGCAGAGGACAGCCCACTCTCCATGTCTCCTGAGAAATGTTGCTGTGCCATATGAATGCTACATGGTCACATCAACAGAGCATGAGGTCAGTGCTACTGTCGGAATGCTGGAAGAAGGCCTTCTCTGTAGCCAGATGACACTGAAGTACTTTCTCTTGGAAATTATTTTTGGAGAGCTCCTTGATTTTACCCAGGAGAATAACACCAGCCAAGAAGACGGGGAGGTCAGCTCAACTGGATGGGGCTGTCACTCATTAAGATCATTATCTGTGTTGTTGCCTTCTCTGTCATTCCCACCCCAGACTGGCTGCCTACCGCTGCTGACATTGTTCACATTCGCGCTCCATCATTTCAGTGAACAAATTCTCATCAGTCCGTGGAAAGCAGTCTTTCTCTCCTTTGCTCTGGTAGCAGGCTTAAGTGTTTCAGTGTTCCCCTCTTAGCAAGAGCAAATAGTTCAGGCTTCAGGGTCGTTCCCTCACTTTCCTCAGGATATTTGCATCAGCAAGAGGTAACCATGCATGTTTTTTTCAAGGAGCGCCTCTTTCTACTTTGAATAAAACTGGGAAGATGAACTAATTTAATATATACTAGAGAGCTATTATCATCTAATAATACTTCTGTGAGATTGTGGTGCTCGTTTTTTTTTTCATTTGGGGAGCAATCTGATTATTTGTCCATAAGGTAAGTGAAATTAGGCTCAGTTTTAGCTGTATTTGAAGAAGTTCTTGAATACCTCTGATTTTAACAATTATGCAGATTTGCAATACTGCATGCCTGGCCCCAGGTTATCCTCCTCCTGTAGGGGGCGGGGGAAATAAATTCTAATATCTCTCGGCAATGTTTTTTGCCATAAGCTCCCAAAACTGCTTTTCTGATATTTCTCAAAGCTCAGGATGGTACCAGTCCTGACATTAAAGGTTACTGTTACAAGAAGAACCTGTCATTCTCAATTAGTATGTTCTGTGATGTCAGCCCTCAAAGATGAAAATTTTCTCTGACTTGGTGTATCCTAAGTGAACTTACAGAACATCTGTACACTATATGCGAAGCACTATGCTTTAAAGCCAATAAATTGCTACGAAATTGCATCCTGTCTTAAATTTGATAAAAAAAAATCTAAGCAAGTAATCCATGTCACCGCGTTAAAGGTTTATCACATTCAGTGTCAGAATTTGCACCCTCCTGGGACTTTATCTCTTAAGCTGCCAACGTAAGACGCTGGTAGAATTTTGTCTGTCATATATCCATTGTGTCTTGGCCCCTGGAAGTTGTTCTTTCTAGCTGATGTCCTGCCTTGCTGATTGTGAAGCCAGAACGCATACAGACAACATGACAGCCTACTTCCCATCATCCAATGACAGCTGTATAGTATGTCATGTTCTTTGCTTTACTGCAGCATGGATTATAGGGTACTTTAAACTAGAGTGCAAACAAGAGGTTTAGCTCTATTCCAAATTAATCAACAACCTTGTAGGGAACATATACCAAATTGCGCTATTCAGTTTATCTCCTGCATGCATGACTCCGTGTAAAAGTCCAAATTGCTACTTTGGCTATTGTTAGCTTTCAAGTCTGAAACCTATTGTAGTTCTAACAATGAAAAATCGCTTTCAGATGAGGACCCCATATACTGTACTGCCAGCTATAACCATTGTAAAATAAACAGAGCTAGGAGGCAGGCATGGGAAGTGGAACTCTATCACCTGCAGCTGAAGTTGTTAGAACAATCCTTGGAGTGGTGTTGGCTCAAGCCAATTAACATCTTCCTATGCAATTTACAGACACAGTTTAGGAATTGGTATGGACCAGAAGTTATTCCCAGTACAGAGTTCTCATTCAGTTGTCCTATATTGACTGAGGGAGTTTAACAGTGTGGGCACAGTCCATACTGTTCACCTCCATGCTAGAGTCATGTTTAAGTTACTTGATTGGACATTTGGTTATGTACCAGTATCTGGGTTGATCCTGGATTCAGAAATCAAAGGTTTATCTGCATTTCTTTTGCTCTTGTTCACATGAAACAGTCTATCCTGATGACTGAAAGTGAAGGAACTTCATGCTTCTTTTACACTGGGGTTTATCAGAGCTGGAGTCTTGCTTTCAAAAATTCCCTTTGAACATCATTTTTACTGTGTATTGAACAGGATTCTGTGTCAGATTAAAGCTGGTATGTCACAGATCTATTTTAGAAAGAAAATTTCATACTTGCACGAATATAACAAATGTCAGAAAAATTCCTTTGCCATGAAGAGTGCGTATAAAACAGTTTCTGAAGATCACAGAGAAATCAGCATGTTATTCACTTGTCATAAATGTTCTTGTTTCCTGAGAAGGGTGCTTCCATAGTTACTTCTTATGAAGTTTCACCTTTTTTTTTTTTTTCACACAAATCATTTGGAAAGTAAACTCATGAGCAAAATCAGAAGTTTACTTTTGATGGCATCATAGGAGAAGCTGTATTGTATGATAACGCTACAGTAAATCTAACTTAGTGATGGAAATAAGTTATCTTTAGAAGGGTAGCATCAATGAGGATTTCAGAAGTTGCACGTGCAGGTACTGTGGAGCACAGCTGTATGCATTCAGCTGCCCATCTGCTGGAGAGATGTGTTGTCATTGGGTGTCTTCTCCTGTCTTACAGCACCTAAGCACTGTGGCCAGCAGTAAAAAAGGCTTATCACAGAGGCCCTTGGTGTGTTTGAGGTATGCAAAGGAATGCAAGTCAGGGTCCCCTGGAAAAATAGTGAGGCTGTCATCATATATTTAGGGACAGCAAATAAGGCATAAGCAGAGGTGAATATAAACCAAAGAATTCTGACTGCATTTTTTTTGAGCTTTAATGGGGAAACTTCGTAGTAGTGCTGGTTACAATATGTATGTATATACACACATGGTATAGTAGCAATTTCCAGTGATTTATTTTAGCATGTGTAAAATTAATATTATCAACTTTTCCTAAAAAAAATGTCTAATAATGATAAATAGAGTGGAAAAATTAAAAGTTTCCAAAGAGGGTAGAATGTTGCGATTCCTCCCTGAAAAACACCTTATGAAAAATACAGTCCAGTATCATTTAAAATAGTGGTCTGTAGCAGGTGTGAAGGAAACTGCCTGTTAAGAAAGAAATCTTTTCTCATAAGAATCAATTTTCTGTCAAAGTATTATGGTTTTCTTCCTTTATATATTTCTCCTGCTCAGGTGCTGATGGTATTTCCCTGACATCTGCAGAGGGCAGGCAGCACTATATATAGTGTGTGTATGTGGGTACCACTGCTGCAGGTCAATGATAGCTGACTGTCTTAATCAATATCTTGTCTTCAAGTATGATAGGTTTTTGGTTGTGGTTTTTTCTTTCCTTTTTTTTTTCTTCTTTCTTTTAATGATGGATTACTGAGAAAGGGAGAGATGCTGGAAAATGCAATTGCTTGGTAATTACCAGACCTTCCTGAGAAAAGATTTAACTAAGATTCCCCCACTTCTCAAGTGACTATGCTGAGCTCTAAGCTACTGGCTATTCCAGCCTTGTGGAAATTTTCTGATAAATGGAAGTTTTTCTGCTCGAAATAATGATGAACTGCTAAAAAACTGACTCTGTTGCTGAGCCTATTCACTACTTATAATTACCAGTGTGTACAAAAATACAAGCCTTTAAACCTCATCACACTCTCTGACACTGGTTTGCTTATTTTCGTCTAAAATCCAACCCAAATTTAATTTGGAATAAAGGTTAACACAAATGTGTCTTAGACTGTTTTTTTAGCACAAAACTGAATTGTGACTTTGCTTCCAAAAAGATTTTTTAAACACATTTGGAAAAGGATTCTAAACCTAATTGACTGACTCTTCAGTTTAGAAAGTAAATTAAGAGTAGCTAGGGAGCTACAAACAAGGGAGAAAGGACTGATCAATACAGTAAGCTACGTTTTAGAGGTCACAAAGTCCAATAATGTGAGAGTAGCCATAAATCAAGCTGAGGAGGCCCTTGAAAGGGAAATTAAAACCAAATTAGTTTTTAACCATGTTAATAGAAGGGTATGACTTCTCTCATCCTAATGTAGCTGTCTAAAACAAGCCAGACAAATTACATTCAAGAAGTGCCTTACTCTCAACTGTAAACACTCAGGGTGGTCAGTTGCTAAAGCAAAATTGGGGTGTTTGTTTCCCCTACTTTCTTAAAGTGAATCTCAAAGTATGTAGTATGTAATGTGGTCAGACTAATGGCATGAAAGTAATTGAATATTTTTTATAATGATGTATATAACATTATTCAATATTTTTGTTAATACTTGTTCTATCATTTTTACACCTAACTTGGTGATGAACGGCATATTTGCAAGTACTGATAAAGAAAATCATAAAGATAACATAGAATCATGGCATTGTTTTGTGTCATAAGAGATATTGTATGATCATCTAGTCCAACCTCGCTTCCATGGACAGGAACGTCTTTCACTAGACCAGTTTGCAGAAAGCCCCATCCAACTTGGCTTTGAACATTTCCAGGGATGGGGCATCCACAACTTATTTGGGCAACCTGTTCCAGTGTCTCACCACCCTCATTGTAAAAAATGTCTTTCTTCTGTCCTATCTAAACCTACCGTCTTTCAGTTTAATAATGCTGCCCCTTGTCCTGTTACTACAGGCCTTGATTAAAAGTCTCTCTTCATCTTTCTCATAAACACTCTTTATATAACAAGAGGCATCCCAGAACATTCTCTTCTCCAGGCTGAACAACTCCAGCTCTCTCAACCTGTCCTGGAGAGGTGCTCCAGCCCTCTGATCATTTTTGTGACCTTCTTCTCGACCCTCTCTAACAGGTCGGTGCCCTTCCTGTGCTGAGGGCTCCAGGGTGGGATCTCACCAGAGCAGAGTAGAGGGGGAGAATCACCTCTCTCAACCTGCTGGTCACGCTTCTTTTGATGCAGCCCAGTTTACAGTTGACTCGTGGCTGTCTTTTCATCCACCAGCATCCCCCGGTCCTTCTCCACGGGGATGCTCTTGATCTATTGAACACCCAACTATCTGACCCTATTTGATGTTGGTTTCTTTTCTTCTAGTTGTGGGAAAGTTAGGCGAAGTGTTTTGATGGTTTTTAACTGTATTTGGAGAAACATGCACTTTCAAAACAGATATATTTTCAGTTATGATGTAATTATCAAGGAAAGATTATTTTGAAATGAATACCTCTTCCTTTTGCATGCAGTGAGGCTTTTTTTCTAGCACAAATATTAATCCAAAAACATCTCATAGCTGGGTTTACAGTTAGTCACCACGATTTCAAAGTATTCTCTGCGTGTTGGGGCCAAATTATTCAGGTATTCCATAGACATTGTATCTTATATAATCTCTTCATAAAGTGTCTTGAAGACCAAGTTTCATCCTTGCAGACCTTGATACTATTTTTAGCTCTTTTATTCTAAGTGCTGTAACAAAGTCCCGTATCTGGATTAAGAGAGCATGGATTGGTAGATCAGAATAGTGATCAATGTACTATTACTTCTTAAAGCAATACTAATTTTCAGTGCTATCAGTTGGGTCAGAGGAATCATCAAATGTCTTGCAAAGCTAGTGGTAATAGTTTATTTTACCTTTCAAAAATAAAACCAATCCACAGATTATGTAGAAAGAGGATATTGTGATATTTCTCCAAACTGCTCTAAAGAATTTATTTTGGTTTACCAATTCCATTATGTATTCTTCCTCAAGTCACAGAGGGGTCCTCTAAATTTTGAATAAATTGCATTAGTTACAGCACATCTTAAATATATACAGTTAGGATTATGAGGATGAGAGGTAAAATCAGAGAAATATTGAAAATCAATTCTCTTTGTCCTGAACTTCTTTCTCAGTCCCTAATTCCCTTTACCAACTTCAATAAAGAGACAAAAAGAATTCCTCCAGCATATGACTTTGCACCCCATGACTCCAAGTATTTGGATGCCTCAGGTACAATCTATCACATGTTGTTTATTGGCTTCTGGTTATAATGAGTTTCTGATGGGCGATTATATTTCTATTTTCAAGGCAATTTATTTTGTCTTTATCTCTTTTCTGAAGCATTTTTATTATGTCTCAGGTGTATGGACTTTGTGGAAAATATAATTCCGCTTTTTCTAAGTTTTACACCATAAATTGTTTATTTTCTTTCATTCCCCTTGCAGTGGTCTAGTGTACTGGACCTCTTGTTTCTTTAGACTCTTGTTCCTTCACAGGAACTCAAAGCAAATGGAGACTTCCTTACCTAGCTCTTAGAGCTCTCATGGTGTGCCCATGTAAATTTGTCATATTTACATGTGACAGCAAAGTATCACTTGTCATGCAACACTATCTACCTGTAGGTCAAAACAAAATAAATGTTTTATTTTTGTAAACAGCCATGAGCCATATCTTTGATCTTGATATCTTCCAGGAGTGCATTGTATCAGCAATCAATCTCTACTTTCTAATTGCTGTAAACATATATTTTCAGTTATGACAAAACTTTATTTATGGCTGATTAATTTCAGGAAGTTGTACAGGTGAGAGAGAAAGACTACCAGAGGACAGAAGAATGTTTAGAAGAATGACAACGTGTGTTTGATGTGTCTCTTCTGAAAGACTCAAACTAAGTTTAGATCTAATTTTGCCCATTCAAGAATGATGAAGAGGTAAACGCAAGAGGTCCCAGCAAGTGCTTTCCTTAGGGCTTGCAATAAGGCAATAGTAGACCTTCCCCAGACTTATCATAAAAACAAAGGAAAAAAGAACACAGAATCATCCTAATGAAATTATAATAAATCCCATCTGTAAATCACTGTACTCTTCTTCTACCATAACCATCTCTATATGCCCAATATCATTGATCCAAGTTAATTGCTGGTTTAACTCCCAATAGATGGGGAGACAACGATCCATTTATTCATTCCTGTGCTTTCAAGAGTGAAGACCTTTTAGCAATAAACTCCCCATTGCAGTCACTCAGTTTTCTCCAGGGGTCTTGAGGAACTCTTTGTAGATATTAAGAAGCTCAATAATGTTTGTGCATTATTGTGGATTAACCCAACACCTGCCTGACAGATATGAAATGGACCCCTTGTGAGACGTAAGTCATTCTGAAACGGCAGCTGGAACCAGAAAGGATGCCCTTCAGCATCCAGCACCAGATGACAATTTGTGAGCAGTGGAATGGAGCTCTAAATCTCCGTGGCTGTAATGGGAATATAGCAACCTACCTTCCTTGTAGATACCTCCTTGTGAACATCTACATTTAAGTCTTGTTAATTTGGAGGTGAACATACATAGAATCAAATAATCATAGAATCATTTAGGTTGGAAAAGACCCGTGGGATCATCGAGTCCAACCATCTACCCTACTCTACAAAGTTCTCCCCTA
>JAOXJM010000001.1:183226931-183244849 GCA_026413425.1 Tringa solitaria
AATACTGACTTAGTGCAACAATTCCAAGTCAGTGGATCTTTTATATTTTACATACATTTTTCAATTCTATAAATATTTCTCACTATCCCTGCCATTTCAGTCTCTCTGAAGTAAAATCAAGTTTTATTAGATTCTTTTGCTGTGTTCCTAAATATATTCCTTACTAGATGATGGAGCAAATAGTAGCCACTGTAACTGATCAGTTGTTTTATTTCTGATTTTTACAACAGTCTTCTGGTAGGTACAGGTACCAGATAAAGAAACAAGGTCAGGCATAACAAATGTCTGGATTCTGGCTGTTCCTGGTGTATATGGATCACAATGAAAATAGATCATACAGGTCCTTCTATTTCTTGTGTTGAGGGTGCTGCAAGAGGCACTGAATGCAACAGCTTCCAGGGTCTGGGGACTCTTTTGGCCCTGGCAATGGAGCCCACACAGAAGCAAGTGGAGACTCCAGGCACATGCAGACCGATCAGCCCTTCTGACACAAGACTGGCCCCTTGATTGCCTTGTCCTCTCCGTTTTGCCATGCTTGTTCCTGCCTGACCTTTCCCCACATTTTACCCTTTCTCTAAACATCCTGTAATTAATTTTACATAATCTCACAAGACGCCTCTCATACCCTGCAATAAATTTGAATTTCGCACAAGTCCCATGAACCCCCTCAAACATCCCATAATACTCACAATAATGATGTTTTTCCCTCCTTATGATCAGTTACAAAGTTGAGGTTGAGCCTCCTCAGGCAGTTGCACCCAGTGCTTTAATGATCCATTTGTCAGAGGCTACAGTCTTGGTCTTCATCACTGTCTGTCTTATACTCTTGTTTCTGTGTTGAATTTATCATTTTTCTTGTTGTTTTCTATTTCTGTTATACTGAGTAACCCTTAATCTTAAATGAACAAATAAGTCAATGAACAACATGCTTTTGTATTTCATGTACTCTTACACTGCAGCTATCCAAGGTAAGCTTGATGGCAAGCAGCAGAGGCAACTTACAAATCTCATTTTTTAAATTGCAGGAAAAAAGTATGGGCTGGATTTTAACTAGCCCATTTATATATTATTTTGGATTTAACCTCTTCAAAAATAATGGTTTGGGGTGATACATCTGCTTCCTCTGCCCTGTGTGTCTCAACCACCAAGATTCAGTTCCCCACCAAAGACTTTTTTATTATGACAGTAGCAAACATGGATTCCTGGGGGTTTTTTTGATGCTTTCAGTTCTAGTTATTGTCCTTTCTCCTAACTTGCCTGCTATCCCGCAAAGTAATGCTAAGAAAAAACCCCAACCCAACGCCCTAAACAAAACAGCAAAACAGATAAGAATGCATTGTCTTCCTTTCTTATCTTACCACCCATCCCTAATATCTCAGCCTTTATTTATGGTATTACCAACGGACATTGTCATGCTATATTGGCGCTGAGGTCAGAACTCCGTGAGTAAGCAGTCAGGTCTGGTTGGTCAGAATGTCAACTGGTTGGTCAGGAATTGCAGATAAAGTAACAAAATAATGAAGAATGAGGACAAGTAAAATAGAAACATGTGTACTTTTACATTGTTTTTATAACTAATTGGTCAGGAGTTAAAGATTACTTTTTTTTCTTTCAAGTTGAAAATAACACCGAAAATTATTAGCAGTAATTCCTCTTGGCATAATAAGCAAGTGAATATGAAACACATTAGAACTGAACTTTGTAAAGGACTGGAGTAAGCTTTTGGTAATGACTTGGTTTAATCTCAAAGACACAAGATTGGGTAGGAACAGGCTGAGGGTACTTGTAGGAGAAGCACGCAAGTGGATGGTGAAGAATTTTCATTGTATAAAGGAAGGAAAATTGACAAATGTAAGAAAAGGTAATTATCAAGCTGGGAGTGGTTGAGGGGCTTCAAAATGGCATAGTGCTTGATCAAATTTAGATCTAGAAATAGCTTGTAACGAACAGAAAAAGGCCCTTTATAGTGAACTGATTAAGCAGTGCTTGGTGTAGTGGTCTGCAAGCCCCTGGTACCACCTCTGTATTACCATCTATGGAAATAAAAAAAGCACATTCATTCTCAGAGCTGTCTGCATTGTTCATGGTCACTGGATTACCCCTGAAGTGGGCTTTCTCCACAAAATCAAAAATGTTTCACCAGTTGGATTTGAGATTCTCCCCAGTGAAAGGTGCTTATCTTCTGCATTTCCATTCCTTTTGCACTTGCCATAATGCTGTGATCCTCATTCATGTACTGTCAAAAGGCATCCCGGTGGTATCAATGCTCAGTCCGTGCAGTCATGCCAGAGGGAAGCTACTATGTATTACCAAGGAAGAAATTTCCCTGGTAATCTTCTTTCGTTAATAACTAATGAGTTTGAAAGAGATTTATAATTTAAAGTTTAACACTGCAGGATGTCTGGCAAGTCTGTGGATAATATATGTTTTGAGCTAGGTGGCAGAACCAGAGGGTATCTACCAGCATGTATGTTTTGTGTGCTTACCCACAATTTTTTTTAGCGTAGCACATGGGACAGAACACCCAAGGTATCTTTTTTTTTCCTGTTCATTTTGCAGCATTGATGCTGTTTGATTATAAGCAAAGGCATGTCACTGATGCTTATGGTGCCTGTTTCTGACACCTACTGTTGCCTGGGCTACAACTGGCAGCAGACAAGAGAGATTCCCTGAAGTCACACAACCAGCCTGCATTGGGCACAAACATTTTGTTGTCCAATTATCTACTCCATAATATGATCTTAATTAGGGGAGAGTTTGGTTTTATGAAGGCTGTTGCTTACAATTTCACTGTGCTAGATTCTAGGCACACAATGAGCAATGAGAAATAGTTTCCCATTTTCCTGAACCGAATAATAATGTTATCTGATTCAACTGCAGTTTCATTCAAGGATGTGGAAGGGAAATCCCTGAGTCTGCATATGATGCACAAGAAGAAGTTATTCTACCTGTAATAATTACAATATTTCATTCTGAGGTTAAGTAATTTGCAAAACCCTGGTGTAACAACACAATTAAGTATCAGGGGGTCATGGCAGTCTATAATAATTAGTAGACAGTCATCTTTGTCATTAATTGCAAAATGCATGCTCTATCTCATATATATTGAGAGTTTTTAGTAGAGAAATCACAGCAAAACCCCAGTGTCTCTCCGCTCTTCAGTTAGCTTTGTTTTAGCTTTGGTTCTATTTAGGTCTCATGCATATATTTGCACATATGTTAAAGACTGCTTACTAAAATACTTAGTAATTTTCCCATATATGTGAAATAAAGAAGAGAGAGGGGGGACATTAATAGACTGAATCAATATCCTCTGTTTTCACAGTAAGTTTAATTAGTGCAATTTAAATACTTGTAATTTATATCTCTATCTCATCTTGCCCAGTAGTAACTGGCCAATGTGACTTAAGCTATAGCTATGTAAGCTCAAACATAGTGCCAGTGTGAGGTTATAATTATTGGCAGTATTGTCTCATTTTGCTTTTTTATTAATCATTCTGATATCAATACAGAGGAAATACAATTTATTTTGGTATATTGTTAACCTTTTCTCTTTCACTTTTCAAGTTGGTTTTAGTTTGTGGTTTTTTTTCTTTTTCTTTACATTCTTAGTTTACTTTGATCATCTATCACTTCCTCTGTAAGTACAAAATCATTAGAATATTTGGAATACTTGATATTAGCAGGATGTAAAGTAGGTTAAATTCTGCACAGTTTAGTTTGACGCTCTTAAAACATTTTAATAAGGTTTTTTCTGCCTTTATCTTTAAAAGCTAAAGTAAATACATAGTTATAGGATCCTGAATTAAATTTCTTACAAGAAGTTTTATTTAAAACATAGAACCATTTCTCTAGAGCTGACTAATCAATATTAGCTAAAAATTTGGCTGCTTAACTACTAAAACTCTCCCTGTTGCTTCTAGCTGACCTTCCAACAGTTCCTGCTTCCCAGGGGCAGGCCCTGGGTTTCTGCATTGTGAGCACCTGCAGATCCTCAATTGGCAAAGAGGCAGATAAAGCGTGAAAGAGGGAGAGGATTTTAAGAATTTAACACAGTTAAATACATTTAGATTTAACAAGAATACAGGTTTTATTAATAAGAATTTTGGGGGAAATATTTCAGGGATATCAGCATCAGACTAGCTTGCTCCCTTATTTGCAGGCAGACAAGAAGTGAGACAGGACTCCCCTATGCAGGAGAACTCTTCATGGATAAACTGGCTTTAAGATAAACCTGTATATTCCAATAAAACACACACCAAAGATTACTCATATGAGCAATATCACTAAATTATTAATTGGCTAATTAAATCTTAAATACAATAATATGATATTCACATTTCATAGATTAGTTCTTGTTTTCTTGGAAAGTGATGCTGCAGGATAAAAGAAGTTTGTTACTGATAATAAAAGCCACCTGTTTGCTCCTGCTCAGAAGAGGAATTTTAAAAATGCAATTACTAGTTCTTCACTAGTTTTCTATGCAAAATACTGCCTCAGTAAAATGGAAATGTTTCACAATAATGTCACAAATTCAGTGAAATTTTCAATGAAAACATGTCAAGTGATTTCAAATCTCTCATTTCATGTTGATATCTAAACATTTCAGTAAAGCATTTTGTTTGACTGCAGGTTTTTTTTATTTCTCTTGGACTTTAACATTTTTTACCACGCAATGCTCATACCTACTATCATCCATATAATAGTATTATACAAATCAGTATAAATATGATAGAAGGGAAAAATTATTCCTTATCAAAAATGAGTATCTCAATAATGCCTAAAGAAAATAATTTTAGAGTACTGAAATTAAAAGTTGCCATGTTCTTTGTAATGTTTTTTAATCTTTAAACAGCCATTCTGTTGGGAATGTTGGCTTTTTATTCAGATATGGAATATCTGAATGGAATGTCTGGAAATGCTGGAAATTTCGTTAAAGCTGCTCTGGCATCAATACAGTTTAAAAATCTAAGTCAAGCTTTGTGAGTATCTCAGAGAGGAGAATTTTCCTTTGGAACCAGAGATTGATTTTGAGTAATTTTAGTAGCCATTATAATGGATTTCTTATTAAAATTCTTTCAGATGAAAAAGCCTGAATCATTGACTTTACAATCAGGAATGATTTTGGAAACACAACATCTAAGAATTATCCTGTATTTAAAAAAAATACACCTGAAAGATAAACAGAAACACAGCAGCCATGTGTTAGCAAGTCACTGTTTATGTGAATATTTGTCAAAAGACTGGAAAGGTGCAGTCAGAAGTCTCCATGTAAAAAATAACAAAACTCCTCAAAAAAGAGACTCTGATAATATTTGGACATTTTTAACACCAAAGGAAGATGTGTTTAGTCTATGTATCCCATAACTGAGAGGAATGATGTATGCACGTTTGGGTCCATGTCTCCAAAAGACCCATTTCTGCAGACTCTCAGCCACAGTTTTCAAAAAGTTTGATAAACATTTTTCCAGGCAAGAGCCAGGTACTGTAAAACAAGTCATATGTTTGCTTTGTAAATCATGTAAAAATCTCTGTGTTTATAGATAAAGTCTCCACGGATTGTTAAATAGCATAAATTATGTAAGTAGCTTATCTGCTACACATACTTAAAGTCTTACTGTAATTGGTTATCTATTACCTCAGAACTGAATGAAGTGTAGGTGTTCCTGTGGAAGCTGTACTTACTGCTGCTAGAGAAAAATGTTCTTTCATCAAAGGGTGGGAGCACATCTGCTTAATACAGCATTTAATTGTGCCTACCTTTTAAATGTGTGGTGAAGCAATCTTCCTAAAGTACGTGAGCAAATGCCTTATACAGTCAAGAGACAGAGGTATGGACAGAGGGAGATCCTGTCTGCTCAAGATAAGACATCTAAGTTAACTCCAGAGACATCTCTCTCTTCTCCCTTGGCTGGGTACGGAAACAGAGCACTTCAATTAGAAGAATTACTTCACTAGGCATTGAAAATATAGCTGCAAGTTACACAACTCATCGCATCAACTGCAATTTCTACCCTGTGGTAACAGAGATTTCAGGTTCTGAAGGCTCAAAGCCCACATAAGGGGAAATGAATCTCAGCACTAACTTTTTAATGATGTCTCAGAAGGCATCGATAACCTTTGAATGCTGTATGCCACACACAAGTTGCAACTTTCTCATCACAGTTCTACTTAAACTATTCATGAACTGACACCAATCTTTTTATTTTGAACTAGCTAGAAGTAATTAACTTAAAGAGGAGGAGACTTGCTGTTAATGAAGTACAGTGGAAATTTCTCATTGCAGTTCCTTTTCTGCATCTTCATTAAAATGAAATGTTGCTGGGATGTTTGCCTCAAGCAAGAACAACCAGTTGTGCATATCCCTAACTAGCAGTGCACAACCCTCCTGTTGGGATGTGACTGGCAGTGATACAAGTTGGCATTTGGTTTGAAGGAGTCACTACTAATGCACCTACAAGCTTCCCTACAAACCTGGGGTAGATTTAGAACCAAAGGCTAATTTTTTCTACTTGCAATAACAAAACATCTGCTTAACAAACAAAATTTTAGAGAAAAATCTTTAGAGAATCTTTAGAGAAAATCTTCAACAAGGGGACTAAATAAGGTAGTGCACAGAATTTAATTTGGAATGTAAACTTATAACTATAGGAAGTTTACAGCCCTCGTTCCTCCTTCCATGCACTTGCTGGGGAGCTGGCTGTTCTTCCTCCCACCTTTGCAGGAGTATCTAAACCACAGCTCAGGTTAATTAGTTTTGCTGGATGATGAGCCCCAGACTGAGCTGTGGTGGGATTTGCATCTGCTGGCTGCCTCCATCCCATCCATGATGGGCCTCCATCTTTCACAGAACTTTGATCTTTTGCAGTCTATTTCATAGTTAGTCCAAATATTAGATAGTAGTTTGGATTGAAGAAGACATCTGAGAAAATTAAGAACTCCCTTGGTGGTTATTTGGACACATAAAATATACCAGAGACTCTATATACTTTTAATAGCGTCTCAATAGCTTTCCCTTGTGATACGTTTAAACATCCTCTCTCCTTTTTATTGTCACACTCCAGGAATCTCAAGATCCATATTTATTTCCTCATCATCCGTTGTCTCCTCTTTTTTCTAACACTACCTCCCTTTTCTTACTCAATTGCAGAGACCATTGACCATTGCCCATTCTCTATTGCCCTGTCCACAGGGCTGATATTATTACAGATATTACTGGGCCCCATCCACTGCCGCTGCTTCTGCCTCCCAAACAGGGAGGCTACAGACCCACAGCAGCAGGAGGTAAAAGGAGTCTGAGGCTTAGAGACAATCATTTCCTAGGCTGAACAGCAGAACATGGTCTCATACCCATGCAGTCTCACACTTTTCTGTTGAATCCTGTTTTCCCTATTTCAGTGACTCCGTCTTGGGAGACAGAGTGGATCAAATGGGACTCCTAGGACTGAAAACCCTTGTAAAGACACATAGGTCATGAAAAGAAACTTCTCTTGTTTCCCAGGCACAGTTACAGAAGAGACAGAACAATGGATTTTAGTCCTTCCTTTGCCACCAGGTTTCTCAGTGATTTTAGAAAGAAGATTTCAAGTTAGACTCAAAAATAAAGTATAGGTATCTGCAGCTTTTGCCTAATTTAGAAAGTGTGTAAACTCTCTAATCACTTAAAGATTTAGTGAAATAATCACTTGTGTCGCTGTCTGTGCCTGCTGGCTATTCATCCACTGAAATCCACATATTTTGAGTCCAAGTCCCTAAGGGGGACATGAGCTCCTTTACTCTGACTGAAGGGGTGCTCCCTGAGAGTGCCCGAAACATAGAGAGTGCCCCAATTTACCCTGCCTTGGGATTTTCTCAGTCCTTTTTGATGAAGTTGGCAAGTGTGCTTCAAATCAGCTTGCAAGGTGGACTTAGCCCTCAGTCTATGCATAGCTTCAACATCAGTTTCCATGTCAGTCCCTCTGGGCAGGTCTTCAGTCTCTTGTCTTTCCACAAGAACAAAGTGCTTTGATCTATGTGCAGCAGTGCACTTTCAACCACTTACCACCCTCTATTATGTGTTGGGATTATAGGATCTTCAGGATATGTTTTGCCTGTTTTTTATGGGGTTTGTGCTGTGCCTGGCACAATCAGGCCTTAGGTATAGATAGGGCCTGTTTGTGCTAATATAACACCTTTAGAGCAGTAATTACATTGTAAGGCTGATTGCAGCTCCTAATGATGACAGGTAAAGTAAATAAAACAGGGATCACATTTTTTTAAAATATAATCATAGAATGATTAGAGTTGGAAGGGACCTTAAAGATCATTGAGTTCCACCCCCTGCGCCATGGGCAGGGACACCTCCCACTAGACCAGGTTGCTCAAGCCATGTCCAACCTGGGACATGTGAAAAACAAATAATGTAGTGGTTCATTTCTTAATGGGTTAAACTAATCCAACATCAGCATAAAGAGGATATGGCTAGAGCAGCCTGTGGTACTCATTGACTAAGCTTCTGTCTTTGTGTTACTTGATAAAGCTCTGGTGTAGACCTGCCACAGAATGGCTCTATTTCTTATGCTTCAAAGAAATTTTGAGGACTTATTAAAGTTTGAATCTGCCTAAGAGATAGTTCTTGGGCCAAGAAAGGGGAATTTTCTTTGTTTGCTTTTATGAATAAAGTATCAGCCATTTCTTCACTTCATAATACAATCTTAAGTTTCTTTTAAGACATAGCAACAAAGTAAGGATTATGCCTTTTGAGGTCAAAACCCCAGAAGAAATTGCTGTTGTTAGATACAACTTCATTTGTCTGGGAAACAACACATAAATATCTGCTAAGTACTGTGGTGGGGACTGAAGAAAGGATTGGAAAAAAAAAACCACAAACAAACAAAAAAAACCCCAACATGCTGAGTTTTTACTGAAAGATTGTTAAAAGCTTGCTAGTTTTGTTGCTTAAAGAAATCAGTTTGATTTCTCTACTATCACTGATGAACATAGAATATAACCAGTCTTTCTTATACCTCTACGTTGCTTAACTTTCCTGGTAATTTAACTTATGTTTATATGGTGGTAGATTTACAGGACCTGACACAGCTTAAAACCAGCGCAAAGGCATGATGAACCAGATTAAACAGAGGAGATAACTAAAAGGACACATTTTTTTCTTGAAAAATTATGTTTCCCTTTTTACATTAAATTTGGTCTCCAGTAACGGAAGTAGACCATTTAGCAAATTATATGTGCTACCAGTTATTCTTTGCAGACATGCTCAGGAACTGATCTGTTTATCTGATATGTGACTACTTTTAATTTTCTTTTTTTCCTGCTTTGGCAAATGCTTAGCAAGCCCAGGACAAAGTATTGAGATTTCAGACTATTCTGGCTTGTACAGTCCACATTAGAAGATGTGTCAGGGATTTAATGATCAACAGTTTTCCTTTATGCAATGACCGTATTACCTGTGTCATGGCAGATGTCTTGGATATAGTTGGGCATCTCAAGCTGTACAAGAGATGTAGGAATTGAAACCTCTTTAAGGTCTACCTGTTGTTTACAGGTGAGCTAGTTGTGTCAGCTCCTGTTACAGTCAAAGGGTCCTAGAGCATGATTCAGCTGAACAGGCACTAGGGATCAATTTAGTTTTGTAAGTGCAGGTGTCTAGTGTTATTTGAGATAACCTAAACTATCTGAGATGAATAAACAGAGCTAGTAGATATGGAACAATACTTACAGGAGATATATGCCCTTCCAAACCAGGAACCAGAAGCCAGAATACTGCAGGACATCTGAAACAGCACTAGATGTCTGTATGTGCATAAGTGAATTGTGTCTCCAGATGTAAGGTAAATTTCTTTCTGGGATCCATTGGCTGTGTTAACTAGTCACTGATGATGGGAACTTAGTTAAATAAAGGCACACTACTTACTTGTTCTTAAATTTAGATGTTTGAACCTAAATGGTGTGGATCCCTAGTCTGTGGTAGTCATTCATGGAGAGGAATTGGCACTTGTAGAATATTATTCTGGTCATCTAATCTAACATGAGTTCATTTGTCCTTTGGAGCTGCCTTTTCTCCCTATTGGATGCCAAAGAGAAATCTTGATGACTGTCATAGACCATATTTTCTATAGCTGAAGCTATAATGGAATTTATTTCCACTTGGGTGTCCAGTTTTGCAATATTCAGAGTTTGTCTGCAATACTGTCATCTACTAGTGATAGCCTAGGAAGGAAAATGCCTTCTGGCATCACCATTTTATATTGTCACTTGCCCCTCAATACCATACATAACAGTAACTGGCAATGTTTCATACAGAACATAAGTCACACCGCTGTGTGATTTAAGGACTGCTGCTTTTCTTTACAACCAGTGACTTATCACTATTCTTGACCAGTTCCATAAAACTATGTGTCCATTCTGGAGGAACAGATTTCCCTGTCCTCTGCATATGTGATTGAATAGCATCTTGACAGTGCCAACTACTTAAGTTACTGTCTTTCTTTGCCTCTTTTCTGTTCTTCCCTGGCACAATGAATACATCAGTATTTCCACTCAGTTTTTTGTTCCATTCTTGGCTAGAATTCTGTAATCGCTGCAAAATCTCCAAATAGGGTATTTTATTGTTGGGTGGTTTTTTGTTTTGTTTTGTTTTGTTTTTTTAACCTTTCTGCTTTAATTCAGGTCCTTCCATTCTAATTTGATATTTACTTTTTCCATTAATGTATTCATATCAGATTCTCCTCTAGTGAAAGATGCAAAGTTTTAGCGAGTCAAAAGGCTAAATTGTTGTTGAGATACTTTGCAAAAAAAAAGACATTTTGAGGAAAGGTTTTTAAAAAGTGAAAATTCTTTTGCTAGGAGGAGAATAGACTCAGTTGTTGGTGAGCACTTCCAAACAAGCAAGAACTTAAAATGGAAGGATTTTACAGAATGTTTTGAAGATGGAGAAAACCAAAGGTGAACACATATGAATAAGAGAAGAAACAAATCTAGAGCTGAATGCTTTCTGGAACAATTACTACATCAAATCATAGCTTTTATGCTTTGAATTTGTTCATTCCTGAATAATATTGTAAAAATGTGAGGGTCCTTAACATTTGTGGGAGAGAAAGACCAATGCAGATCTTCAGCAAGTAGAAATTGGAAGGTCTGCAAAGTGCAACATGCCAATACTCTGTTGCCAAGTGCAGGATCTGGCTCATTATTTTTTTAGGTGAATGAAGAGGAAAAGGAAACATTTTGTTCTGCCTACTGTGCAGAAAAGATAATAATATTTAATTACCAGGGTAATATAGTCATTTAAATTAGAGGTTGTTCTAAATAGCTAACCTTAAGGGCTTCATTAGCAGCCCTGTTATGGTTCACATGAAGACATGACTCAGTTACGCAGCGTTTGACATCAAGACAAGCTGGAAGTGTTAACAGAAGGTAAAAAAGGTTTGACACATTAATAATAAAATTAGTTCAAGGCTTGGACTCTTTTTTTCTGCCCTCTTAACAACATGTAGAAAGAAACTAGAAATAGCCATTCCTGTAGTGTGTTTGTGCTATAAGTCCCTGACTCATGCCACATAACCCCAGGTATTTAGCTAATGTACCTATGTCAGCAGCCCAGCCTTGGATCCCTTCATAGTCAGTGGGAAGAGACAGACATCCCCAGACAGCAACTCAGGCCATCTAAGAATAAAATCATTTTTTGTCACCACCTACATTATTTACATTTATGGCAGAGGAGACATGGGATAACCAGATGCATTGTACAGGTTAAAAAGAAGGTAAAATCCTTTAAGAAGCGTAGCATATAATTTTGGGACAATAGGTGACAATGGGCATAAGCTGTTTTTTTTAAGTCTTGATATTCTGTCATTCTGAGAACTGGAAAAGCCCCTTAAGCTGAGACAGATGAACCTTGAGGGCATGTTTACTGGAGTCCTTTTGGCAATCTAAGATACAGCTTCCATTCTAATGCACCATGTAATCTAAGGATCTGCCTTAGCAGGTAAGTTCAGAGAGAAACCAAGTTTACCACAAAGACTTATCTATATTGTTTATACATGGTTACGTATTTAGACTTAGTGGGCTTAGACTCACTCTAGAGTTTATTGGAGGGAAAAAGCCTAAATAGATGATCTTTAAGGTCCCTTCCAACCCAAACCATTTTATGATTCTGTGACTCTGTATTAAAAGTCTGTCTTGCTTTAGTGACAAGGCCTCACTCATGCAGTCTGGACAGGTCATGCTTGAATTATAGAAATGGTCAAACAATCTCAGATCAACCCTTCCTAAGCGGTTTAATGTTTCTGGACCTGAGCTACATAAGTGCCAACAATTTGAACAGAAATATGCAAGCCTCATAGTTCACTGCACTACTGTCAAGAATTAATATTCTTGAACCCGTTCTTCACTTTTCAGAGAAACGTTGCAAAGACCCACTGTGGGTCCCTCAGTACAAAAGATGTGTGGAATAAACTGGAGCAAGTTCAGTGTAGGGCCACCAGTAGGGTGCTGGAGCACTTGCCCTCTGGGAAGGAACTGAGAGAGCAGGGCCTGTTAAGCCTGGCACAAAGATGACTTCAGGTTGAACCAACATTATCCCCCAGTGACTACAGGGAGGTCATCGAGGATACGGACCCAGGATCTTCACCATCCTGGGTGAAGATGCATTCCACCATCCTGCATGGTAGAAGGACAATAAACAATAGGCAGAAGGTTGGACTGGTTATAAAGAAAGAAAAACCTAACTGTCCCATAAGGACAGTTAGGCAACAGAACAGTTTTCCTGAACAGGTTGTGCGGTCTCCATCCTTGGACATTTTCAAGACTTAACCGAAAAAAACCAGCAACCCAGTCTGATTTCACTGGTTTCATCTGGAGGTTGGGCAAGAGATGTCCTGAGGTCCCTTCCAGCCTGAATTATCCTATGATCTTGATGACAGGAACTGAGCAGCCACATTCATTGTAGCCAGTCTGCTTGGAAGTCTTTGTGAAGCTGTCATCAAACACACCAAGGATTGCCTCTCTCTTCTGTGGTATTAAGAAATCTGAACAATTAGTCTTTCTCATACCTGTTTGTTGGTACATGAAATACACTGGCATTTCAGCTGAAAGCATAACAAGAGGAACATTTTTGTATCTCCTTAACCCTTAACACCTTAAAGGGTAACAAAGAATATTGCTGTCGTTATTAATACTGTAGCAATATTTACGATATTTAATTAACTTTACATATAGTTCAAGAAATTTGAAATAACCAAGAAATATGAATTTTCAAATTATTAAGGAAGGAAAGGGGTAGATCAGTATATTATGTCAGAAGATAGAATATTAAAGTCTTCAGTTTATAGAATTTTTCCCCAGAAATGAAACACAAATACTTAATATTAGAAGTAAAAGTGATAACAACAACAACAAAAAATGAAAACAATGGACTTTTTAGCAATTGCATATTATTCTTCCTCTACTATTTTTTCAACAAATATGATGATGCTACCTCAAAACGTGTAAGTGAAAATTATTATCTTGTAATTCTCAAATGGAGAATTAAGACAAAGAAGTTCCCTTCTTCTCTGCTTTCAGTCCTTCACAAATGCAATTAATGTTAATTGACCATAGTCATAACACTGTCAATGTAAATATTCTGCCAATACAAACATAAATATTATTCTCTCGGCCTTGGGTCCTTTGGCTTCTATCCTCCCTTGATTTCCATGGAAAAGTGGGGTTTTGTAACAGGTCCAGCAAGTTCAGTACTTCAGAAAAACAAAAACATTTCCCCATAGCAGTAGTGAGATATATCTGCCATCAAGCCTTCCTTTCAAAACAGAAGGTGAGTTTTTGCCTTTGTAAGCTGTCAAGGTTAGAGAATTCTAACAGATCCCAGATCGCTTGCTGGGTTTTCTAAAATTCTCCACAAAAACCACTGATGTTAGATTATCTTTGAAGTTCTGAAATGAAGCACTGAAGGAGCTTGCAGTTAAAGCTTGAGTGCTGTTGCTGTTTCCCCACACAATTACAATGTTATTTAGTTGACATTACAGTCCAGTTACCACATAGAGATTGTTTTGGCTGCCATCCTCCTATCTGCGTCTCACTGAGGTGTTTGCCTGCTGAAGAAATCATAGTTTTGTTGTGGTGATGGAGGCTGGAGTCGGGAACCACTAGAGCTTCTGTCAGGGCTGGAGGTGACTGACACAGAGTAGGCAGTGGTAAGAACAGAGAGGAACAAATGTCTCACCACCACCACCACCACCTCAGCAAGGCAGTATTTTGGGAGTAAATTTGAGAGGGGTGCTTGGTAAAGAAGAGGTGTTGCTTCCCTGATTACAATATTTGATGGTACTAGCATGAGACTTTTACAGCTGCAGGCCTGATATTGTAGTGAAAAAGAGATACTGAACATGACTCTACTTAAGGAGGCATAATGCAGCCTGCCTGTGGGTGAAGGCAGAAGTCCTCCAGCTGGCTGATTTCATTAAAGCCTGTATGGTATACATAGGTGCAGGGGATAGGAAAGGTACATGTGCAATCTAAATTTAAATTGTACTTCACATAAGAAATTAAATGTTTATGCAGGTTTCCTTTGGATTTTTGCTCTGTGTTCACTTACACAATATGTTTCTTTATTCTTAATTATAACATATGCCTAATTCTCGAATAAATTACAGTTTAGGGAATCATGATTTCATGCAGATGATCAGGACGTATCTGCTTCACACCACAGAAGAGTGCAAAGGAAGCAGAAAAAAATATTCCTTCAGAGTACCAGTGAGCTATCTTTCACAAGGATTAAAGAGTAGCTCTTTCTTAGAAATGTACCTTTTCTGACTTGCTGGAGCAGAAGCTAGGGCATGCATGTCATGCAGGCAGTGACAACGGCCTATGGAGTGTATTTCTCTGTCAGTGAACAAATTGTCTGTAATTTGTTGAGGAGGAATGTAGCCTCAAACCCTCAGGGACTGAAACACAGACTTTGCTTATATCATTCCACATATGCCTCTTCTACCTCTAGCTTTTTGCAAATGGTCATTTTCCTCCACGTTAAAAAAAAAACAAAACCAAAACCTATTCCTTTATGTGGAACTGTAAGCCAACGTGTTTTACTCCATCTCCATAAGGAATACCTATGGAAGCTGGGCAAACAAAAACATTTCCTGAGTTAATCAGTTTCTAGGAGCATGCAGTGAAACACCAATCTAACACAGAGACGTATCACATAAATCGGTAAAACATTGCATGAGGAATGGGTCTTTGAGACTTTGTCTGTACTGTAAATGAAAGCAGACCATAGCATGACCCTAAAACTAAGTGATACTAAGGGATTTGTATGCAAACAGGCTGCAGCAAGCTGCAGATCTGCCTTGCATAGAGTCCTCTAGAGAGGTCAAAACTGGAAGCAGGCAAGAGCAAATAGGTAGTGAGGATGACTGGGGTCCAGTGCTCACATTCAGTCACTGTTGGACTTCTCAGTGCAGATGTAGCCTGAACATCCCTTAAAGGGATGCATATGTAAAAACTGAAGTAAATCAGACTTTTTATTGGTTCCTTCATCGCTCTGGTTCTTTGCTATGAACAAAACCAGCAGTTTTCAGACATCTTTGTGCATGAGAACAGTGAGAGTAGCTCCAGTTTTTGTTTGAGATACCAAACTCTAATGTTTTGCCACAAATAGGAGAGCTTCATAATGGGAAAGAGCTACCTAAGGGCTGTCATTATTTCTTCAGGCTGGCAGATGCTGAGTATACAGAATTTCATTAACTGCTATTGTGGGTATCTTCCCATTATGGGAAAGCATAGTATTTCTTACATCTATTCATGACAGAAGGTCATTTTCTTCAGCCACAACCTATTCTAAAGTGTAAAGAATCTTTTGGAGAGCAAAGCTTTTGAGCAAGAAATTATACTCCCTGTAATTCATTCCAAGATTCGTGTTGTGTATTTCAAGCACAGAAGCTGCAGGTGGTGGCTGTCAACCAGCCATTCAAAAGCAGTACATCGAACTTATTTAAGGGAAAACTGGGAAGAAAGGTGAATTGTAAAGATAAGGAAAAAATTGTAAAAAGCATCATTTCTGAAGGCCAAAAGGAAGGTTCATGATGGCTTCACTTGACTGGTATAATTGATGCATCTGCTATAGACTCACGTTCATTTCTCCTGCAAATGGTCTCAGAATAATGCTCACTGAGCGTCACTGCCAAAGACCTATCATTTCAGTTTAGTCTTTATGCAGGAACTGGGTGATTAATCTGATTTTTCATCCTTTAGCATTCTCAGATAAACACACAGCCAAGTTAAACAAGAGGAACTTAAAGATGAAAAACATTAAAGTATTTGAAGAGAAAGAAGAGCAGATTGCGTGACTATATACATTCTGTTCCTAAGTATTAATGAAACTACAAAGACAGACCTCCCCGCAACATGTTAATAGAGAACTTTCAAGAGAGAATAGGCAGTTTATTGCTTTATTTAGTTTGAATGCCTTTGTAATCAGTCTGTGTTTTTATTTTTCCCTTGTCCCCCTAATTCTGTATACAGTCAGCCTTCAAATGAGTGTTATGCTTTCCAAAAACTGGATTCACACTGATTTTGGCGAACTTTGGCATCTTCAGTTCCACAGAAGCTTCACATAATAAACAGCCATTTCTAAAGAAAGTGGAAAACCTTGGAGTTTGACATGACTCTGATGTTGCCTCTTTTATCACTTGGCTAGAACAGCATAAGCTTGGCGTAAAGAAGAGTTGTGCTCATATCCATTTTTCACATCAGGATGCAGGATGGCACCTTGTAAAGCTAAGCTAACAGAGTGAGACCTAAATTTGCCCATGCTAATGTAAGGTGATCACCATTGTTTTTACAGAAAAAAAAATCAAATAAGATGACAAAGTGTCACTGCTCTGGGAAGGTTTCTCTTCACAGAAACCGACAAAGAGGCTGAAAATGAAGAAAAGGAAGAAAAAATTTTATAGTCAAGTATTTTTGTATTCAAGTTTCTTCCAAATAGCTTGATACTCTGTTCAAATCTGAAAGGGTGTTCAAAAAGGGAAAATGAACCTAAGAACATCTCTCTACCTTGTTTTGACCTCTGCAATAATCTGTACAAATGAGGAGCAGGGTGGTCTCCAGTGATGCCAATAGAAATTCTCAGATGAGCAAGTAATGCCCAAAAGAAGAACCTAGCTTTTCTAATCCCTTTCCTACCCTTCTGTCACTCAGAGCTTTTCCCAGCTAATTTTTCTCTAATTAGACTCACACTGCATTCTGTGCTTCAGTTGATTTCAACATATTTGCAGCTCCCTCATGATTTTTGAAAGGTTGATTTATTAATTTGTAACTTTTCCTTCTGGCGACATGGCAGCTACAGAAAGTGGGCAAAATGGTGCAATGAGCGGTATGTGAGGGAACTCATTGATTCTGTCATATAGTGGGTTTGTAGCTATCTTAAATCCTAACCCCTTCTGGCTGACCAGTTAATGCTTAGAAGCCTTACCAATACAGGAGACAAAACCAGCCTGGATGTAAGAAACATGCTACTGGTAATTGATTACTGGTTCAGAGATGTTGCAGTTTGGGTTTTGGGTTTTTTTCTTTTTACAGAGTCTGGGCCTTTCAATAGGCCATTCTTTATACAAGTGTATATTTGTTTCCAAACCAGTTTGAATTGATAACATGATTTACATGAACTGTATACTATGAGCAGTGCATGTTATTTCTCCTTGTGTTAATATACTAAGTTGTTTAGAATATGTATTGATTTTTGTCATCTAAAAGGAACTCAAATTTTTGAGATCATAAGCAAAATGTGTTGATAATCACATTTTATTCAGTGTTAGAATGAATTAGAGAGGGAGCATGATCAGGCACTATTTCTATTCTGTTATCCCTTGGTTTATTGTGTAGAAACTATTGGTGCAGATAGCAAACTGTCACAAATATCTGAA
>JAOXJM010000001.1:183259332-183276332 GCA_026413425.1 Tringa solitaria
AGACACTAGAGTCTTCTAGAAGTGCAATTTTCCCCAGTATTAGAAGAAAAGTTAGCCCTGTGTCTCTCAACCTAGGACATATGGTCTCTCCCCTGTTTGTTATTTTAGGAACCAAGTTGGACCAGGACAGACCAAATATACTTGGTCTTGACTGAGGTGAAATTGTGGAAGGAGACACTTAGTAGCCTTAACTGCAAGAACTTAAGTTTCATATCTTCATTCTAATTGTCATCACATAAACAAGTTCATGCACAAACTTTTTTGAAATGTTTTGGTACCTCTCTCAGAGCTTCCCATTAAGATGCTGTTTCTCTACACTTTTGCACCTTTTTCCCAAACACCTGGCTTTTTTTAGAGCAACCAAAGTGACAAGGCTTTTGGCATCATTGATCATATCTAATTTACAATGCCAGTTATGCATTTGTTCTTATTATCCTTCAGCCTCAGGATACTGTGAAAGATGCATAGGTATTGACCACCTGCTGTTTTGGAAGGCTGAACAGAAAAGCGACTGTTATCCTGGAGCAGCTACAGCATGTCAAAACTATCAACATTTTAAACAAAAGAATTCTTTGCTTTTTTTCCTCGTAATTCAAATACCTCTGCATGTAATTTGCATATTAATAGCTGCCTCCTTTAAAATGAGAGGAAGAAGAGCACTACTTTCCAGGCTTCTCATCAACATGAACTTCAGTATACATATATTTCATAGGAATTAAGGCGTTTCGATATTGTCCATAACGATCTGAGCTCTGCAATGATCAAACAGTAAATAGCATTTGCCTACTACTATGTAATAGAAGGATGAATGTGCATAATTAGCACATATTAAAAGTGTCACTAGAGTAGGAGGCTCAGAGGAAAAACCTGTATTGGGCTACATTTCCATAGAGACTATCAATTTTACATTTTAAAAGTCTCTTAAGGAAACTTCTGCATTAATTTTGTCTTTTACATGATTAAATTATTACACAAGTGGTGTTACAGTATGTGGTGATTATCCACAGAACAGTAAGTCAGTATAACAAGGCTAATGTTATAGCTTTAAGCAGCAGCTCAGTTGTGGAAAAATCTCTCAGCAAGAAGAGTCAGAATCTTCTGACTTTGCATTTTAACAAATAAGAGACAAGCTTTTTCTGGTAAGGAAAATAATTTTTTTCTTCTTGTTAGTTGTTGATTCAGATCTCCCAAGCATGCCAGATACTTCACACTGCAGAAACATAGGCCTGTTACTTATATTTGAGAATCCACCACCACTGAAAAAAGGACAGGTAAAACAAGAAGCCTATCTTGTGAATAAAAATGTGGAAGAACAATATTTTCCATAATCAAATTCTCCATCCAGTTGCCAAGTGACCTCTGAGCATTATTACAGTGATGCAAAGGGGAAATAAGACCCAGCTTCAACCTCTGTGTATCTTGGCTGCAGCTCACCTAAGGATCACATTGATCCCTGTAGACTTGCCATACCTGTTCTGCTCTAAACCCTAGCTCCAAACCCAACAGTTACCATGTTAAATGTCCCCTCAGTGGGCATTTGTCTCACTAGGGAATGCTTCAAAATTCAGAGGAGAAAGCCAACAACCAGACAAACTTGATGCTTAGTAGACGTGGTTAAAAAGCTCCCTGCCAGTTATTTGGTGTGACTGCAGCAAAAAGAACATTTTTTAAGCAAAATTGTTTTGATGAGTTTTTTTGCTCTTTTATGGACATCTTTAAATGTCCATCATAATTATGTTGTTCAGAATAATGCCTGGAGCAGGAATGCACCTTTACTGGATCTTTTTAACAATCCGTTCCCCATCCTTCCTGTCCGTGGTTTGTAGTATTAGAGTATATGAATCTATAGAGAATGTGGATGTTTGGGAACTGGACAAACTACGAACGTTTGTGGTCAGAAAACTGCTGGCAGGATGTACGGGAGTGTATAGCCTTGTCATTTCTTAGCATAATGTACATCCAAACCAATGGCACAGAAACACACTTCAGATGAAGTGATCGCAGAGGTGGCAAGTACACTGTGCATCATCTTCTAAGATTGGTCAAGAAAGTGTTGTGTAAAATATTAAACAGTACAAATTGATGTGTTCCAGAAAATAAGGACAGCAAGATGAAACAGTACATAACCAGTAGTGACAGATAAAGTGCAGAAGAGGAAAATAATCCCAGACAAAGCTGGAACAAAACTTCAGTCAGAAGGAAGGCTAATGCACATAATGACCACTCAAGGCCATTTAGTCCAAACACTGATTATCACAGGCTAACTGAAAAGATAGCTCAGATTGCTCAGGTCCTTGCCCAGTCAAATACTGAATTTCTCCGGGAATGGATTTTCCACTGCCTCTCTCAGCAACCTGTCCCAGTGTCTAGCCACCAGTGAGCTTTTTTCTTCGTATCAGATGGAATATCCCATACCAGAATATGCAAGTTACCTTGCATTACCTCTTGGCCTTCCAATGTACACCTCTAGGACAAGTCTGGCTCCAGTTATTCATAAGCAGAAATTTCATTCGTGGATGATAATAGCCCACCCATTAGTGTCCTCTTCTCTAGGCTGAACAAACACAGCCCCCTCAGCCTCTTCTTGTACATCGTGTGGTCCAGCCCTCAGTAACCTTGATGGCCTTTCACTAGGTTCACTTCAGTCAGTTAATCTCTTTTTTTCTGTTGGGGATCCCAAAAACTGGACCCACTAATGAAATTATTTATTTAAACATCGGAAGAGCCACTTCTTGTCAGAACTGCCTGATTCTTGCTGTAATGGGACCTTTTACTCAGTTACTTGTAGGTTTACCAGGTTTTAAGTATTTAAGATTAACATTTTCCACATAGATGATTTTATTTTATTCTTTGGTTGTCGGTGGTGGTAACTGATATGTCTTTATGTGCTTAAGATCTAATCTAGAGTACTGTTGCCATTTCCAAAACTAAGGCCAAATAAAAATGTCTTGAGTATGATAAAAAAAGTCAGGAGACCTTTTCTTTGGGAAAACATTTTCAATGGTGCTGTGACCTCCAGTTGAATATGGGTAGCATATGGGTTTTTTGCTATTCTAGTGAAAATGTATCCTGAAGATGGAAACCCTTTGTAAATGTGTCTTCCATCTAAAATGGAGCTACAGACTATTCTTTCATTCTGGAATCCCATCCATAGTGTCCAACCAGCCCTAATCAGTGTCTCTGAGTCACAGAGGCAGAGATGTGATCTCTGGACAAGGGTACCCCTGCACTTAGAAAAGCTGGAAGCTTCTACTTTATCATGTCTTCAAATCCTTTCCCTGAGCATTCAGGACCAGCTGCAGTTTAGGCTAGATGGAACAGTGCTCTGCCTATCTTTAACGGCCTTTTGCAGTTAAATAGAGTACAAAAAATACAGGGAGTTGTCTTCCTTAAAGATGACTGACTGAATGTTCATTTTAAATGCACTTTTATTGGATATGGAAAAATTCCCTCCCCCAGTCAATGCCTTAGAGCTTCAAACAAGGACTCTGCTTTTACAAGAAAATATAAAGTAATCATATATAGACAAGTATTCTCCTATTTCACATTTTAACATTACAAACATATAGCTTGAGGATAAAGAAAACGGGAAAAGTCTGCAGGGTGTGTGCAAAACCTGGCTTTGATTCCTAGTAGGGGCCCTCAGTAAGAAAACTTAAGACACTTGTTGGGTGCTTTGTCATCTTTAATTCTCTCTTCTTAAGTTTCTCTTTCTCCCATTTTTAGCAGGAGTGGTGAATGTTTCACCCACACACAGTTATTCCTGCCCTAGCACTCTCCTGGAATAGAGGTATGGGATGAGAAAAGGCAGGTTTCCTGTTGCCTGTGCAAGGATTTTAGCCATAAAGCTGCAGTGCCAAACATTCGTGCTACTCTTGTGGGATATAGATTAAACATTTCAGGAAAGAAAGATGTTTTGGATGCTGAAACTCATTCTTATGTAGACAGCTATCTCAAGCCCTGAGATAGGCTTCTAAGTGATGATGAGACATAGTGTTTGAGTCTCATTCCTCTTTCAGTTCCTGCTGTTCTTCTTGGTCAGGCAGTCTTAGCACTCAGTATTTATAAGCTGTGGACCTCAGCTCGGGGCATGAGACTCAAAAGGGTGCATAAAACACAATTTATGGGGAATTTAGGTCTCTTGCAATGGTGATTTTTACTTTCAGTACTGTGTACTTAATTTAGACATTGAATCGTGGAAGATTTCAGTGACTAAACCCCTTCATGGGACTGGGCTCCCGAATATGAAGTTTAGATCCTCAGTATCAAGATGTTTAGATCCTTACATGCCTGTTAATATGAGAGAAGAGGATTAGCAGTTTCCTGTATCCCTAAATATCCACTTCAGGCCTTGCCTAGAGCTGCACATATGATGCCAAGCTGGTCTGTGCAGGACTCTTAGGACTTTTGAGCAATGCTGTAAAGGCCTTTCTGTGTTTCATAGACAAGATATACATTTATTCTGCCTGCAGGTCATGTATCCCTTTGTGGATCTAAGCCTTGTGCATGCTTGAAAATTGTATTTCTTACTGTTAACCTATATATATACCTAATCAGCATATCTTCATTATATTATTCTAGCAGCAGCGAGGGAATGTAGCAAGTGCTGGCAAAGATAAAGAACATGCAGATGTCTGGAGATACAACGCTTTAATGAATATTAGATGGCAGTGCTATACACATTGGACACATACTGCTTTGTAAATTAAAGCTGTCCATGGAAATAGTTAGGATGTAACTCCTTACTCCTTACCCTCTCCACAATATTTTTGTGAAAACAAGAAACCATTTTCTGTATTAAATCAATTTTGATAAATACATGCCACAAACAGTTTCAATAAATCCACAGAGGTCAAAGAATAATGACTAAAACTATGCATGGTCTACTCACCATGTAAACCTGTTAAGCTTAATAGAGATTTGCAAGCAGTAAATGAGGATATACTTTTTCTTTAAAGTGATTTATAGACTCCTATGCAAAAGTACCTGAGAAAATGGACAAATACTTTTGGCTGGCTAAATTTCTGTTTACAACATTATTGTAGAACAGAGTTCAAAAGCAGAAAAGTGTAGAATTTCCTATCAATAGCCCCTGGCTCCAAACTCAGGCATTTAGCAAGTTTGGTTGTTATGAATTAGTAGATTAAATCAAAGTAAACATAAAGAAAGCAACTCAGTTGCCTACGAAGAGGCACCTGGTCCCATTTTTGAAATCTGATATACTCACCAAGAGGTTGTATCTATGATAAATACCCTACAGGAAACCGTTTGGTGCTAGACACTTCTGTTTAAGTACATGATACATTCCAAAAATACAGTATCTTTCATGTTTCTCTAGATTGTAACAACTACACCATCACCATCTACAGTGCACTGGTATGGATGGCTTAGTTGCATGAACCTGAAATGGTTTGGATGAGCATTTTTGATTAATTTTGACTTCATTATCTCCACTAGCCAACTCATGTTGAACATAGCAGTCAATCTGGGGTTACAATTTATTTTCACATACACTTCAGGACATTAAACATTTTTTCTTGTTTTATTTTCCTGTTTATTACCAAAACTCTGTTTTACAGAACAACAAGAAAAAAAAAATAGAAGAAAAAGGGCCAATAATGTTATGACAGATGTAGTAAGTTAAATCTACTTTAATCTTCCACTATGAAAATGAACTGGAATTCATTTGCATTTTAGAACATTTTGCAAAGGAAATTCAAAAGACTGCTTAAAAAAATTTAACTGCTAATTACATGTGTTCACTTTTGGCATTAATAGGAGTACTGTGAAAGTCAAACTTCTTGCTATCCAAGTTATGAAAGAAAGTGTGTGGTCTACAGATACTGTCTCTTAAGATGCTAGGTTAAGGAAACAGATATCCCATTTCTATGGATGCCTTACTGCATAAATACTAAAGCAACTGAACAATCTGATGCTACTGGACTAGGTGGTGAAACTAAGCCATAAATATTTGAGGGGCTGTTTAATGCTGATTGTCCAACCTGTTTGCACCTGTGATTCCATAGGGGGTGAAATAGAGATATATATAACACCATAATTCATGATGCCATGCCTAGAACAATTTCATTTGCAGCTGATCACTGTTTCTTAGAAATTATACTTTTCCTTGAACACAAGAGTAAATGCAGTGCTGCTACATAATCAGCACTGAATGCTTTCAGCTCTGCTAGAGTATAGTTCATCCAAAAAATCAAATGCTCCATAATCCTCATATTGTTCATTATCTTTTCACTGCACTCCAGAGGCATTACTAAACTCATATTCACTGCTTCTATGGGGAAAGAAATTAAATTCAATTGGACAGATAAGAAAGTAAAGAAAAAGAGTGAATTGAGGTTAGATATTAAGTATTCTTAGTGTTGAGTTGTGTGTACAGGTAATTTAATCCAGCAATTCCCAGACTCAGCTTGCTTGAGTCTAGTGGTCCTGGGAAGAGAGCTGGGACAAAAATGGTACCTCTAGCTGTGTCATTCCAAGCTTTTTGCGTGACCTGGCATAGGATCCAGACACTGTGCACAGTTGTTCCTCTCTCAAACACTCATTCCCTGTCCCCAGGGGAAAGCAGGAGTGCTTTCGATTTTGTGCATGCTCATTTAAAATAACTGTATTCTGTTAACAAAATGTGCTCCAGAGATTGAGAGCCCCTGAGTTATGCCGGGATGCTTCTTTGTTCTTGTTACATTCATATAGCTTCAGCAGAGATCAGTTCATCAGCCCAGGCGTAAAACAGAAGAGATATTTCAAGCCTTATCAATGCGCACTGAATTCTCTGAAATGACTACCCTTTGCTTCATAGAGATAAACATCATTAGCAGCTTGTCTCACTTCTCGTTGTATCTGTGAAAAACTCTAGATCACGTAGTAGAGTAGAGCTGAGTTTGTCAGTTAAATGGTTTCACAGCCCAGTGAAAATATGTTCTCTAAGAAACATACTAAAAGGTTGTTGTTGAACTTGGCACGCAGAGATTGGCCCTGAGGAACCTCTTGCTTCCCATCACTTAATGGTAAGGAACAAAAATAGCACAAAGTAACCAACCTTTTGGGGGAAATGTAAGGACAAAACTAGCTAGGGATCCACAAATCTTTTTAAAACTCAAAATAGTTCAGAATACTGCCTTTCATATCTTTCTTTGATGTTATTTTGATGCTATTATGTACAGTGAGACTTTAACCATAATTCTATTTATAGCCAACAAATGGCGGTGTTGTAGAGATGGCATAACATTTTTGTGAATTTTTACTGTTGATGGACAACGTATTTGATTTTTGTAGTTGCTCACGATTCAGTACAAGAAAGGAATGTAGACAAGGTATATCTAGATTCTAAGTCTTAGAACTTAACACACCTTTGGATGAATTTCATAGGGGAGAGGTTTTTTGTTGGTTTCTTTTGCGTGGGAATGAGAGACATATTCTTTAGGAGTAAAATCACATGTCTAGGTAGCTGCGAATTGATAATGTGATCAATCAGGAGGATAGATCCAGAATTTTTACCATCTGAAAGTTATCTGCCAATCTGCACAAAAATATATTGTGTCTAACCCAAGGCTTTATCCAAAGGGACAGAGAACATTCATAACAGTATTGAGCTGCTGCCCTGTTTAGAGTTGCAAGGTGTGAGTGTGCAAACCAAGTCTTACTTTATGGACAGAAAAGTAGGTCCATATTTTTCAATTTCATGCAAAGTTTTCAAGACTGGAAATATAGCTTCAAAATCTAAGTCTATAGATAAATATATGAAATAAAAATCTTGGCATAGAATCATAGAATGGTTTAGGTTGGAAGGGACCTTAAAGATCATATAGTTCCAACCCCTGTGCCTTTGACAGGGACACCTCCCATGTTACTCAAAGAACAGATTGCTCAAAGCCCCATCCAGCCTGGCCTTGAACACTTCCAGGAATGGCACATCCATAACTTCACTATCAGTGTATTTGTATTGATATACCAACATATACAAAATTCTACAGATTGATCATATGTAGTATGTCATATCCATTACTCAGTTCTTAAGGATTTTTGAAAGCCTTATAATGAGATTATTGTAATGAAAGATGGTATTTTTCAAAAAAAGTTATTTTATTTCAGTGCCTTTTGTTCTTCAGTAAGACACATTTTAATTTTTACCCATTTTGTTGTCTTGGATAAAATTTATTTTCACAATATTTATTTTAGAAAAAAAGAACTGTTTTCATCAATATTCAGATATGTTTACTGCAAAAAGAATGCATTTAGCACACAGAGTCCACTTTTTTTCTCCAAATTTATTTTATCTGGTTGCATTGATCAGCTTGCTTATATACTTTACAGTGCTATACAAAATCTCTCCATGGTGTCTCTCGTTCCTAGGGCCTCATGGTCTGTGGGATTCTTGCCCTGAATTTATGTCTGTTTGATCCCATTAAAAACACAGGTGTTTAATGAAATTTTTTTCTGTCATCTCAGCCTCTTTCAAAATATCTATGCTGTTATTTCTCTTTTAGTGTTCCAGTATCTAGGTGTAAACAATGCAGCGTATCCTTGAAAGTCTCACCTTAAACTTTTCAATTTAAGTCCTTGATTAATGAGGTGGAGAAGCTGCATAATGTTGTTAATTTCCTTTCAAGTGGCAATAAATGATAAAAGCTTGTTGGTGGGGAGTGGATTCGTGAGGGTGTAAGAGGCAGGTCTGAAATCTAACTGGTGTGAAGAGATAGGAAGGACACAGTTGGAGAAAAGAGACAACCAGAATATAGCAAAGATCTTACAGCTGAAACAGTGAGATCTCCTTTGATGTGAATTATTCCAGATGAATAATTATATTCCAGCGAATTATAAATGTGGACACCTGGAAGTCAGACATCTGTTTTAATTCAGCCTGATCCTCTGTGCTCCCTTTTCAGTCAGTTAAACCAGAGCAGATGACAGGATTATTGCCTTGGAGTTGTTTGTTTCCTCCCAGGGAGGTACAGACACCTATAGGCAATGAAATTGCCTTCAACCTGACTGTCTAAAGGCTCTTGCTTTTAGATATATCCCTTGTATTTAGTTTGTTCCTCTTAGTTTTTCCCAGTACCTGTGTGCAGGCTGGTGATGTCCCCTCTGCTTGTTGAGACACCTTCTTTCTTGCTGCTGAGCACGTAGCTCTGACATGAGCTGTGTCACATGTGATAACATTGCTGTTTTGGCACATTAATAAGCAGACAATTCCAGGACTCTGTATCTTTTTCCTACCTGTAAGAATGCACCCATTACAATCTTGCCACTGCATGTCTTCTCCTCTTCTATTGTGTCAGGACACATTTTGGAATTGCCCCAAAGTCTCCTTAGATAATAAAGTCAGGTTGTGTCCAGTCTTCTAAATAGAAAAGGGAAGTGGACAATAGAAAAGAGAAAAAGATATCTCTGGATGTCTTTTCCTTTAAAAAAAAAATATAATTCTTCCTAGCCTTTTCATGATTCTTCCAATGGATGTAACAGAATAAAATTGGCATATTGTATCACACCCTGTGAAGATAAGAGCTGACTGACTTCTCCCCTCCCCTCCAAACCTTTGTTCTTGCAAAAAGATAAAATTATGATCTAAAACAAAATTTCAAAATATCTGGATATGTGACCATAAATTAATCCTAAACAGCACAACTTGGAATCCCTGAGTTTGGTTATTCAGAATAGCTCCATCATGTAAGATTACCAGGCCGTAGAAGTCTTCCACTTTGCAGAAAGACTCCAGGATTTCAGAGTACGCTTTTCTAGGATAATCCTTTGGACACACTTGGGAGAATTTACAAAAGTCCAGAGATCACAGTTATTCGAGCATTCATTGCTCTAATGGAGCACCCCTCAGGATACCTAGCTGTAGAGACCTAGTACCTCCAAAGACTCTGATCTCAGCTTTCATGATGAGATTGCCCTGGAGTTGAGGATTCTGGAAATCAACCTCAGGATACTTTACCTTCAAAGATTTGCCTTTAAAAAGACATGTCTGGGAAGCTCTACTGTACGTACATGGATTGTGGGTCTGTCACAAACATAGCATCCATCAGTCAGCCTAGCTTCAGTTCTCTGGAGTCCCATAAGATCTCAATAACTGTATTTATATATGGAGTTTGCACTTCTTTGGCTGACAAGAAAGATTAAACTATCACATATCCAGTACAACAAACAAAATGTGGGATTTCTAGTTTTCCATAATCATTTGCTTGAAAAGAACAAGGTGAACATAAAAGTTGTCTTGAAATAACAAAAAAATTTAGAACCACCATCATTACAATGTTAAAGTATACTCAGAACTTTCAGCTGACAAACATCAACATTACTGGTAGCTTGGGTTAGTTGTGTTTCTAATTCAAAATGATCAAATTTATAATAGCCCTATACTTTTTTCCACTGTTCTATAATAGGTCAGTATTTCTCTGTTAGTGTCAACTTTACATTTCATTTTCTGAAGCCCAGAGAATACTTGGAAGAACAGTCTGGCTTTTCACTCACAAAACAGATCAAATGCAGCAGCATTAGTCAGCATTTCTTTTTCAATCTGTACATAATTCTATTATATTTTAGGCAGTGCTATTAAAACATGTCACTGAACAACAGTCTTACAGAGAACAGCCTTGTTACATTTGTGTAAATTCATGTCTTTGGCTAGTTGGGAACCGTAGAATATCTCAGCAGAAGACATTAATTAATGAACCTATAGCCTCTCGCTTAAGCATTCATCTTATTAATCATCCCAACCTATTTCTGCTCTGTTATTAAAGTGAATGCTTAACTATGATGAATTGCAAAAGAGTTTGTTCTGTGAATGTGCATTGATTTTCATAAATCCTTTTATTTGAGGATTTTCTATCAGTGCAACTGTCTCCTTTCTGTGCCGCAGCAATCTTCCCAGTGTCAAGGTCCTGGGGCTACATCTGTATTATTAAACGAAAAAGACCAAGGAACGGTTCTCTAACACTGAGGCTTAGGGGCCATATCCGTATTACACAGCCTTTGGCTCCAGGTCTCTTCTGAGCCTGGAACCAGGTCTCCTCAGGCTTCTGTGGCAGGAGACCATAGATGTTGGAGCAGGGGTGATTCAGGGCATTGACTGAAAAATGAGGGGAATATTGAAGCCCACAAAACAGCTGCTCTTATGACCTGGTGTTGCTTAACATGTTGCGCCTAAAAGGTAGTGGAAGAGCAAGTAGGGTTATTTGCCAGTAAATGGACTGTGTGTTGAAGATTGGAGGGGACCATGGAGGGAAGGGGTAGCCACACCTGCTGTCATCATGTTCATACTGTGTGTCAGGGGTGACCAGCGTAAATGGTTAATTCATTTCACAGGATGAAACGAGCAGGCATTTAGGAGTCTGCCTAGGAGCCCTGTGAATGTGTGTTCCCTTTGTGATGTCCCTTGGGCAGTTAAGAGCAGCAGTGGATGCTGTTAGTGGATATTGACCCCTGCCATGCAATCATGTTGAGCTGTTTTCTCACTGTGACTCATCACGATTGATTGTAGCTTGAAAATAAATGTTAGCTTCTTAACAATGCTATATTTTGTGAATTAATTTTACCTGATAATCTAAAGATAGAGATGCAATTAGCCTGTCTAGGCCTTTGTACACCCTAAAATGTTCATATCCCACTTTGCTGTCTACATGTTGGCATCACGGTCCTTTCTCAGGATACATTCCCCTACCTCCGCAAAAAGCTGAAATAGTGGTGGTGGCATGGATGAAAATGAACCCTATGAAAATAAAAGTTGCTGGACCAATCAGATTATTTGCATACTCCTGAGGCTTGTGGTTACTGATGATGACACACAGAAACAAGACGGGAACATCTGACTGAGATTTGAGCAGAGAAGATAGGGAGGGATGAACAACCTTTCATATTGAATGAGTCAGGAGAGAGAAAGACTAGGCCAAAACACTACAAAATAAAATTTTACTCTTCTCATCTATCCTCTTCCTGCCTTCCAAATAACTCAAAAGTGTACCTGGCACAGACAAGAATACACCAGGAATTATTTCTTAGGGATCATGTATGAGAGAAGATACAAGCTTTCCATCCAGTCAACTAGAAGGTAATTGAGAAAAAAATGTTAAGGTTCTAGGTGAATTAAGCCCAGAATAGAATGATGCAGGCTCCTGACTGAAAACTGTTCAACATTTTCTAAAGAAGCATGTGATAACAAGGTGGAGAAAAGTCGTGTTGAATTAACTGTATCTCGACGTGTATGTGAGAGACTGGTCTGTTTTTTAACGAATTTTGCCCTTTTAATGAGCACAAAATTAAGAAATCCCTTTAAGAAAATAATTAACTATGAAAAATTAAAAGCTGTATTGGTATTGCTATCAAAAAAGCTCTGTAGAGAATAATATGAAATATGCATCTAAATGTTCCATGTTGTTTTATCATACCATGTTATACAATAATGTGGAGTATCTTCTTCAGAGAGGTTTTAATGTTGAAAGCCTTAAAGAGTTTCCACACAGTTGTCTCTGGAGCTGTTAAACCAAGTTCACGTCAGATAACTTGCAAAATTTGCCATTGGGATTGAATATTTCTGTAACACCTTATGTCCAGTGCAATGCATCCTCTGCACACCTGAAAACAGTTTTTATTATTTCATGTCCCAAATGAAGGAATCAACAAAAAATATTCTGCTAGAGACACTACTCATTCCTATGGAAAAGGGACACTTTAGTTCAGCATTAACAAAAACAATAGAAATTCTCTTCCTTATTATGTGGGTTACAATTGAAATAATATGTTGGATTGACTCCCAAATTCATAATTTTTCCAGTTTGAATTATATTGCAGAGGATACCAAGGACAGGCTTGTCAGTGGTGACTGGTTTTAAGACCCTTTTAATACCCATTAGGACACAATGGGAAAAGAAGAAAGCCAAAGAAATTGCCCTTGTACAAGCAGATGATTTTCTTTTGGTTTTGCCCAACAAATTAATTCCGGAAACATTAACGGGAAGATAAAATTTCACCTGTCTAGATGTGTAATTTAGAGCACTTATCCACCTTCCCTTTATAAGTAATGTAAGGAGAATTGATCCATTGTGAGATAAGTATCTAGAATAGTCACGGCCTTTTTTTATTTAATATTCATGCTTAATGAATTATGTTCTATTTACAGGTTTTATCTGGGGTGAAATTAAACAGATGTGGGATGGTGGACTACAGGACTACATACATGATTGGTGGAACCTCATGGATTTTGTAATGAACTCCCTGTACTTAGCAACAATCTCTTTGAAAATTGTTGCATTTTCAAAGGTAAACTTTTCTAAAAATTCAGCAAAATATTTAAGATAAATCAAGTTAGGCTTTTTGAGGCTTTCTCCTGTATTTGGAGGTTCTCAGGCTTAGCAATGCAAGACATGTATGATGTGCTCATTGAATCTTCTGCAGGTATGACAAGAAGCTAAACTAGGAAGAGAATGAACAAAACAATGTGATTTATACTTTTTTCTTTTTGGCGTGGGCAATCTTTTGTTACTTGATCCTGAACAGTCATACTGTCATTTTCTTGGAAAAGGAAAATCACTGGTAATATTTAATAATGTTTGAACAAAATTATGTTCTGTGTTAATCTTCATGTATTTTTCAGTAAGAAATTATTGCCCATAATGCAATTTTATGCACCATGCACAACTTCTGGACAGCACTACAAGAAAAATATTTACTCAAAATTAGGTGGGAAGAAAAGAGCTAAAGAGCAAGATTTTAATTTTGTTTTGAAAATTTATGATAAGTGCAACATGAAAAAGTAAAGCTCAAGGAGATAAAATGGTCACCTGAGGCTGGGTATGTTCATTTTCTCATCCTTTTAATGGACTTTTTATGAATAGTTTTATATTCCCACTGTTTGAAGTATGTTCCAGCAGAACAGTCGTTCTTTCCAAAGCCATGGAACACATTGCATTTTATATGTATTCAACATGAATCCATAATATGATAGACATTCCTCATGAAATTAAATATTTTCATCAAAAAATGGTCTCAAATGCAAGGAAACCTGAACATCTGAACTGAAACAAAAGCATTTCTTAGCATCAGTCATGGAGCTCTTATCACATCTGAGTAAAGATAATAAGCCCATTTTTACTGGCCACTGTGATCAGCGTTGCATTTCAGCTGTTTGAGGTCCCTGCCACCAGCTACCCTCCGTGCGTGGAAGGAGAGTCTCTCCTCTGCCAAGGTCCTTTTGGCTGGGAAATGAAGAAGACACAAGTTAAGTCAAGTAGCTGGTTACAGCTCCATATTCTCAAACAGCAGCTGTTCCTGCTGCAGCCCTGCCATAAGTATAGAGCAACATAGGAACCACTAATTTATATCATCTTGTGTCTATTTACAAGGATCTGCCTCTAAGCTGATCAGGGGCAGGGATGAGCAAAGACCTGGGACATCTTGACACACCAGCCACCTCCTGTGACAAAAAGTTTCTGGCATGCTGGCTCTCCGGCTGCAAACTTTTGGAAGTCTTCACACTCAAAGAAATTCAGAGCTGTCGCCAAAAAGAACAAGATGCTCAAAAGCGTGAGGAGAGCTGTCGCTTAAAGCTGATGAAAAGCCTTTTTACAAACAAGGATGCCTTATAATAAAGTCACTGGAAAGTAAATAGTCATTTCACTGTCCATATAACAAACTGAGCAGCTCGTTGAAAATACGTGTTTCCAAAGCATTGGAGATGTCCAATTATTCACTTTAAAGTAATATTAATTAGAAGATATTATAATCCTTTCATCTCCCAGATGGCTTCTGCTCACAGTAATCAGACTCCAAGGTCACAGTATCTGGGATAATGTGCATCCATTACTCTCCAAATCAGTGCTTGCATGCCAATCATAATCAACACAGTGCATAAAGCACAATCTCTGGTTCTCTAAGTATTGGTTTTTTTATTGCATGTACAATGTTGCACCCAGATACTTTTTGTTTCTTAAAAGAGCCTCAGTTGTGGTTGTCAATAAAACACGTGATGGTGTACTGAACAGAGAAATGCAAGTGTAACAATACCAACAACGAATACCTACAACAGAGTTCCCCACCTCTATGCCAGATGAGATTGAAAGGATGCCAAATGTAACTTGTTCATTTTAGTGTAAAGCATTTAATTTCATATCCTAAACCTCACAAGGTAGGTTTTTCTAAAAAACAGCTTTTCTATATTTATTGAATCAAATCTATAGCCCAGTTTTCTTAGATGTATTCTACCGTCTATGAATCAGCGCAAGCCACCTAAGAAAACATTTTAAGCAACTTCCTTGAATAAAAGTATGAGAGTTTCCCTCATACCACTCTCCTGTGTGATGGATGTTCCCAGAGAAAAGCGTAGTGTTTATTGCCCATTTGGGACTCTCCGACTGACACAGCATTTAAGCAGATGGGTATTTACAGCATTGTGTAAAATACACCAAAGAGTGTAGTTTCAGGATAAGAGAACTGCTAAGATAACTCAAAGTTATCTATTTCATTGACAGTATTCAAACAAAATGAATACTTCTCATATTTTTCAAAGGAGTATTCTTTTTGTCTCTGATTGTATATCAACATGTGAGGTCTTTTTAAATTATCCAGTATATCCACTGGAAATGCTCTCTCCCCAATAAATAATGTGATTATAAATAGTGCATTGTCACGTGTTTTATAGATGACTGATTTTAAGCAACACATCTGTTTTGATGGAGGGTTATAAATATAAATAGAAGTTGCTGTGCTCTAAGAAAAATGGCTCTTTTTATGTTTTTGGAAGACAATTTATTTTGTACTGTTGCATAAATTGAGGTGCAATGCCAAGTTATGTACAGATCCTGCTTGCTTTATCTTAAATATTTGCTAAACCTGAGCATTGGATATAGTGCTGCTTGTTTCCAATTCTGCTAGAGATTGCATGCAAGTTTATATTACTCATTATGTGTCTCAGCTGCTGACATGAAAAACTAGTAGGGAAACAGGTTCCTATTCAACAAGAACTCTGAAAAGTAACTAAACATACATTATTTGTCTCCGTGTTTACTGGCTTAATGATCACTGTGTCAGATCTGCTGTTTAGTAGTAAATAAGATGATAATTCTCTTCTGCCACAAGTTCTGAAGAAGCTAACATCTTATATATTTGCATTGTAAAATGTTTTTAATTGATGTTTCACCAGATTCACAGACAAAATGTCCATTTACATAGGAGTATTAACCCCTCTTCCCCCTGAATAATTGTAGACGTGCTTCCTCAAAGCCATCACTGTTTCAAAGCTCTTTGCTAGGCCGCTCCCAGCATTCCCATCACTCTTCCTGCTGCTGCTCTGAAATTCAGCATAATGAATGCAAAGATTGGGACATATATTTTAAAATAGGAAGAGTTCACATTAATGTATGACCTTTCAGAAAAGGATTGAAAATTCTTTTCCTGAAGTGGATATTATTTAACCTTTCTTTTTATTATCAGAAACAAGGGGGTCACATTTCTCCAAGATCCAACAGCCCATTAAAATTCAGGAAGCCCAGTCTATATGTCTATTTGATCTCTCTTGCTGATTTCATTAGATCTACAGTTCATGATTTTTGTCCTCATGGGACATCAGTGATCACTCAGCTTTTTCCTCAGAAATGGTTCTGCTATTAGATTTGCATTTGAATTCCTTTGAGTGAGGACCAAGAATTATTGTCTTGTATTCCCTGGGCAACATCACATAATCATCATATATTTGCCTTGAAACTCTACTGCTTATTTGCTGCTAAATTTGTTTTCTGCTCTTCTTAATTTTCCATTGATGTGCCATGTACCTTTCCTTCAGCCAAGGAGCGAATAATCCGTATTATTTAATCATGTTAAATTATGGTTGGCTTTGTTACATGTCAAAATGTTGTGTTTGAATTTGAAGTAGGGACAGAAAGTCAGCAGGGTCACAGCATAATAAAAGAAAGACTGCAAAGTATCAACACCATGATATACATCTAGATCAATTTTACTGTATTTGCTGTTATCATTTTCCGTTCCATCAA
>JAOXJM010000001.1:183280175-183293472 GCA_026413425.1 Tringa solitaria
ATGGTCTGTAAAACAGATTAATGAGACCAAATAAATAATAAAGAGTCTGTCACAGTATCTAAGTCTCAGTTCAAAGTATCATCTTTCATCTTCAAGAAAACTTTAGGTGGAGCTGGAACAGTAAAGAGTCACAGTTCCAGGGATCAGATTCTTTGATAATGAGACAAACAAGCAGTTTGCCATGGTTCATTAATAAATAACTTTTCCATCATTGGTCCACTGTTAGTGATTACGTAATATACTTATTCTTTGATTAAATGTTTTTTTTTAACTCACCACAGTTCTTGTGGGTTTGTATCCATCATTGTCATGTCTGCACTGTTCTCCAAAGAACTAATTTACCTGATTTTATAGCTGAAAGTTCCTATAATTCTAAAACCCAGGTGTTCTAATTGTTCCCTTTACTCTGTCAGAATTGTTAGACTTGCTTTTTCTACTGTGAAAATTGTAAGCAAATGCGAAACACGGGAAAAAAACTGGAAAGAACAGACCATCCTGCAGATAGAAATGAAGAACAAGTACATTGGTACTGCCCTTTTTTTCTTTTGCTAAAATAAAAAAACTCTCCTGAAGACATGTTGCTCTCTGAAAGATTTTTATTGTGCCATCTGAAAATTAATTGAGCAGCTTATAAATAAACTGACGTACTTGTTTATGCAGTAAACAAGGAGTAATTTCTTCCCTTCTGCTTGTTTTCAGTATAGTGGGTTAGTTCCACGGGAGAACTGGGACATGTGGCATCCAACCCTGGTGGCTGAGGCCCTGTTTGCAATCGCAAACATCTTTAGCTCCCTACGTTTGATCTCATTATTCACTGCAAATTCTCACCTGGGACCTCTGCAGATATCTCTAGGAAGAATGTTGCTGGACATTTTGAAGTTTCTCTTCATATACTGCCTTGTGCTGCTAGCTTTTGCAAATGGATTGAACCAGCTGTACTTCTACTATGAGACAAATGAACCTGGCAGCTGCAAAGGAATACGATGTGAAAAGCAGAATAATGCATTTTCAACGTAAGTGGCTGATCTATTTCCACCCTCTTCCTCTTCTCCCAATATTTTAATCACTGAGATGTTGGTTATAGGAAACAGGTTGTCTGTTGTCTATTGGTATTGCACTGGTGTTCTGACAGACACATCTAAAGTTACCCTAATAAAAAATACATAAATATTAACATTACATCGCTCTGTAATAATGTTCATCTCATACCACTGTGAAATCTGTACAATTCAAGATATCTCAAAAGATAAAAAGATAAAATAAAGAGCAGGGGGACAATATGAGATTAGAAAGTACATATATAGAATTACGGGAAAAAAGGTCATCAGATCAGATCTTGCTTATCCAGGCAGCTGTCGCTCTGCATTTCTTCCTTGTCTACTTGAGGGCATTAACTAAATTTGGTGTTCTAAAACATGAAGATTCCTTGTTAATGTGACAAACTGAGGCAGGAAAAAACATTCAGTCCAGATTCTTACTGGCCCTGAGTCTGCTCCACGCAATCAAATACTGTATTCTAATTTCTCTTTTAACATTTATTTATCTTTCTTTCACTTAAAAATTCAATTTTACTTCACTCTGTTATGTAGTTCATGTATAGTACCAAAACGCTATCAAATATACACTAGTTCTCTATCTTAACTTTCAACTTCCAATCTGAATCAAATTCCTGCTATAAATACTTTTTCCCTTTTACCCTCTATGAATCATATCTAGGCTGTTTTAAAAATATATTTATTACCAATAGCTTCCTTCTCAAAGTAAATAATTTTATAAAAATAGCACCTTTTATATCACCTTAATCAAGTAACCTTGCTCAGGCACAACATATGTATCTTGCATATTAATAACATCTTATGTTTTTGCATAGGGAAAATTTTCAGAACTGAACATTAAGGGATGCAATATTATAGCAATGTAGAAAATAATGGGGACAACTGGTACTAGTGCCAGAAGATGGTGTCAAGGCAAACTGCGATGCCTTATGAGCCTTTTCTGCACCTGTGAGCAGGGGGGAATAGTGGTGGTTTAATTCATGCCCAGACCAGTCTAAACCACACAAGAGGCTCCAGAGAAGTACTTTACCACTCATAGACACTGTGTTACAGGAGCAGAGAGATGGGACCTAGAGTTCCTATAAGTAAAAGCATACTGACCCCTCAGGTATCTCTGTCGGACATGACTGTACTGGGTAGCATGACAAAGTTACATTTCACGCATGGCATCGCATGGTGGGAAAGGGACTGAAAGGTTAAGTTTTGCCCAATTTTTGAGCAGTGGATCAGAGCACGCAGAATCGTCCAAGGTGATACAAATCCTCACAGTTCAGCAGCCTCCCTGCTGCAGGTGCAGTGAGGACAGCACTGGGGGCCCACATGTCCTCCTGTCTGGGCAACCTGCTTCTGGTGTCAGGATGAAGGAGCAGGAGAGAGGCCATGGGGAAAACTCACTGCAATTCATCTCAGGTATGGGACCAGAAAAGCAGAAAATTTTGCTCCAGACTTATCAGGAGCAACTCAGCTAAACAAGGCCCATGCTTATGACACTACAGTGTAGCTGAACACGGTACAAAAGTGAAATTATCTCAAGCTATCTAGTCAAAGAGGATTTTTTTAAAAGTTTGTTATTGTTATTTAGAACCCTAGCTGTTGTTCCAGACTTCTCTAAGGGAATATCATATCACAGAATCACAGAATCAACTAGGTTGGAAGGGACCTTTTAAGATCATCTAGTCCAACCAATAAAAAAAAAACAACAACAAAAAAAAACCCAAACAAAATAAAAACCCCAAACAAACAAAAAACCTACCAACACAATCAGACACACCACCACATTCACACCACAAAAAACCACCACCCAACTAATCCATATCCCCAAGCACCGTGTCAACTCGTCTCTTGAATACCTCCAGGTTATCATTTAGTTATAAATCACAAGTTTCATTTCAGAGAAGCATTTTTGTCTTTTTAATGTCTCCATTCTTTGCAAAACAAAACATAGGATAATGATAATAATGTCCTTCTAATTATACAACTCCTTTTATCTCCATGGCTCTCAAAGCAAACTAAAAATTGTGTAAACTGACAACACCGAGTTGGTATAAGGATACCATAACTGTCTTAACATCTTGGTGAAGCACAATCATTGAGTTACTTTTGGATCCTCGTTCTACCCTCTACAATCAAGGCAAAGAGTCAAAATACTTCAAGGCAGGTGTCCAAACTAAGATCTCTAAAACTATATTTTTCCCTTAGGAGTTTGAACAAAAAGAGTCTTTTACGCACAGGCTTATTTATAGTTTCATTATTGTGTATGTAAAGGCTCAGATTTGAAACATTAAGCCATTGTTTCCCTAGAAAGCTATTTCATATATATTGCCTATATTCTGATAAGTATCATTCATCTCAATCAAGTCAAGGACTTCTGTGTGTTTGGGGAAAAACTGAACAATCTGAAAAGTATGTGAATTCTTATTATATAGCTATTCCCTTTGGGTTTTGTTTTTCAGATTATTTGAAACGCTGCAGTCATTATTCTGGTCTATATTTGGACTCATCAATCTGTATGTGACCAATGTGAAAGCAAGACATGAATTTACTGAATTTGTTGGGGCCACCATGTTTGGTACCTATAATGTAATCTCTCTGGTTGTTCTACTCAACATGCTAATAGCCATGATGAATAATTCTTACCAACTTATTGCTGTAAGTTGTTCCTTATCCTTACATCATTTATAATGTATACCTTCTCTCTGTTCCTGCATCCCATTTTCCTGGCAGCAAATCTTCTTTACAGACAGGATATTGGGACAAATTCTCTGTTTTTTTTTCTAATTCTTTTGCACTGTTCTGGAATGACAAAGAAACCAGATGCCAGCTGGACTGGGAAGAGGGGTGTTTCCCCACAACTCTGAATGGGGAAGAGGTGGCCCTGCTGCAGAAGCCAGCTCATGGGTTGAGAAGGGTGGCCTGAAGCTGCTGGCAAGTGACACGGGCTACAGCCCTGCCCAAGCTGTAGTGTGCAAAACCTCTCCTGGGAAGGAGGCTCTGCCAAAGATTGCTCTGTCTCTGTCTTTATTTTTAATACATTGTATTTATTAGCTGTTATTTGGGGATTTTAATATAGTGTGAATATACAGATAATAGCAATTGGATGCATATGTTTCATGGACAATTTTGGATCCATTAGCAATTCAAACAAAAGGTCATGACTTCTCATTCAGTACTGTCCTGTTCTCTCCTTTAATGAAAACTGTCTTTATCCTTATCAGAGCCATTGGCTTATTTTTATTGCTCAGCTGTCTATTAGGGAGATTAATGAAAATAAACACTGATTCATCAAATCATAATTCAAATATGATCATGCAGAAAGTAAACAAAAAAAAGAAAGCTTCATAGTCTTAAGATTTTAAAATTTGCCTTTTTTCTAATCTGGAAATTACAAGTTTTTCCGCGACAGAAATGCTGATTACATGTGTTTACATAACGCTATTTGGCAAAGTCTGGTACACAGTATCACAACACACTAGCATGCAGCAAAACTCAGATGCAGGTAGAATACTTTTCCTGCTACATTCCTAAATTATGGGTTTGATTACTGTATATGTCACTAAATATTAAAGGCTAGGGCTAGACTTGTGGTTTAAGTTCTTGGGTACTATGTTTGTTGTCCAGATCTAATATTAGTGATTTAAACTTGTTCAGATGCTAGGGTTTAGCAATATTTTCAGGGTCTTTAGTTTTGATTTTTTTTTTCAAACTTTTCAAAACTATACAATATTATGTAGAATACAAAAGAAATAAAATTTCAAGTAAAAAATAATTTAAAACCCCACAAGCTATTCCAAATAGGTAATTCTGAAATAGGAGGAAACAAAGATGCTCAACTCAACAGTTTTAAGTAGCCTTTTGATTTGTTGGATAACCTATTTGAATTTCTGGCAATTACGAAGAGAGACTTACAGACTTGTTGAAGCTGCTACACAGCACAGTAATTGGAGTGATCTATGTGGAATGATGATGAGCTGCTATTATAACAAAACATCTCTTTCAGAAATGTAGCGTTTTTCTGCTTGTAATTATCCTTTGTTGTTTGAGAGACTTAATTATTTAAAAGCTTGTAGCAAGGGAAGAAAGGTTGAAAGTGGGTATATACAGTACATATCTAACATCTCTTTACTGAATTAAAGAAGCTTAGCTTTGCTTTGTGTTAAAGACCTTCTGTCAAAAGAAGATGCCAGTATTTTAACAAAGAAATTCATTAGTATTTCAGGGTTGTTCTAGTTTTAGGTTATCAGATTTTTTTACATGTTTGTTTTACCTTAATTACAGCAACATTTGTGCTGTTGTTGTTTTTCTTGTGTGCAGGATCATGCAGACATCGAGTGGAAGTTTGCTCGAACAAAACTCTGGATGAGTTACTTTGAAGAAGGAGGAACTCTGCCCACTCCTTTTAATGTCATACCAAGCCCAAAGTCTCTGTGGTACCTGATCAAATGGTTGTGGAGACACCTTTGCAAGAAAAAAATTAGAAGAAAGCCTGAAAGTTTTGGAACAATAGGGGTAAGTCCTGTGTTTTACTCTGTCTGTAGTCCTCCTCATTGCTATATAGATGAGTCTTACTCAGCCTTACAGAGCATCTGAACTGTCAAATAATGTGCATATGAGTTAGAGAATAATTCTAGCAAAGAATGTTTATTTTTTACATTCATGTCAGTGTATTTGACTGAAGAGAAAGCATCATTGTATTCCTGTGTAATGACATCATGAACCGTGACTGTGCCTCATCTACAGATAATGCAAGAAAGATTAGAAGCAATACAAATAGGAGAGATGAAACATGCATACTTGTCTACCAATCCCAGAGGTGTGATTGATAATGTCTCACTCAAGTGTCACAGTTCAAATATCATTGACATATCATGAACCACAGACTCCCATATAAAGTATTCATCAGGGGATATTCTCCATCTCTCTGTCTCTCTGTCTCTCTCTCTCTCTACATGTAATGAAAGGGGATTACCATAAAAACTTTCTTACAAAAAGCTGTTTCCATTAAAGAAAACATTTTGAAAGGAAAGAGCATTTACTTGGAATTGCTTACTTGAATTTACAGGTAGAGTTATTTCAGAATCACATTGGTACCCTATTCTAATAGTGCTGATTAGTAGTGAAATTTCTAGGAAAAAAAGAGGGGAAAAGACACACAAGGGGAGCAAGAATATTCATGCACCTGGATTCAGCAGATGCCTGTGTAATATCTCAGCCACAGATTTTATCTGGTAGCTGCAGTGGGTAAACTACATTTGAATTTGTCCCTCCTAGATTTAACCAATTGAGATACCTGTCAGCAACAAGTTTGTCTATATTGTCAGAGGAAATAACCAGACAAAAGCCTAACCCACCAACAACTAAATCTCTCTCATTATGTTTTCTGCATTTCCCACAGTGAGTGAGTCACTACTTCAGTAACTAGACTGCATTTAGCCAACTTCAACATAAAGAAAACCATTGTGGGTAAAATGTGGATAATGGCACTTTCCTTATACCATAGGGTTTTGGTGAATATACATGTTTTCAAATCTGTTAGGAACTTAGATAGAAAAGTAATAAGTGAGAGTATAAGAGTATCATGTATCAGTAAGGGGAAGAAGAAAGGGTTATAGTGCTCATGCACTGGTAGCAAAACTTCCATTCATTTCAAAGAAGCTAGAGGATGTGATACAATTCTTTGCTGGATCATTACTATATCAACCTTTTCTTTGTATTTCTGCCCAGTTTCTTGAGAAATTATAATAAGGATGGGCTTTTTCTACATATTCTCTTGTCATATCCTGGCATTCAGTTTAATCTCCAACAAGTTCACAGGTGTGTACAGATACATGATAAAGAGGAAGAGTGACATATAAAATAAATTCACAATTCCTAAGCCGATGAGTGGATTTTTTCCTCTTTGTGGAAAGCTTCAAATCAGGCTTCTTGAAATATCCTGATCTTCTTGGCCAGTACCTACATTGTGAAAGCAAAACTTCCTTCACTTAGCTGTCATACTTGTAGATAGGAAAGAAACAGCCAGAAAAGGAAGCTTATAAACATGAGCATGACATAGAAACAAACCAGTAATAGACTACAAGAAAGAAACACTGAAAAAGACCCATTAAAATTAATATTAGAAAAGCAGTGGAGACGAACAGTGAGTCAGATAGAAATAAAAATAAAGACATGAACTAGCATGAATGGTGATTTTCAAGAATAAAACATCACTGTGTAACCTAGCAAGGAAAAGAAGTAAATGCAGAGACCAACAGGAGGAAAAACTGAGATTTTCTTAGAAAGAGAAAATCAAGAGAGTGATGTACTTGTGTGAGTAGGAGACTGGGCAATGCTTCTGGGCATTTGTTAAACATTTGGTAGGGATGATTAGCTAGTGTAAACTGATAGAGTGATATTAAAATTAATGGAGTGATGCCAGTATATAACAGCTGAGGATCTAGGATTGGTTAACACAATATTCCTGTTTAACTGACTGAGATGAATCCAGAACACCATTAAGCACCCCAGCAAAACCTTCAGGACAATACCTTCTGTCAGACTTTCCATCCAGGATAAGGGTTTTTTTTCCTTTTTTCCCCTCTCAAACTGCAACTCTGGAGTAAATTCGTTCCTGATTCTAGAGAATAATAAAGAAAGATAAAGGGTACTTTCAGCCCCATGCTAAATGACAAGGTGAGAAAGGGCATTTAGAAAGATCACCCTCCTGGTTCCTGCTGCTACCTCCTGCTGAAATTAGCAGCTTGGGTTTTGGAAAGCTGGTATAGCAAAGAGTCAAAGGGCAAGGAGTCTATACATGGAGCTGGCTGGGAATTTTTTTCCAAATAGAATTTCTGTAAAGTAAATAAAAAAAAAAAGTTTGATGAAAGAAAGTGGAAATCCCAAAGTCTGTGAGACAATAGGGCCATATCCATTGTTAGTTTCCACTAAAGAATAAGCAATTAGCTACAAGTATAGCTGAAACCCCTCTGAAGTAGAGAGCTCACCAGCAGAGCCATCATGGCAACAGGACTTTCAGCTCCCTGGAAAAAGTGAGTGCCTGACCAGGCAGATTCAGTTGACACATCTGGGCATCTCACAAAACTACCAAGTTCTTCAGCTAGCTTCTCAGCTATAACATTAGGGCTCCCATTAGGGCTCTCCAAATTTGAAACATTTTGCAATTTCTAGGCCCAGGTGGGCACCTAAGCTCCAAAATGGGATAAGATGTGCATGCTCTCTGACTTCCACATGAGGAAAGTCTCTCCACACCCATCAGAGAGTGAGAGCCACTATTCACTCCAGCGGTCAGGTCTATACGCAGTTTGGATAGATGTAAACCAGATGCTGTTAACTGGATTTTCCCAAGTCATTGGAGAATGAATGGGCATACCATGGTGAACTCACAGTTTGTCCTGGGGGAATGCACTGTTTTCTGGCTTTGAAAAACTTATTCCCATCCCCCACAGCTCAGCCTTGGGTTCCTAGAATTTCTTCAATTTTCCCAACAAACGGCATCACAAGTGGAATGTAGAACCTCTGTGCCCTTTTAACCAAAGAGAAATGAAGAGTTTTCTCTGCCTTTTGTTCAGGGATCTCAGATGACAGCTCTCTGACTCCAGATCACTAGAATCTCCCCTGTAATAACTCTGGCCTTAGAGCTACAAGATAAGCTTTTGGGGACCTACTGCTTTTCATTATGAGCTCTGATTCCTTCCTTAGGCTCATTTTATTACATTTCTTATATGGATGTATGGATGCCATGTTGCCTGTAAGGCAATACTTAGATTTCGAAACATTTTGTTCTGAAACCTTTAAATGCTAACTTTCCTATTAGGAAGCTCTAATCAGCAGTGACGTACTATGGTCTTTTCCAGTAGAAAAAGCAATAGTGTGCATCCAAAGACTGAGTCAGTGCTAGAGGATACAAAACAGACGATAGACAGAATGCATCTGGCTTGTTAAAGCCAGCATTTTTCAAGGATCAAGCATGATATTTGCATAAGAAACCTCAGTACCAAAAATCCAGGAATCTTGAGCTAGGAATGAATTAAATGTGTCACCAACAATCCACTGTAAAAAATATATATAGGTGTGCACTCAAAAGTTCATTATATGCAAGCAGAACTCATGAAGAAAAGGTTCAGGGTCATGATAGTTTACAGCAGACAGGCTAGTGAAATGATTTATCTGGCTCATATGAAGAAGAAAAATGCCAGTAGAAATAAGCAGGGCATGGTTGCTTGGGAGGACCATCTACAGTGCTGCTTATAAGAAAGCTATCGCGGGAAAGAACAGGGTCTGCAGGGAAGCGAAGTGCCTTTGAAGAAAGCTGATTAATGTGCTTCTGGGATGTCAGTTCTGTGGTTCTGCCATAATTTGTTGTACTGGGACAGCTGAAGCAGTGGGTGGTAGAGTCAAGGGGCAGGTTTGTCAAGGGGCAGGTTTTTTCTCCAAAGCAACACACTGCCCATCCGTGCTGATGGCAGCTTCTCTAGCCACAGCTACAACTGAAGGAAAGCCAGCATGCTTGCCTGTGATTTACTACTACTCCAGCTTTGCTATTAATCAGACAGAGAACTTTTACCTTTCAGATTTCAGCACACTTTTATTTTCTGTCATTTTGACATATCTCAGGTATGCAGCATTCTCTTTAGCTATTATCACAAAGTATCTCCTACACTTAAAACTCTGAAATAACAGTGTGTGCTGCTTTATATATATATATATAGCAGTTCGGTTAACTTTGTCAGTTTGCCTTTGCAAGAGACATATTAGTAATGTAATTTTATTGATTAGGCTGAAGTTTTCCTGACTGCCCAAGGCCTTTGGGTGTCTCAAGGCTATTCCTGTTGGCTGTCTGAAATCCATTGCTATTTCAAAAAAGAAGAGATGTAAGAAAAGAAATGCCAATCCAAATAGAATAAATTATACTGTTTTCCTCAAATTGGTTTCCATTTTATGCCTGATCAGTCGCCGAAAAGTGTTTTACCTATAATTTTAAGTATTCCAGTGGAGAAAATGGAAAGGAGTGTCAGGGATGTCTTCATCAATTCGTGTTTGTTTGTTTGTTTTGTTTTGTGCATCTGAATTTTAGATAAACAGTTACCTCTTTTCTAGCTATCCAGATTTTTATGCCATTTTTCCCAGCAACCTACATGATAATTATTATCATTTGTCAGAGAAAATCTACTATCCCCTTCTCCTATTCTTTGTTCTCCAAGTGGAAAATGATGCAACTTCTAAGTCATTATAAATATTTTTTATTTTACCTGTAATGTTTATTATTGAAAGCTGAGCAAAGAAATAACATCTTCCACCTGGAATGGAAATCATTAATCTGGAGTGTTTGTTGTATAGCCAAGGACCATCTCACAGGGAAACCTCTTTGTCAACACAGATAAGTTCTTACCCTTTTTATGGGATGCTTCTATTCAAGATGAGGAATATATCCCATGACTTCAGATGATCTTTACATTTTCTGGACCTTTATCACTAAGCAGTTTGAAGTCAAATGCAGACATTAAATTTGAATTCCTTCTTTATAAAAATATAATTTTGATAAATCACTTCAAAAGAAGTAATTTATCATTATCAAATTTTTGACTACCGAAGAGATTTTTCTTCCAAACAGTGCAAATTACTAGGAATGGCATAAGCAGGAAGAGCAAAATAATTACCACTACTAGTAGAACTACAATTATGGCTTCCTAAAGGATATTAGCGCCCCCTTTGGAAAGTGATTGAAGTATCCCCTTCAATTTCATGATCTCATACAACATTGTAATCAGAAGACTGTTCCTTCCCCTGTTGCTATTTTTAGTCACATTTAACTTTTATCCTTTTGCCAGCCCTAATTTTCAACACTTCTTCATGCACATAGCATAGTAGTTACTTGAAACAAGCTTTAGAACAAATACAAATTAGACTATGACCACATAGAGGCAAGCAGGCTGAGAACTAAGGACAATATGACTGTTAATGACATTTTCTTTATAGTGAATAGTTTGATTTTCAGATGTGTTTAAGCAAAGATTCATTCTGCTTTCAGAAGGAATGAAAAGCCGATTATTAACTGGAGACTGAATCTGAACATTTAAACAGGAGATAGAGAACTGATGGTAGTAATAACTTTGATATGTTATGTGTAGGCATAGTTCCCTGCGCAGTATGTATATGTCTGTGTATGAAGACACACCATTAAATACATTTTCTTTCAGCTTCTCAGTAATATGGATTAAAAACAATTGTTAAGTACAGTAGAACTGTTCTGGACAGGTTATTACACAAATAAATTTGTTTACATGGTCATCCCAAATTACACTTGTTGACATTGTGTTGAGTGGAAAAGCCACAGCCTCTGTTTCTGAGAGTTTCAGAATTCATTGCAAAAAAGATTAAACCTGATTTAGCTGTTTGTTGTTATGGGTATGGAATTAAACCTATGCATTTATTTCACAAGTGAAATAAATAGAGCACATTGCAACTGTAGAAAGTATTCTGCAAATCAAGAATCAGCATTTGTTTTATTTATAGGAGTTATTAGCTTTACCTGAACTGAAGTGTGTTTCAATTACACCTTAACGTGTTTTTCGCTTTACCTGTGAGTCAGATGTGTTTTTGAGAGCTCTCTTAGCTACCGACTCCCTTAGTGCTCTTTCAGCAGGAATGAAACATCTCCATCGTGTGGTCAGTTGCGAAAAATCAGATTTTTTTTTTTCTAAAAGCCAGCTAAAGGCGGGTGGTGGTAGGATATTGGCTGTCCCACGGCTGCCTTGCCCCCTGCAGCCCTTGCGGTGAGCAAGGTCGCCCATCCCTTCACCCATAAACACAAGAAATTTCCATCTTCTCTTTGGATAAGGCATAGATATAGTAACACAATCTGGAAAAATACTGAAGACAAGATGCTTTTGTGTAAGCCCTACCCCACAGTGGCTGTTCAGAATAATTAGGAAATAATTAGTTTCCCCTGTCTAGCATTTTTTTGCCAAGCCCAACCACAGAGCTACTGCATACCTCCAATTAATTACAGACAAGAAATCAACCCTAAACTGTAAACTGATTCTGAGTACAGGGAAATTGTTGATCATAAATTGCCAATCAGTTTCAAGTAGAAGAAGATGACACAATACCTTACTGTGCCTGCCTCATTATGCAACAGAGATCAATTTTAACAAGCCCCTTGGATGTCCTTCTATCCTGCTTTACGATGCTGTAAGCGTTCTGTTTTGTAAAAGTACAATCAGTGGTCAGACACCTTTTTTTACCAGCAGCAGATATAAGAACTCAAGGTAAAATTTTAAGTCTGTCTTTCATCAGTCAGGTATAATAAGGCAGAGAATAGGGAGACGTGACTCAGTATGCTATTAAGGACAACAGTAATTCAAGGACTAAGTAATTCAGGCCTTCCCCCCCCCATCTTCTTCTGGACAGCCCCTTAGATATGGCAGTATAATTTAATGCAACACTTGCTTGAAGCCTGTACCATGCCTTCATCTTACCACACTGCTTTTTGGCTGTTCCTCTTCAGAGTTACTATCCCTCTAACCCTCCGTGCTTATCAACACCAAACTCTGCATTGCAAGCTAAGTTTCTTTCTTCCATATCACTCTGTGTCCGAGTGTTTTTAACAGGGAACTAAGCAGGGAATTTTAACTTTAATATGGTTTTGTAGGGCAGGTTTTGGTCAGCTCTGTCTTAAATGAGACATGAGGAGCCATAGCAAGTGTCTTGTCTACACCATGCTTATGTCAATCTTGTCTCAATTCAGTAAAATATATTTCAGTCTGTGTGAGTGACATGAATCACATTGTTCCCCTTCTATCTCAAATAGACTTTGGGGGTCTGCAAGCAGAGAACTGGCTGCTCTACTACATATATGCCGATGCTGGAATTGCAGCACGTCATTGATGAAAATAAATAGAAAATCCACTTCACCTTCCCAATAAGAATGTTCTCCTGTCTGTAAAGCTAATGACAGACTTGCTTCAACACTGCCATTTTTCAGCGGTCTGAACCATCTCTTTCAGCTTGCTAGATACCACATATTGCACAGACCTGCTGTTTTGCTATGCTGTAAGTATTTTACTACCAGACAGGCATTCATGTTTTTTTCCTCTCTTTTCTTTTTTTTTTTCAGAGACGTGCAGCTGACAATCTGAGAAGACATCACCAATACCAGGTGCAGGCGCATGTTTATTTTTTTGGGACATTATTCTTCTATGCCTCCAAAAAGTCTTCATGAGTGAAAAAAAAAAAAGAGAGAATAT
>JAOXJM010000001.1:183325584-183351629 GCA_026413425.1 Tringa solitaria
CGACCACTCTTTCTGTGAAGAATTGTTTCCTAATGTTCAGTCTAAACCTACCCTGCTGCAGCTTGAAGCCATTCCCTCTCGTTATGTCATTAATTATTGTGAGAAGAGACCAGCAGCAACTTCTCTACAGTGTCCTTTCAAGTAGTTGTAGAGAGAGTTGGTAGCCGGGCTCACCATGCCCTGCATTTTTTAAAATCTATGCTCTGAATCTCCAGAAGGTACAAATTCTTACTTACAGTGGTTCTCTGCTAAATACTCTCGAAGAAACAGACTTTTTATATGGCTTTTTTGTGTTTTATTTTATGGGGTTGCTAAGTGGTGCTGCAGTAAACCACCAGGTGTTCAACACTTTTTCGCTGACTGCAGCTCCCTTACAACACTCCTCTTAAGGCAGATATGCAGAGACTCCACGCGCCCCAGCTCTGACTGGCACAGAACTCTTTTACAAAACCTAATTTCTAAGGCATATCACCTTGCACTTACAAACACAAAATTTCACATACATGTTTCTGTCAACCTCTTAGTTTTCTGGAAAGGAAAACTAGTTGCTTTGGTTCTTCTAGTACCTGTCAATGGAATTCCTAAAAACAAACCAGTTTTTAAGAAGAGATACTGAAAGTTATTCCAGATGCAAATTGCTGATCTAAGTGAAGTTCATGACAAAAATCCCAAATTTGCTGAATCAAGATTTTCAAGGAAACCTAAGGATTCAAACAACAACTGCAGGATAGAGGGATCCTCTCTTTTAATCTTAAAACTCTTGCCCGTTTGCTCTTTTCCACACAGACACATTCACACAGCAAAAAGTAAGCACATAAAGTAGGTATAGAATAAAGAAGCAGAATATGTATAAAACATTAAACACTTTGTAAATAACTAAATGGCCTGAAACATCTATAGGTTTTAACTGGGAAGGGAATATTTGAAAAAACTTTAATTTCCTTCCATTCTTATTTGCTAAATTTCTGCACATCATCGGCAGAATTGGCCACAAGTGACTAACAGATCGATGTTTCTCTTACTTCAGCTTGATATAAAGGTGCTTATTCAAACCCATAAATATTTGAATGCAAGGATTCTTGCATCATATAATTAAACGAATCCTCTTCTGGAACAGTAAAACATATTGCTTTATCGTACAATAAATTCTTAGTGCAAAGAGTTAATTCAGGTTTGCAAAGACAACTTTTACAGAGTTTTGTCCACTAGAGGTCTCTAGAGAAATATAAGAAACATTTCAGACTAGCAGATACCTTAGATTTTCCTTCTTGACACTATTTACATTTCCTGGAAGATGAAAGTCAGAACTTGGTCTATACTTCTTCCAGGTATTTCTTTGGGTATGCTTCTTCTGCTCTGGATAGTAAAAAGTCCTATTACTACAATAATAATTCCTATCCATGAGGTGTTTTAAAGCATTTTATAACTAAACTTTCAACATCTATAATTAGAATTTCAACATCACATCCCATAGGAAGTACAATATTGCATAAAATATTTAGCCTAAGGAAATAAAAAAGCTAAGATGGAGTAGACACCTTGCTTAATAAAGAAAAAATTAAATAAATGAAGTAGTAATGAGCACAAGTTAGTTAAGTGTTGGTTAAGCAGAACAGTATTTTAGATGGAAAATTAGAAAATTATATTATGCTGTTATACCACAGGCAAAACAGAGCTTGTCTTCATTATTTCTTTTTATATCCAAACTAACATAAACATAAATGAGGAATAGGATTCCTGTAGTTGGACTGTTTTTTCTTCTTGATATTTTTTGCTGGTTTTGTTTGTTTGTTTGTTTTTTGTTTCTGTTTTTGTTTTTGACTGGAAGTTTTTAAATTATAATTTTCTGCAATTTCCATTCAATTGGTGATTTTCAAGAAAGTTAGTTCCAGTTAAAGATGAGGTTTATCCATTTTAGGAACTGTACAGTTTTACAGCACTCACCAGAACAACTGATACAGTGATTTAGAGATTTTTCAGAAATTCAAGATTTATTATTTTTTTCCTTGTGATATTTTATTTCAGTGAACTTTATATCTGCATTGACTATTTTTCACTAATGTTTGTCTCATTAAATACAATAATGTCACCAGGGCTGCTATAAGTTTTAATGTTGATTATCCTTTAGTTTGTTTAATTAATATGACTTTATACTGGCCTATTTCTTCATCACCAGTTTTTGTGCTGCCCTACTACCTCTGCCACCATGTTTGATATTAAATTAGACTTATAAAAGTCCTTCAGATCTTGTCTTCTGTACCTCTGTAGTGGAAAGGTGAGCTTTATAACATTAATGTATGGAAGTGGGAAACTGAATGTTCTTAGGCTCACTACTAGTCCTTGTTATGTCCAGCTCCTACCACAATTAAAGACAAGTGGAAACATAGAAAAGTAAGGTACCATTAGTAAGAACTACCTGGTTAAGAATTACAGCCTACTGTACTCTATGCAGGGTTTCTCTGTGATTTCAGATTGGGTCACTAATCAGAAAGCTGAAAAAAATTGGAAATAGAAACACTTTCCCTGCTCAGATTGCTCCTTCTTTAACCATGGTGGTTATGAGCTCTGTAAACAACAGGAGCTCAGTGCATGCAGCAACATTGATTTCTTCTCATTTTTTGATGCTACATGGTAAGTGTAAAAGTGAAGAACATGAGCTGTGCTGGGAGTTGAGAGACTCTGGAGGGACGCACTCCTGAGAATCCAGGTCACTGGAATAACTCTGGGAGTTTCCAAAGTTTGTCAATTTACTTTAACAGAATATCCTCTGAATTTTTTCATCTGTAAGTTGAGAACTGAAAATGGTAATCAACTGAGGCCAACTAGCAGCTTGAACCATCATCGATAAAAGGTGATATTTCTTGATGTATTTTGTGCTGCAAAGACTAGAAAGAAACAGAAAGCTCTGAGAGGAATAGATGGAGCAAAAAAGTGACGTTCTCCCAAAACTTGTAATATTATATGACAGAGTTGACCCATCACCTTCATCAGCTGATCTGACAGGGATGGTTTCAGGCATGGAGTTTTACTGAGTTCACACACAGTGACTCTAGAGATGCTGATACTTCCATGAGCTATCTTGAGTCGTTTGCGATACAGGTGGGAGTAAAAAAGAAGTCCACCTATCCTTTAACCCAGTGTCCCTGCTCTTAACCTTAGAAATCATGAAGTGCTGTGGTTATATAAGACATGACCTTAACCAAAAAATGTCTATATACCTATTCCTAGTTAGACAACATGTAGGAAATAGTCATTGTCTCTACATGCCCCACTAGTGTCTGTTCTATAATGGCAGGTTGTTCCCAGGTGTGTCAGTCCAACACTGCATCCGTTTCCAGTTATTCACCTCACTAGTCGCCCTGGTTTGGAGAAATAAACTGCAGCAAAGTACTGCCATTACGACCCACCTTACTTTCATAAAGACCTGAAACGATCTATAGATTATACCTTGAAATGGTATTCATATGCAAACACTTCTATATAAATGGCAGAATTTTGTCCTTGACATGAAAATTGCAGGTCTCCTGGATTGCGGTCCAAACACTGTCCCTGGAGCCTTAAGACTGTCTCTTCACTGGAGGCTTGAGCTTGTCACTTCACCCTTCTCCCTCAGTCCCCTAATTTACTGCTTGGAATTATGTTTTCCATTTACTTCACAAGTGTCTCCTAAGGACTGACGAATAAGTATAGCAAGTTATATATTTAAATTTGCAGATACTGATTTTTATATGATTACATAAAGCTGTGAATAAAAGCATTATGTAATAGCAACTGTTATTATAAGAATTAAAATTAATATTTAAGCTAATACTGCATTTGATTGTGTGACTACTTCATAATCAGAATGTGTGTTAATACAGCTTTTCCTTTTTTTTTTCTCAGGACAAAAATACTATTCCAGATTATTGACAACAGTATTGTTTGGAGCTTTCATCAGCTTCACTAGTTAAAGAGCTCATAGCTGATAACTGTGAGGACATGGAAAACAAAGAAGAACAGTGCAGTTCTTATGGGAATAGACAATGTCTTCCTCTGGGCTTGAACAAAACCACACGCGATGATCACGACCTCTGGATGCTTCAGTGCTATAAATACCAAACCATAAGTCAAAGTCTGAACTTTCCAAACTTTCTTTGCTGTTGTGTCAGCAGAATAAAATGCTAAACCCTCTGTAATAAGGAAGAAATTAGTCAATTGGGGATTAAAAAAATTGTTTTATATGGTTAATGTATGGTACTAATTTAGATTACTGAAGCTGGCAGTGAAAGCTGCTGTTCTAAGGAGGGTGGTACAAAGTTTCAGGTTGATCCTCTGGTTCCCTCCCACCACCTTCCAACATGTATATAAGTTGTCAGCTCTCCAGACCCTTTGCCAGTTCTCTCTTCTAGACTTGCCAGAAGCAACAGAGGATTAAAGATGAAGATCTTTTTCTTATTCACCTTTTCCACTTTTTTATTGTCTGCTTTTGAACAAGCAGCTGCTTCTGCTCACTATGACAAGATTTTAACTCATAGTCGAATAAGAGCACGCGACCAAGGGTAAGTAGTTGGGGTTTATTTCTATTTTAAAAGGGAGTTTGTTAATCTTTATTCTCCCCTTTCTCCTCACTTTATTTTAAATGATTTTTCATTACAAATTCCTACTATCATTCAAGGAAAACTTTCTCAATTAATTTTATAAGAATTGTTCCTAAATGCAAAGGTTTCTGGGGAGTTTCAAAAGGAGACAGAATACTGTTAAACTTCATAAAATGTGGAAAAATTTAAAATTACCACTTCTTAATGAATAAAATGTATGCATTTTAGAATCACTGAAGTTGCAGTTCACAATTAATGTAATAGGATATCAGACATGTTAAATATATGTTTTCAAATGTTTGAATATGGTTGAAACCTATCCCACAGTATTTATTTATATTTGTATTCAATCGCAATGAAAATAATGAACTATATTTGATTGCTTTCTAACATGTGAGTATATACTGGGAGCTCTTTGTAAAACTTCTGTTCCCACTAGAGCAATGTGGCAAGCTACTCGGCAGGATACCCATAAGACAATGCTTACAAGCCAGGCTGCTTGAAGACATGGAAATAATCTGAACAGCTGGTATCAGGGAGACACATGTGTTTAAATATATTTTCCTTCAGTCTTCTTAAGTGAAAAATGTTCTGTGAAGAAGAATTGTTTACCATCCTGTCTTTCTTTGTTGAATTCCCTCTGCCTGCTACACACATACACTGAGATTTTCAAATAAAAAAGTTCACTGGCTTCCCACTAATGTGAAATATATGTTCTAACTTTTGAACTGATGATTTTTTTTTTTTTTTTTTTTACTTGTAGAAGTATAAAAATTAGTGACAAAATAACTTTGCTCTATGGAATTTGCCCTTAAGAAATTCCTCTTCTGTACACTACCATGCTAAGGAAAAAGCATTCCTCATTTGAAATCTGTGACTCCTTTTATTTACATGCCAGTTTACCCTTTGGCCCCCAGCAATTCCCAGAATGTTTACTTAGGTGCCTGTGGTACTCCAAACGGTTGGTAATCAAAATAGCTGATTGATTTACAGAAGACAGGGTTTCCTTCTACAAAAAGAACAAGGCACTTTTCTTCCCCATCTCCCCATGACCTTCAGCTGCACAGATGTGTACAAGACAAAAACTTTAATGAAAAGAACCTGATGGTATTTACAGCTCGGTCCTTGCTGGCTGGTAATTAATTCACTTCACATGGGGAAGGGAGAAATATAAGGCATATTGAGGCTTGACTAGGCACAGCTGGGGGTCACTGCCCATCAGAGACAAAGGATCAAACCAGAACAGAGGGGAATCTTCTGTCCCTGCTGGGAGGGTGGGATTGCCAAGGAACCCAGCTGGGCAGTCCCAGGAGCTTGTGCTGTGGTTCATTGAAATCACACCTGCTCTGGGAACTGAAGCCAGATGTTCACTTCTTACAGAAGAAACGGTATTTGTCGCTATTTTGTATAAAACTTTTGCGAAGATCATAAAACTGTAGAATCACCTGGGTTGGAAGGGTCCTTTCAGATCATCTAGTCCACCCATCAACCTAACACTGACAAAAAAATCATTGCTTAACTATACCTCTATGCACCATGTCTACCCATCTTTTAAATATTGCCAAAATGTACAGAAACTTATTTTTAAAATGTTTCTCATTCCTGCCCATAGCCCAAATGTCTGTGCCCTTCAGCAAGTTATGGGAACAAAAAAGAAATACTTCAGCACCTGCAGAAACTGGTACCAGGGAGCCATCTGTGGAAAGAAAGCGTGAGTATGCTTTGTTTCAAAACTGTTCTTCACTCATTGAGATAATATAATGTATGGATAAAAAATTCTCCTTTTCTCAGAGACAAGCTAACTGTTTCAAATGCAGACACAGGAAGAATTCAGTTTCAATTTTACAGGGTTACAGTTTCTTTTTAGCTGCTTCTAAAGCCACCTGAATAACTGATCCAATAATTATTACCAATAATTATCCAATAATTATTACCAAAAGGAGTGGAAAGTCTGAAAATGACAGCATAGTATATAGGTTTTTTTAAGTTTCAGAGGCTTCAAACTATTAGTTTCAGCAATAATTCTCTGAGTTAAATATTCATATCTGTATTTTAAACACAAAAGACATGTGAGATTAAGTGACCTGCTCAAAACCACAGAGGGACCTAATAGGCCAGTTATGAAAAGAACTCTGCACTGCCCAGCAGAGCTGTGTGCTCAGACCACACCTCTCTCTAAAGAAAAAAAAAAAGTCAAAGTATGGTTGTGGATACAGAATAAATCTGGGTGAGTCTGGTTTTCTTTTGGAATCTGTGTGCATATTTCAATAGTCACTTCTCATAATGTCAATGCCATCCCTGTGACAAAACATCAAAGTCACTACTGCTTCATCAGACATAGAGCAGCTTCAGAGGGTAAACACACACAAAAATCCTGAGCTTGGTCTGCCCAACTTTTCTCACTTAGAATTAAGTAATTTAACAGAGGTTGACATTGTTTACCCAATACAACAAACTAATGTTTTTCTCATGTACCACATTTTCTCTTGCTGTTACACAATTATTTGGATAGATTTCTCAGCAGTTGTTGTCACAGGAAATCATTATTTTTATTTTCCTATTATTCTCTTACAGGGTCCAAGTAGGTCTGGGGTGACATTTTCAGAAAGGCTTGAGTGAACGGGTAGTCCAGCCTTCAGTTAGAACCCTGTCTTAGGGCATTACAAGTCTCTCAGTGAAAGCGTATAAAACTCTTCCCAATGCCCAAGTAATATTTAACTACACAATTTTAATAGTCACTGAGAGATTGTATGCCCTAAAACATAAAGGTATTAAGTTATATTGATACATGGTGCAAATTATATGTAAGGCAAACTTAACCCCATTTAAAGTAAGATTTTTATTTAGAACTTCTCTAATGAACATCAACCATTGTTTTAGATGTTAATGTAATGTGGAATAGAGCTTTTTTGTTTCTGTGCCAAAGGCTTCCTTAACAGAGGTTAATTTGGAAGGAAAATATCCACAGTGTTAGCAGCAAAAGCCAGTTGAAGATGACTTTGTCTCTAAACAAGCTCTTAAATTTTCTTGAAAATGTTTTTCTGATTAACAAAGATTCACTAAATAAACTAGAAAGGAAATATTGAACAAGAAGTGATTGATAATTTGCAATTAGTCATATTTTTATTCTCCTGATTGTCAAGTCATGGGTAAATAGGATCCATATTTTCAGCCCATTATACAAGTTTAAAAAAAAAATGTGTTTCTAAATACAGAAACATTGATACATTCAGGGGAAAAAAAGATATATATGACTAAATATTTACACATATCTCACACTGAATCCAAGCGATATTTTATAAACAGGATACTTTTATGTTAAAACTGCAACTATAAGACTTTCTAAATTTGCATGAAATTCATTGAATGGTTCTTTAAAGAAAGTCAAAGAACTCTATGTTGACACAGAATTAGATGCAGGTACATTCCGGGTTTATGCTGGGGAATGGGTTGGGGCACAAAAAACTATGCAGAGTGTGAATGCATCACTAGCAGTGCTAATACAGCTACAGTCTCTCATGGTCTTTTCATGTCATGTATGTGGCACTTTTAGAATTACAAAAGTATCCTTTTCCTGTTAAGTTTTTTCATTTTTCTTCAAAGCCAGCTTTACATTTTCATTTTTCAGCTGACAAACAATTATATCTATAGTTCTTCTTGAGCATGATCCCTCTGCTTACTGATGTAAAACTGATTAAAACTTCCAAATGATTATTTATGTGAGAAAAATGCCTCCAGTAATGATTTTTTCCACTGTTAAAATCAGACATGTAAATCAGATAATAGTCAGGCAAGGACCTGAAATGGACTTGTATTGTGGTTTCTACTGCTCTTGTTGGGTGTCAGAGGCTTTGCATTTTTTGAGATTCCTGAAAGATGGTATGTGTCATAACACAGTGTTGGAAAATATCTTTAGGAAACAGACTGATGGAAGATGTAGGACGAGGACCTTTTCTTCCATTTTCTTTCTGAGAAAATGTTTTCAGTGCTCTGACAGCATACCATAAATCAATGGAGCTGTTATACTTCCGATACAGTGAGACACTGATTCCAACACACAGTCTTGCCTTTCAAGCACTGCCATGGCTTTGAAGTCTGAAATCTAATGTCAGTCTAGACATGAAGAATGATGTTATGGCCCCAACAGAGCTGAAGAAAAGACATTATTTTCATGGGCCAAGCTGTCACCCTAAGTTTCCTGATATTGCAAATTTTATTGGTTACTAATTATTTACTTAAGGAGGCGGAAGAAACTAACAGCAATAAGTTAGAGTGAACATGGCACAAATCATAATGAACATCCTACTCAGACAAGCAATCCGATTATTCTAAATCCCCAGAACTTTCTTTGGAATGTAATTGACTCTCTGGCATCCTAACCGATCACTCCCATTTTGATTTTGGCTTTGTTTTTATAAGCAAATACAGACAGGCTAGAATTCATTTTTTGTAGAAATTACAGATTTTTATGCATTTGAGGATGGTAATAATGACCAATTTCCAGTCACACTAGATTGTGTGTGGTCATTTGCCCCACCTATACCTTCAATTTTTTCAGGATTCAAAGTTTTTTAGGTTTTTGTCAGAATCTTTCATTCTCCTCCAGGTGGCATTATAATACTGACTTCCCTTTCCTTCAGTGGACATGCTGCAACTCATCCAAAATACTTCACCTTTTGAGTAAAGTCTGCCATACCACTGACTTCCTTGGCACTACATTTTATTCCCCTGCAGACACATTGGAAAGAAGGGTATTTCCTGAATATTGCTTAAACTGAAACTTGGATGCTCTCGAAGTCAGTTTTGGAAAACAACCTACTTCTGTGGTTTTTTTCCTAGATAGATGTCTTGTCTTCCTATGAGAGAAAGTCTGCTCTCAGCACAAATCTGACAAGGAATTCATAACTTTGCTGAGCTCCAGAAATGAGTTATGTGGTGATGGTTACCTTCATGTGTCAGGAAAAATAGTTTGAAGAAATAGGCAGTTTGGACTGATTGAAGTCAGGTGGTGACTTTATACTCTTCATTGAGCAGAATTTAGAGGAATGTAAGCTGTAAAACATTTTACAGAGATTGTGTAAGGCAAGAAGCCTACTACAGCCAACTAGAGGAGGACTTTGAGAAGTGGGGCTGGGTAGATTTGGTCATAAGAGTCTACAAAAAACTGTCTCCTACCTTCTCCCTCCTCTTTTAACATTTTTACCATTGCACAAGCACTTATAGAGCAAGGCTAGAGCGGGAGAAAGAGTGTACATGACGGTAAGTTAACTCTTGAGGGTTTTTGGTTTTTTGGTGGCTGTAATAGAGCATGTTAGAACTTAGTCTTAGCTGTTAATGGGAGGTTTATACTCTGTATCCTCAATTACATGACTAAAGAGGTTCCTGCAATAAGAATGCTAATTCCAAAGGACAACGGCTCTTCTCATGTTAATATCCCTATGTTAACAAGTCCTCCCTAACTTATACATATGATCTATAAAATGTTAATTTTAAAATGTTTTTATTATTTACCTTTCTTACCTGCTGATGTAAATTTTGAATTGGCAACTTAAAGATTTGCTAATATCAAAGTCTACTAGATCAGAAGTCTTTCCACTGTTTCTCTGCAGTATTTTATCTCCATGCCAGCAAGGAGTAGAAACAGATGAGTCACAGAGCTAATCTGAATAAACTGAAAACTGGCTCTGTTAGCCAAGAATAACAAGGACGTAAGGTAGTGTTGCTTTTCCCCTTTTTCCTTTGGAGTATGCTCCTTTGGATGAGGTCAGAAGAGCTTTGTGCTAAAAAAAAATCCCACAACCAGCCAAACAAAAAAACTTACCCCAAAACAAATAAAAACCACCAAAACCTCCAAAAATTCAAGAATGCAGCATTGGTTGTTATCTGAGTAACTGTTTTCTTCATTTGGGCACCATGTTATATTGAACTAGTAGGGATGTACAGATAAGTATAACTTATGGTGTGAGATGGTGCTTCCCCTGTGTACTGTGTCTATACTGAGTGTATACTGTCAAACTATACTGAGATTGATCTGGTTCTAACCTTATCACGGGATCCTCTGTACAAACCCCTTTTCTCCCATTCTATCTTTCTTGTTACATTTTAAGCACAGCTGATACATGGACCTTCTAATTGCAGTCAACTGTAGGGGAACATGAATACTGTAAGTGGGAATTTACAATAACCCTTGATGACTGAAAAAAAAAAAAGCCTGGACTGTACATAATGAAATACATGATGAAAAAGGCATTGATCTTGTAATGTTTGGCTGAAGAACACAGTTAAGAAAGAAAATGTTTCTTCAGCCAGTTTTCTGCCTTTCATTAAGTGTGTCATTGTTGGATACGGTAAGAAGACTAATCTTGCCATCTTATTCTATGCTTTTAATTCAACTTCCTCTTTCCTTTTTTCTGAAAGAAAATTACAACTGCAATCTTTCATAGCTGCTCATGGGGTGAGGGGTAGTTATTTTGTACTCCATGGAAGAAAAAAATATTTTCTCATGACAAAGCAGTTCATACAGTTGGGAGAACTCCTATTCTGTTAAACAGTTTTCTTTAATCAGATTATTTTTTTTTTATTAGCATCTGGCAGGAATGCAACAAGGAGGAAGAGTATAGGGTTAATTTCCTTATTAGAAAATCTGTAGCCTGAACTGTATGCTCTTCTTGCATTCCCAAGAAATAGCCATTCAGTGAATTGCTTTAAAGAAAGAAATATGTTAAAAATAGCTACTCAAATACTTTCAATATATGGCTTTTCCATTGAAAAGAAGCACGTGGCAGAAGGGTGCATACGTCATGTGTGTTTATGTATATGAGGGAATGGAGGCACATACTTTCATAGCAGAGAAAAATGAGAGACTGGCTTTTTAAAAACATTCTTTAATCTTCACCAGCTCTTTCAGAACGCTGTCAATTACAGATTTCTAATCCTCACTTTTAAAATAATTCTTTGTAATTCTATTGTTCTTCCAGTCTACTTTTCATTTTTTAATCTTCTTGTGGTTTATCTCCTGCCAACAAATAGGATCATGCAGCCTGTCACTCACTCACACAGTCCCACCCTCCCAGATTGGCAGAGAGAATAGGGAGAAAAGGAGGGGAAAGGGAAAAAAAACCCCAGCTTGTAGCTTGAGTTAAAGTCAGTTTAACAGAACAATAATGGAAAAGGAAAATAACAATATTAATATTAATGGTAAAAGAATGTACAAGACAAAGTCATTGGCTGCCCAAACCAAGCAGAGATCGCAGATTCCCTTCCCTTAGCCAACACCCATTTATATATTGAGCATTTCATCATGACACGGAATATTCCATTGGCTATTCTATTGTACTGGATGTGCTCCTCTAGCCTCTATGGGAAGCTGAAAAGTCCTTGACAAATATAAACATCACTTAGCAACAACTAAAACAATATACATTATTGACATTCTTTTCATACCAAATCTGAAAACACGGCAACCACTGGAAAGAAAATTAACTCCATCTCCACTGAAACTAGGAAAAATATGCCTTTAAGCAGTTTGGATGCTGAAAGTCTTAAGTCTAATCTTTCATTTGAATAAGCTGTTCATTTTAATGTGTTTGTGGTTAAAGATTTGTCAGCTTTAGTTCATGAAAAATGAGAGAAGTGTATTCAGCTGCCACCAAAGACTCTACAAATTAAATCTGGAATGTAGTGGTAAAGACTCAGCAAAAACCTTCAAGGAATTACTGTCCAGAACTCTATCTCTGCCAACATCGGCCACACCTATAAAAATAAATCTATTATGTAAAACCATGATGGCAATTTTTCCTTGTCATTCACAGTGTACTGTAATTTGAAAAGTAATAGCTGAAGTCTAAAGTCTTAAAGTTTGTTTTAGACTTTGGTAAAACTCTATAACTTGTTGGTGTTCTCTCCCCCAAGGAGCCAATATCAACTCTATGATAATTTTAGTGAATTTGCACTTTCGTGTAAGAGAGGAAGATCTGTCAAGCATATCTGTGGTAGAGCTTTTATTTCTGTCATATTAATTAAGATGATGTTATAAGACCATCAATGCTAAATTGAGTGTTACAGTATAGAATTACCAGTTAGCCCTAATTTGCTGTTATGTATAACTTACATGTATTCAAGAATGAGAATATTTTATTGACATCTTTATATAACAGTTCCTGGACCCTAATACTGCTAAATTCTGTGTATGCTGTGATGACATACTCTTTTATCTCTGTTCTTGATTTCTTGTGGTCTGGTTTTCATCCTCACTAAATTTACCAGTGAACTTTCCCTTGTGTACATCCATCCAGTCTTTAGCGACTTCCTTCTCTATAACCTGCTTTATGTCTGTTCTTAATTAGTTCTCTCTCTCATTCCTGAGCTTCCTCAAAACTTTCCTTGAAAAACTGAGTCTCTGCTATTCCCCTTTCACCATAAAATCCACAGGACCCTGTCCTAAATACCTGTTTAGTTCCTATATCCAATATGTAGGTGACCTCATGTAGTTTTGTCATTTTAATTTCTATTCCATTCATTTAATTTTTCTTCTTTTTCCTTTACAACCCTGCTGCTACCAGTTTCTCTCAATGTCCTCACTTTCTACATTTCTTCAATCCCATCTAATCTTTTCAAAATAGTCCACTTAAATTAATTTTCTTCAGCTGTTCTTTTCCACATCCCACTTCATGATGGCAGGCATTCTGTAAATTCAAAAGCCTTGCATTTAGTAAAATACAACTAATTATAGTCTATCCAGAAAAGGTTGAATTAATAAAAGAGATGAAGATCTGGAGAGTGTGTGCTTACAAATGAAAAATTAATAATAAAAAAAAATTAAAATTACACTTAGCTAAAATTAGTATACCCTTGTCCAGTATATTATTTCATTGTGAATTTGTCTATATTCCACAGAACTGTCTTATATGAGTGCTGTCCTGGCTATATGAAGATGGATGGTACTAGAGGATGTCCTGCAGGTACAAGCTTATTTTCATATGTATGAGTCAGTGTACGAGAAGTATTACAACACAGGAGACTTTGCCTCTTTTTAAGAATTAATGCCCAAGAACATACAGCTTCATTTGCATACAGCTAACAGTTAAAAATCAACCAGCACTGAATTTTTCTGCTCCTTCCAGTTGCTGGATTGGAGATGAATGATAGTGTCTTCAGTTCCCAAAGCTGCCAAAGAAGAACTTTTATTCCTGTTCCCATCACACCCCAGATATGACGTGTGACATATGTAAATCGTTTATTCTTTTTCCTGTAAATACTTGAATCTTATTTAATACAAGTGTTTTATAGGCTTTAAATAAACCAAGGAGTGAAAATTAAGACAGGAATTATTGATTTCTCCTATTTTTGCTATTCTGTTTTTCATAAATAAAGTCAATTGCAGCAGGGAAGAGTAATATGAGAAGAAATATATCTCATATCCCTATATCTGAAATAATTCTACTACATTCAGTAAAAGAGTTAGGCATATCTAACGCAGAGTTTAGTTTGTTTAGATGAGTTAATCTCACTTTAGATGTTTACATTAGGATGAAGTAAATCCACTCTAGAATTGCCTGCTCCGCTCCATGACCATTAAAAGAGTCAAGATCTAATAGCTTACGTGCAGATGCCTCACTTCTAGATGTCCAAAATTAGGAGAGATGAATCCTGTTCTCATGTAGCAATGTTTTAACTGGGATACTATGGCCATTCTTATTCTCTGGATGAATCAATGTACACAAAAACCACACACTGGAGGAAGAGCAAGGGGCCTCACAAGACGAATTCTAGTCCACCATAACAAAATGATACCCATTCCATTGAAATTTTTGTGATTTCAGATGGAATTTCCTTCTGTCCCCAACAGATAGCCTGCCATTTAAGGTTGAGTTGGCACAAAACCAGACAACCCTCGTAAAGAAAACATTACAATATTTGCTTTTGTTTGATCTAATTATTTTTTAAGCAAACAAACAGAGAACAACAAAAAACACCAAGCAGATGTGCTTGCATGGGGTTTGAATATGTTGTCAATGGAATTTAATCCAAGCACACTGTTTAATATTGATTTAAACAGTTTCAGAAAGGCAATGCTATTGTCCAACCAAATGGAGCAAAATACATTTGATTGTGAGAAACTGCATGACTGAAAAGTTTACATTACTCTTATCTCATGTTATTTTTAGTTGCTCCCATTGATCATGTATATGGTACACTTGGTATTGTTGGAGCTACCTCCACGCAGCACTATTCTGATATATCAAAGCTGAGAGAAGAGATTGAGGGACGAGGATCATTTACTTTCTTTGCACCAAGCAATGAAGCCTGGGAGCAATTAAATACAGTAAGTGCATGTGTGTGTGCATGTGTTAAAGTATTTCTCTTTCAGCTAAAGTTTTAGCTGCAACAGCTACTCTATGATAAGGTAGACTAGAAAAAATATTGGTATTTTAGATATAAAAGAACATTACAGTTTGCATTTTTAACATATTGCTGTAGCTAGAGAGTTTTAATTTATTTCAAAGTTGTGTCTCCTAACAAGAAACAGCCATTGTTGAAAATATTGAGAACATGTGTTAGGGTAAAGCAATAAGTACATCTTCCTGACTGGAAGAATCTTTTAAAGCTTCTGATTAAATTCCTCTCTTCTTCAGGAAATTCTCAGGAATTTGGTTGACAACGTAAATATTGAACTGTATAATGCTCTCCACCACCACATGGTAAACAAGCGCATGTTGACAAAAGATCTTAAGAATGGCATGACTCTGGTGTCTATGTATAATGACCAGAAATTGCTTATTAACCATTATCCTAATGGGGTAAGTTTGTTCTCTTTTTTTCCCCTAATATAATTATTCAGTTATAGCTATTACTCTTTCATTTATTTCCTTCTATAGCTAAGAAAATAGGTTATAGAATGTTTAACATCTAGTTGCCACTGACAAAAATAAGCTTTCTCAAAGAAATTTTGTCTGCTGTGTAGACTAATCATTCAGAAAGAATTAATGAACAAGTGCTGTTTTCTGTTTAGAAACCAAAGTTCAAATGAGAATGAACTGTCTTCCTAAAAGACAAAGCCTTTTGTGGCCAAAATATATGTTATAATAAATTTCAGAGCAAAATCTACTATTAATTTAATATGTTTACGAAATACTATAAATCAGATCTTTCATTTTAATTGGAGTACACAGTAGAAGCATTTAAGATTGTAGGGGATACACATCCATTATTTAGCTGTAAAAAAATTCATAAATGCTAGAAATTTGCAAGTCGGTCATCTTTGTTGCCTTAAATGCATCAAAATGTTTGTGTTTACACAGTTTATGTCAGTAAAAAACAATACAATCACCATATTAACCACATATGGGAAGAAAATCTGAATAATTGCAGTAAGAAATAAAAATGAGTAAAAATTAATGTGTCCTGAATAAATCTTTCCAGAACATTAGTCAGCTTTTCCAATCTTAAAAGGTTTTACTGTAAATTTAAAATATGAACTGAAGGAACAACAACAAATACATAAAGTACAGGACACACATTACCAATCTGTAAGAATCAGATTCCAAGTATATGATCAAATTAACGCTTAATCTTCTACTGCTTGATTCTTTAAATATAGGTTGTTACTGTTAACTGTGCCAGAGTCATCCATGGCAACCAGATTGCTACCAATGGTGTTGTTCATGTCATTGATCGTGTCCTGACTCCTGTTGGAAATACCATTCAAGATTTCATTGAAGTTGAGGATGATCTTTCATCTCTTAGAGTAAGTGGACAAAAATAAAAATGCTTCTCTAGTCTTTCAGTTTTTTCTTATTTCTTTTCTATTTCTGTATGATACCTGGAAGTAAGAAGAGTTAGCTCAGTAAGAGATGCGAATAAATCAAATTAAGAACACCATCTATTACTGCAAATCTAACTATATGAAAATGGAAAGTATATTTTACATAAACAGTCTGCTTCTGCTCTTTGTGGACCAAAAAAGATCGTATCTATAGGACAGAATGTGTTCCTGTACATAAAAAAGTGAGTCTTCTCTTCAAGCACTGAGGTAATGAAACATCTGAGCATAAACTACAGTGTCTGTTGCTAGATAAATATGAATAATTTCAAAATAGACAATCTAATATGGTAAAAAACCCAAATAAATTCCACAGCATGACTCACAGCACGTTTTAGAACACCAGCAGATACATGTTGGAAGAATTTTTCTTGCAGAGAGGAAGCAGGTTTTTTCTGTCCAAGTTTTTAATTTCTCCTTCTAGAAGATGTGTCTGCTTAGTATAATGGGATTTCATGCTGCACATGTTTAAAAGAGTATGCCATGGTTTTGCAAATAGCTGTTATCCTTTCCCTCCTCTATCTCCTCAATAAATAAAAAAAAAATATTTTACATGTAGAGGCATAAAGGTAGAAAAAATTCTCTGAATCCCTCAAATCCAGTCCATGACGATTGTAGGCAACAACATCATTTAATTCCTTTAAAAAAAAGGGTATAAAATCCAACCCTTTCTAGTCTCAAGCCTCCTTCAGTTAAAAAAAGAAGCCCTCTCTATTTATTTTTTTTCTGTGCACTCTTTCTTGCAACTTTTCCACTTGAGTTTAAGTAAGCAGACATTTTCACCTTATCCTAGCTGAAATGACCATTTTATATTAACTTGCACACCTTCCTAACTCTGCTTTAAAAAAACTTACTGGTTTCCAGTATACATGCTAACATCATGCTTATTTTTCTTCCCGTTGCATCACATTGCACTCTGCCTTTCTGACTTTTCAAAGGGTGTAGTCCCGGTTTATAGCACATACACCTGCTAATTTCTGTGTCCGTGTCTCTGCACTCCATAATGCTTTAATGACTTTGGTTCCAAAATATGACATTTCTTTTAGGATGGTTATTCCTGTCTTCCAGTTAGCCAGTTTCATATGCACTTTATCTTTCTGTCTTACTTTGACCTGATAGTATTTCATATTTAACTGAGCAAAGTCTTTACTCAAGTCCAAATGTGTTCAATTTTGCATATGTTCTTTTTCTAGAAAATCTGTTCACAATTTATATTGGAATACTTTATCATATTACCCTTCTAATATATCTTATATTCTCACAGTATATTTTCCTGCATTGTTCTTTTTCTTCAGTCTTTGATTGTAATGAGGACAGGTTGCCACTATCTAAGCAACACACATTGTTACAGTATTCTCTTTTAGGATTAATCCAATAATAGAAACACCCAAGTCATGAAGTTGAACAGAGGATATTTCTAAGCAAGTTAAGAAGATTTGTTTAAGGAATAATAGGGAAATATTTTTTTGAAATATTGAATTGTTTTTTATTTAGTTTAGACTGCTTACCTCTGCAGAGAATTTTTCATCAATTCTGTTTAATTTTACTTTGTTCAGAGCTAAGTAACATTTTAGGGATTGAAAACCTGGAGATAACTTTTCCTGGCCTCAAAGCCTGAGAATAGAGTAGAGTGGAATGGAATGGAATGGAATATTTCACTTGGAAGGGACTTACAATGATCATCTACTCCAAGTGCCCAACCACTTCGGGGCTGACCAAAAAGTTATAGCATGGTATTAAGGACATTGTCCAAATGCCTTTTAAACACTGGCATCACTGTGGCATTGACCACCTCTCTAGAAAGCCTATTCCAGTGTTCGATCACCCTCTCAGTAAAAGAATGTTTCCTGAAATCAAGTCTGAACCTCCCCTGGCACAGCTTCGAACCATTCCTGTGTGTCCTGACCCTGGATACCAGGGAGAAGAGGTCAGCACCTCCCTCTCCACTTACCCTCCTCAGGAAGCTGTACAGACCAATGAGGTCGCCCCTCAGCCTCCTGCTGTGATTCAAAATCTCTCCCTGTTATTTCAGGGACAAATATTTAGCTTGGACAGAGTATTGCTTTGATCTAATTTGTCAAAATCTACATGTTAACACTTTTAATTTAATAATTCAGGCCATAATAATAAAAAATTCTCCCCTGTTGTCACCTGTATCAGAATTTATTGATTACTATGTGCTAAATTAAGGAAGTAATTCAGCATATTAGAAATTTTTTTTCAATAAAATTAATTCTCTATTCCTTTTTTGAATTCTTTTTTTCGTCTTTCTATAACACTGATATTTGGTAATATTTTAAATAACCAGCACTAAAAAAACAAATTTCTTTTCTAGGCTGCAGCCATCACATCAGATGTCTTGGACATTCTTGGGAGGCCTGGTCATTACACACTCTTTGCTCCTACTAATGAAGCTTTTGAAAGACTTCCAAGGGGAGTCTTAGAAAGGATCATGGGTGACAAGGTGGCTTCTGAAGGTATGTAATATTTTTTTGCAAATGAGAAATATAGGTGAGTATTTCAGAAGGTTGAAACTGCATTATTCTAGTAGCTCTGGCATCTGTATTTTCATGCATATGGGAGGAGTTATTTCTTCTGTCTCTGACTGTCCTGTTTTGAGGTGGCTTAAACCATGACACTGACTTTTCCATCTCAAATGGAAAACTAAGAATTCTAATTTGCTGAAAACTTAGTTTCCAAAACAGTTTAAAGGAAACTATGAAAATATAGTTACACTGATGTTTATAGTAGTTCAGCTGCATAGTTCTGATAGAGATTCCTGCCTTTAGAATTGCAGGGCTATCTGAATGTGGGATTCTCTCATAGCTTTCTCAGGAACAGCTTTTTTGTGAAACAGGACATGCTCTTGTAAAAGTCAAGTTCTGCCCTGCAAATTGAACTGAATTTATACTGTATATTCTGACAAATTAAAGCACTCAGTGCACTTATTCTTCTGAGAACTACAATAAAACTAAATAATAACAGAATCAGTCTGTTATGGGAACAGTAATGTAGTGGACCACTAAGAAATTAAAGTCTATCCTTCTGTTCTCACTTATGTACTCCACTGCACTACGCAAGTTCTCCATAATTGCATTATAGCCTGATTAAGTCACTGTGTAGTAACCCAATGGAGGATAGTGAAAAGAGGTATTTGGGCTAATTTTAATGTGAGACAATGACTAAAAATGGAATCCTGAAATGAAAAGGCATTTCTTTTGTGGCTTCTTATTATTTTTTTTCAGTTTGATTTCAGGAATTTTTGCTGATTCTTTTAGCTGCTTCTTTTTCCACAGAAGATAGTACACTGAATCTCACTTAAATAGTAAGGCATAACAAAATATATATTTGGGGCTGACTTTGCATAGCCCATACAGTTTTGTACTCAGAGGTTAATTTGGAGCATATCACCTGCAATCACCGAGTTACATACTCTGTCTCATGCAGATCACAGTATAATTTTCATAATAGAAGGGATGCTAAACAGTTTTTACCATAGATCTTGTTTAGAGGCCTGTTTAGTATCAATTCTCATCTACATAACTTTCAATAAAGTAACTATGAGTTCAACTAGGCAAATACGCTAGATAAACTAATAAACTGTTAAAAATAGTGTAGGTGTAATATATTACCCCACACCAATATGTGAATTATGTATATGTGTGTGTGTCCAAACACCTATATATGATCCTCTTGCTCTTTTCTCTGCAGCTCTCGTGAAGTTCCATATTTTAAATACTCTTCAGTGCTCTGAAGCCATCACAGGTGGAGCAGTCTATGAAACCTTGGAAGGGAACACGGTTGAAGTTGGTTGTGATGGTGAAAGTCTGACTGTGAATGGAGTGAAGATGGTGAAACGCAAAGATATTGTAACAAGCAATGGCGTTATCCACCTCATTGATGAAGTCCTAATTCCCGATTCTGGTCAGTGATGCACATGAAAAACTTCTTACCCTAAAGATGTTTTCTACAACCTTACCTAGATTCCCTCAGATATCTTGTTATGGATAAGCATGGAGAATCCAAATCAGGAAAAGGAATAAATTATGTGTTAAAATATCTTTTCTTAACACTTACTTTGCAGCCAAGCAAGTCATTGAGCTTGGGGGTGCCCAGCAGACTACTTTTACAGACCTGGTGGCACAGCTAGGACTGGCATCTTCTCTAAGACCAGAAGGCCAATACACTCTCCTGGCACCTTTGAATGGTGCTTTCTCAGGTTAGTAGCCTTAAAAGACTAACTCTGACTGTCAACATAAACAGCAATATATGCTATCCTGACAGTTTTCCAAGTAACACCCAGTACTCATGCCACGCATGGAAACGTTATCACTAAAATGAGATACAAAATATGCACAGAGAGGTTGTGGGAAAAGAAAGATATTAATGAACTACCAATTCCCTGAATCTTTGCATTCCTTGCATTAGATTCATAACTTATTTGTTCTCAAAAAAGTTATACAAAGAGGTTGGTATCCTCCAGCACATTAAAGCAGAGAGAAACCGATACAAATACGCTGTAAAACAGATGTTTGAATATTTGCAGAAGTGACCACATGGTCATCCTGCCTTTCCCCCAAGAATTCAAATGTTAACTCACCACTACAAATGAAAAATTGGAAAGGCTTTAAGGTTCACATGCAGAAAGGAAAAGTTATAATAAGAATTTGAGCAGTAATTCAGAAGGTGGAGCAGGCCCATATATCAATCATCTGCCATATTATTGATAATAATTAATCAGGGCTATGTCAAAAGTTCATGTCTGAATTTAAGGAAAGGCAATTTTCAGTAACTACTTAACAATTCATTTTCTGTGTACACAGATCTATTCAAGCCTTAAGTCAAGCATTTCAAAGAAAGATTCAGTATTTCCATGGTCTTCCATGGTCTTTTAGTAGAGCATCCACAGTTAACTTTATTTGAATGAAAATTCTCTATATAAATCAATATATATTTATATCTAAATGGCTTTGTAGATGACACTTTAAGGATGGATCAACGACTTCTTAAAGCAATCCTGCAGAATCACATTATAAAAGTAAAAGTTGGACTCAATGAATTGTACAATGGACAAGAGCTGGAGACAATTGGAGGGAAACTGCTTAGAGTCTTTGTGTATCGCACAGTAAGTGAATGGGGCTTTCTAACAATATGTATCCCAGCTATGAAAATGAAGAGTCATGCAAGAATAAAAAACAAAGCTGCATGAAACCGCCCAACATTTACCATTAAAACTAGCAAAAATCTTTAAGGTTTTAAGCTCAGAAAAAATGAAAATCTGATCTTTATCTGATCTTTGTTTTCATGGAACACTCTTTGGGAAAATGAATAGGATGCCAGATTTGGCACTACATCTATTAAAAATTTTAAAGCTAGTTTTTAGAATTAAATAAGACCCCATTCTCAAGGGAAACAAGCAAATCAAGTTTGGAAATATTTACACAATATTAACTTACTCCAGATTTCACTACTTTTGCTTTCTCAGGCAATACCAGATTTCCTGGCAGGACTACATAATTTGACTGTAGAAAATACATATGAATATTATTTTTACTTTTAGAAGCTTGTTGGGAAGTATGCATCCATCTCATTTTATCAAATAGGTTTAAATGTGTATTGAGGTGTGAATTGCTCCACCTGTTTCTCTTTTAATCAGGCTGTATGTATTGAAAATTCATGCATGGTCAGAGGAAGTAAAGAAGGAAGGAATGGTTTTATTCACATCTTCAGACAGATCATCAATCCAGCAGAAAAGACATTGCATGAAATGCTGAGAAATGATAAGCGTTTCAGGTTAGTAGCAGTTTTGACAGAACTGAGATTTTCCTACAGAGGGTAACTGTATATACAGCTCCGTTAATCTGAGAAATAGTTGTAAATTGTGTGTTGTCAGCCTTTTTGTGGGGCAGGGAGGGCAAGGAAGGTGTTACTACTTCCTAAAAAAATAAAAATTAAAAAAAATGGGGGGCTGGGGATGAAAAAGAAAAAGTGTTCTCTTCCTGGATTTATGCTGAAAGGGCTCCCAAACTTTATGGTAGAATGGTTGTTTTTGGCACATAAGAGTCAGTAAGATATGAAAAAGAGAGGAGTAAGATGACAAAATGGATTGGATGACACATCCAGAGCTATAAATGCAGCAGAGTCTGGAGTTTTAATTAACAAGCAGTAAAATTCCATATAGGTGCAACATGATTGCATACACTTCCAGTACGTATTTCTGTCCCTATACTACAAATATCTAAATACTCCAATAGACATCAACTGTATGTGTGTTTTGTCTTTGTTGTAAACAGCGTTTTCCTCAGTCTGGTGAAAGCTGCAGATTTAGATGATGTTCTGTCACGGCCTGGAGAATGGACTCTGTTTGTTCCAACTAACGATGCCTTTAAGGGTTTGACTGATGATGATAAGGATATATTGATAAGTAAGTAATGTAAGAAAACTAGAAATATATGCAAAGGTAAAATCAATGAGAAAGGTGGCTAATACATTTCTTACACAAAAGATAACTGAAAAAACAGTTCATTTTTTGCATAGAGCAGGTCATAGGACTTCCCTAAATTTCTTTCTTCTTGGGGGATAGAGAAAATAGGGTTTTGAAAAAAGCATCCAACCTGAATTTATATTTAAATTCAATCCTTGATATATTATCCCAAGGTGTAGTAATCTTCCAGGTTAAAATCTGCATTCATTGAATTAGCTTCAGCTTTTCATCATTCAACCTTTCTATAGATTTTTTTGAACTGAAATGTTTTTCGCATTTCTTTTCTAGTTGTGACCATTGCAATAAAAGATATGTAGTATCGACTTTCCTATCTTTCCTTATACTTCTCTGTCTCCATCCAGTAATCTCTGATATCAACTGTGCTCTACAAGTTAAACATTGAATATTTATTGCTAAATGACAATTTATGTAATTTCTTTCCACCTAACACTTTTAAACTCAGGAATTTTATAGATTTTTTCACGAGATTTAAAAGTAATTTCTTTAACGTCATGTTTTATTTCCATAAGAGAAGAAATGCACAGTGAGTACTGCAGAATTTCCCACTAGGAGGGTAGGCTATGGCCACAGCACCGTAAATATTTTTAGTTTATTTGGGAGTAATGTGAATATGGCCCATCCACAAGTGCAGTAGGAGTGGTTGCCTTGAATCCTACATCCAGAAATTCAGTCACATTTTCCACTCCTGCACTTTTCAGATCAAAGTTCAAAGACATCAAACCAAATCCCATGAATCCTTAATGGCTTTAAAGAGTCATGTCGGAGCATTTATAAGCAGCAACCCCAGCTCTATACAGCCTTTAACTCACTAATGAGGCACTGTAAATTTGAATTATCTTAACCATTTAAAGTTATGTGAGTGATCTAAATTACCTTCTAGTGTGGTGTGTCTCTAGTGACTAACAGTAAATTAACAGTCTAAATGACTAACATTAGTTAGCTATAAAATGAAATTAATCTTATCTTAAGTCGATGAACTGAAGTAACTGGATAAATGTTATTGTTCTGTTTTTATTGGACTGTATAGTTATTTTATTAACTAAGGTTGAGTTTATCAGGTCTATCATTTTTGTCTTCAATTCACAACTTGACATTGTACCCAAGGCCCATGCCATTTTGGATTATTTCTATAGTTCAGAATACAATTATATTTGTCATTTTGCTTTTCAAGGGGCTTTATGTATCTTTTCCTATGATTGTGACTCAGTGTGACTTTCCTTGGCATAAGAGATTTTAATTTACCCTCATTATTTTTTTGAGCAGAATGCCCATTTTTTTATGTCAGATTACCTTCTGGAATTCTTCTTCGGCTTTCTTTGAAGACATAATGTGGTTTTCTCCATAAATTGAAATCTTAATAATGAATTGAATGTGCTTATGATACTATGCTTAATCCTGTCTCAAGCCTGTGTCAATCCTTAGAATTTCCAGAAGGAACTAGCCATTACCATTTAATTTTCAGTCATATATTTTCTTTTTAAATAGGGGACAAAAATGCTCTCAGGAATATTCTTCTTTACCACTTGATACAGGGAGTTTTCATTGGAAGTGGCTTTGAGCCTGGTGTGACAAACATTCTTAAAACCATCCAAGGAGGGAAAGTCTACTTGAAAATAGTTAAGTATTGAAAAAGTCTCCCTGATACAGCCTTGTAACAGGGATTCGACATTCTATGTCTATTTACATTACAGAATGGGCTGTGTTTCTCTGAACATTATATTAGGGTTTGGGGTTGTTTTTTAATGTCCCTGATAACTTGCATTCTCTTTTCATCCTTCACCAGGTGAATGATACTCTTCTGGTTAATGAACTGAAATCAAGAGAAGCTGATCTGATGGCAACCAATGGTGTTATTCATGTTATTGATAAACTCCTATATCCAGCAGGTGAGTATTTGTTCATGGAATTTACAGACACTCTTCTGAATCTGCTTACATGTTATGAAGGTGCAATAACTTAAAAAAGTTAATTCCTTTTAAGAGACAATTCCATGGGGAATAAGAAGTAGAAAATTTACCTCACTGCTTATTTTGTGGAATAACCTTGCTTGAAACCATGGCAATTCTTTGAAATTTTGTGAAAGTATGTAGAACAGAAGATGCCATAAGCTCTCTTTTCCAGTAATCTGGAGTATGTACAAGTACACACTTGTGTGAGTGTTTGAGAGTGGTTACATCTCCCAATCACTTTAAATGAAAATAAAATGAACACAGATGCATGTTTCCTCTTACATGCCTATTTCTTTTGACAGATCTGCCTGTTGGAAATGATCAGTTGCTCACAATCCTGAAGAAGTTGATTAAGTACATTCAAATAAAGGTACTCTTTTAATAATGAGCCTTTCATCTTTTAGGTAGGATCTGTGTAACCATGTACATTATAATTCATAAGTGGTTCTCTAGTGCCTCTGTTTCTTCAACAGACAACATATTCAATTGCTCCCAGTTACCCAAATACAATAATGAAAGATACACTGCATTCGATAGTTAGAATTTATGTTTTTCAACACCAAATAATTGTAGAGTATTTTCATTTGGATAACTCCAATGTGAACTGGCCCAAATCTGCTCTTTGGTTCAGGGACATTTCATTACTCCAGCAAAATAAATCACTTCTAAATCATTGAGGCAATCCCTCTTTGAAAGAAATATTGAGTGGCTAAGTTGCTATGTCATTAAACCCGCCAGCCTCAATGACCTGTGGAGAAAAAAACAGGAATCCATATCTATCTCAGCTATCCTCTTCAGATTACATTCTCCCTCAGCAATGAATAAGAGGACCTAGGCAAATAGCATATCCTAACTTTTAGACAAATGAAGCAGTGAGTCCTACCCACACTCACACCTACCTACCCACAGGTTGGATCAGGGCAGAGTGGCTGGAAAGCTGCCTGGCAGAAAAGGAGCTGGGGGTGTTGGTGGACTTGCTGGCTTAACATGAGCCAGCAGTGTGCCCAGGTGGCCAAGAAGGCCAACAACATCCTGGCTTCTATCAGGAATAGCATGGCCAGCAGGAGTAGGGAAGTGATTGTACCTCTGTACTCGGCACTGGTGAAGCCTCACCTTGAGTACTGTGTTCAGTTCTGGACCCCTCACTACAGGAAGGACATTGAGCTGCTGGAGCATGTCCAGAGGAGAGCCAC
>JAOXJM010000001.1:183351729-183364935 GCA_026413425.1 Tringa solitaria
GTTGGTTGGTTGGGTTTTTTTGTGTATGGTTGGACTCGATGATCTCAAAGGTCCCTTCCATGTGATTCATTAGGAAACTAGAAGGCAAGTGCTCTTTCTTTTAAATTTTAAAATTACTTTTCTGTATTTGTAGTTTGTTCGTGACAGTACCTTCAAAGAGATTCCACTGACGTTTTACAGTAAGTTCATTTTAAATACTTCCAGATGTGTTTGAGATTGGAATTGGCAACATTTAAAAAGCAATCTTGAACTGTAGATCTTTTTTCTTTTTTTTTTTTTCAATCAAAAAGAAAGCAATTTCTGGGAAAGCAAGAGGTGCCAATGAAGCACAGGAAGAGAAAGACTTAAAGTAGAATGTTTCTGGCTGTTGTGCTACTGTATGTATTTTTTTCCCTTTCCAGATGTGTGACAGGAAAGTAACCCTGAAGTAAGCTGTTCAAATTCTTTGGGGTAGGCAAGATACATATGGAAAAGATTGTTTTTCAGTTTTTAGCCAAGGTTCAGTGCTTGGTGCATAATAAAGTACTACAGCCTGCCTCTCCAAGATGTAGCATTGTACTGTACTGACTCTCCAAGATATAACATTGGCCAAACTCTGTACCAAGATGCTTTCTTTTCTATAAACGCTCCCAGAGAGAGAGAGAGAGAGAGAGTAGCCATTCTACCTGTTTCCCATACATGCACATATGAGGCTTGTATGGAAGGCAGATGTTCTGACCATTTTCACTTTAGGGAGTAAATACAAAAAAGGAACTTTTTTTTTTTGTGCCCTTGCAGCCTTTACAGGGTTTGCATTTAGTTTCTGCATATAAAAGAGAACCTGTTGAAGCAAGCTGTTGGAAGACAAAGATCTTGCTGAAGCTTTTGCTTGTGACAGAGTATGAATTTAGGCAGATGATTAAATTTCTATAAGATTCTACCAATGTTTCTCAGTAGAAATGGAGACCATCACATTAGGCTTTTCAAAATTGATAATAGATGCACTTAATTTAAAACATTCTTGGAACTAAAAATGGAGTAATCTATCTTGATGGCAAGTTAAATATGAGTCAAGAGTGTGCCCTAGCAGGCAAAAGGACCAACTATGCCCTGGGTGCACCAAGCACAGCATCACTAGCTGGTCAAGGCAGGTGGCTGTCCCACTCTACACTGCACTGGTGCAGCCCCACCTCAAGTACTGTGGGCAATTTTGGGCACCTCAATATAAGAAGGACATCAAACTATTAGAGTGTGTCCAGACGAAAGTGATTAAGATGATGAAAGGTCTCAAGGGCAAGACCTCTGAAGAGCGGATGAGGTCAGTTGGTTTGTTCAGCTTAGAGAAGGCTGAGGAGTGACCTCATCACAGTCTACAACTTACTCAAGGGGAACCGTGGAGGGAGGAGAAGGTGCTAATCTCCTCTCTCTGGTGACCAACGATAGGACACGAGGAAATGGAAGGAAGCTGAGTCAGGGGAACTTCAGACTGGACATTAGGAAATGTTTTTTCACTGAGAAGGTGGTTGGTCACTCGAACAGGCTCCCCAGGAAAGTGGTCACTGCACCAAGGCTGTCAGAGTTCAAGAAGCATGGCTGTATGACGCTCTTCGTCATACAGTTTAGTTTTAGGTAGTCCTCTGCGAAGGGAGTTGAACTTGATGATCCTTATGGGTCCTTTCCAACTTGAGATATTCTATAATTATACTATTCTGTGTCCCACAGCCAGTAAGGGTAGCATGAGAAAAAATGCCTATAAGCTGAAGCAAGGGAGGTCAATGTCAGACACCAAGAAAGTTGTATTTTAGTTGAATGCGGAAATGGGAAGGCTGGGACCTCTACCAGTGAAGGCTTCTCTACTGGTGAATGGATATGAGTTGAGTAACGGTCTATCAGAGATGTTCAATGAATACTTGAGCCTGTCTTAAGTGCAGAGGGACAACTTCATCTCCCAATGGCACCACAGTCATCCTCTCCATGATGTTCTATCAGGTGTAAGAATAGTTCTGAATGTCAGAGGGTTTCTTCTGTTTGCTGGGTCAGCTCCTTAATGAAAAGAAAAGGGAAAGATTCAAATTCAAGACACATCAGGGAATTGTGCAAAGCTTTATGCAGGGAACTGTATAAGCCATTATTATTTTTTTCCTTACATTATGGGTTTCATGACCAGTGAGTTTCATAAGGACCAAAGGCAAATAGAATGCCAGCAGACTCTGTCTGCAGGTGACTTGTATACGCCACCATTAAGTAACCAGAACTGAGATCTGCACTCTAGATCCTTTTGAGTTACTTTCCCATCCATTATTATCTGTGATTTTGTCCAAATCTTTATGACCAGACCAAAACTAACTGATCATTACCATAAAGAAACTGCAAGAATGGAGTGTGCTTTATATTCCATTTTCTATACTTTCAGAAATTAACATAATTGAAAGCAATGTCCAGCCTATCATCAGAAAGGAAGGTAAATGAGGCCCTTAGAATATATATTTCTGTATATGATCATATACATATACAGAATATATATTGCATGTATTTCTGTATAACTTCATATACATATAAAGAATATATACTGTATATATTTCTTTAACAGGATGCATTTTGTACATAACAAATCCAGGACGTTCAACACTTTGCTGGAAAGCAAAGATACAAATATTGCAATTAGAACTGGCTGAAATATTTTGTACTAAAAGATTTTCCACAGTTTTTCTCCCCAAATAGATTTTTTTCTTTTTTTCCACAGGCATTTTAAAAAATATTTTTAAAATAATCTTTTTTCAAACAATTTCTTTTAAGTGCCCCAAATATTATTATACCTTCAATAAAAACATTTTTTTAAGTAAAATGGTTATTTTAAAAAATTAAGTAGATTTGTTTCTTATACTTTCAAGAAAAAAAAGTCAGTTCATTTTTCTATAGTTTTCAATCAGTTCTAAATACCAATATCTGTCAGATGCCTGGAAAATGGTTACCCAATCTCTCTTTTTCAATTTCTCATGGCAAAATTATGACTTAAAGACTAGTGGCGGGACTGAAGAGAACAAAAAGTAGGGCTGGGACTATCAAAATCACTTATGATTCATAACTAAAACATCCATTGGTTCCACTAGACCAGCTACACTGCTAATGAGCTCCAGTTTCCCATGGAAACAAAAATGCTCAATGTGAATCTGGTTGACCTCAACTGAGGAGTAAGGCAGTAAAAATATCAGGCAAAATATAAGGCAAAATTTTTACCTAGACTGTTCAATCATTATTTCTGGGAGGACCTTCTCCCATCAGAAGTGACATGAGCTTGCTTTTTCAGCAGCTTGTCTGTGCTTCATCCCATTTAACATTAGACGCCATCTAGCATATATGCTGATCTTTGTTGCCTAGTCTCCATCATTAAATCAGATCCACAGAGCAATATAAACGGATAGATGATTCCATATGGTAATTCATCCAAGCTATTTAAAATTCAGAGTAGATGAATAGAGCTCCGTAATAACTGGGCATTGTTATCATCCTATCATATCATCTTATCTACAGCAAATAAATGAATTATTTATCTCTGAAGTCTAATTTATACAATCACCTTCTACTGCAAAAGGAAACAAAAATTTATGCTTGGATTTGTTATTATTGAAGGACATTGGGTAGCCTGAATTGTATTTTTTTCAACAATTGACACCAGACAGGCATTTTAAAAAGTTCCTGTTAAATCCCAATCAGTAATTAAAAAAAATAATAGTTTATGCAGTATAGACTTCTACATAAGCTCATATAAATAAAGATTTTTAAGGTATTTTTAAGGAAAGTGAGAGAGATGGACTTCGTTAAGTTTCTAACTCTGAATAGGGAATGAGGGAAATGTGTGTTACAGCAACTTCTTAAGTAGATGATGTTGCTGTAACACTTGCTACAGAAGACCTGTGTTATTCCTGTTAATTGAGTTCATCAATGGTATGTTCCTGGTTTATTTATTATCTGCTGCTGCAGCCTGTCAGAAAAATACATTTGGAGTAGTATGGTCTATAGACATTGAACAAGACTAAGAGGTTTGTTTTGGCCATTGAAATAAAGATGAACTCTCCCATGCAACTCAAAGAATGATAGCCATTAATGCTGACAAATACTCATACAGCCTTTTCAGCTGATCTCTGAAGTTTATTTATCTTTTTCATTTTAAGCTGGGTGACTACCGGACAATTCTTGGTAGCTTAAAAAAAAAAAAAAAAAGCCAAATAACCCCAAATGAAAAACCCCAAAACAACACATAAAAAAAGGCCCAAAACAAAAAAATAGCATAAGGGAATTCTTATTAAAAGACCTAGTCTCCTCTTGCATATCTATACAATTAGTAGGAAATAGCATGACAAACATTTCTCTCACTCTTTCTTTTCTAACCTTTTACTCAGTAGTTTGCACGTTGATCACTAGCAGAGCAACAGCTGTAAGACTCCAGCAATGTCTCATAGTAGGCTACTTATCAATACATATAGAGGAAGACTTCCCTTCAATTGCTGAGGATCTGTTTTTTGCCTGAGACTTTTCAACAAATGATAAAAGTATCAGATTGAAGAAAAAAAAAAAGTAAAATTAAAGTGTGTGATAGGATCTAAATTTAAGACAGGATGGGATGAAGCACAAGACTGTATAGCATTGCTGCAAATGGCCTCTCAGACTTAAAAAATCCATTATAGTAATCTGGTTTATTTAGGATAGGGCGATAATGCTAGCTTCATCTCAGCCCTGTGGAATACCATAAATATTCTTCTGACTATTTGTAACATGTTGTTTTTCTCCTATGTCACAGACCCATCTATCACACAGATCACTAAATTAATTGAAGGGGAACCTGAGTTCAAAATAGTCAGGGAAGGGGAGACAATAACTAAAGTGATTCATGGAGGTTGGTATGCTTTCAGCAACTCAATTTTTATTAGATAAAATTTGAAATATTGACTATTTTAAGTCAGTTTCTACTTTATGTAGGTGATTCAGGCGATATGTTAGACAACTGTTCTGTTTTTAACATGACCCTCTGGAAGTGTAATTTTATTACATCCTTTCATTCTCACTACTCCTGCACTTCAAAAAAATCTTTTTTTTTTGCCTAGTTATGTCCCATAGATACAGTCAAGATAGTGTTAGAAATGTTCAGCATGCTGACATAATATCTGTCTCTGTTAAGGAATATTTGCTGGTTGTTGTCCTGTAATAAAAAATGCAGTAAGTGATTCTGTGATAGAAAAGCAATTTTATCAGACAGAGACGTAAACTTTGCCTTCTGCTTTGCTAGGGGCTTTGACAATTTTACTTCTAGGGTGCTTTTAAGGGAAAAACAACATGTGGCCATCCTAAATTTGGAGGAAACTAAGTTCCTGCTCTCCTCCGAACTTTTGTCATCTTTTTTTTTTTTCCCATAAAATATGCTATGTTATTTCCCTGTGTGCTTCAGTAAGTTTCAGCCTCTCAAAAACAACACTTGTAATGTTGTTCACCACTTGATTAATATCTTCAACTTAAAAATCCTTGTAGAACCAATTATTAAAACATACACCAAAATCATTGATGGAAGACCTGTGGAAGTGACAGAGAAAAAAGTAACAGAAGAAAGAATTATTCAAGGTAAATTATGCTGAGGTATTCCTATTTAGTAAAGTTTATCATTACATACAAAAGTATCAAATCTTAAATTCTGTCCTAATGCCTAAGCTGCATTTCCTGGACAGAAATGCCTAAACTGCGCTTCCTGGAGAGATTAATATTCCCTAATGCTTCCCACTGTCTTGTGTGACTCAAATTCTGGCTATGCGTGCTGCACACACGTATAGAAATGGCAACAATATTTTAACAGCATGTAAAATGATGAAAACTTGTCTTTTTTTTGTTTTATTTCATTTTACTTTATTATTTTATTTTTTGCAAAGTGTCTGATTTTGTAAGCTACCATTTCAGGATGAGACTGCTTTTATTGCATTTTCTTAGTCTGGATTGCTTTACAGAGAAGTGTATTTTGTGTGTGTGTGAACTTTTGAGTTGTTTGTTTTTCAGGTAAGTTTCATTTGACCAAAGGTAGACCTTCTGTGTGCAGATACCTACTTTTTCATGTCATCCCAGGCTCCCTTGACAACCATTTCAGAAAAAGAACTTCTCTGTTTCTCTATACAGAGGGGCCTTGATTGATTTGACATCCGCAAGTTAGACATTTTTAATCAGCTAATATAAGATAAAATTAATGGGTATCTCTGTCCCGTGATCTTCTCCTGCAGTAACTTTCAAGCTATTTGGCCAATTTTAATTATATTTTGACTTACTACGGGGAGATTTCTTTAAGAATCCTAAAAACTTCACAGAAATTGAATAGTAGAGTGAGGCATATTTGAACAGTCACAAATTTTCTGCTAATGCATTTTGATCCCTTTGGTTAAATATCAGCTTGAATGCTGCTATTAAAATTCTGTCTGCCAGAGCAGTTTTAAGGGAAAGACGGTGTTATAGGAACATACTCACTTAGCAGAAAATCTTAATATTCAGTTTATTTATAAAATCTTAAAATTAAATATAAGAAGTCATTAAAGCAAGAGAGAAATAAAGAACCAGGCTACAGATATTCTCATACATCCATTTGCTACAATGAAGATAACTGAATAAAAAACGGTGACGGTTTCTGAATAAATCTGGGACTATTTTTCAATAAAAAATTTTTAGGAAGAAAATAAATTACTATTTTCTCATTTCTCATATTCAAGTTTCACAAATATCCCACATAAAATGGTTGATATAATGTAAAATGCTAGTGCTTCAGACCTAATATTTCCTTCTCTTCTGTCTGTAGTAGAAACTGATAAAGAATCTCAAATGTTAAGCTCTCAAATTATTTATAGCAGCAATAAAAACAACAATGTCTATTTACAACAGTGGATCCAGAGTCTTTTGCACTTAGGAAATACCTGATCTATGTACTATTTGTTGTAATACAACAAAGTGTTTAAAACTGTATCTTACTTTAAGAATGTGAGGCTTATGTTAAATTTGTCTAAGTACTTTCCTGAATAGTTCTAAATAGTATTTTTAACCCTCTTTGAGTTTAATTTGGGAAACAGTGAAAGACAAAATGATCATAAAACATATTAAAGTGTGTTAACCATTGAACCATCCTAAGTATTATATAGGAAAAAATAACTTTAAAAGCAATTTTTGTTTTATCTGATTAAAGTCCTTGTCTCACACATCTTTTTTCCAGGTCCTGAAATAAAATATACCAGGATTACTGCTGGTGGTTCAGACAATGAAGAAAAGATAAAGAAGTTGCTTGAAGAAGGTTAGTATCCTTGTTTTCTTTCCTTCCTTTAAAAAAATAATTAAAGATTATATTACTTAAGTAATTACTGAATGGATACTCCATGTTTTCAGCAAAGATGCTCTTACTGCAAAATCATACCCAGAGATAAAACCTCAGAACATGAAAATTATCTAAATCTAACATTCTGGTTTGAGTCTCTGATCTTCACATTTCAGTCATCTCCAGAGTTGAGGCTGTCTGGGTCTAGTACATAGTGTGCTATGTTTGTTGTAAAATATGGTGCTTTCAGTATTTACATGGAATTTAATACCATAAGAGATGAATTCTCTAATTCAGCAAAATGCTATGACAGAATTAATTCAGTAATATGCTTTTACACAGTTGTCAAAAGTTTTCTGTAAATCAATTATTTGCCATAACCTGTGTCCTATCAGAGGTTACCAAGGTGACCAAATTTATTGAAGGTGATGGTCATTTACTTGAAGATGAAGAAATCAAAAGGCTTCTGCAGGGAGGTAATTCAGTGTATTATAACTAACCTTTTTGCAACAGGTTATGATAACTGAAACCCCTCTCAGATATGTTGATCTCAACATTTTAAAGACTGACCTAGCAGAAGTGAGATTTTGGTGGGAGAAAAAAAGAATACCACATATGAAGCGCTAGATGTCTATGAAATGGAAATAAGTACCAAAGTATGATTAATCAATTTTTTTCTATTATAATGATCTGGAAAAAAAAGTATTTGGGGTTTTTTCAGTCTTTAAAAAGTTATCTAATTAAAACTCAGGGGAGCAATGAAGATTTATTCCACTCACTGTGAACTGTTTTCTTCAGAAAATTTAAATCTGTGAAAAGCACTTATGAAGTCGAAAGTATTGTAATAGGCCAAATTCATCTTATTTATCAATTCTTCAGAAATGAATATTCATTGCCCTCAAGTTAATAATGAAAGGCATGTTTAGCATCCTCCTTTCAATGCTTACAGGTGATGGATATCAAGGCATTAACTTTAATTCCTTTCCAATATAGCATTCCAAGGAATGGTTTTCTTTCCTTCTTGCTCTCTTAATTCTAACAGTTTCGGCAATATATAACCAGTAGCTGTAGAAAACTGGTGAAAGAACTTGTGCTTATGAAATTAATCTTTATCTATGAATTTTGAATGTTCCCTGCTTAATTTAGATTAGAAAAACTACCTATAATAGCAATGGGGAATTAAAAAAGAGAATTCAAGCGTTGTGCTCTTAGTAAATGTTAGTGTAAACCTGAGGCAGAAGCTCAAAAAATATGTATGGATGTTTCTCCTGGCATAAATTAACCGAATACGGTTCATTTTATGTTCATTTTTTAGTAAGTTACGAACTGTGAACTACTCCATTATCAGTAGCTCACAGCCAGCTGTGTGTTCACTGAATTAAATCTTATAGTTCTTCAAAAGCACTGTTCTGTGCTTATATTTTTTATTCTGTATCTTAAACTTTTGTTAAGTAAAAAAATTAGTGTTGGCTGGATGGCTGAACAGCTTTCCACCAAACAAAGCCATACTAGTTGATAACAAAGCTATTCTTAGAGAAAAGCCAATATATGGATAAAAGTACTGTTGACTTTTTTTCTTCTGTTTTAAACATATAAATCTTAGTTTTATAGGTCTAAGCCAAGATTTGCCATAATCATTGGAGATAATTAGGAATTTCCAGAGGGTTTTTTATCTTAGGTGTCTCAGCTATATGAAAAGTGTTGCTCTCTGGAGATGCCTATTTCAGTGTTGAATATTTAAAAGAAAACTTGAAAATGAAAGAAATTATAGTGAGAAAATACCTCTGTATACTGGACTATGTTTTACCCATGTCAGCCAGGCAATAAAGAGCAGGATGAAACCACCTGTTCAAAATTTTGGTGACAGGTCTGATGCCAGAATCAAACAATTATAATTGTTATTGTAATCATCTTCAGTTACAGAGGTATACAATTAAATAGGCATAATTTGTAGAGGTACATCTTACATTGATCCTATAGGTGTGTAGTAATTTTGGAAAAGGCAATATTGTCTCTTGAATTCTTGCTATTTTTCCTTGCTATTATATGTTAGTTTGCATAAGCATCCTGCTTTATAGAATGGACCCAACAGGCAGATTTGTCTCTTGTTTTAATTTGATTTTTCTCTATCTTTTCCATGATTTATCCAGTCAGGTACCCTTGGCTGCCATAGTAATACCTTACTATATGTTTAGCCAATAAAAGCAGATAGATATGCTGCTTTATGGCTGTTGGTGTTAATGGTGATAATACTTCATGTACCTCTTGTCTACATCAAATTCCTTCTATTTTACTGAAAATTTTCTAAGCATTTAAATCTGAGCCCAGTCACAAACATATGAATTGTCACTGCCTAAAGTAAAAGAATGATTTTGTACGGGCTGTAACTCTGCTCATACAATATCCAGCATCGCTTGTTACCAGTGGCAGTCTTTGCTGGAACAAAACTTCAAGCCAAGATTGCAATGAATGACTCTGAGCCCTAGAAAAGGAATCACTTGTGGCATGGCCAAGGAAATCAACAGAACCTTACGGCATGAATAACATAGTGGCCTGCATACATCTACACCCCAAATGACATTCCTTCCACTGAAGGCTCCTTGCATTACGGGAAAATGCTATGCCAGATTTAACTCATTTGTTTTTGATGCTTATCGTAGCTGGAACTGAGTACACCAAGGTTACTAAAGTAATTGAGGGAGAGCCACAGATTATCGAAAGAGAAATCAAGACAGTCCAACTGGAAGGTTAGTTTGTCTAAAAATCCAGTATCACCAAGACCTGCTTTGTCTGAAGTGATCATTCCAGGTGGGGTTTTATAGTATCTAATCACAAAAAAATTACTTAGGACTGAAGTCAGTAGTTTATCAAGAAGAGTTTTATAATTGTTCTGGAAAATAATTATTTCACTGACATTGCAGAGAAAAACGTTGAGGCTTATCTTATGGCTAAATATGGCTAAAAGATTTGGCAAGCATAGTAGACAAGAGGAGATGTCTAACCACAAAGCTTAGTTAAAACATATTGAAGGAATACGCACCATAAGAATTGCTTTTTCTCTAAGCAGCTCATCCAGAAGACCACGTGAGTTGTTTTTAACTTGAGTTATTTCTTCTCAGTGTTAATGTGATCTATTGATGGGATGGTTGCTCAATTTGGTGAAGAGGGGGTAGGGTGGAGGGAATATAACCTCTGAGGTTGAATAAATATCTCACAGGGTTTTGGAATTTCTCTACCCTTCTCCTCTTGTTAAATGAGGGAAGCTCTTGGGTTTGAAAAAGCTTAATGGTGTTGAGATTCGAAATGGATCTCTTAAAGGAGCCAAGTACAATTCTGCCTGGCTTTATACTTGGAACTTGTTTTTCAAGTTTAATGATAATTTTTTAATGATCTTCAAAGTAAAGTAGATTGTTTGGGGTTTCTTTTGTATTTATGTGTCTGTTGTTTTTCAATTCTAATACAGATTAACTTATTCTGTAATCATTTGAACTAGATGAAATTATTTAGTAGGAAGAAACATTATGGCTTATGGAGAATATAGTTGAATAAATATGTTTCTACTTTCTAAATTTTGATGTCTATGCTAAATACTGAAGGTAGATCCTAGTGTTTGTATAACTTCAATGCTGAGTAGTACAAGGCATGCAGAGAAGCTGACTATTGACTGAAAATGACAGACAGATGTGATCTTTGACCATGAAAGCATAATTGTATGGATACCATATAAGTATGGAAAGCATATTTCAGATGGACCATGTTCTGTCCTTGTCAGGGCAGTGAAGATCTCGAAATTTTCTATCATGTTGGTGCAGATACTCATTAGCCTCATCTGTAATGAAGTGAAGCCTGTATCTCAGGGCTATGAATTTATATACCCTGTACTTCAGGATGAAAAGACAACTGATTGCTGGTTAATAGAAGATGCAAGTACTCCATGGTTGTAAAGAAGGAAAAATACCGCAGTAACATTTCTGTGACAGTAGCAGACGAATTATCTCTTATGCTTGTGAAATGTTTTTCCTCCCAATAAGGAGACATCTGGTTTAAAAAAAGTCTCAAGATTTGATGAAGAAAGAAGAAAAATTGTCCATAGTTTCACAGAGTCAGTATTTTGGAAAACAGATGTGTCTGCTAATGAAGGTGGTACCTATTCAATAGCCCTTACTCAACTCTACCATTTAAAACAGAAGTCTGTGAGAAAATTAACTGAAGTCCAAATGTGGAATCATGCTGCAGGCTTACAGTGCTGTTACACATCAAGTCTCAAACATAGCTGGAAATGTGACCAACATCTTGTGATGGTTGAGTTTCAAGCATGTCACTTATAAATAATTCCTGAAGTAATGTCTGTACAGCAGACCTGGACATCCTCTGCCAAAAGCTGAGGCGGTCCTGGGCTGTACATTAACCTGAGCTCGTGCGTTGCTGACAGCGTCAGATGGTGTTTGCTGAATGAAGAGCATGGGGAAAACATCCTGACACCTGCCTACATCATGTAACTCTCTGTAGGAGATCAGTGTGAATAATGGATTAATTAATACTAGAATGAAAAAATGCTTTTGAAGTGTTGGTAAGATTTGATGGATGACTGCGCATGACAGAAGTGTGTGAATTGTATTATACGCATTCATGTTTCAGGTTATCACGTCAACATGCTAATGGGACAAAATTCTTAATTTACTGAAAACCTTAAAGGACAAACTTTGGAAGTCAGCAATGGGTTTTCAACATTTCTAATGGGTTTTAATATAAAGGTTATTACAAATAACTTCTGACTGCCAAATTTCTGTTTTCTAGAAGCACCTGTAAGGAAAGTACAACCAAACAGGAGGACACAAGGTAAAACCAACATTTTTATTGTATTGTATTTATTGTATTTAAACATTTTAACATAAATAAATATTATGTAAATATTATCCTGAGTTATGTTAGAAGTCAGGAGGAAAAAAAAATGTCCTTAAGAAAACAGAGTTCAAAAGGAAAGAATTGCGTTTATGCTTTTTAAAAAAAAAAAGAAAGAAAGAAAAAAGAAAATTTAACAAAGCTTAGTATTGGGTTTCTAGATTTTTTTTCCTTATATGTATTTCTTTCTGAAAAGACCTTAGTTTATGTCCTTTGGTCAAACACTGTTTTAGATCAGAAGCTGTCAAAGTGAGATCTGACTCTGGAGTCTAACACTGTGAAAATGGCACTGTGGGATTCCGCACCATGGGATTTGAAACTCACTGATTCTACATTTCTTTGATCAATTAAGAACCTGGGAGATCATTATAATTTCCCTAGCTTCCAGCACAAAAGTGAAAAATTCAGCATCAGGCTTCATCTTTCCTCTTCACATGTCTGTTTCACAAGTAAATGCAGTATATAGTGTAACAATATTATATATAAGTAATAATTATGGTTCTTTTTTCATTTTTTGCAGGAGGAGCAGCAAGAAGGCGGACAAGACTAGCTTATTCCTAAAAGCTTTTCAAGATAGAATCCACAGAATTGCAAACTAATGGCACGGTCTTTGATAGGAAGGGAAACTGTTTTTTAAAAAAATAGAACATTAGAAAAAGACGTTGTTTTGATAACATAATGTAAACTGAACCATGAATCCACAAATCACTGTGAAGCTGCAGATACTCACTGCTAGCACAGTGCTCACTAGGAGGGGTAGTCCACTGAGGGTGCTTTAACTGCTCTTGAGAGTGAGCACTATGCGGGGTGGGACCCAGGAAATGCTGAAGGACAACAACTTCTGTAGAACCAGGGTTCCTTCTTATGCTGGCTAGTGTTTGCAGGATTGGATTCAAAAAGAGCAGGGAGCAATACAGAGTGTATTTTTTTATTATTATTATTTCCACTAAATAAGAAATATAAATAAAATTAGCTCATTTCTAGAAAAAAAAAAT
>JAOXJM010000001.1:183381421-183393743 GCA_026413425.1 Tringa solitaria
CTGAATATTATTAACTTAAATAAATTGTGATATAATTTCACCTTCAGACAGATATTCTGCATAAATTATATGTGCTAGACCATACCTAGCTAGCATATGTAAAGTTTCTCTTGCGTGCTATGGAAATTTGTTAAAATTTGATGCAAGGTTAAAGAAGCTGATCCACCTATAGGACTGAGCAGGGCAGGAGAAAAGGACCTTTGGTCAGCAAAAGTGAACAGCAAGAACTGACTTGAACATAATGCATCAGATAGTCTGCTGCATTAAGATTTGTAATCTCTTTCTTTTCAAAGTGCACCCTTTGTTGTAAAGAAAGGTTGTTTCCTACATGATATTGAAGTCATTTATCCAAGACAGAGGACAATCACTTTGAACAAGTGGTCTGCCTATTTTTTAATATTAATAGTCTGCTTTTTAGCCTTTATTGTACATATAACTGTTATAGTTCTCATTTATAGTCACCCGTCCTGTCTCTTCTGAGAAAACACATCTTTAAACTTAGTTGGCCTCTCTGAGATTTTGCAATGCATGAATAATATTTGGTAATGGAAAAGGACCTGTATTTTCTTTCATCCAAGAAAGTTCTTAAATGTTTATATGAAAGCCAAGCTCTTTTTTCCTCTTTTATCAGATCATATTCTTTAAACAAGTTGTTTAGGTTTTTTTATGATGAAGTTCTTTTGAATTACATTTTTTCTTTCATAGACTATAAATATTTAATAACAAAATGTAATATTTCTTTACAAAATCACAAAATAAAGCTGGATAATGGTAATAATAACAACAACAACTAAAAAAACACTTCTTATAAAAGAAGACACCGAGCTGGCATCCCAGGAGCTTCATGGGCCTGTTGAGTAGCTTGGAGTATCTTCTTTCCATACTTTCCCACAACTGTTCATTATCTTGTCACCAAGGTGTGAAAAAAATGGTGGTCCTCCGAGGCTGTTTTTCCTTGTCAGTACAGAAGGCAGTAAACCATACAGCAGGCAGAACCATTAGTTATAGATGCCTGTGCACATAGCAGTGATTTGCACAGTAAAAGAGTCACCCAGCAGCAGTTAAAAATTGCTAATGGAAAGCTGGGTTTTGTTGCAATGAATCGTGGGTGGTATTAGTCTATGCTCTTGACTTTTGCTCAGGAGGACAGTTGTGTGAGGTACCTGTATGCCATTTCCAGGAGAGAACCCCATGGGAGTTTCTCAGCCAACATATTTTGTGCTCATGCAGAATTATTCCATTCTTCCCCTCAAAGAAATTGAAACTTTCTATGAGAAAATGTATTAGTACAGCTTTATTTTTGCCCTGCATTTTAGACATACAGATTGTTATTGCATGTGTTGCAATTTTACTCTTCCACTTTGATAGAAATTTCCTGTGTAATAATTCCCTTTCTATCTCTAGGGACTTTTGGGAAACTGATAACCTTGTTTTCTGATTTTACATGCCACAAATATAATTTCAAAGCAATGATTTGTAGTTAATGGTTTCACACTTGAAATCAGTAATATAAATTATAAATCACTGCATCAAACTGCACTGAAGAATTATTCATATACTTTCAAAGAACACATCAGCACTAAAAGCTGGTTAACTATTTCTCTTCTCAAAACTTGGGATTCACCAAGTCACTGTGAGCTGGATAGTTGTTCTGTTGTGATTTTTTCCCAAAAATTATTAGCATGAATTTCAGTTCCTGAAATTCAAGCATGCAGTTCCAGGAAATACACAGAAAGACGTTTAGAAAAAGAAAGATGCTTGGAGCTTCAAACTTTTCCTTCATTTCTTCTTATTTAGCTCTTTTACCTAAATCAATCCTTACATTTTCCTCAGCCAGGCTTCTCATCACAGGAGCTCAGAGACAAGAAAGAGTGTCCTAGCTATTTTAACTAAAAGGAAATATGATTAAAAATACCTTGTTTACTTCTCCAGGCAGGCCTAAACTAGTGTGATTCTTCTGTTGTGAAATCAAATGCTTCATTATATGAATAGAAAGAATGTGGGAGAAAGCCACAGGCATAAGGACTCATAAGTCATACATTCACAGCACTGTTTGTTTGCTTATATTTATATTTATATTTATATTTATATTTATTTATATTTATATTTATATTTATATTTATATTTATATTTATATTTATATTTATGACTTCATTCTCCTTCAGCACAAGAAGCAAATACACAGACAGTGGCAACAAGACAAAATTGCTAACAAGTACTGAAAAACAATCCAACCATGCACAGTGAATATTGGAAAAGGCAAGGCAAAAAACTAAATGAGTATAACACTGTGGAAACACCAGGATGTAATTTCTGAGTTTCTAAACAGCAGAGTGATGGAAGTGTTGGTCTCCAGTCACACTGAAATGGAAAAATGCCAGCCAACATGACGTTTTTTCTAATCCTCTGCAATAATTCTCCCTAGCTAAGTCAGACTAGTTGCTATCAAAATTAACTCCAATCACAAAGAGCAAAGGTCTTTCTCTAGGGAGAGTACAACAAAACAATACTTTGAAAATTGAATGTCTTGAAATTGGTTGGACTTGCTGAATTTCATTCTAGGAGATAAAAGAAACTAACATAATCTCAGAAGAAAAACATATTATCTTGAAGAATTTTTGGAGGAGAGTCAAGTACCAGAACACTGGGAGAAATGCTTCTAAAAGGGGAGAAAACAGAAAATATTTTTATATATAGTGTACCAAAAGCATATAAGATGGTGTGTTATGTAGGAAAAAATTTTACAGACATGCCCTTGAAATAATCTGTACTGATTCTGTCTCAGACTTACTGGTTTGTTTCCATAATCAGATATTACATAGGCAACTTAGGGACCATTAGAAAACATGTGCATTTTTGTAAAGGCTAGTCTTAGCATGCACCTATTAGATCATACACATCCCTAGTACAGGCCAAATATTTTATTCTAAAACAAAAGCTCATCCAAATGTTATATTTATCCAAGTGTCTATTAGTTTACAGAAGTAGGTTGTAAATTTCACCAAGTACAATATTTCTTATACGTTCTCTGCCACTTCTATTCTCAGCTGGTGAAAAGGTAAACAGAGCATCTCACAGTAATCAAGTATTTCCTTTTTTGGAACCAATTTTGGATTCAGAACCAATCCAAAATTCAGAGGCAAAGAAGAAAAATTCAAGCTTCAAAAATGCTAAAGAATTTTTGGTGAAGAATTTTGCTGCTGAAAAAGGGGAATGAGCTCTTAATGTTTTTCTGGCATTCTGGCCCAGATGCTGATGGTGGTAGGCAGGAGGGAAATGTATTCCACACTGTGAAGAGAAATGTTCTTCCATACAGAGGTCAGCCATACATTTCCACCGGATAAGTCTGGTTTTTTATTTTAACTTTTTCAAAGGAGGTCACTTTCTTAGAGGTTAGCTGAAGCTTTCATGGCTTTGTTTATACAAATTCCAGCAATTCCTTGGCAATAAACTGAAGCTGGTACAGTCACCTTCTGTGGGCAGGGAGCCTGGTGATATGTCAGTCATGGTCTCTGTACAGCCGTTACTCAGTCGTTCGGCAATTCAGCATTGACGCAGACGTGGTCAAGAAAAGATGACGCAAATTATAAAATTATAATACAAATAGTATCATTGTTGCATTTAGCTGCAGCAGATTTATAGCTTCACATAATCCCATAAATCATTCAAAGAGCCTGGAGTTTCTCAAATGCAAGGAAGAGATGCGACACTTGCAGAGCAAGAGGAGACCCAGTGAATGAGGTGTCAGGTCCTCCCTCCAGCCTGCTATGGTCAGCTGTGTTCTCCCACTGGACCATGTAATTTTGGAGGTATCAACCCAAAGGCTGGACTAGCAGTGTCTGCCAGAGTGTGCAGCCCAGCACCTGGCAATCCTGCATCCAGCTCAAAACATAGGTTATGTGTTAGGTCTCTTATGGGGTAAACAGGAAACCAGTCTAAATCCTTCTAATCTAGATGGGGTCCTTCTTCCCCCACAGGGGCCAGCATCATAACTTCTCATCCCAGAGCCAGGAACCAGCATTGCAGCATTGAGTACAACAGCAGTTTGCCCAGTTTTGGCTACCCATGTATTTCCCAAGTCACTTGACAATTCATTGGATGAAAAGCGGGGAAATCTTTTAAAAGCCAATCTCTGGCTTATAAAGTTTAAGTGATGTGCCCCCAGCTCATCCTGTTGAGAAAAATGAAAGTGGAAAAGCAAAGAAATAAATATGTAACTTGAATTTCCTTGTTACTAATTTGGACATTTTCTACTTTATGTGGGGGTCATCAAGCTAAACTTTCCTAACTGAAACTGTAGTTATAAAGAAAGCACAGAGTGCAGTAGGGATCCAAAACATAGTTTGAGACAAAACCAGTTGCCTTCCAAAAAAAGAACCAGAAATCTCAGGTGATCCATTTTAATAGTAAGACCAATAGCTCTGTCTCATTAATTCCATACAAGAGTATGTTGGGATATAAAAAGCTTCATGAGTCATTTGTCCTACTGCTGTGGATTCCTCATGAACCTTGTGATCTCTTGTCTCCGTGTACTTGTAGTCACATTGGCTAATCTGTGCATTGCTGATTTGATCTTAAAACTTCAAAGGAACAAAATTAATGACACTAAAATGGTGTTGCATGGAAGGGGAAAATGTATTCAGATGAGTAACAAATACAGCAAACCAAAACTTGTCATTTTATTTTAATTAATCCCTTGTATAAATCCATATCAAGCTCACACAATAATTTTTATTAAAAATGGAGGAAATTTTTATTTCAATATTTTCAGATCTTCCAGTTTGTTTTTTAAAATGACATTTCAGAATGAAAAGTTACAAAATTCGATTAAATAGCAACTGAAAATAACAAATAAGCTGAAATATTTATTGATGAAACTGGACACACTATTTTTAATTTTTCATTTCAAAAAGAAAATAAAGAGAGCTCCATTTTATATTGATTCATTCCTTAATAATTTTTCAGCAGAACTTATTAGCCAGAAGTTAATCATTAACACAACCTTAACTGCATTTTCATAGTAACGTGAAAAGACACCCAGTTACACAAACTGATAGAGGACCTGAGTCCTGTAATAATATATTTATAATGATTTTTTACCCAATAGTTATTGGGAAAAAAAACCCCACAAGTTAGGTTTATAATATGACTGCAGATACAGTTTTATGTATTTTCATCACTCAATCACTTGCACTTGACATTGGTGGTCACATCATAGTCTAATTAGACAATTCACCTAGAGAATGAGCAAATTTCTGGACACGGGGCTGTGTAAACACATTTTAAAGTAACTTGACCTCAGCTCAGCGCCAGAGGTTTCAGAGGTTCTTTAAAAATCTTGCAAAGTTTACAAAGGAGGTTATGATAATGATACTCCTTGTAATGTCACTAAAGGACACAATACTTTTTCATTTGAAATGATCTGCAAAACATTTTAAACTAATGATTAATAAAATCACATGGTTGAATTTTCCAAAAGCCTTAATAAATCAAGATTTGTAATTCAAAATGTATGCCTTGATTTAAAAATTAAGATTACAAGGGTAGATAAATATCCTAACCTTTCATAAGCTAATATTTTTATAAATAGTATCACATTCCCCATGTCTTAGTAGAAAGGAAATCAATTCTTTTCCCATTTAAAGGGGTAAAAATAGTATTTAACCTTTTCCAAAAACCACCAAATGAGAATGAACTAATGACACCATAATGCACATTTGCATCACTGGCATTGTCTGCCAGCTTTTTCTAAAATATTAACAATGTAGCTCAAAAATCTCTATGCTAGATATAGTTTTCCAGTAGCACTGAACTCTTTCGTGATCAACAACCAAGTTTTAATAAGTGTTCACTTATGGAAAGTGGTACTTGAGCAGAATTGAAGCCCCTATATCCAGAGTTACCTTTCTACCACCATCCTAAATTCCTGCCAATTATTGAGGGCTGCTAAACTACACAGTAATTTTTGACTTTACAAATTGACAACTCCTCCAGGATGTGAAATTCTGAGTAGGTCAAGAGATGCCTCAGTCTTGGCAAGGTAATTGTCCCGCAGCTGACCCTGTCTATGATACCAGAATGTCCTGTTCCTTCCAAATCCCCAAAAGGCCAAATGCATGTGAGATGATGTGACACATCAAACTGAATTCCTCCAAAAATACCCTGGCAATTGCAGCTTTTGCTTAGCAATCAGCATCACCAGCAGGTCAAGGGATTTGATTCTTCTCTATTCTGCACTGGTGAGACGCGTCTGAATTGCTGTGTGTAGTCCTGGGCTCCACAGTACAAGAGATACATGGACATACTGCAGATAATCCAGTGAAGGGTCATGAAGCTGATTAAGGGATTGGAGCATATGTCACATGAGGAGAGGCTGCAAGAGCTGGGACTGCTCATCTTAGAGAAGAGAAGGCTTCCTACTGAGAAGGAAGAGTGTTCCTGTTTAGTCTGGGTGTTTTACCCTGACAACTTCAGAAAATAGACACGTACGTTTTGAGTATTCAGATGTCTGAAGGTACTACACATTGTTCTGTGTGATCTTACCAGGATTGCCAGTCCAATACAAGCTGCTGCATAACTTCATAGATAATAAAAACATTCCTTTAGTCTTTGCGTCAGACAAAGGCATTGCTAATCTTCAGCAAGTCCAATGAAACAGCAAGATTTTTGTCTTTTTTCCTGACTATCACCCATAATTGTGTCAGTCACATTTGACAAGTTCATCAGTTGGGAACCTCCCCCCTTTCATTTTTGGTCTCTTTCAGCTGTATTAAAGTAAGGTTCAGATGTACAAATTGTAACTGCATATAAGAATGAGCTCAGAAGCTTTTTATGCTGACATTCTTTTCAGGAGAACCTCCAGACAGCCCATTGCATAGAAGGGAGCTCTGTTCTTTCTCAGAAATCAAATAACTTAAATATAGTTTCTTTACAAAACTGTAAGCAGGGCTACCATTTCTTGTAGTGCATCACTGAAAGCATACCCAGAGAGGTAACATTTTGTATCTGGCAGATCACTAACATATACATGCATCAGAGCCTTGCAAGTACAACATGCTGGAAATGGCTTTAGAGATTAACAAGCCATTCCCCCCCCTTCCCCCCCCATTATAACTTTCTTACAGTTTCAAAACATAATCTATTAAAATTTTCTTTAAACATGAATATACATCATTAACATACAGTACTTAGCTCTTCTCTTGCCATTTACCAAAGAACTGTTATAAATAAGCTTGTCAAAGGAAATGACTTAACTGGGGAGGGAAAAATCTGGTCCTAGATTGATCAGTGTAAATGTTAAAGGGCTTCAGGAGGTTAAGGGAATTTTTCTGTGGAACTGAGAGAACTTGGCTTACTTATTCTGCTTTACAGGGTACTGATAACATTCACACAGTAAGATACCCATTAAACCGCTAGGCCAAATAGCTTCCGAGCCAGGAGGCTGGCTGAAATCCAGGAAAAGACTTATGCATCTGACATGACACTTAAATGGAATTTAGTTTCATAAATCCTAAGCTGTGATTCAGAAATGCCCGTTTCAATGGTCAAATCATGTAAAGCTAAAAGCATGTAGGTTCTGTATGCAATTTACTCTTTTATTTTGAGGTTCTCCAGGTATCTGGGTTCATATTCCCAGAAACGAGATGATCTTGAAGGTTCCTTCCAACCTAGAAGATTCTGTGATTCTGTGAAACACTTCAGAGCTTAGTAAATTGACACTTCCCATTCATTTGAAATCCACATGTTCATCTGCATAAGCTGCCTGGCAGATCTGATCCGTTAGGTCTGATAAGTATGAATGTGTTTTGGCTACCATGTTAAGGTGGAACAGTGACATTTTTACTTCTAAAAACTGTAGAATGAGGTAAGGAGGTCTATGACAATGGAATGTCAATGTCTATGACAATGGAAGCTACCCTCATCAAGGAAAGAAAAGACCTGGGTTTGGCTTCAGTCTGAAGAGCTTTATATCAGTATCTATCTACTATGAGACTTGCTATGCTAGAGTGAAGTACTCATCACCCCTCCTGTTGGAGCTTTACCACCACAGATTAAAGCACACAGGGTACTGGAAAGAGAGCAAATAAGACAAAATACTCTGGGTGAGTCAATGGGAAGAACACCCCACTGGGGAAGGGGAGTCCTGTGCATGGATCTGTGCTATCAAGACAATTTTATACATTTTTCATTCATATTCAGCAAAGCCCATATGAAGTAAAAGAGGGTTTCTAGAAGGTCTTCCCTTCCCAGGAGAATCTGATGCTGGTCTAAACAGCCTTGCCCCTCCTCAAACTCCTCATCTAGCACAGCAGCTCCTCAAGATTTTGCTGCCAACAATTAATTTCTAAAAAAGGAGATTAATCATTAATCATTTCACAGGATAATCTGTACCCTGTTGCTTAACACCTCTGTTTAGAAAAGTGAGCAAGGGTTTGTGTATTTGTATGATCTGCCCTACAGCGGTGACCCCTGGAATCACTGAAACACGAGGCTAGAAGTGTGCCTGCCAGAAAGCTGAGTGCTCTCTAAGGTACTGGGCTTGAACTCCAGAAAAAGTCCTTGCTTGGACACAGTCCAGTGTGTTAATTTATGAAATGCAAAGGGTCTGGGAATCTGCTACATAAGTCCCAAGCTGTTAGTAGAATATGCATATATAGAAGTTAAGAACATGACGAACTTCCAAAATGGAGTACATGAAAACTGGTTTCTTTCATATACAAAATTCAGAAAACATGATAATTTTTTTAACCCCATGTGGTTTTCCCATACCGAGTCATGGGGATTTCCCTATTACTGGTATTGAATTCAGTGGTAGGAATGTGTCCTTCCTGCTTTCCCATTCTTAAGCAACCTACCTGGCTCAATTGTTAGATAGATTGTCAAGAAGTTCAGGAGCATCTCTTCCAAGTGCATTAAAGCAGAGAGGTATGTTGTCTTCTCCGCCCTTGCCCCGTGTCCCTAAAGTAGTTGATGTATACTCAGTATAGGTAATTTTCCTCAACATTATGACTGATGAGGTTCAGCACTTTATAAGGCAGAGATGCAGGGACAAGCATCCCCATTTTCCCTTCCAAAATGTTGTCACCTTGCTTCTTTTACTATGTTATCCAGCCTCTAGGAGATGTCAGGTCACCTCACAACACCCCAAAAGTTTACTGGTTTTACAAATCTATGGAAGATGGTTTCCATCTGAACATAATGCAAAACTTCTTTACATTGAGGGTGCCAGAACACCAGAGAGGTGGTGGAGTCTCCTTCTCTGGAGATATTCAAAACCCATCTGGATGCATTCCTGTCCAGGATGCTCTGGGTGGACGTGCTTTGGCAGAGGGCTTGGGTTAGTTGATCTCCAGAGGTCCCTTCCAACCCCTACCATTCTGTGATTCTGTGATTTTCAAAAAATAAAAGGAAATAATTTGCACTTTAGATGTATGTTGAAATGGGCTAACCTGGTCCATGAGTATCCTTAACAATATTAAATAAATCATAAAGTTAGATAATTAGGTGTCACAAACAAGCAAGCAGACTGCACTGTCATTGTCTAACTGCAGCAACACCCTAGCAGAACGGGGAGATAAGCAGAATCTTGATAGAAAATTCAGCTTGACGTGAACGTGATATAGAATGGCAATTCCCTTCTGCCAGCAGCCTGAACTGTTGATCCAGTACCTAGACATTTAGAGGTTTGAAATTATGAAGAGTGCATATAAAAAGTGTCCGTCTCTGCATACAGTTTGTTCTAGACTCAGAAAGATCAACATCATAGGCCTCCTGGAGAAGAAAGATGAGTGCATTTGAAACTGTGTTTAGTGAAAACAACAACAGCAACAGAGTGCAGAGTCTTAAGAAAAAGTATGATAATGAAATACTATGGATCATTTCTAATAGGTGTTGGAGAATTTGATTCTAAAAAGTGAAAAACAGTTGCAGAAAAAAAAAGCAAAGAAGCCCTGAAGTTTTAATGGTGTGTTTGCTGATAGCTATTTTTGTAAAAAAATGATATGAAACATCAGTATAATGTGTGGTTTCAGTTAAAGGCAAATAAACTACTGGAATATATCATGGACAGAAAAATGTAATGAAATATGATATTTGCTGTGCAAAGCAAAATCCCATTGCAGGCTTTACTTGGGTTAAGTTGTGGATTTTTTTGTTTTCTGTTGGAAGACTTGCATTGTTTTGGGGACAATGTAACAGTGGGAAATCAGAGCCTGGAATTTAAAGTTACAGATAATAAAGGCAGGCTAAGAAATGTTCAACTTAATTGTTACAAGTAGCCTAGTAGTAGTAGTACTAGTTCCTAGTAGCCTTATAGCAGTAAAATTTTTTAAAATAAAAATAAAAACCAAACCACCTTATAAAAGACAGAACTTATAGCAGACTTGTACTGTGCGTGTTTGTTGAAGGAATTACATTCCAGAAGAATATTCTTCATAAGATTATTAAAAGCAAATGAAGAAATCATGAAGAATGATTTCACCGTGACTACAGCAAGTGGGTGGAACTAGCGGGACTATCAAAAGAGACATTATATTAAGCAAAAGCACATAATGCAAAGTTAAAATTGACCTTTAACAATAGAATTATTTGCCAAGCCTAAGAACCATAAAGTCATAGGGTTTGGCTTGTCAGGAAGGGTCCTGCTAACCCTTTGTCACGTGAGTAGCACTTTCTTAGTCTGGGAATATCACTGAGGTCAACATATAAACAAAATAGCCAGCCCTAATAAGAGTTTATGAGAGATATAAACAATTTAGCCTCACAACACCATGATTAATTAACTCTCAGTCAATGATATAAGTTTTTGTGTTGAAACACCTCCTTCAATCACAACAAAAATAAAAAACACATCTAGAGACATCTTTCATTTGCTGTTTTTATCTCAGGAAGATGAATTATCCCTTGATTCAATTTCAGCCCTATGGGAAAACATGAATTTATGTTAAAATATATTACTAAAAGCCTTGGAACTTTTCTTTCCTGCTTTGTATGAATAGCTGATTAAATGGGAAAACACCAACAGCCCATTAGTATATAACATATCCAGTAATAGCCCTGTCAGCAGTGGGCAATGTTTTTTCCCTGAGGAGAATAGTAGATATTCCCTGAGAACATATAATCAGGAAAGCCTTGGAAAACGCTGACATTAAGCAGCACATTCCAAGAGAAGAAGAACAAGCAAGTTTAGCACAAACACATACTTGTACGTTTGACAGCAGAAAGAAAAAAATACCTATTTACCATAATTAGTAGTGATATATAGAATCAAGGATACAAAACTACTGGATGCTTAATTTCTTCCTGTACTCATAATTTCTTCCCACCTGTAGGCCATGGGCAGAGCAGTGGGTTCAGCTTGTGATCCTCCTCAGGGGCAGCAGCCAAGTAAGAGGCTTCCCAGCAGATAGCCATTAACAGCCTGGACCACTCAATTTACACATTTTATCATCCTTTTTTCCCAATTTGCAATCCTCCTTTTTGCCATCCTTTTATCTCTCTTTCTCCATCCCATTCTTATCCCAATTTAAAAAAAAAAAAAAAAAAAGAAACCTGCCTCTAACTACTCTGTCCATATTGGCTGCAGATTTTCTACATCTGTACCAAAATTTAGTGTTTCCGATACTATTACCTATGTGATTTCACCCTTGTATGTTATTATAGAAAGTACTACCTAGTTGTGCTTTGCTTCAATGTCTTCCTGAGGGAAAAAAAAAAAAGGAAAAAAAAAAAAAGAGACAACATTAATATTAGATGCAGGACAGAGTTATACCCAGTATAGACAGCAGTAGAGCATCTTCCATTTGTGGTTATCAGCTATGGACTTGGATTTAAGAATTTATCTGTAAGGAAGGGCTTTATGTGCCTGCTGAAAAGAAGATAAAGATCCAAAAATATATCTTTAAAAAAAGCAACCCACAAAAGAAAAAGAAAAAACAAGCGAAAAAAAAACCCACAGCAGTTTATACTCATGTCAATGAAAATGACCTCCCTAAACTGAATGTGGTTTGGAACTAAATAATATTTGGAAGGACTTAGATAATTTTAAGTACCTGAAAGTTAGCTGTAGGAGCTGAGCTCATCATGTTAGCTTCCTCAATCATCAGTTACTCTCATAATACAATGCATCAAAACCCAGAAGAACAATTTAAGAGGAGATACATTGCCCATCCAAAAGTAGTCTACCTCTCTCCATAAACTGTATCGATATCCAGATTGGTTTGCTTAAACTAGATGCATAACTTTTAGATAATGTCTAATGTAATAGACAGCGGGTCCAGAGAAGGGCAACGAAGCTGGTGAGGGGTCTGGAGCACAAGTCTTA